>JAMPIT010000379.1:1200000-1800000 GCA_026261815.1 Monarcha castaneiventris obscurior
TGTGTTAATAAACACAGTGATTGATAATGTCAATTGTGTAAAGCAGTCACTCTGTATGTATGAATGTGTTAACTAGGATTTTTTTCCCCCTTACATTCAGTATTATGCAGACATTCCAGAAGAAGAGAGAGAGAAGAAACTAGCTTCCTGTTCAAGACACAGATTTCGCTACATTCCTCCAAATACTCCTGAAAATTTCTGGGAGGTTGGATTTCCTTCCACCCAAACCTGTGTGGAAAGAGGTTTGTGCAAAAAAAAAAAAAAGCTCAAAAAGCACTTTTTAAAGCTGGGGGTTTCTGTCCCACAGAAATTATCTCTAGTTCATATAGCAGCCTTTCTCACCCAGTCCTGTTTGTCAGCAGCCATTATTTTTAATAAAAATTGTCTGGTTTTAGCAGTTCCTGTACTACTAAGAAAGGAATATAAGGAGACTTTCTTAGAGCCTAGATAGAGAAGGCAGAAATAATTGGGATTTTCATAGAACTTGATTTAAACCGTACATATCTTTAGCCCTAAGCAAGAATTGGATTTTCAGAGGCAAAGGCCGAGAGATTGTACTTACTGAGGAGAGACAGGCAGCACCTGTTGATGTCCTTTGTCAGTGTTTTTAGAGCTTCATAATACCAAGTGATAATGGAAATGTTGCAGGTAAGGTGTAGTTAAACAGTTTTTTATATATTTACTACATATATCTGTTAGTGACAATGAAAAGATGTGGTGTTTGGTTTTGGGCTTTTTTTAACTTGTCTTCACATAGAATTTTGTTCTTTCCTAAGTAATTTTTCAAAATCTTGAGCCTGGTATAAAAATGAGTTTTTACTAATTCTGTTAAAACACAGTGGGTTTGTAGTGTACTCTGTGTACATTTCTTCAGAAGTGGTGAAATGCTGCAGTGAGGAGCCAGCCCTATATGAACTCTCTAAGTTACTTACAGCTTTACTTGTGCATTAGCTGTGAAACAATAATCTTTGCTTTTATCTGTTCTTGTAACAGTGTCAGGTCAGGCATAGGAAAATGTAGCCAGAGTTGTGGATCTGTATTGTGTGATAGTGTTGCAGTATCATCCTTAATCTTCCAGACCAGGGAGCCTTGATTTTTACTGACTATATAACTTGTTACTACCCATTTGGAATCTGCTTGCAGCCTCGTTAAAAATTAGCTTCTTGGCTGCCTCCTTGTTCTGCTGGAGTAAGAGCTGTTCAGTTGTTAATGGTCCTCAACATCATATCAGAGGCAGACTTTAGATCAACCCTCCCTTGGAAAAGAAAATGTTTTATAGCAGTGCAGCAAGAGAACTAAAACACTAGAGAGAGTTCCCACGATGAGCAATCTCTGCTGCCACCCCACAGTAGTAAGGCACAACATAGGTATTTTCTACTTCTTATTGGTATCTTGAACCATCTGTGTTGTGGTTATTTTAAATAACTGAGTTACATACATAGAATTTTCCAAATATGAAGTAGAAATCTACTACTCTCACTTTGGTGGATATTGTTGCTGATAAACTCTAAAGAATTGACAAAAGCCAGGTGCTGAAACTGACTTGCATAAAATGTCTGTTCACTGTCAGTGTTAACTGTTGAGCATGTTACAGAAATTTTCTATACACTTTTCTTATCAGAGAGCTTTCAAGGTGTGTTTGATCCATAGGCTCGTTGTTTGGCTTTTTCCAGTCTTTAATAAATCCAGGTGCTCTTAAAACCGAGGGAGGTACTGTTTAAACCCACAAAGTACATGTGCCTGAAGTTTCTTCTATATGACTAGGATTTACATTTTCCAAGTGATTTTTATTAGTCAACTGAATGAGCAGTACTTGTATACTTTGTTACTCTCCTGTAAAATCCTCGGTAGAAAGAAAATGCGAAGTGCAGTTTTGTTTTGAATAGATGAACAATTCATGGTTTCCATTCTCTTCTTCATTGTCAAGTGTCTGGATGGCATTACTGTGCAGTCACCTACTAGAAAGCAGCTGTGTGTTTTAATGAACGATATTTGCACCCTGGGATCTCAAAGCTTTATGTGAAGTCAGAACCAGTTGCCCCAAAAGGACCAAAAAAAAGACAAGTTATTTTTTGGGGGTAAACACAAATTAAAGCTAAAGTTATGCCTGCCTTTATATTGTATTTCTTACCTCAGATTTCTTCTTTTAAGGCTACATTAAAGAGGATCTTGCTCCCTGTCAACGTCCAAAAAGGCGGCAGCCTTACGCTGTAATGTTTTCTCCAAAAGGCAAAGAGCAGAAGACATAAAGGGTGGGAAGTAAGGAGTGCCAGCCTGAAGTGTATCCTTCCTGTCCGTAGATATTTATAGTTAATATAAACTTGAAATAAAGAACTGTGTTTTCCACAATGATAGATAAATCATTTAATTGAATATGTAAATTTTATAAAATTCATTTGGGAGTCTGATGTACCAGGAAACAAAACTATTTAATGTATGTTTGTTTCATATTGTGTTAATACATTTTGTATTAATTTTTGCACCTGTCAGACAAGTCTCCTACTTTTTTTTTTCTTTAAGGCCAGCAGCTGAAGTTCCAGCAATTCCTGTCTAAACTTTGTGTCAGTGGGTAACTGCCTTGAAGTGACTAAAATCTGTTGTTCTTGCAGGGGTAAATATCTGTCAATGGGAAGAGAAATGACACTTTTCTAGGGTGCTTTTATTTTGCACTGGATTTTCTTGTATTTCTTTTCTCTTGTTGCAATAATGGTTATATCTACTTGGAATAAAGCTGTATTAAATATGAAATGTATTTACCGTTAATAGTTTGGAGGTGTGAAAACCAGGAAGTCTGTGTCTTTCTTAAATTCTGGTGTTAAATGTATATCACCATGTTTTCCTCAGTGTTTAAATTAGAATATCCAATATTCCTTTTATTTTTTCCTTGAAATCTCTTTGCATATATGTGCCTCATTTATTGATAGAGATAAGCATTGTTATTTCTAAATTTGGGTGACAGCTCTGCCCAGGGTTCTCCTAGTGGACAGCAATAGTCATCACCTAGATTATGAAGGATTCTCCGGAGATATTTTAGATTAATCCCTTGTAGCAGGGGATATAGTTCCATACTTGCATTGGGAAAGGGAGATCATACAATATCACAGAGGCAGGGTAATACCTACGTAGGTAGACAAGCCAAAGATCACCGTGAGATCCTTAAGGAATAAAGGAGCCACAATCAGGGTTGGGTTCAATCAGTGAGAACTTTTTTAAAGAGAGATCATAAAGCAAGCAACTATTGAAATGCCTTAAGAAAAAATAAAATA
Source organism: Monarcha castaneiventris obscurior (assembly GCA_026261815.1). Taxonomy (NCBI): domain Eukaryota; kingdom Metazoa; phylum Chordata; class Aves; order Passeriformes; family Monarchidae; genus Monarcha; species Monarcha castaneiventris. The sequence goes on from JAMPIT010000379.1 coordinate 1,203,267, forward strand.
ATAAAAGTACAGAGACATCTGGGGGGTTATTTGTATATATTTATATATAAAAAATGTACCTAATTTCTATTCTTGTACTTTATATAATATAAAAAAGTATGTATTTAAAAACTTCGTGGTTAAGACCATTTAAATTCAGCTGTATTTATATAGGAATGGTGGCAGGTTCTGCTGGTGAAGAGGTTGTGTAGGCCCAAGAAGAAAACTAAAACAAATGTGATCAATTTAACTAACACTAAGTGACACAAGACCCTTTTAGATTGGAATTACAGGCCTTGCAGAAAAGTAGAAGAAAGTATAACAGTGAGCAGTGTCCCCATCCTACCTGCTTAGTTGATTTACTTAAGCATTTCACAGAGGTCTATCCTAAGGAATGCCAAAGGCATAAATCCAAATAACAATGAAAGTCTTTAGTCATTCCCATATATACTAATAGATGCTGACAGTAAATGTTTACACCCTGTAAAAGATCATTTCTTGGAGCAGGCAGTAAAAGAACCCATGCCAAGGTAAATCTGGTTTCCTGCAAATTAAAAAAAAAAAAAAAGAAAAAAATTAACAGGTGCCACCAAAAAGTGGAATTCTAGCAGGTATCTTGACAATTGTTTTAGGACAACTATAACATGCTCTGAATAAATATTTATCCATTAAAAAAGAAGTTTTTAACAAGAAGAGCAGGGCAGGAGACTGCTTTTCAATAGGGACAACCTTTACACAGTAGAAGCTACGTCCACAAAGAGAAAAGTGGAAGCACTTACCAACTTACCAAATGTAAATTTTGCTAGGAAGTAGGCAGTTTGAGAAAGTTTCTGAAAGAAATAACTATAAATCCTATTTTAAGAACTATCAAAACAAACTTTATCAGCAAAAGTGAAAGGTAAAGTAAAAGATCAAACAATAATGGGAACATTTAAAGGTAGAGGGAAAGGGTGGAGGGAAAAGTCTGTTAAATTATTCACTGAGCAAGTGGAACTGGGATATAGAAGAGGGGGGAATTTGCAGAGTAAAACCCCTTCACACACAAGAAGGGATGGGATGGATGCTGATAAAGTCATGAAATGTGGAAAGAGTGAATAGCAAAGGTAGCTCTCCAAGGGCAGCAGGTTTAGTTACAAGAAGAAAGGAGTGGATAGTGCCTGTGAGGATATCACTACTCCACTAGAGGACAGTAAGGAATTGCTTTTGAGCTTAAAACTGTTAAGAGTTACCCTTTCTTACCCTTGGATAGTTGGCCAATTTTATAAGGTTTCAATTGATTTTTAAAAATGTAGATCTCTTGTCTAGCTCTTCTAATGCCTGCAAAACTATTTTGCTTCATCTTGAAAAGCACAAGATCAATTGTAAAAATCAAGAAACAAGAATAGGAACAGACTATGATTTCCCCTCTGAAAATAAGAATAAAGAAATACCAGAAGTCTAAGCAATGTTTCTGTACCAAAAAGCTTATTGAAATTTATAAATTTTAAAAATTTAGTTAAATATTTCTATTTGCAGAAGTTTCTAATTATGGCTTACCTGTATTTTTAGCACACTCTTGGAATAATATATATCTTTTGCCCAGAAAGAATGGAAGAAAAAACAGAGCCAATCAGACCCAGCAAGGAAAGTCTGCTAAAAAATTATTTAAATATTGTTACATTTATACATATTGGCTATCTTTGTCCTCTTTATGGCATGGCAGCACATTGTAATTGCAGTCAGCTGCACTGTCAGAGGAGTGGACTCTTGAGATTTGTGGGGTTTTCCACATCTGTTGGCAGTGGGGAAAAAAAATGGATAAAAAACCATAAGCTGAAGTAGGTTTCTGCCTTTGGAGGAAACTGGGGCAATTGACTAAAACCAATGTTTGTGAGCCAAATATTCAATGGCTTCTTACCTGAAGGCATTACTCAGAAGTTGAGAGACTGGGAGAAATTTCTTCAGGTATATTGAAGTCTGAGCATCCAAATGGGAATCTCTGAATTTCAGTGCCTGTTGGGTCATGCATTCACCACCTGGCAGAACAGCCAGGATAGCCACAGATGTCTTCCAGCTTCCTCTCCTTGTCTGTGACTACATCTTAGCATTCATGCTGCCTCTTCTCCTTTTCTGAGATAAGGGAAAACTTGGTAACTGATGCTAGGATTTGTGCATCTTGCAGTTATGTAAATAAATACTGATAAAACATTAGTCATGACTGGAAGAGCTTGAAGATTTGACATTAATGTAGTAAGAACCCCCAAAGAAACAGCAATGTTTAGGAACTCATCCATTCAACATCATCAAAAACAACCCTTACTGGACTGGGCTGAAAACTGGAATGGGCTTCTGAAAGTCAGTTTTTCTGGACTCAGATCAAGGTAAACTTCTCAGGTTCCAGCTCCTTCTGGCCTGCTGGAGTACAGCACATTCCTAGTAATTCTTAGCATATATTCCAGCCTGTGACATTCCGACTAGCGTGGACCCAACAATTGTACAACTTCAAGTTGGTGGCTTAGTGTCATTCCCAAGAACATAAAGGTGCCAAAGTCATGGCTTTAGCACTTCCAAAGTGTTATCTGTCCACTCTGCCTGAGAAGGAAGCCTTTGATCAAAAAAAAAAGGGTTTTTAGGCTGCTTGGAGCACAGAAGTCAGATTGTTGGTAAAACTTCCACAGGCAAGCTGTGTTTCCTGCACCACTTATGAGGTCAACTTGGTTGTTAGTTGCTTGTAATTAGTTGTGCTTTTGAACTTTGCCTTTCTCTTGCAGAAAGGATGAATGCCTTGTCTCTAATGAAGCAGGAGGAAAACTGTCTGCTGATAATTAGAAACTCCTGTCAAAAGGAAAAAAGAGAAACAGTACAAGAGCAGGAAAATCATAGGCCAGGGAAGAACAGGAGGGAACGGGAGAGAGTGACGAGGTGTTTGTTGGTGGTACATTGTGGGGTACCAGTGGACTCTCATTTTTAGAAATAATAAACATCAGCCCCTATCCTCAAGGGAAGGGGTTTGCTGTGTTCAAATAAAGCAGTTGTGGAGCACTTGGAAGAAGGAGCTGATGCTTCCTTTGTCTTGTAGTGTAGAAAGACTGCTCAGTCTCAATATAGTCTGTCTTTGCTGTGCTCCTGCACAGAGCATAAAGTTTCCAGGAATGTTCTCTGTGTAGAGGAACGAACACCTAGCTATGAAGGGAGCAAGACACTGCAGAAATAAGCCCAAGGTTTACCTCATTGGAAGATGGACCATGCTTACTTTAGGCTTAGTTTCTGTGGATAAAAACTGAAATGTAGTGTTTTCCTCAGAATTCATCTTGCTTCTTTAGTCTGTGCATTGCAAACTGTATTCCTGTATGTCACCAGGTCGAAAAATTCTGTGCTGTGGATGATAAAAACAGCGTTGTCCTCTGTGAATTATTTTACAGGTTACAAAGGGATGGGTCAGGACAGGTTGGGTTGTTGTGTCTTAGAACAAGGATGTGCTATAAAAACACAATTTATTTTGATCATCAGGTTTGAAATTATGATTCCTCTAAACATACATAAATCTCCCCTCAATGGTCATAGTAGTACGAGATGTTTTTCTGAATTACAATTGCCGTCTGTGTCCCGCTCTTTCAAGAGCTACTTCTCCTCTTTAGAATATCTTTTAGGATACGTATGTGGCTAGACATTTGGCATCCTGGATGCAGTGCCTGAGGTGCAAGCATCATCACAGCAGAGCCACATGGACCTCCAGGGGTCTGGGAGAAGCTCCCATATCACAGTCACTGTGAAGAGAGGCACTGGGAGCCTGTCAAGGGCAGCCACGTCTGTCTCCCACCCTTAGCAATGGTGGGAGATAACCCTGCCCAGCAGGAACTTGGAGAAGGACATCTGAAGATTGCTTGTCCTTGGGTGGCTTTTGTCTGCATTCCAGCTGCAGCCATGAACAAGGCTTATCAGTCTCATTTATAGCCAAGCCTCCTGTTTAGCATCTTGTTAGGAAATTTAGTTGGAGCTTAAGGTCAACACGGGAGCCACGTTTTTTCATTACAGATGGGAAAGCTGATTTAAAAGCTAAAAGCATGTATTTATTGGGAAGGCATCTTCAAACTAGAATATGTTACCAAATCAGGACAGTAACATTTGGTACATACGTTCTACACTGGTGACTACACTTGGAGCTAACCAATGCACCAACGAAGTTGTAAGTATAAAACTGGTGACATACATGACATACTCAGACAAGAAAAGTGAGGAAAACATCCCCAGAAATGATCGTAGAAAGAATTCCATGTCTACCTCTATTCCACACATTTCTTCTACAAAGATATTACACCCACGTGGTGATGATGCACATTAATATATTTCAATTACTGTACCAGAATAAATACAATATTAACAACAATTTGGAAATAGATATTATCTCCCTTTTTCCCCCTTTCTTATTTCTGCATGGTCTACCGAGGACTTTAAACATCAAAGTAGAGATCAGTTAGATTTTTGGTTTGGTTTTTTTTCTCATTTTTGACCGTCGCTGACTTTAATAACTGCTTTGAATCAATTTATTTTCAGTTACTTAATACCTTACTTGGTATGGTTCCTACTTAAGACAACAATTTCATGTGGAGAATGCTTTAAGAAAAAAATGTTAGTGATAGAAAGGACAAAACCTTGACATGCCTGTATTCTAAAGCCAGTAGGAATAGACAGGAGCCAGTGCTGTGGATCAGGTACCCATGAAACAAGAAGCAGAGGAGACAAAATTCAGATCTAGTCATCAGCTCAAATCCATATGGTGATAAAAGCCACTCAAATTCCCTCACAGTTAAAATTACCAACTCTATGAGTCTTTTTAGAGCAGTTTTAAATAAAGTGAGAATAAAATAAGGCTAGATAAGAAAGAAATAACAGTTTAGGGGCCTTTAGGAATACATTTTGTGTGCTTTACTTGTGCCCTTGGGTAAATCAGTTGTGGGAAAAGATAAAGAGATTAAATACAGTCTTTGAAATTACATTCCTAATGACTCACCATTTCAGAAAGCTTGGGAATTTAAGCTGCAATTGAAAAGAAGCATAAAATGAAAAAAAAACTAACATTATCTTGGATAATGTGTATCAGATAATGAGTTGATACTCTTTTAATGTTGAACAGATGTCCTAAAAGAGGCAATTATTTTAATTCAAGTTTTCTTTTACTTAAGCCAGTTTGCAAAAATACAGGTACTCTCTCACACAAATGTAAGGATGAATATAATTACAACCAAGACACTAATAGCTGCAAATCAGAAAATCTAATTTCTTATTTATATTCCATGGAAATATCCCACATCTGAAGTTATAGTAGTCTTCCACTTTGGAACAAAACAGCAAAATTTTCCATTGAATTAAATCTAAAATAATTGGGTCTGGAATATTAGACTTCTTGAAGTATTTCACTCTGCCCTTGCAATTGAGCTTGTATCATTACTGTCAAATTAATAGAAGCAGGCAAGAAACTCAAACTCATCATGACAACCCTCTCTGAAATCACCATGCTCTTTATATGTGTTTCTAAAGTGTTTTGCTTGCTGGATATGAAATTTGCTTGCTAGCCTGCCAAGCACACTCTATTAATTGCTAATAGATCATTAAATGCTTGGCAAGCCATTCAGAGAAACCAATGGGACTTGTGAAGTTTAATCCTAATAATTTGACACCTAAGCAAGGAAAAAAAGAAATGTAAAAAGAATATTTTTTTTAGCCATATTTCCCTCTCCTTCTTTTTTAGTCAGTAAAAGAGAAGCACATGAAATCATTGGAAACATGATTCTCTTCTTCTCAAACCTATGTGGGAAGAGTTTACTGTTTAGGGGGGGTGTCAGAAAGCCTTTTTTGTTCCTCAGCCTCTGAGTATTGACAGAGAATATTTTCTTAGCAATCCTTGAAAAGTATTATGCATTCCTGAAAAAGGAATTGCATTTATATCTCACCTGCCCCATCTTCTGCTGTGGTTCATGGAGAGCATCGAGCCAGGGAGGTCTGGGATCAGTGGTACTTGCTGGTAAAACCCCTCCACAACTGCACTCACTGAGACTTTGTTAAGGCTCTTCTCTACCCTAAGGATAAGCAAAGGAGGCTTTCATGAAAATATTGTCAAGACAGTAAATGACCATGTTGTTCTGATATAGCATTGTGGAAATATATATGGAAATACATGACTTCTTTTGTAAGTCATAAAACGTGATCCATACTTCTTTTAAAGGAAGACAGTGAGGACTGGTGGTCTCCAGGCTGCGCCAGCTCTTTAAAGCTACTGCATGTATGATCTTCTCACAGAACTGGGTTCATTTATAAAATGGCATTGATGTTAAAGCAAATGTGAACTGACACTGAAACAATTGCTATTAAAATATATTTCCCTTTGCGATGTCAACAATTTCCTATTCAGTATATATAAAAATAGCTTTCTCGGAAGAAAACTTCTGCAGAATCTGCTTACCCTAGGACTGACCTGGGAAGGACATGAGAATAGGAACAGTAACATTTAAGGCATTTGCTGCCCAGAGAGACTACAAATTATTATTCAAAATGGGTCTGTAGACTTGACATGACCTGTTCTAGGGGCTCTCACCCACGTCCCCAAAACCCAAGGCAGCTCTTCTACACCCAGCAAAGACACCCACGAGCTGTAGCACACACTGAGTCATTCCAGAGGGAACTGCCTTCAACATGCAGTTCTGAGACTCACAGGAGACTCCCAAAACCAAACATTGCTTCTTTCTGCCACTCTAATTTGCTATCTAGAGGCAGCACCCTGCTTTAGTTTGCTCAACTCTCACAAGTTCTAGATGTACTTCCCTTTCCAGGAACAAAACTGATGCTTGCCAGCCAAGGGCCATCACCCACATTCCTGGTTGGTAAAGTATTTTCCCCTGCAATTCTCCATGCCTCTCACAACTCTGGATTCAGGCTTTCAGTTCAGACTAACTTGAAATGTTTTGAAAAGGGGATCTTTTTTCAAAGGGCAAGAGACTCAAGATGCTCTAAAATGTGATGGAGTTCAGCAATCAGACAGCAAGGTGCTGTAATTCACATCCCATTGCATAAAGCTCAGATATAGGTTGGGGCACTGGCAGAGGGCAACTCAGGTGGAAAGAGTTTTGTGTGAAAATATTCCATTTTCTCAAGGAAGCATGTTAACATTAGGATGGTCCAAGACTATTTTGTTGGATCCTGGCCTACTCTACAGCCACTCTCAAAACTCATCCATCTGCATTAACCTACTTCTGTGGCTTTTCTTGTGCCATCATGCAACTGGTGGCTGTTGAATCAAATACTTCAAATTGACTTACTGCATTTTAAATCCTATTGCCTCTTTTTCTGTGTTTTTTTAGCACTCAGACAAAGGGAACTGCATCTTTTTTATAGATTTATGCTATATAATAGCCAAGAATAAACCATGCAACTGGAAAAATATCAAAGACAGAGTGTAGAAAAATAAAATAATGTGATTATGTGTGTGGCTGCTGTCTCTGCAGTCCTCAAGCAGAATATCTGCTGCTCTGCCCATCTCTCATTTTTTGAAAGGTAAAAAAATCTACAACATAAAAGACCTGCTATTCCTTGGCCATGGCCAAGGCAGCCGAAGGGAAGAATTTTCCAGGGAGGATTTCCGAGCTCCCACTCACTAGCCTATTCAATTTTTTAAGGCTTTGGGGTAATACAGACTCATTTATTGCTCAGAAGTGGCCTGCATGTAGCTTTATACCAAGGAGGTTTGATGAATTTTCAACATGTGAAATTCCAGTATTTTCCTGGCCTACAGACAGAACTTCTGAGACCTTCTCCTTTCACTACTTATGTGTGTGTAATTAGGTATTTGGGTTGTGTTTTCAGACCTTTCCCATTTTCATTGCTGCACTGCTTTTGAGGGTCCTGGTCTCATCACCAAGCCCACAGTTGTTGTATCAACAAAGCTGCAGCCCCTAAAATCCAAGGATTGTATAAATTTATGCTTTTACTTAAGCAAAGCTTTCAAAGTAACCTGAGAGGGCAAAAAGGCTTTCGTATGTCAGACCTAGTGTTGTTATATGACAAAAGGCAGGGAGATCCTAATAACCTCCCTGGGGACATGATCCCTCCCTGTCCTTTGCAGGACTGTCCCATGGGTCCATCGGGGTGAGACAACAGGAGAGGCCATCCTGAGGCGTTTGGCACATTATGGGGTGCAGGGGAACAATGCCTAGGGATGGAATAAACTTAAAGGATGTTATGGGGAGGAATCAAAAGTGGCAAAAGGGAGGGATCATGGTGGTTTGGAGAATAATGAGTAGGGGAGAGTTAAGGCATGTAAGAGGCCAGTGCACACATGGCCAGTCAGTACCCTTGTCTGGCCATGCCCTGCACCTCATTGCTGCCATCTGTCAGGTCTGCTCATTAAACTGTGTCCAGCTATACCCCTGGGTAGAGGGTCCCTACTGTTGCTGGCAGGCAAATGGAATAGGTGGCTTGGGAGCCAGATATCAAAGCAGAAATAGCCTGGGCCAGATGTTTCTCCATCCCTACCTGTGAAACAGCTGGAGGTGTTGGCTACTGGTCCAGACAAGCACAGGGGAGAGTGTGAGGTCTGGGGTTCACTGTGAGACCTGGCTGCATGTGTGTGTGTGTGTGTGTGTGCAGAGGCTGATGAGAGCATCCAGGACTGGCTGCCAGGCAGGCTGGGTGTCCATGACTGGTTACAGGAGGGGTCCATAGCCTTGTGTATGTGAGCATGAACACACAAAAGTGGTTTGTGTGCCTGCAAATGAGTGGGGCTGGAGTCCTGGGGGGCTGTGTGCCCCCCACATGCCAGCAGGTACAGGATGGATTGGCCATATGAGGACAGTTCCTGCCCACATGGTGTGTCTGTATGTATTTCCAACACACAGGCCTTCGTGTTGATCAGACACAGAGGGGGACGGGACTAAAACTGTTTGTGCTGCTTGTGCAAGTGCTGTGTTTTCTGGGTGTGCTGGTTTTGACTGGGATAGAGTTGTTTTTTTAGTGTAGCTGGTGTGGGGCTGTGTTTTGGATTTGTGTTGAGAAGAGTGCTGAAAACACAGGGATGTTTTTGTTCTGGCTGAGCAGTGCTTACACGGAGTCAAGGTCTTCTGTGCTCCTCACTGCACCCTGCCAGCCAGGAGGCTGGGAGTGCACCAGGAGTTGGGAGGGATCAGCTGACCCCAGCTCACTGAGGATATATTCCATGCCATATATACCATACCATATGCATGCTCAGCATACAGAGCTCGGGGAAAAAGGAGGAAGTGAGGGATGTTCAGAGTGATGCAGTTTGTCTTCCCAAGTCACCACCAGGAGTGATGGAGTCTGGTTTTCCTGGAGGCGACTGAACACCCGCCTGGCCAATGGGAAGTAGTGAATTAATTCCTTGTGGTGCCTTGGCCATGTGAGTGGCTGTTGCTTTCCCTACAAAATTGTTTTTATCTCAACACATGAGTTTTCTGCTTTTAGCCTTCTGATTCGCTCCCCCATCCCACCGGGTAGGAGTGAGTGAGCAGCTGAGCTGCCAGCTGGGCTTAAACCACAACACTGGGTTGTGGTGTGTGGCCACATGGATACAGGGTTTGTGTGTGTGCCAATCTGGAATTCATGCTCAATCTGGCTACAGACCACTTTTAGCTGCTGGGCTGCTGAATCCAGCGGCCTCCAATCCCACATGTCCAGGGCTCTGCTCTGCTGAATGCAGTGGGGATGAATAAGTGACCTAAAGTCTGATGTTTACTGAGTTTTAGACTACTGGGGTTTCTAAATGAAGGATTTTTTGTTATGCAGGGAAGGCTTACAGACACATGGGGTCCACTGTGCTGGTAGCTGCTCAAGGATCTGTACAGGGGAAAGCAATTTCTCACTGCTGCACCATGCAAAAATAAGAGAAATAAACTATGGAGGGAGAAACTTTTAGCTGCCACTAGTGCAGAGGTTGCAGCTTCTCCCATCAAATCTAACTAGTGCAAGGCCATGCCTCCAGGATGGCCATGCCTGTGGGTTTCATTCTCTCATGCTGCAGGGAATTGCACAGCCTCCAGCACAAGATCATAAGATACATGACCTGGGGCTGCAGGTCCCTCCCACTATCCAGTTACTAGGAATTTTCCAGTAAGTGAGACCCCATAAGGAGGTGTCAGTGATAAAAGCCAACCTGAGAAGAACCATCTCAGAGTCAGCACTGAGCACACTAATAAATCATTTAGCCCAGCACCTTCTAAATACCAGCCCCAAAGCAGCAATATTTACAGAAGTTTCCCCAGCCCATGCACAGATGGTCTCTGACTGCTTACGCTCTGGGAGAGTTCTCAGCATGAGCAAGGAGAGCCCTGGGTGGGGGAACACCTCAGGCTTTTCACAGGGACAGTGTGCATGGTTAGCTTGCAGTACTAAACAGTGCAAAATAAAGCAGAGAGTATTTCCTCCGAGCCTGGGAATTCTGACCTAATTCTAAACAAGCATCTGTTTGCTCCAAGCATCAAAACCATGAATAAGCTCAGTAAAACCCTTCTTCTGAAAGCAGAGTGATGGAAAGCTTTCAAACCCTTTAAAATCCCTGAAATCCTTTAAAACTCCCTTTCAGACTCCTGAGTTGTGGTATGGAGCAGAAATGTCACCTCAGCACTTGCTAGGATGACAGGCTGGGTTGGCTGTGACCCACTGACCAACTGAGCAGAGACAGGAAATGGTACAGGTGATGCCTCATGTCCTCCCACCAGGACAACAAACCCCACAGTGGAAGCAGGTCAGCCTCATCTCCTTGTCTGTCTTTTGGTCCCAAGTGAGACAGTTTCTCCCTGCAAGCACTGCTAAGTGTAAGTAGTTGGTTCACACTCTCACTTTCCCATACAAAGCAGATTTTTTAAAGTAATCTTTTTTAAGCCATGCATTGACACAGGGCAGTCCTATCAAAGGAGATAAAGGCCCAGCTGTGGCTGTGACACAGTCCTGTGCTGGAGGCTCTTCACCTGCAGCCCTAGGTTGAAAAAAAAGGGTAAAAAATGAAGCATTGATTCCTGATTTCAAATGCTTTCCAGGAAAGAGGCAATAGCAAACAAAAAAAAAAAAAACCCAAACCAAACTGACCAATCAACCAAAAAACACACACACATACAAAAACCACCCCTTCCTCTCCCCAAAAAACCAACAGAAAAAAAAATAAATAAAAAAGAGGCAATAAACATGTCAGTTCCATAGGGCTGTTTTGGAGGTGTCCTGGGGGCAAGCTTGGGTTTATGTGATGATGTTTGCAAGCTGGGCATACAACATCATTTGGCCTCCTCTTTTTCTCTGTATTATCATCTCCTGTTAGCTTCTGCTGGAGCTGTGCTTCTGCTGGTGCTTTGGTAGGCAGAAAGCTCACTCAGAGTCCTGCCTGCAGGACGGGCACAGGCATCTGTCCCCAGCTACATGCCACTGTACTGACATCCACCTCCCACATGCAGTTATGACCATGCCACAACACAGCAGGAACATCCTCCAGGATGGAGTACAGCAGGAGTGCGGAGTACATCTCAATATGATGGTCCCTCAGCAGACACCACTTTTCATCCCCCACTGACATTTTCAGCTCCCAGATGGGTGTGAGTTAGGACTTAATTCCACCCAACATCCTCATGATAAGAAAAATATTAAAACATGGAGGAGCATAGTAATTTAAAAGTCCTAACACAGAAACTGTGGACAATGCACCAGCTGCATGGAGTAACATGGAGCCCACAACAACACTGCCAGGGCCCAATACCCCCATGTGATTTTACTTGCAAGTCTTTTGTCCCATGCTGCAGCACTTTGCACACCTCAGACTGGTCCCCCATTTTTACAAGACACCCATCTCCCTGGCTTGTGCCTGTATCCCCATTCTCCTCTCTAAAGCCAGAGCATTTCTACCTTACCTGAACTCTCTTCCCTGAGACTGGAGGAGGAGAAAGACCCATGGTCCCTCGTCTCTCCCCATGCTTAGATAAGCAGTTCCCTCTTCTTAGTTTACTCCTTGAGACAGCAGAGCAGCCATGAACATGGGGTCAGTGAGTCACAAGGGACAGGGAAGGGAGGGGAGGAAGGTGCTGCACAGCAGCAGATGGGCACTTGTAGCTTCCAAGGAGACCAACACAGGAGGAAGAAGCAGCACAAACAACGTGTGATGAACCAACCACAGATCCCCTTTTCCATCCTCCTGTGCCACTTGGGGAAAGAGGGAAATAAACTGGGAGTGAAGTTAAGCTAGGAAGAAGGGAGGGATGGGAGGAAGTTTTTCTAAGACTTGGATTTTATTTCTCATTACCTTACTCTGATTTGATTGGCAATGAATTAATTTCCTGGAGTGAAGTCTATTTTGTCTGTGATAGTAGTTGGTGCATGATCTCTCCCTGTGCTTATTTCGACCCTTGAGCTTTTCTATATATTTTGTTACATTTTATCTCCCCTGTCCAGCTGAGGAGGGGTGTGATAGAGCATCTTTGATGAGCACCTGGCATCCAGCCAGGGTCAACACACCACAGCTTCTGACCATGCATGCCGTAAGACAAGGAACAAGGATCTCTCTAGCCTCCACCTAATATTCAGCCTGCTCCCTCAGCAGGTAAATATTTCTGGAGCAGGGATTTTTAAAACATGTGCCAGGGAGACAGACAGTGAATCACACAGGTCAAAGTAAGCGGGCAATACGGTGACCCAAATGCAAAATGGTCTGGCACGATCTGTTCCACATCAGTGCACTGAGCATCCATGCATGCTGCAGGGACAGTCCTCCTCACCCAGAGACAGACCCTGACAAACCTCCCCTTTCATCTGGGCTGGAATTTTAAGAATGGAAGGCAGCTTCAAGGTTTGGTCCATATGTTTAAAGGTAGCAGTAGGAAGAACAGCTCCACTAAACCACTGCTGTGACTTAGAGTCTAGAAGAAGACACAGGTAAAGTGTAGCGAGCTGCCCTTCCTGCAGCACAGCATCCTCACTTCCTGAAGTTCAGGGATTTCCTGCACCAGAGGTTATTCACTGGACCATCATCTGAATACACAGCTTGCTCCCACCCTCCATGGAGGAGGGAGGCTTGCTCCCATGTGAAATAAGCAGAAATCCCACTGGAAGTGGACAAAACGTCTCCATGGGACTGCGCCATCTCATAACACCAAGGTTTGGGAGCATCCTGCCATCCTGACAAATGCTTGGAGCAAGCTAAAGCTGTGAGCCAATAGCAGGATCCCTGTGCTGCACATTAAAGGAAATATTTCCATATTTTCCTTTCGCATTGTGTTGAGATTGCCTCTGCTGTGGGTCTGACTTGGTAACGCTTGCTCACAGCAGAAAAAATCCAAGTCTCAGATGATGTGAAGTCCCTCCTAGGTCCTGCTTTAGGTCCTTCAAGCAGAGAGGATGAGCTGTAGCCCAGCAGCAACATGAAGCCAAGGAGAGGGAGCAGGCCAGCCAGCAGAAGCTGGCAGTGTCACAATGACTTGTGACCCACCTGGAGGTCACAAAAGATCTCAGGAGGCACAATGTTCAGTCACAGAGAGGTACTTTTCTCCCTGCCAACCACAGCGCCAGTTTGGGGCACTGCTGCTTTCCACCAGCACAGCTAACGTTAAAAGCATAGACTGTTTCCTTGAGAAATCCTCAGGGAAAGCAATCTCCTGCCATTATGCTGAGGAGGAGGAGGAGGATGCAATCCCCAGAGAAGCCCTGCTGGCAGCTGAAATCTGTCCACCCGACTTTACCAGCTGGACTGGGACAGGCAGGGGAGGAAGAGGGTTTCCTACAGCCCTTCGTCTCCTCATTTTGGCACATGCCTGGCTCCAGACACAGGCTTGGATCTGTGAAGGCTAAGATTTGGTTTCAATCATGTCTCTAAGAGAATATAACAAAAAGCTGTTAGCATATTTGTTTGCAGTATGACTAACTAATGGAGCAAATACCAACCAAAAGTGAAACTGTTGTAATTAACCACTGTGTAACAGAGATTTTGGTTCATCATTAGGGGGTTATCTGAGCATAAATTGTAAGTATTATTTAGAAAGGGAGTGATCCTAGAACAACTTGATTTGCTCTAGGAACACATTCTGGAAGTCAAATTTCTATTTATTTACAGACAACCAAAATGAAAATATTATGTCTATTTTCATGTGGCAGGCTTAGAAAACAAAAACAGTCACAGGAAAAGCATTTGTGATGGAAAGTTACTGTCCTCTCACTGGGACCGCTCAGACTGTGAGAAGAGAAGGAAACGGGAGGGAAGGAATATATGTTTGTGTGTGTGTGTGTATAGATGTACATATTTATTGATATATATTCAGAGCATGTTTATTTATATCTATTTTTGTAGAGAAGTAAGAATCACAATCTCAGCAGAAACCGATAGGAGTGTTTTTAGTTAACATGAGAATAAATAATACTGTTTCTTAAGCTGCAAGGGAGCAACGTGTGCACACAAATGCACGCATCCCTAGTGGGAGATGGAGGCCTGAACTATTGTAGTTTTGGTAAGGGCTGGAATGAAAGACAACTGAATCCAGGCTACAGTTGCCACCACCATAGCTCATGTCCTGAAGACATGGAGAAGCATGAGTAGGTGCCACAGTGGTTCCCCAAGTTTCCCATGAGAAGCCTTCAGGGGAGCTATGTGTTCTATGAAGACCTTGTACACTGCACTCTGTGTATGTGAAAAGTGAATATAAGGACAAGTACCACATTTGTCTCCTTTCCCTGTAATAAGGAGCAACTTTAAGAAGGAGCAAGCAGGTATCTCACTCAAATTCCTTTGTTCTGCTGCACCCATACTTCCCCAGCTTTGGTTGAGCCGGTCCCAGCAAACACCAGCCCTGACCTCGCTTCTCTCTCCATCTGCCCCAGGCACTCAGCCCCTCTGCGAGGAAAGATGCTGTGCCCGAGAAATCAGCATGCCAAAACATCAGCTGGTGCTTTCATAAATAAAAAGCAGGAGGCAGTGGATAACCCCCCTGAGATGCTCGGAGCCCACGCGTGTGCACGGACACGGTGCCACCTGCCCAGGTGGGTGTGCAGCAAACCTCACGCGCGGCGATGCTGCCTGGCTGGTGGAGAACAAAACCCTCCACCAGCTCTTCCAGAAAAGAAAACAAAAGCCTTGAACAAACCCTCCCCGGGCCATTTCAGCCAGCAACAAAGCTAACAAGCAAATCAAACAGAGAAATATCCCAGCAGACCTCAACTGGCTGAACAAACAAACGGAGAAACTCAGGTTCCAAAGAGCAGGGGAGCTGGGTTATGAAACAAGATTTTTGATACAAAAGGAAGCTTACAGCTATCGCTGGTGA
This sequence comes from Monarcha castaneiventris obscurior, assembly GCA_026261815.1. NCBI lineage: Eukaryota > Metazoa > Chordata > Aves > Passeriformes > Monarchidae > Monarcha > Monarcha castaneiventris. The sequence goes on from JAMPIT010000379.1 coordinate 1,218,521, forward strand.
TTAGACACGGAAGAGAAAGGTCGCTCTGGGTGTTAGACCACACTTCACACACACACAGAGGTTATTCAATCAATATTTGTCCTGGAATCACATGCGGCGGAAAAAATTTCAAGTGAATGGTCAGCAGAATTTAATGCTCGCATTCATTCATGTTGTGCTCTTGGATGAACATGTGTTTTTATATCTAGCACAATGTCAGCTTTAGAATCCAGGAGGTTTTTAATCAAAATACAGGAAAATCTTGGAATTAAACACTACATTTGTATATGACTTTCAAGTAGGTTTTCAGCAGGACAGCAACCCCTCACTTATAATTTTAGAAAGGGATTTGTGGTAGGAGGGAGATTATTCGAATCTCCAAGTTCTGCAACTAAGAGGAAAAATAAATCAGTTAAGGCTCCAGAAAGACAACACTGTCCACAGAAACCTCCCCAAAGCAGAAGGGAGGGACTTATTCCTACCATCACTGTGTTCTCCAGCCATGCTGCTGTGCTGGCATTAGAGGTTTTATTTAGTGTCACAGCAGTAACAGCGGGAAGATATAATCCTCTGATGAACAGGCAGCTGTTACCCCCTGCCTTTGTGAAAATGATGATCTCAGGTTGAGGATATTGTTGCCTTGAATCATCATATTTTTTTATCCCCCTGCGAGTTTGTCACAACAGATTGTTTGCTTATATTCAAATCATAAGGCCATGACTCAATTTTCTCCCCTCAGCAAGAGTTAAAGGAAATTTGACCGTAGGTGCCCTAACCATGGACTTTAGAATTTGGGTGCAAATAACGATGATTAAAACACAAACAAAGCAAAACAAAAGCAGACAAAACCCAACCCTCTTGCCTAGTGACTTAATGACAAAATATTTGTGAGGCACAGCACAACATCCAGTTCAGGTTGTGATATACCTGATGCGTGGCATTCAGATGACCATCACAGAGGCAGGATGCCTCTAAGTCCTTCAAAGGATGTCTTTGTGCAACTGAGGTGAGATATTCGTGCTCCCTAAGATTGCATACATAATTTCAGCTGCACAGGGGATAGCCTAGGAGAGGAGAGCCCCAGTGAACAGCACAGAGAGTTACAGAATAAAGGCAAACACAGGGTGACTGCTTCAAGGCAGAAGCTTTCAAGGAGAAGTTTATTTTAATATCCTAGCTGGAAATTCACTTGGAAAACAGCTCCATCGGCCCTGGTCAGGAAGAGTGAGAGGGCAGAGATTATGTTCCTCTGGCAGCCTGTCCTGATGAAGCTCCCGTGCTCCAGCACAGGAAAAAGCATTGCCACATTCTGCATCCAGTGCCTGTGCTTTCTTCCTCACGCAGCTAATGCAAAAGAGAAAAAGCCGCAAGTTGGTCACACCGCGTTAAGGATCGCTTTGATGGACTTCAATCGGCCTGCTGAAATCATCTGCTGTGCACGCAGTGCCACTCTGCTGCCAGAGGAGATGCTGCAGGAGGGCAGGGCCTGAGCGGGGAGCAGTGCCCACCCAGCTCAGGGACCACGTCCTGCTTCCCGTGCAAACCATTTTTCTTCACCTGCGCACCTCCTCCCCTCTACAAACACCCTCAGGGCAGTGCTGGTGGTGTGTGCGGAGAGGAAACTCCCTATTCAAAGCGGGGCACCCTGGCACAAAACAGGGTTTATCCTGCAAATGGGCTGGCAGGTTTCACAGGGGGATTTGCTCTTTCTAGGTCTCACCCACACGAGGCTATTGAATTTTTATTTCCTAACAGTTGTAAGGGAATATTCAAAGCAGAGAGGGAAAAGAAAGATCGTCCGCGAATGTGATTTGTGACTCCCAGACCCCCCCGTTGGCACTGAGCACTACAGTGTCCTGTCTCACTGGTTCCCTGGCTCTGCATCGGGACAAAACTGCACAGATTCAGGCACAATCAAAATGATGTTTCATGGGAGTCACACAATGCTCTGTAATGTATTTCCTTAAGTAACCACAGATTTGGCCTAAAATTACTTGGCTTGATGCCCTTTAGAAATGTCCACTTCAGAAAAAATTGCAAGCTGAATTTGAGCATTTGGAGTTCTGGGACCAGTTACCCTACACACGCTTGTCTTCCTCTTACCTTTATGGGCCATCATCCTCCTGCTTCTCTCTGCAGTCCAGGTATGCTTTGTACAGAGCAATAAAAACAACATATTCCTCACCTGTCTTGTTCTGGTTGGCAAGCAAATACTAAAGGCTCAAGACCAGCAGACTGTTCAAACAAATTCAGGTCTTATCGAGCCTAGAGAGGGTTGACACACCCATGTTTTCACTGTGTAGCTCTCCTGTGAGCTGCAAGAGTTGTTCTGAAGACAGAAAATGCAAAATGTTCTTTCCAAGGGTAGAGTATGCTTCATGATATAGTATCAAATATTGCATTTGGTCCACTGAAATGCTTATTAGGTGTCAGATGGTTTAAAATTCCTATACATTCTTAAGAACAAAAATAGGGATGGGTGACAACCTGTCATTACTGTTCAGAGCAGCATGAAATTTAAACCGGGAAATTTCTTGGTATTAGAAAGAGGAATTTCAACACTAATTGAAGTTCTGCCATTTTTAAACATTTCTCTATAGCCTGTTCCTCTTCGCTTTTTTCTCACAAACATGCTTATACCTCCCAAAATAAACAATCACTCGGATAAAACTGTACAGGGAGGTGGCACCTCATGGCCCCTTGTGAGCTGCTGAGGTGACCCAAAACACCAGTACCACTTAAATCAGTGACGACAGATCCTGAAATGCACTTCAAGTTTCTCAACACCAAGTGTCAATCCTACCACGTCATGACCAAAAATGTTCCTTGGAGGTTTTTACTGGTGCCTTAAACATAAAGGTTTCTTAGGCACCTTTAGGATTTTCTTCTTAGGGCCTCCTCACCACCATCTTCCCTAAGGGTGCCAGGGGAAATGGCACTCCCAAATGGTCCTCACGCCTGCAGCATCTTGCCCTGGCCCCTCAGAAACTCGAGTGAGGTGCAAGAGAAGTTGTATTGATGTAAGAGCAGCAGCGAGAGAAACCAGGACTGTGTCAGCAGAGACAAGATACAGATGAACCAGGACTAAGAACACAGCTAGAGAAGATATCTGAGCAGTGGTTACAGGAGGGATAAGATCCCGACTGGAAGACACAACTCTGACATCCTTCCTTTATTTCTTTCCATTAGAAAACTGGTATTTCTGCACTCCCAGTACCAGATGGAACATAATGAGACCACACTTGAGGTTTCATTTACAGATCTACTCTTGATGTACAGGACTTCTGACTCCATTTAACTGTATTTCCCCCAACTTACAATCTTGCCTTGAAATCTGAGTTCCAGCCTCCCTCTAACTTCCAGTCCATTCATTCATTACCTGCTGGCAAAGAACTGCAGGTGATCTTCTGTTTCCCTCGTAGAGGCACAAAAACTACTTTACTGGCAATTTCAGCAGCTTGGAGTTAAAAGTAAAGCACAGATACATTTGATCAGCTTCAGATCAGAGAATGAACACTCAGAATATAGGTTCAAATAAGTATTCAGCTAACTACAGCAATCGCTCTGGTCTCTGACCAATTGGTCAGAGGAATGATTTTCTTCCCCAGAATCCCTTCTTTTCAAGGCATATCATAGAATTGCAGAATATCTCAAGTTGGAAGGGACCCACAAGGATCATTGAAGTACAGCTCCTGGCCCTGCACAGGATACACCAAGAATCACACCATGTGCCTGAGAGTATTGCCCAAATGCTTCCTCAGCTCTGTCAGGTTGGGTGCTGCGACCACTTCCCGGGGAGCCTGTCCCAACCTCTGGGTGAAGAATTTTATTCTAATATCTAACCTAAACCTCCCCTGACACAGCTTCATGCCATTCCCTCAGGTCCTGGTCACCAGAGAGAAGGTCAGCACCTGCACTTCCATTTTCCCTCGTGAGGAAGCTGTAGACTGCTATGAGGTCTCCCCTCAGTCTCCTCTTCTCCAGGCTGAACAAGCCAAGTGACCTCAGCCACTCCTTGTATGACTTCCGCTCTAGGTTCTTTCCCTTGGAGCCTCCTTTAGATGCTCTCTAATAGCTTTGTGTCTTTCATATGTTGTGGTGCCCACAGAGGGCTCGAGGTAAGGCTGCCCCAGTGCAGAGCAGAGCAGAGCAGAGCAGAGCAGAGCAGGACAATCCTTGCCCAGCTGGCCATGCTGTGCCTGATGCCCCCCAGTACACGCTTGGCCCTCCTGGCTGCCTCATATTCTAACTGCCATCAACCAGAACCTTCATGTCCCTTTCCCCAGTGCCACCCTGCAGAGTTTCATTCCTGTCTGTACACACATCCACCCCTGTCCCAGCTTCAAAATCCAGCACCTGCCCTTGTTAAACTCCACAGAGTTGGGGATTGCCCAGTCTGATGTCACCCCACTCACTGCAACCCTTTGTGCCCAACCCATGAGCCCGTTGCTCACCCATGGCATGATGTGTTTGTCATACTCAAGAGAGCTTTGAAGTTCCAGGGTTGGCTTCTATATGCACTGTTCCTGCTGCAAGTCAACATTAGGACAACATAAAACACAACATACAACACAAGACCTTGTTTTTCAGAGATCTGCATTTAAGGCAGACACTAACATAAAGCCATACTTCAATGTGCTCCCTCCCAAAAAACAGTACTGAAATGAAGCAGCAGTTCCATTAAAGCCTATGAGATTACTCCTGCAGTAAGGTGCTTTTCAAAAGGGATAGCATCATCACGCTGCACCTCTGAGAAGTAACACTGTGGTTGCATGGAGGGTGCAAACAAGCTTTTTCTACCTAGGATCTCCTAATTAGTCCTAATGATGGTTTGAATATGACTGATTGCTTCTTGTCTCATTGGCAAAGTAGAGAAGAACTATTTCCATTAGTTCTGAAAATGAGTGAATTTAATTAGAATATTGCAGAATACTTGATATTTACAGAATATTGAATTTTGTGCTAAACACCAAGTTTTTAGCCAGGATTTATGTACTCTTGCTATAGAACCCTCTTGCTTTGAGGGAGCTTGTTCCCATAGGAACACAGTCACACCAGCCATGTGGAGACAGCTAAAACATTTCCAAAATCAGCTAGAAGAATAATTCTGCTATGTATCCCTTCTACTGCTCTAGTTTGAGTGTATATATTATGTCCTATTGTATCTAGTTGGAACTACATGTCCGCAGGGCAAAGTGAAATATATATACATACATATATATATACACACACATGTGCACAAACATACACACACAGAGAACCAAAATCTTGTTAATTCTTTTTGGTGTGTATCTGAACTATTCCTTTTTATTTTCTTTTTCCTGAGGGACTGGCCCAAAAAACAGTCATCTCCAAAGACATTGCAGTAAATTAGAACTGATTTTTGTGGTGTTTTGTTGTGTTGTTTTTTTGTTTTGTTTTTTTTTTTTTTTTTTTTTACTTTGGAAGAAGGAATTACCAACAATGTGTCAAACATCCCAACAGAGACACCTGCAGATGAAACAAGTATGTACCAAATGCCATGCTAGGAGAGCCGTACCTTCCTGCTACATTGCCATTTCTTTCTGTTTCCTTTCTGGGCCCTAAGTTTTTATTCTATCATAAGTTTTAGGATGGATCTGACAGACTCTTTCCAGCTGTTATTTCTTCACAACTTATTGGATTTATCCTTTCCTTGGGGCTCAAGGAAGCTTGAATTTTAGTCTTTCAAGTTGAATGCCATCTCTCTCTTCCCTTACTTTCTTCTACACTTGAACACTTCATTTATTTAACAGCCTCATTGATCTCAACATGAAAATTATTACACCGAGGTGCTATTCAATCTGAGCAGAGAAAGCAGAAGACTTTGTATCTGTCTTGTCAGGGGACTGCCTTTCCATTTATGTAATTTCCACTTGTTGCTTACAAAACTTTCCTGCCAAAACATTCAGAGCACAACTGTATCCCGTTAAGACCAATTTTAACAGCTTTAATTGCTATCAGACTATGAAACATGCACGTGGCAAGTTGTGGTTACTGGGGGTAGGATCGAGCAGGTTTTCCCCTACAATGGCAGCAAGGCATCCCCACCCCACAGGCAGCCCCGCTGTCCTGGCAGACCCCACTGTGCAGCTGGGGCACCCACGGCCATTCCTCCGGAGGTGAATTTGCTGCTCCTCCAGTGGGTGGCCGGAATCCCTCCCCTTGCACCATGAAGGCAAGCAGGAGGATTGGGGAAGTGGAGGCAGCAGCCCCACAGGAGCACCACAGTGGTGGCCCAAGGCTGCAGGGAGCAGTGGAAGAGCTCTGGAGGGCTGTGATGGGAAGCCTGTGACTTGGCCTGGCTGTGATGAGAACAGCAGCCAGGCACATGCCAGATCAGAGTGCACAGCCTTTGGCAACTCAGAGGTCTGGGGAGACAGAAGCTGCCCATCATCCTCCTCCCACCCAGCCTGCAGCTGAGGCTCACCCATATTCCCCTACCACCAAAGCCACTGCCATTTCACCTTCCCTCTCAGGAGCCCAGTCACTTGTGCCAGCTTTTCTGACTACCCTGGAGCAGACACAGAGCTGGCCTGGCTGGGTTTTATCGCGTTGGAAATTTGCCAATGGCAAATATTTAGCTGGGAATATTGCTCAGGGGATCCAGGCAGGATCTGTGCCCCATCCTGGGGGCAAGGTAAGGTGGCTGCAGACCCTTGGGACTCCCATGCATGTGACCCAAGGTGACAGATCACAAGGATGCAGGCGCAGGTTATATTTCTCTCCTCTGGCTGCAAGCTTTCCACACTTGGAAAGCTTGCAATGAACACTATCCAGTGAGGATCTTCCAAAGTTAAAATGGCTCTGAAACCTTCCCTGAAATTTTGGAATGAACCAAGTGTGGCGCTCATGGGATATCACATTGCCTGCAGACCAGAAAACGCCATAAAGCTGAATGCAAAAGCCCAGCTTCTGCCACCAGAAGTTTTCCATTTGTTTCCCTTCATTCCCCTTGGAGTCACACTCCTTGAATATTTTCAAGAGGAGGAAAAAAAAAACCTTTGAACATTTTTTTTTCTTGGATATTAAACATTTCCAGTCAAGTTGAACTTGTAGGAGAGTCTCTGAAACACTCCACCAGCATGTCCCTCTGGGAACTTTAGATTCTATTTATTTAGTGTTTTTACTCACTGAAGACTGTGTCTGATGTGTCAATAGCATTTTCCTTCTCGTCCAGCTCCTTGGTGTGACTGTCCTGTGAACTGGAGGGTTTTCTTACCCTCAGCAGCCAGCAAACTGAAGGACTTGCCGACATGAATGTTTCAGAAACCTGCAGCCTGTTTTAAAATTATCCCGAGGTGATTAAAAATTAACAGACACTGTGACAAAGATGGATGTTCTTCCAGGCTTCCCTCTGAAATCTTAATGTCCAGTGATTCTGTACTTGATTCCAAATTGCCTCAGAATGGTAAAGAACAGGATAAATCATTGCTGTCACTTAATGAAAACCGTAAAACAGCTCTTCTTAGCAACCAGTCATCCTTTTCTACTGCAGTTACAAGTTGATTTTTATTTACACCACTGCCTAAGGTGATTTCCAAGCAGATAGGACATTTGCCCCTTCCTCATTTCAATAAAGATGACCCATTTTGAACCTCATGCCTGTGTTAACTTACTATGACACTGAAAGGAACCCCAAAACCAAACACTGATTTCAAAGAAGAAAGCTGCAGGAAGACAGGGACAAACAGAAACAGGGGTTGTTTTCTGTACAAATGCCCACAGTTTTTGTTTTTCAAGGGAGGGAGGAGCTATGTGGCCCTGTTCCCATTTAATCACTCCAGTAGGAGCCAGTAGGAGCCAGCAACAGCCACATTCCAGTTGCAGTTCTGACATGGCCACCTTCCTTGTTTTGTCTAGTTATCCTGCAGGCTCACTCAGGCATGGGAGAGCATTTTAACAGCAGGCAGTAAAATGGAGTTCCCAGTTACTGTGGGTCTTTCAGGGATCCAATAGTATACACAGTGAAAAAACAACAGTGGCAACAACAAACAAAGCCAGCTTAAGTTGAATGAGGAACTTTAAAAATTCAAGGATGCAAGAAAAAAGTGAGGAGGAATTCATGCTGGATGTGCAAGCCTTCAGCCTCCCTGCTGTGTGCATGCAACCCATCCGAGGATGGTATTTTTTGCTCCTGCAGCTTCTTCCCTCTCCACATATGAACAGGCTGACCCTTCCTCCACTCTGTTTGTCCACTCTGCACCCGTGGTCCAGCAGCCACGTCCAGCATGCCCCAGAGCAGCAGGGAACATCCCTCCCAGTGATCCTGTAGCTCTGGGGACTGCATGTGCCAACCCCTTCAGCAAAGACAGAAGCCTGAAGTTTGCTCCATGAAGATACATCCTCACAGGCAGGGGCAGTTTTAGCTGCCAGGCAGCAGTAAGCCCCTAGCTAGCATACATGAGCTTTGATTCAAAAGGCTTAGAATTGGACAAAGTTGGGTGGATTTCGACAGGAAGGGCACCCCTTCCTCCTTCACCAGCCCCACCTCAGAGACAGAAGCCCACCTCCTGAATTCTTATCTCACTGTGGGGATGTTCGGGTATTTCAAAGGAGAGGCCATAAGAATTTCTAATGTGGGCGAAGAGATGTGTTTTTATTGGTCTTGCCTTTGGAGCTCGCATAACCATTTTGACCAGTTTTCCAAGAAATGCTTGGCCTGAATTGGATCTAGCACGGATCTAGCAATGGAAAATATTACATATTCTTAATGAAGGTGCAATAAGTTGGCGTAATGATAGAGAGGCCAGTTTTGACTTAACTGGACTGCCCTAAATTCTTTAAGAGACAAACAACTATCAAATTGGCTCTACCACCTGTGTGTGCACTGCCAGCTTACTGATGATCTCAGGAACTCTTCAACACAAACACAAACACCACGCATGCCGCACCTCTGACATCCAAAATAATTGGCAGGTTGGGTGCCCTGACCCTCCACACCTCAGCTGATCTGAGGACACACTGTTTCACCTTTGCTGAGGGCACCTGCCTCTGTGTGTCCTGCCCACAGCCACAGCCACCACTCCAACCATGATGTTCGGTGCTCGCAGATTTCTCTCACTTTCCCACTACTGTATTTGAATTTGGTTTCATGTTAACTTGGCAATGTTGGCACCTACCCCGGAATGATGCAAACAAAATTAGGTTCTGCATAGAGAGGCAAGTGAAGACCAATCCTATTCAAGGAATGCTGCTTCTCCAAGAAGGTGACACTCTTCCTAGTGTCACACTTCTACATTTCAATTAGCAAAGGTGACTCTTAACAAGCAAAACTCCCTGGCTCCCAAAAAATCACCAGTGAGAAGCACAAGCACTTAGCATTTCCGAGAATCAGGCTAAATTTACAACAGACTGAAGGTTTGGGCCTGGCACTAAAACAGGTCTTGCTATCCAGATGAAGTATTAGTCTTTTGTAAAGAATTTGTACTGTCTTTATCCAATTTCCATTCTTAACTATGGCTCTCAGTGAAATTTGTTCAAACTCCCCCAACTTTTTTTCTGCCAGACACTCTTTCTAAACAGAAGGATTATTAAATTCACATTCCAAATCTTATTCCAATGTTACAACAGATTTCCCCATTTGAAGTACAATTCTCTTCTACAAAGTAAAGAAAAAAAAAGTGTTTATAAAGATTTGATTGTTTCTCCAAAATCTTGCACAGCAAGATTAGAGTACTCACAAGCTATGGGATCTCTGCCTGGCTACGGGGATCTGACAGCGTATCCAAGGCCACTGGTAATAATGATCTCTCTTCCCACCTACAGGAGCATTATCACCAGACATCTTTGCTGAGCTTTGCATAACAGCATTACCTGACTGAGCCTGACAATCCGAAAATGAGACCATCAAAATTACAAGAAGCAATTGCCTTTACTCTTTCTTCCCCCAGCTGCCTCGGTCCTGCAGCTCTAACAAGAACCAGTGACAATAAGAAACTTGTTTTTGTCACCAAAGCAGGCAAGCACTGTGCAGAGGCCACTCAAGAACGAGCCTGGTGACTCACACTGGTGACTCAGGACCAGTTATTCCCGCGGAGTTAACTCTCAGTACAACACAAATCTCGCCTCTAACTCAAATTCTGGGTGAAGTTTTCAACTCACCTGCAAAGGTATTTTTAAGCTTGGCTTGACAAACTACTCAGGACCCCAACTTTAGCTCAGAGTCTGTGGTCTTTCCGGGTGGCTTTTCACATCCTGCTGGCCACACCCTTGCCTTTCAGCAGGACTGCACTCACACCAGTTAAACTAAACTAAAGACAACATGAGGATTCCACACGGGAAAGTATTAACTTTCCTCTGAGGGCAGGTAGATTAGAGGCACTGTTTCTCCTATCCCATTCCTCACACTGGTAAACTGCTGAGCTTTTGTTTTTGTCCAAACTCCATCCACCGTCTTCAATCTCTATATAGAAAGCCTCTCAATCACCTGTGTTAACAGGCCCCCCAAATTCCATGCTGCCTCTGAACACCCACAACCGATGATTATCTCCTGCCTGTCTTGGTGCACTGGGTGAAAAAGCCATCATGCTCCATCACTCCCATTACCACTTGTCATCCAACCACTTACATAAGCCTGTGACCTCTGAAATAAAAACATTTGCTTGCACTTTGGTAGAGCTGGTTGGTTGGAAGAGAACTTGGAGAAGGAAATGATTGAAAAAACAGTCACAGAAGCAAGCTTCCAGAATGTGCCTTTTCGGTTTTCCTTTCAACGTTGCTATTTCCTCTAGTCAACCACTCCTTCCCCATCAAACAAAAAAAGCTTCAACCAGCAAAATCAATTTGTTTAACATTTTCACATATCCTCCAGCACACAGGACTTCTAGCTCATGCAATCACCTAAAGTTCCGCTAAGCACAGATCAAAAGGACATAAGTAACTGGAAAAAAATTCACATTATGTTGTGCACATTAATTTAAATTTGCTACTAAATGTATAAATAGGTCTAGAGATCCTGGTATTTCTAACGTGCCAATTATCTTTGTACTGTGGTCCCCCACTCACTATCAAAAATAGCTTCACTTCAGACTGAAAAAGTAATTTTCTTCTTTTACGTGGCTTTCTCAAATGGGTTTATTTTCACTTGCAGTAGAAGGGATGTTTTAACCAGCCTTCAGTGTGATTTTTGGAAAAGGCAGCCTGTACACACTCAGTACCCCCAGAGGCAGCTTGTGCATATTAGACCATGAGCATCGGTTTGGGTCCGTGGGAGTATTTGGGCTGCTGAGCACAGACAGCACTTTGCAAAGTGACAAAGTGAGCTCAAATGGATGAGCCAGGCCAGGAAAGACCTACAATTTATCCTGACCACTCTAATTTTGATGCAAGGAGGTTGATAGGCTCAACCATTCACTTAAGTGTTCCTGATCGCAGAGACTGTAAAAAATTGTTTTGTAGCATTCAGGTGCCAAAATAATCGGGATGCACATGTGGACAAGGGAAGGGGTAACATTTCCCTCTGGGTCAGCTGTAGAGCTCTAGAACAGAGGTTGTGGCTTCACTTAAAAAAATCCTCCCAACAGATAACAACTTATCCCATCACAAGAGTAATGTTGTGAAAGGAGTGCACACTTCTGCACTCATAAAAAATGTCCCAAGTTAAACCAACCTCTGGAACCTCATCTGGCATTTTGGTGGTGGTTCTTTTTCCCTGACCTGAGCATTGTGAGAAGCTGAGTTTGGGAAATACACAGCGGCACTCAGTTGCCATACAGAGTTTTTGAGCTCCAAGGAAAATACACACTGCTGCTGCTGCCCCTCAGAAATGCAAGAGGAAAAAATATCCCAGTGTATATCTTGGTTGTAATGTGGAAGGCCTGAGTTTCATGACCTATTTATCACTTGATAGTAGTCCTTGCACCAGGGGTCAGCATTCAGTAATGTACCAACTACCAGGCTACAGAGCTGTGACATTTTTCTGTGACCTGGGAGTCCTACTCCAGAAAGTCCTGAGTTCTTTTAAAACTGGTAGTCTCAAAAGAAGCCCGGAACTCCTCCATGTGAGCCAAGTGCCTCACTGCCCCAACATTTTACTGGTCTTCCAGGACAATGTCTTCAGTCAGAAACAGGCATTACCATCAATGGAAGGTGGCAGGCCTGAAATTCCTCAGCCTTCCTCTCCAAAACAGAAGTTTGAGGGAACCACTTTGCAACCACAGGGGTACAGAGCAGCCTTCCAACAGATGGGACATGTCAGTTAGGCTTTTCTCTGTGGAGGAGAGTTTAGCACTCTGGACTACCCACTTTCCATCCAAATGATCCATCCTTGACATGCCACAGGGACAGGCACAGAAGTACCCGCTGATAAGAAAGACAAAATCAGTGTAAACCTCAAGAGAGCAGACTGTAATGAGAATGTCCATCGCAAAATAGCACTCACCTACCTCTCTAAGAAGGTGTGATCTGGAAAACATTTCTTTCCTCCACCACTTCCCCTTCCCTTCCTCTCTGCTTCCTGCTCAAGATGCTGCCCATGCAGTGCCCTTACCAGACAAGTAGCACACCCCAGAGACTTGGTGCCTAAATTTGGGGGGTTGTGGTACTCAGTGTTAGTAGAAGCTGAAGGTTCAGAAATAAATTCAAGTCACAGAGCTCAATTCTAAAATCTTTGAATGTTCAAAATATCATTTTTGAGAGGAACACATACCTGGGTCCACAACTTCCCCCAACAATGGAATTAGGTTCTCTTTCTGATCAATCCTTTTTTTTTTATCATCAAATTAGCAAGGTTTTGATAAAATTGTAGGGGACATTACAGTATTTTGTGACAGTTTGGGATGGTTTGTGAATCATCCTCCAGCTATAACTGGAATGCAATAGAAGCTATTGTAATGCTTTATGAAGAAAGTGCGTGTTGCTATCTTGCGACAACCATATGTTCCGCTGTTTGTATGTATCTGTTATCCAACCCTTACATAAGCCCTTGATGAAATTATCATCACAGGACAAGCACACTTATAGCACGGTTCAGTTGATCACAATAAAGTAATGAAGAAATTAAGGAACTTCATGCTGAGGTGGGACTGGCCGCCCGCCTTCCCAAGCCGCAGCTGCAGAAGGAGGCAGCGTGCAGACCTGCAGTCAGCTGCTCAACAAGCCATCACTTTGGGGACTACACGGACACAGACGCCTGGGGCTTGGGCTATATGGGAAAGGGCAAAAGTGCTTTCTCTGGTGCAGGGGAGAGGGAAGCGTTGGGGAGGGAGTTGAGGGAAAGGCTTGAGGGGAGGAAGTTGCTTTAATGGTTTAGGGAACCCGTGAGATGTTACTTGCACACACAGAGGCACTCGCACACCTCAGACTGCAGCAGGGGCCGGGACAGCCCAGGCTTGCCCCACCGTCGGCATCCAAGCGCATCCCCGGGGGCTGCCCCCGTCCCCGACTCTCCTCCCCGCCCATCGGGCACCGCCAGCGCCTGCCCCGGACACCAGCCCCCACCCGGGAAAAGCAGCGGGCAGCGCCAGGGTGGCTTGGCACAGCACGGCTGCATCCCGGTGCCGCTCCCAGGGCTGCTCCCGGTGCCGCAGACGGGCCGGGCCGAGCCGAGCCAAGCCGAGCCACATCCCCGGCTCCGGTGCGGTCCGCGCCTGGCTCCGAGGGCCATGTGCCGTGTACTACGGGCACTGACTCCACCTTCCCCGGCTCCCGCCCGCCCCCACGCATCCAGGAAGGGAAAAAGAGGAGGAGGAGGAGGAGGAGGAGGAGGAGGAGGAGGAGGGAAGGGGGTGAAAGGGAAGAAAAAAAAAAAAGAGAGAGGTTGAAAGGAGGGAGCTCGCCGAGACCCACCCTTCTCCCTCCTCCTCCTCCGGGCTGCTGGCCGGGCTTTTGTTTTCCTCCAGCGCCCCGTTTCCCACACGTGATTGCCGTGTTATTGCACAGGGCGCTCGGCGGCGCGGCTGCTGCACCTATAAATACGGAGCGGGCGGGCAGCGGGGGCCCGGGGCAGCGCGGCACGGCCGGGCGGAGCGCACCCCCCGGCACCCCCATGCACCCCGGAGGGAGCGCGGCGCCCCAGCCCCGCCGCCCGCCCGCCTGACGGGCCGGCAGCGAGAGGCAGCGCCCGGCCAGCGGCCAGGGGAGGGGGAGCCGGCCGACAATGGCGGCGGCCGCCACCGCCGCCAGCCCCGGCAGTCCCGCCGCCGGGCCCCTGCCGCCGCCGGCGGAGCCCTGCCCCAGGAAAGCGCCGCAGCCGCCGCCGGGGCCGCCGCAGCCGCCGCCGGCGCGCAGCGACCCCCGCCGCAGGCAGGCCGCGCTCTCCTTCCTCACCAGCATCTCCCTCGACGGGCGGCCCCCGCCGCCGGGCAACGACGGCCCCGCCGCCCGGCCCCGCCAGGCGCAGCCGCCGCCGCCGCGGCTGGGCAGCCCCCCGGCGGCGCCCGCCGAGCCCCCGGAGGAGGAGGAAGACGAGGAGGAGGAGGAGGACGCCTTCGCCGCGGTGCAGGTGCCGCCCGCCGCCTTCCTGGGCGCAGCGGCGGCGGGCAGCCGCGGCCGCCTCAACTCCTTCACGGCCGGGGTGCTGCCGGCGCCCTTCGGCCGCACCAGCCCCCAGGGCAGCGCCGGCGGCAGCGGAGAGCTGGGGCAGCCCGGCCCCGCCGCCGCCTTCGAGCTGCAGCGGTCCCGGTAAGCCGCGCCGCGGGGATGAGGGATGCGCGGGATGCGGGGATGAGGGATGCACAGGATGGCGATGGGCTCGGGAAGGGCGGGCACGGCCGCGGGAAGCCGTGCGGAGGGAGGCCCGATAGCCGCGGGGCGGGAGCCTCTCTCCGCGGGGCCGGCCGGGCGCTCCGCTGCCGCCGGGCCGGGGAAGCAGCGGCGGCGACGGGGATGTGCGAGCGTGCAGGGGCCGGTCAGCGGAGGTGCCCGAGCCTCCCGGGCGAGAGCAGCCGGTCTGCCGGTCGTTCCCGCCTGGGAGCGAGTGGCTGAAAGTTTCTCTCCCGCTCAGCAGTGCGGCTGCACAGCCGCCGTGCCCCGCCGCAGCCCAGCCCCGCTGCGGAGAGGTTGTCACCCTGCTCTCCCGACTGGTGCTGGATTCATCCCGCCGTGCTGCCTGTCCTATAGACAGCAGGCTGGGATCCAGCCCTGAGTCAAGTGCGCTGTAGCTAGGTCTGTAAGACCACAAGAGGGAAGGAAATCTTTGCATCGAAATCCACGGATTACGGTGCGAGTGCACGGTTTAAGCAGCGTCTCGCTACCACCCTAAATAAGCTCTTTATCTACAAGCACTTTGTGTTCCTCTGGGTCGGTTTTGCCGCCGGGTACTCTTTTGCCTTTTAATTCCCAAAGGAACAGCCTCACCTGCTTCAGCTCTCAAGCTGAGACTTCTGGCAAAGAAGGTGCAATCATGTAAAAACCCCTGTGGATACAAAATCACCTTCCTTCACTTCCTCAACAATATACTCGGATATCAAAGACGGAGTGGGGGAAGAAGCAGGGAAGAAGCGGGAGGAAATGACTGTGCTCCCCAAGCCCACATCGGCAGCCACTCCCACATTCCCCATTTGCCACACTCCCTCCTTGTTTCTCCCTTGGACAAATAGGTAGACTTTGAGTCACATGTTATTGCAAGGGTTTATAAGGGTAATTGAGCATAGATCGCTGTAGAAAAGTCCCTTTCAAAACCAACCAGCTTGGAGGAATTGGAGGTGTTCCAGGAGAAAGTTATCTTAGCTGCATGCCCCACTGTTGGTTGTTTTCTTTTGCCTTCCATCTGGGTTGTATCTGGCTTTTTTGAGCCCCTTTTCAGGTGCTGGGCTAGGGAGCCCCACCTTCCCAAGTGAATTGCCTGCTGGTGGGTTACCACCCTTCTTCTCCCAGTCATGTATCTCTCAAAACATTTTCTGCAGTGACAGCCCTCTAATTGCTCTGTGGATCAACTGCACTGCTATGTCACACGCACACTCCTGCATTTTAGTCTGTGATGTGATTCTGCCCACAGCCTTGAGGGGGAGAAGTGACCCACAGACCATGATTTGGGAATTGCTATTTTACTCTTGAACTTAACATTTAAGAGACTGGATTCTCCTTGACCTTAGTGAGTTTATTATTGATGCAAGATTCCAGTGTTACTTTTCTGGATTCCCAAGGATCATCCTTGGTTTTCCTTTCTTGCATGCTTTGATCTTGTGCTCAGTTCTGGGAAGGATGCTTAGATCTCGCTGGTGTCACTTCACTTAGCCCTTCCTCTTCCAGTCTTTTTTTTCCTTGGCTCCTGTTTGCTGCTTTCTGAATGTTTCCTTGCACAACCCATGGTTTTTGTTTTTTTTTTTTTTTTTAATTACATGAGAACAGAGTGTAGTTTAAGAGGGAGAGGTAATTGCTGTTCTTGTTTACAGCCTGGAAATCCAGAGTCTTGCAAGTTCAGCTGCGCTGCTAGCATGCAAACAAACTGAATATCGGATAGCCCAATCCATGGCAAGGTGTGCCTAAGTCACCTAAGGGAACCTTGCCAGGCTGCTCCTCCAGTCCTATAGCGACCGTCATTTGTGCCGTATATTTCCTTGTGATGCGGGGTGCAAGGAAAGTGCTGGTTTTCTCGTGCTGTTTTGTTTCCTTGAGAGCCAGATTCAGCTGTGGTGAAGACCTTGCATTGCTCCACTGACGAGTATGAGGCTCTCCATTGTAGCCCTGGCTTAAGGCTGACGCGGGTGCGGGAGAGCTCCGGGGAATGTCCCCGCCTTTGCTGGCTGTCGTGATGCTGCACGAGTGCCGTCCGTCCGGGGCAGACTTTGGCCCGCCTTCAATAGATCTGTTTCTGTTCTGGAAAAGGGGTGTATTTTTAAACATCGGGAGCGGGCAGCTGCAGACCACGGAGGTTGCACAGAACATTAGCGCCTCATCTTCTTAATGAAAAGGTGTGGTAGAAGCTCGGATTGCTGGGTTCACTCTTGGCTTCCCAGCAGATAAATCACAGGCATGCACCGGGCTGGCACAAGCCCAAAGGGCTCGAGCAGCCCTTCTGCTGCTCTGTTAATGGACAGGAAGGAGCCAAATCCCCAGCACACGGCCAGCCCGTCTCAGGGCGACAGGGTGAAAGTCACAGCACCTGCCCAGGGACAGGCATTAGCTCACCTAAAGGATGATGCAGAGAGAAAAATCAGATCTTTTTTGGTAGTTCACATGTGCACTGGCTACCTTTTCTCCCACCGTTGTGCTCTCCTTTCAGTGAACTTGAAATTGAGTTTGAGGAGTTGTTTGACAGACGAGTCCTCTGTGCTGAGACACGTAAGTTATCTTACGTGAAAACCTTTTTCTGTTACAGTATCAGGCAAAACAGGCTGCCTTATTTTGTTATCTTTATTTAGTTTTCAGAAACCAGTGTGAACATATAATCAGAGTTCCCTGGCTTTTTTGTTTGTGTTAGCAGTTTGTATAATTGCATACTAGTTTATATTTAACAAGGTTATCATTAATGTGGTTTGGGTTTGTGCTCTATGTGTGTTCACAAGACACAAACGATACAGAAAAAGGAGCATGGAGCTTCTAGCTGCTTGGAGGCTAGTATGTAATTATATGTAAATGGCAGAAATTAGGATTGTTCAGAAGTTGGCTGGTTGGTGCCAAAGGCTCCTGTCTAGTGCAGAAGGAGTTTGTTTCAATTTGTGGTGAACAGGTGGATGAGGACATGAGTTTACTAGAAACTAGGGCCGGGGTTTCTTTCATGTCAAATTATAATTCATTTTAATAGCATAATCGTAAATTAACTCTCTGAAACAAGGTTTTGGCAACACTGGTTTAAAATAATTTCACATCATGCAGATTAGGTGATGGTCCAAGTATCTGTTTTTGTGTTTGTTCTTGTTGCTTCAAGGATTCTTGTTGCCATACTTTTCTTTGGGAAAAGTATTGCTGTTTCCATTTGTGAAGTTTCCTTTTCCAGTGGGCCAGGTGGTTTGAAACAAGCACACGGCGGGGGGGGGGATGTTTTTTGGTTTGGGGTTTTTTTGTTTTGCTAAGGAAGCAATTTGGTGATTTGGTTTGGAGTTTAAACACTGCTTACAGTTGCATTTGTCTTTGTCGCCGTGTCAGGTTTGAAGGCAGATGGGCAGGAGAATTCCTTCTGGGAGCAGCAGGTGCTGGGAAGCAAGGAGAGAATATCTGCTGAGTAATCACTGGGGAGGGGTCCACTCAGAAGGCCACTGAGGTTATCATGGTCGAAATAGATTTTTCTTCAGAATTTACTGACCTACAATAAATCTAATTTCCTGAGTAATTCTAAAATTAATTTACAGTTAGTAAAGCTTGTGACAATTCAATTTATTTCTACCTATTAGAAAGGAGAGAGCTGCATTTGGCCTCAGTATTTATCTTCTGGAGAGATGCAGTGAAGGGAGATGCTGGAAGGGTTGACTTGCTTGACTTTTCTAGGGCTTGCAAAGTTCCATGGGTAGTTAGTGCTGGAGGAAGCCTGAAGGATGTTGTTGAGGGGCTGAA
The DNA here is from genome assembly GCA_026261815.1 of Monarcha castaneiventris obscurior. Classification (NCBI taxonomy): domain Eukaryota; kingdom Metazoa; phylum Chordata; class Aves; order Passeriformes; family Monarchidae; genus Monarcha; species Monarcha castaneiventris. The sequence continues at coordinate 1,236,950 of JAMPIT010000379.1, forward strand.
TCCCACTGTTTACTATTTGTGCTGGAGGGCTGTGAGGTCAAAATCCAGTTCTGCATGGCCTTGGGCAGGCAGGCAGTGCAGTTTCAGCCCACAACAGAAGATGCCTCCAAACTGAACACGCAAGAGACAAAAGAAGGGTCTCTCAGAAACAAGTGTCTTACAGGCAGAGTCCTGGAAGGGGAGCAGAACAAAGAGCTGGGGGCACCCTCCACCCTGTGGGGTCATCCCAGCATCAGGAGTTGGGTTGTGAGCCGCTGGAAGCACATCAGCCCTTTTGTGTGTGATGGACACTCTGCTATTCACGGAACCTAAAGCCCTTCAGGCAGCCTGAATTTCAGAATGATGTATACAAGCATAGCATGAAAACAGCGATTTAATGGTCTGAGAAGTCAATGGGAAGTGCACATGCTAAACTAAGTCTTTTCTTAGGTGTGTGACCTTGTATACCCCTGCTAGCTGCTGCCTCTGAAGAAGGGGATGCTTATTGACTTCAGGAGGCTAAAGGGCCATCCTGTGCTGCCCTGAAGGGGGGATGTTCAACAGCAGGGCTAAGACTCAGGTAGTAAGGGCTGCTTCAGTAGCAGCACACAGTGTACAAGCTCTTCCATGAGTCCTGTAAGGAGCACTGGGCGCACCCATGTCCTTCAGCACGAGCACACTGAGAGGCTGGGTCCTCATGCTCACCAAGAGCTGTGTGGGGGTACTCACCCTGCTGGGTTTTGTGAGCTGTGCATGCCCTGAGCACGGCTGGCCCCACATTGCATGGAGCAGCTTTCACCACCTTTGGTCTCTGCCAGCCTTTTCTCTTGCTCAGGGCACAGGGCCTTGTGCCTCCCTCTGTTGCTTCCCTTCAGCTGGTGGAAGTGGGGTCGTCTTCCAGGTGTTAGTTGAAGTTGACCAGTGGTTGAGAAGTCATTGGAGTATGATGACACACAGATGGATGGACACCATAGATGCGGCAGCCTTGTTCCCTTAGTCTACAAGCTTTTAACAACAGATCCCACAGAAATTTGTTCCGGCATATTTTAGGCTCTTATACTATTTAGCAAGCATCTCTGTCAGATAAAAAAAGGTTAATATTCATCAGACAAGGAAAAAAACCCTTTGCTGTCAGTTCTGAAGAGTAGAACAGTGGGACAGAACATAGTGTTCATGAGTACTAGGGAATTAATTAGGGAACTTCACACAGGGCAGATGCCAAGAGGCATCTGCAGGACTGCAGGTTTCAGAGTGAGGCAGCCTTAGAGCTGGACAGGTGAGAGGGGTCTACCTGGGTGGGTGCACATTAACCCCTGTGAGGAAACCTGAGCTGGTAACGCATGAAAAGTCGTGTTTGTGTTGGCTGCCTTCACTGGCTGCCAATTCAGAGCTTTCCAGGTCCAGCCCTGCCATGGGAAGTGCTGTGGTTGTACCACACAGGGGCATGGCTGGTGTGCAGTGACCCCTCATTAGCTGTCGGGAGAGCAGAAGGAGCAAATTTCAGCAGGTTTTGCTTATGTGGTGTGTGCATTTCCACTACTTGATCTTTCTTTTCACCCTTTTCTTTACCAGCAAAGCTCCTGTGGAGGCAGCCTGACTGGATCTTTCCCTTAGAAGCCTGCCCCACAGCTTTCCTCTGCACCATAATAGTGTTGAAAGCACCTTGAAATTATGAAGATTGGTAGCAACTATGTGAGTCACCAGCCCTCCAGACCATCACAAAAACATAGTTCCATGGTAGAAAAATAGGATAATGACAGATCATAGTTTGATGATAGCTTTTGGGTATGAAGTATGCTTTAGTCTGCAATTATTATGACTTCGAGAACTCTTCTGGTGGAAGATATCGCTTAGCTTGGAACAGTTCAAAAGACCTAAAACACAAATATGAGATTGCCAAGTGTGTTCTCTGAAAGGAAAAAAAATCCCAATCCTCTAGTAATTCCATGATTTCCTTGTTTCAAAAAATAAATATCAGGTGGGCTGTGGGGAGACTCAGTAGTGCAGCGAGTATGATGGAAGGTAAAGATGAGAAGCAGAACCAAATCTTGATTGATTGATTATTTTCTCCATCTGATTTCAGCTGCACTACTCTTGTAGTGCAAGTTCTCCACTACACAAACAAAAAGGCTGCTCTTTATAATTTAACCTAAAAATGCAGAAGTTTGGTTTTATATGTTGGGACTTGGGCACACTGAAACTTCTGTAGGCACCAGCTTGTCCCTTGAGAAGCATGGGAAAGCAGATTCTATTTGCAAATGGGGCAAGCTGGTGTCTACAGAAATCTATATGCAAATATCCACAGCATTCACCCCTGAACATTTGCCAGTGCCTCTGAGGGTGTACTCAGCCTTTATGACAAGCTCTTTTCTGGACCCAGAATTGCTATGGATGGCTGTGGGGCTGCCACCAGAGACCAGGCTTAGCAACGCAGCAGGTGCAGCAAGACACAGAGCTGGCTCTTTTTCACAGCCCAACTGAAAAAGCCCTTGCCAGCTTGCTGTGAGAAGTATTCTTTCTAGAAAATGGAAATGACATAATTTGGCATATGGAGAGTATCTGCTTGCTGGCCTGTCGTTTGCAAATAACATGCTGAGAAATTTAAGGAATGGTATTTGTTTTCATAAGAAGGGCTTTCAGAAGTTCGATTTGTTTTGGTTTTCTTTGCTGCAAGGGTAGGGTAGAGAGCCTGATAGAGCATTTAGGAGAAGAAAATTTAACGGTAGTTGGAAAAAACGTGATGTGCCAGTGGGAGACTTCTAGCTAGGACTCTCAGGATTTGCCTCTCAGTGTGCAATATGCAGATTTAGGGGGATACATGTTTAAGGAACTATGAGGTTCCTTTACAAGGGCTACTGTGTTATGTTCGTAGCAACTGCTTTCCTGTCATCAATGCTAAATGCATTTTCTGCTCTCATGATGTATTTCAAAGCCAGCACTGCTTTTAGAAGCACTGTTTCAGGGTGTTTGCCTAAGGAAGGTTTGCTGTTGTGGAAAACCGAGAAATGAATGAAAAGCGAAGCAAAAGGCTTCACTTCTTTTCTAGAAGAAATATTTTTTTAAAAAAATAACCTTTCACCTCATCTATGAATACAAAGCACAGTTGCATGTTTTTAGCAAGCCATTGTGTTTCCCCCCGTGTTGCTACAGATCATGCTAGCAATTTTGTGAAATTGTGGTTTGGGGAAAGATTCACTCACCACAATTGAAATGTGTTTTCCACTTATTGTCTCGGAGGACAGAGGAAGGTATGTCCTCTCTGACAAGGGATCCTGAAAACCCTGGGCTGTATGTTTACCTATGTATAAAATTGCTCAGTTAAATCAAGCACCAGTGTATGATGTTTTGCTAGTAAGTAAATCTGCAATATCAGGGCTTTGACTCTATAGTATTGGTGGGATTAAAAAATAGAAAGCTAGAGAAGTTTATCATAATTTTTCAGTCTACAATGGATTGTGTTTTGGTGCTCCTAGAGATAATCATATTACCAAGGTAAATATGATTAGGTTTTCAAATCTACATGCTGTCAAGGCAAATCAGATATAGACACATCAGTTTATAGGTAAAGGCATTCAAAAGAAGCATAAATTTCCCTGCAAAGAAAAAAAAATCCATTTATTGTGTAATAGGAAAAATCTGTAAGGTGACATTATGATGACTTCTTTCTGCACCATATAGCTGGAATTGAGCTGTATGAAACAAACAGGAATGAAGCTCTTGAGCTTGCTTTTCCCTTTCTCTGGTCTTTGGGTAGGATGCTGAGCACCAGAAATTCCTCAGTGCCACTGGGTTTGCAGCCTGCTTGCACTAAGCTGTTTTTTTCAGCCATCTGTGTGCTGCCTGCTGTGTGTGGCTTCACCCATGACTGTGCAGGTCATACCTGCAGATTTTTTTGTATACAGTTTTTTTTTGTGTACACAAGGGACAGAGAAGTGATACTGGAATGTGGTGGCGGTGCCAGTGCAGCCTCAGTAGGTACCAACCACAAGTACTGCTGCTGTCCTGGTTGCTTGTGTCTTCTGCACTGTGGGAAGGCTGGTGACAGGTTTCTCTCTATCCTCTCCCCTCTGTGGGGTATCGTTTCCTTTCCCATTTCAGGATGAAGAAAGAGCCACTGAAGGTGGCTTAACAGGCTTAGTAGCTCCCAGTGAGGAAAGTGAATGGACAAATGTGGGAGGCTCCAGTATTTCCAGCATCTTTGTTTCAGGTGGGTCTGCTGTGGGTGGAAGTGCAGGGAGATGTCTCAGCCCTCCAACAAGGTTGGATGACACAGAGGTTCATATGCAAGAAAGGGGAGAGGAGAAGGCAAGAGACCCCGAGCTGAGCTCTCTGCCTTTTTGACAGGAGGTGTATGTGCTGGCACGGGGGCATGGATTTAGTTTCATCCTGATTGAAAGATCAGGTGTTGTTACCATTGCTTTTTACAAAGATAACTCACAGCACTGGAGCAGTCTGTTGCCCACTGCAGCTGCTGGCAGAGAAGTGGATTCCATCGCCAGCCTGGTGGTGTGCCCTTTGAAGGGTGCAAGCAGCACAGCTTCGCCAGCCTGCTTCAGAAAGAGGTCTGCTGAGTATCTGCTGAGTTTCCTGGGTGCATGGTGCCGGAGGATGGGAGAGCAGAGCCTCACTTTCCTAAGGAGACAGGATGCCTTTGGCACTCAGGGAGGACACTGTGTCAGCTGGGGGGGTTGTCTGGTTTCATCCAGTACCCCCAGCACACAGAGGGATGGAGAAAGGGCGAGCCAGGAGGTGAATGTCACGTAAGGCCCTTTGCCTTCAGGCCTGCTTTGATCACGTATGTACATTTGTGTATACACAAATGCAGCCCATGGCCACAGTTCACAAAGCTCTCTTTGCTCCCTGTTCACAGTGACCTGTGCTAGGAGCCTGCACTTCCCACCCCACTGTACTCAGCCTGTGTGAAGGGTGTAGCACAGAGCAGAAGTGAGATGTCAGCTGCGGTCTGAAATGTGTCTTGAAAAGATCTTCCTGGTTTTTTAACTCGCCAACTTTATTCCTTGTGTTTTGTCAGTCGCAGACAAACTTTTATTTTTCTGTTGCTTTCTACACCCATTTCAGTACCTACAGATCCAACAGAAAACAAGATGAATTTCCTCCTTTTTCAGCCAAGGTTGCAATCAGCTACACCCAGCCAAATGCAGGGTGACAGAGGTATTGCCCACGTGTCCATGGGGTGTGGTGGAAGTGCACAACAGGGAGTGAAGTCCTCCTTAGGTGACAGCTACATGAAAATGAAGATGCCCATCTTGATACCTGGGACGTGGGCACAGCTGAGGAGGTTTGGCAGTTACAAGCACACCCCGTAGTTCCTTGAATTTAGTTAAGTGAATGATACTGTTTCTGACTGCAGCACATGGAGATGTTTCTTGGGTAATAGGAAGAGAGGGAAAATAGCTTTCAGATGCTACAGTGCAAAGTACAGTTTAATCACTCAGGTAGGTGAGTCGTGCAGGTGCCACATCAGGTTATGTAAAAAGGTGTAGAATGCTCTCTGTCTGCTATTAATAGCTTTGGAAGTGAGGCCTTTAAAGCACAAAGGGTTGTGTTTGTATTTTTAAAAACTGCATTCACGTAACTCTCTGTCTTCAGCCCACTGTGTATCTTAGGAACCTCCTTAATTTTATGAGGCTGTTTTCCTAAAGCAAAACTGGGTTTGATTTTTAATGGATGGTGTTCACTGCTTTGTAGAATCCCATCTTTGAGCATAAGCTAATCCAGAAGTGGCAGCTCAGAGGTGGTTGCTTAAAAAGGCAGAATTATTTACAGCAGAACACAAAGTACCACTGTCAAGTACCTCCATTGTGACCTTTGAGATTTATTTGGAAAATCCGTATTTTTCCATGTGCATGACTCGCCTCAAGATAAAATATTCTTCTATTTTAAAAGGCGCTCCAGGTACTGCAGAACTCGAGAGCAGCCTTGCAAGTAGCAAGCGTCTGCACACATTTGTTTTAAGGAACAGACTTCATTGTCCGAGGCTTTTTGCTTCTGTTTGTTTTAAAGAGATTATTATAAATATTCGTTTCTTGTTTGTTCATTAGTTTCCTTATTGATGTAAGGCTATTCAAGTCAAAGATAGTACTAGGGTGTAACAGGGAGCAACTTCGAGCAGCATTTGAAAATAAAAAATGCAAATCGTATGAATTTGCCAGCACCCTTAAATAGGCACTTTGAAGGCAGTATTTTCTGTTGCTGTCCTCACGCTCTATGGGAAGGTTGAATGGATGATGTGAATGGAAATGTGTATTTTCTCGCAGTGTGTTTGTGAGCTCACAGGCTTCCTTCTCCTGTAAGATGTAGCGTTGCAGCAGGAGCGAGGATTTTTTTTACAGTGCGGTACCAATGCTGTGCTCAGTGCTGTACAAAATGCCATTACTCCTCCATATTCCTTAGGAGCTAAGCCCCAAGCCCATGACCTCTTTAGTGCAACAGGGCACTGCAGAAGGGTGTAGGTTGTAATAGGAATTCACTCCCTTGGGGAGGATGGGCTGAGAGCAAAGAGGCTGGCATGAAAAAGCCCTTGTAAGCCACTGCCTGTTTGCAAAGATCAAGGCATCTGAAAACGAACAACCTTTGAATTAATTGCAGGGTTGCTCAGGTACAAATGAGAACAGGATTAGGCCTGTCTTTTCTATTTTAAGTGCAGAGGTAATATTTCCAACCTGTCAAGTGATTGCATATCTTGAATATCTTAGTGGATAAATGAATGTGATAGCAACAGTCGAGGGTGGCGCGGTCTTTCGTGTAACTGGCACTTATCTTGCAGTTGTTGCAGTTCTTTGTTTTGTATGACCCAGGAATATTTCAGTATGGTCTTGTCTGCTTTTTCGTTTGTTTGTTTTGGGGTTTTTTGGTGTCATTTTCGTATATTAGAAGAAACTATCTTTTGAGAGGCTCTTGACCCTCACATCCACTTTCCCAAGATGAGGGGTTATGGTAGTGAAGACTTGACTTCACATCCCTGGTGAATTGGGGAGGGATCTGTTTTCTTCTTACTGGTCAGTCGTGGGCTTTCTAGATTTTCACTTTATAACATGGTAGATTCTGCAAAAATGGATATTACTTTTTTTTAATTCAGTTGTTCACATTAACAGACATCTTTCCTGTCTGTTTAGTGGAAAAGGTGAAACAGGAAAACCAAAATTTCAAAATTGCGTGTCACGTGTGATGGCAGTTTGTGAACTTGATCAATGTAGAGGTCTGATGTCATACCCAGCATGGTTTTACCCTTGTCCTGGGCTGGTTTTAGAGGCAAACATGCAGTGACTGAGGAAGTAGTGGTTTCTGTTTGTGTGGTCTGGTGAGGAGGGCTCATTTGTTTAATCAAAAGAAAGAAAAAAGCCCCACTTTTATATGAAGTATTGCTGATTTCATTTTCAGTGGAAGCAATAAGGCAAAATTTTGGCTGTGACTTCTATGTAAGTAGCCACCAAATGAGCCTTCATGTTGGATCTGTCCAGAGATTTGGCAGGGGGAGCCACACCAAGGTTTTGCACAGAGGGGGAGGGTTGTGGTCTTCCCTTGGTGCTGCTGTCTGCAGCTTCTCACCCTTGTGAGAAGCACCTTTGTGTTTCCTCCTTATCCCAGCCAGATGCAGATGGTATTTGGGAAGCATAGCTCTGCATTTATCTGTTCTGACCCATCCAAGCACGAAGCCATTCCACTCTTTCCTCCATGTTAGACAAGCTCATTATTGTTCAGGTCTGAGGAGGCAAAGGGTGACAGAAGAAAACAGTACAAGTTTTGCATAATTTGTTTTTTTTCCTGCTGCTCTGGGGGCCATGGCCCTCATATAGTGGCACTTTGTTCAACCTCCTTCCTTTGCAGAGACTTGTGGGGAGGAGGGAGAATGCTGTGGGTTTTCAGGCAGTCGAAGAGACAGCAACAGAAGTGCTATTTTGGTTCCATATCTGGGCAGATTCTTAAGGTCCTGCTGCTTCAAGACGAAAAATAAAGGCATATAAATCTCCTGTTTTCCAAACAGCAGATAGCAGATCCTGCCAGGAGAGGAAACCTTCACAGTTCTCATTGATGCTGTGTCACAGGTAGCTGAATGCTGGTCTGTTGGCACTTGCATCCCTCATTTTACTAGATGAGTTTGTGGAAATGGTTTCCTGGTGTCAGGACTGAGTATCCCAACTACCACTGCTGGTAGTGCTACTCACTGCCCCACAACAACGCCTGTGAGGGGACCTCAGCAGTGGCTGAAAACCCCATGGCTGCTCCCCTCCCCACTGCTGCAGCCTCCTGACACCTTCTTGCCCAGCAAATCTTCCCCACAGGCACATGGTGGTGACCATCACATTACTCGACCATCCCTTTTCTTGCTGACATTGTCCTGGCAGTCTGCCAGGCTGTGCAGCACCTGTGGCAGGGGGCTGGAGCTGTCACTGTGAAGGCTTTGGATGTGCTTTTCTTCAAACAATAGCTGTGTGTCTACATTATATTTGTTCTTATTAGTACAATCAAGGATGTTTATTCTGTATTCATAGCTGTAGTTATTCTTTATGAGGTGCAGGAATAAGTTTCTCTGGTTGCTAAAACACAGTTTTTCCTGTCCAGAACCACAGCAGTTCTGCTCCCAAATTTGTTTTCTGGTTTTTTCTTCGTTGCTTTTCTTAAAAACCTTCAAAGCATGTATGCATGTTGTGGTTAGGTGAAAAATTAGTTCAGATATTAAAAAGAAGGGAAGGAATACTCAGTCCTAGGGCCTCTTTCTCTATACCGCTTCTGTCTAATATGAATACAGGAAAGATGTTGTATGCAAGCAAGTTCAAAAGGATGTTAAACAGTTTGTCTTCATGTGTTGTTATATTGGCATCAGGATACTATTATCTGTGTATTGCTTAGCCAGATATTACATTGTATATAACCTGAATGCTTTAAGTTACCCAAAATACACTACAAAAGTGTACATTTCATGATCTCCTAACTTAAAGCAAAGAGAGAGAGAGATTTACAGATGTACATTTAGAGATGATAAAACATATTGTTGGGGGGAGGATTATTGTTTCTTTAATTGCCTGTCTGATATCCTCCTTGGAAGATTAAGTATTTTTGGTAGCAGCTTTGTGGTCTGTACCCTGTTGGCTTAATATCCGTCATAAAATGATGTAACTGTTACTGGCACAGGTAAAATTGAGCTTGTGTTCAGCTCCCCGGGAGGGTGTTGTGAATGGGAAACTGTTGTATATACATAATCCCATTAGTCAATATTGTTGTTCAAAATCCTTTTTTTTTTTTTCCTTTCTCCTCTCACAACAAAGCTCCTAGGTCTATGGTGAAGTGTTTTGTGACACATTTTTGAATGGGCCTTTTGCCCTGCTTTCAGTTCTTTAATGCAAGAAGCTTTACCAGGAAACAAGAATCTCTTTCTTCTCTGTCTGTGTTTTTTCAGCTTGGGGCTGTGATGCTGAATATGCAGACAGACACACAAGTCAGATGATCTAAGATGTGTGATATTATGAGGTTATCCATTTCACATGATTAGTATCCGTACTGGAGTTGTTTGGTCTGCATTTCATGTCTGTGCCATCTAAACATGTCTTAATCCTTTTTTAAAAATAGATTTTTGTGTGTTTTAACACACCCTCAAGGCTGCTATAAAGTAAATCTTCCTTGCATTATATTTAGTGCCATCTCTTGAAAGAGGCAATTAGTTGGAAAGAAGTATTTTTTAAATTACCTTTTGTCATTGATAAAAGGCTGTATGAAAATAGAGCCTGATCCTGCAAACACTTGCAGATATGTTCAGTCTTACTTCTCCAGGTAACTTGTTGCCTTTGGCTCGTAAAGACATTGCCTAAAATAGTCAAAATGAGTAGTTTTGTAGTTTCATTTGAGCATGAGCCCCATTAACTGAGGTTTCTGCAGAAGTGCATCATTACTCATACAGTTAGCACCTTCTTTAAGAGTACTGAAGTGCATGAGTTTTTACAGGATTGGATCCATTTATTGGTATAAGTGACTTCTTTGCACTACTGGGCTGGTATATTTTAAAATCTTAGAGGGAAAGTTTGAGATGTTATTATACGTGAATGTGTGCAATTAGTTCTTGTAATACTGAAAGCTGAATGTAGCCCATGAGAATAGTGGACACCAAATCAGTGAAGCCTGTGACAAAAAAATCATTTTTATCCAAAGCGGGGTTAAAATGAGAATTTTTTCAAGGCACTTCATGCTTTATGTTCTTTTTAATATACTTAATCTTCTAAGAAGACATGATGAGCTGCTGTCAAACTTTTCCCCAGCTGGTTTTACATTTAAGGGTTTTGTTGTCTGCATAATGCTGCTTATAGAACAAAGACTTTTCTGCCTGGAGGTGCCTCTAGGTGATTTGGGGCAATTAAAGGGATTACTGGCCCCAAAGCAGAGGCTCACAGAAGCAAGTATGTTCACAATTCCAAGATTTTATTTCACAACCCAAAGTATCACCTTAAACTCGAGTAGCTGCTGGTTTAAGCCAGGACAGAGGTCTGCCTCTGCTCTTGTATTACCCCACATTTAGGTTTTTCAGCTTTCAGAAGTACACAGCTTTATTGATTGGATGGAGTAGGAGAGCCAGATCAATTTTATGCGTTCTCAGGGACTCAGACTTCCCTTTCTCTCTGCATATGCACGTGACTTCAACAGAAGTCAGCAATCACGTCATGTTTGGAAGGTAGCATATGCAAGCATATCACACTCCTGGCTTGGGGAAATGGAGGACCAAACAACAAATACTGTGAGCCATGGCTTAGCAGTTTTTAAGATCTTTAGTAGCTGGTTTTAAGATTTTAATGTTTTTTCATGACAATTGGAAGTATTAGCAATGTTTGAGTCACATGACCTGATAAAGGGTTCTATGTCTCCTCTCCATCTTTGTGGCAGAGGAAGTTATTCCAGTATTTCCAGCTCCAAAGTCTTGCAATCTGTGGTAGAGGCTTTTTAAAGTTCATGGGCTGTTGAGAAGAGGTGGAGATGCTCAGTCTAATCCCCTTGCATTCTGCCTTTTTGACAAGGTTTCTAGCTTTCAAGATCAAAAAAAAGATTTAAAAAGATAAAGCCCTAAAAAGCTACATAACAGAAGGCAGAAAATAAGATTCATTATGGATTCACAGAAATTCATGAATGTTTAATATGTTTTAGCTTTGTTTTTGTTGTTTAAACAGAGTCACAGGTCTCTCATGCCTTCCACTTTCAGAGAATAAGCAATGAATACTGAATGAAGCATACGCACAGGCAGAGTCCTTCTGTATACCTTTCCATGGAGAGCAGGCTCTCTGGAAAATGCTGGATATCACCGTGGAAGTGGTAACAACTGGGGCCATCACAGTGTTGCTTTTAGTGTCTGCCTTGGTCCTGCTGTCACAGGAAGATGCAGCTGCTGGGGCAGCTCAGGTACCAAAGAGTGCCCCAGGAGTAGGGAGGGCGGTCTGGGAGTTGCCTCTGCGCTGGCATCTCCCATAGCAGGAGCCAGGGTAAGGTAGATGTGAAACTGGAAAACAAGCCAAGGTACCCTGATGATCAGCACTGTAGTTCCTGAGTTTATAGGAGGAAGTGTAGAGAAATGCAGTGCAGGGAGAGCTGTGCATCCTTCTGGCTGCTCGACTTTGTTCTCGCATCCTCCACCCATCCATTGGTATTTGAGGTTAGGGTCTGAGTGTGTGGACACCTTTTGTTCTCTTCTGACAGAAACTTGTCAGACTGAAGTCAGTCAGGAGGGACTTCTGATTTTATTTCTTTTTGTTATTATTTTTCCTTTTCAGCAAGGCAATTGCCTCCTGTTTCACTAATGCTTTATTCTGTGGATGTGACCTGGGGGCACCATTGCCTGTCTCAACAAAACCATCCAGCTGCTCTGGGACATCCTAAATCCCCGACAGGTTGTTAAGCTGTCATGAGACGGGGTCTCATCTCCTTCTGGATTGGGATGTTCAAATACAGTTTGGAGCTTTTTCAGAATTACCTGTTTTGTGGTTATTCTAGCAGCGGTGCCTGCGAGTAGCTCACGGCCTGCTCTTGCTGAAACTTGTCCCAACTGCAGCTGCTCGCTTGGGTTGTGGTGGCTGTGGGACTGACAGCTGCCCACAGTCCTGGTTTTGGGAGATAAACCCACCTGTGTGGGGTCTGGTTAGAATGCCTGGGTGTGGTTACCTAACCGTCTTTGGCAATAGCAGATTTACTGACCATGGTAAAAGTACCTTGAGAACTGAGCAGTGGCGCTGCAGAACTGTCCCAGCATGTCCTGCTGGGATGAGACAAACAGCTGTCCCTTGTACTTGTGAGCCTTTTTTTAAAGAATTTCTCTCCAGTTGTTGCTGTACTCTGTGAATTGAAATCAAAGTCGTACCTCCTCCCGAATATTCATGAAATTAGGCAATTCCATGGCCAGCTTCCCAGTGCATAGCTTGGGAGGTTGGTATTAATGAATTTCCTTTCAGTGTCTAATTTTTTGTGTGTGTATGGTCTGTCAGATCATTTGACCATGGAGTCAGAAGTTAGAGTGAGCATCTTTGAGATCAAGATAAATATTTCTGAAATTTAAGACTTGGTTCTGTGAAAAGTTTAATGGGCATTTTGTTGTGCTCTGGAGTAGTTCACTGGGCTTCAAATGGGAATTACAAATAAATGCTGGGAGTGACAGTTGTCTTTGCACAGGATTCTGCAGCCCAGCAAAAGATGCTGCTTCAGCTCCCCAGCAAAACTGGCAGGGACAGGGTAGAATATCTGCAAGAGTACAGGAGGGTAAGGCTTTTTTGTCCATCTTTTTCCAGGACAGAGGAAAAAGAAGTAGCTCCTGTTACACTCTATGTATAAAGGGCAGATCAAAGCTTTCAGAAGAAATACCAGATTGGGAAGGGGAAGCAGCTGTTTCCTTCTTCATCCTACTTTCCTCTTCACTTCCCTGTCTTCCCCCATTGCTGGGAGGATCTCAAAATCCTGCAGAGATTTGGGCTCAGGACTTGTTTTGTGGTGAGATGTGGATTGTGAGAGTGGTTGGGGGATAATGACTTCATGTGATTTTTCCTACATTTGCATAAAGTGCAGAGCTGGGGGCAATGTTCCTGAAACCTGCCCTAGAGAGGCAGACTGTTGTGGTGTCATTCTTGTGTTGCCCTCGGAAACTGCAATTTCATTGACATAAAAAAGTGTCTCTTGACTGTTCCTGTTCAAGAATGGGGTAGATGATTTGGTGTTCGGTGTTTCAGAGAGTGTGTGCCTCCTTTGGCGTGCAGATCTGTGGTTTTAGGGTGTGCACGCTTGTTTGGATGCATATGAAATTAGGCAAATTGTTCAAATGACCATCAGGCTGGTTTCATCGCTCTCTTGTTCCAAATGCTTGTGGCAGATAACTGGGAGAACCAAATTCAAAATGACTTCTTGTGGAGAGGTAGGACAGCTCAGGAAATAGACAGTAATACAGGATTCTACAATCATAGAATGGCTTGGGTAGGAAGGGACCTTCAAGATTATCAGATTTCAACTCCCCTGCCATGGTCAGGGACATCTTCCACTAGCCCAGGTTGCTCAAAGTCCCATTCAGCCTGGCCTTGAGCACTCCCAGATATGGAGTATGCACAACTTCTCTGGTCAGCCTGTTCCAGTGCCTCACCACCCTCAGAGGGAAGAATGTCTTCCTAGTATCTAACCTAAACCTGCCATCTTTCAGTTTAAATATAATTTTGTTTATCTTTCTGGATAAATATGTTGGTTTAGTGATGCTTTGTTATAGCATCACACTGTGACCAGATGGGCAAGAGGAGAGAAACCTTGCCACCTCCAACTGTTTGGACTGCAAAATACTTTGAATTTTTTTTTTTTTTTTTTTAAATTTTCTGTCCTCCACTGGCTTGCCTGATAGCAGTGGCAGAATACCTCTTGCTCCTCCTCTGGTTACAGCCTGGAATTAGCTGCTGAAACAATTTCTAGAGAATAAAATTGAGGGGTAATAGAGGATAGAGAACAGCATGGCCACGCTTCATATGTTATCTGTGATGCCTATCAGAGCTTCTTTAATAGAAGACAATTCTTCTCCACTGCCCTTGTGTGAGCGGGGCACAATCCTACAAGAAAAAAGATGGGATAAGTGAATATTAATGAAATCTGTCATTAATTATCACCAGAGCAGACTGTGGAGAACTGTGTTGCATTTTCAGTGGATTTAAATATAACTTGGCTTATGCAATCCTGTTAAACATTGTTGAAGTATGTCACTGAGAAAGCTCATTATATTTGCTATATAAAGATTCCGACTTTTGGGGGAGATTAAAGTTTTAGCAGCGGTTGCCGTCTTTCTTGTGGTCACAACAGCGACCTGTTAAATGTGGAGCAGAGGGGGGAAGCTGTGGGTAAGCCAGATTTTCTGTCTGTCTGGAAGCACAGCATTTAAAGCTGTTAAGCCAAACCAGAGGAAACTCTCTGAACTTTTCTTCAGGAAGCAAAATTCTTCAGAAAGGGGCATGTTCAAACAGTGGGAAACATTCCTTTTTTTTTCCTGAGTATGTGTGTTTTGTATCATGTATGCAGATGAATATGTGTGCTTGTGTGTATATAAGAAGAAAAGTGAAACATTGGCTTCAAGCAAATCGAAATGCTCCCATGAAATAGGAGATTTTTTGATTTTGCTGAGGACAGTGTCAAAAATAAAAGCAGGAAGTCTGGGCTGGGTGTCCAGGGAGGCAGGGCAGCCTTGGCTCACAGCTTTGGTGTGCTGGGGTGTGTCTGAGGGGGCCGATGTGCAGACACTGTCCTGCAGTGTATTTTATTCACACCAGGCAGCGCTTGCTCCAACAAGTCATCTGCTGGTCTGAGTTAAAGCAATGTCTGCAGATCGACAGCTCTAATTAGACACAAGGCACCTGCTGTATCAGTGATTCAAAGTAAGAAACATTATTGTACAACTACTTATTGTACAACTTGTGAGAAACCACTGTATAATGATGGTAGATTTGCCATCAGATTAGGTCATGAAGCAGCTTTACTGCAGCTTGGAAAATTAGGATCAAAAATAGTCCTCTGATTAAAACTTGAGCTTTTGAAAGCTCTTCAGAGAAGAAAGATATGCAAATACAGATGTATGGGAGAAATTAAGCAATCTGGATATGCATGATTCTTGAATTTAAAGAGAGCAATTGATGTAACTACTGTGCTGCTCATTTCTCACAGTCACCCTGTCTTAATACAATTAAATGGAACATCAGAATGATCTGGGAATAAGTTGCTTAAAATACAGTCCATAATGGCTCAATGTATTAACATAGTGAACTTAAGAGTTTTCTGTGGTCATGCAGCTGTTCTGTATATACCAATGTCAGCCTGCAACAGCAGTTTCCTTGAGTTAGATTTATTAATTTCTCCCACATTTAAAAAAAACCCTATGACTTTATCACATATTTATCAGCAGTCAAGTATTTTCTCTTTGAAACAGCATTTGCTTTCTGATACCATCAGGAGTTGGTCTCCTCCTCCTTTGCACTTTGCTGCAGCAGCATGATTCCATCAACCTCGGGGCATCCGCAGGTCCCCTACATCCTGTCAGGCAATTTTTAAACGCTGGGGGGAAAAAAGAATGTTCCTATCAATAGAGGAAAAATTGTTAAGTTCCAAAGACTGGATGTGATCCATGCTAGTCACAGGCCTGTTTGGCATCTCTGGCTGTTGAGCTTGAAGGAGTCCAGCCTATTCCCTGTGAGTGTTTTAGGTGTTGCTCACTGGCTGAGTTGAAGGAGGTACCTGTAGCTGCAGTGGAGGAAGGCTTGGGGACAGCCAGCAGCTCTGGGAGCAGCTTCCCGGTATGCAGGAACAGTTAAACACTTCTTGTGATTTGAGGATTGTTTTGGGCTGATCCCATTGAAGACAGCAGAGCTTTTCCTCCCTCACAAAACCCAGTAGAAGCTGATCACTAATCATTTGTGTGCTTCCCTTATCTGGCCAGCTGCAGGAGACCTTCTGCTGGTGTGATGCAGGGGGTGGTAGATGGCTGAAGCAGCATGGTGCCTTTTGGTCACAGCATCAGCTTATTAGTATAAATGAGGCTGTTTTAAACCAGTTTGAAGCTGTAGTTCACAGGAGGTCTATGCAGGGGCTGACCTTTACTTGGTTTCATCTTGCTGTGATGTCAGGAGGTCTCCAAGGGTTAAGTTGTCCATGAAGAGTTTCTCTGCACATCAAGCCTGCAGTTGTGGGCTGTTCTGCATGTAAGGCATTAGAGTTTGATAAGTCTTGATGCTACTCACTTTTTAAAACCTCATACCCATTTTAGACAAAATTCAGCACAGTGTTTGTTGACATCTGTTTGATTGATGTCTGTTTACACTTGACCCAAGCCCAGTTTGTGTATTAAAAGTGATGCTTTGTTGAAGTAGATGTTGCCTGTTGTGTGTGACACGGACTTGCTTTATGCTACTGATTCAGGCTCACGATCAGGGTGAATCCAGTTGCTGCCTGCTCCCTCTGCAGCAGCTCCATAAGCCTGTACCACCTGCAAGTGTGGTCTTGGAGAGGAGCAAGGAGCATGGGATAGAGCATTACAACTAATGATACAAACAAGCAGTGTCCAGTAGGATGTACCCCACGTTCAGACACGATGTACCCCAAAGTCAGAGGTCAGCACAAGTCTCGTGCTTATTCAGAAAATTGCTGCAGGCTCAGCTGGAAGGGGCAACAGTCCTGACAGTGAGCGTGCTCCTGGTTAGCTGGGGCAGTCAAATTCCCTTGCCTGTTTATCAGTGTTCCCAGGCTGAAAGGCTGATAGAAAGTGCTTCCTGATCAGCATGATAAATGGAATTTTGCATGATAATTATGTTTACAGCAGGACAGATGTACTAATAACACGTTCCCTAAAGACTTCAAATGAGCTATAAAAGAATCAAATCTCTGCTGAAAATGCTGGCAGCAGTATTATTAATTGTGTAAGTTACAGCTGATAATTGTCTTGTTTCATTTGAATGAGGCAGTCAGCTATTAATGGCTTGTGCTGTGTAGTACCAAAACAGCAGACTGTGCAAAATTTGTCACTCTGGATAATATAGTTGTATATTAGCAACGAGTCCTAATGGACATACTCTAGTGGCTAGGGAAGGGAAGAAGTGTTAGAGTTAATTTCTAATGCCGTTTCATCTTTTCTATCAAAATTCTTGCTTGTGTGCCTTCAGGAAGAGAACTGGTTTTTCTTATCTACAAATTGTTTGATGTAAGACAATGCCTGCAGTAAAAAAACAAGCTCTCTTTGTGGTTATCGAGGATTGAAATGGAGAATGACTAATTAGCTGTCTTGTTCCACTTACCTCTTCCACAGTGGTGAAATGAACCAAAGTCTTACCCTTGTTTTCATGTTTGTGAGAGATCCCTGTTGTGCGGATCTGTTACAGAGCATCCCTAAGTGTGCAATTGCATAGAGATAAACATACATATAATAGAGACATGACCTGAAAATCTGTTAGAAGTTATCAGGCCTGATTTTTACAATAGCAGTAAAATGAATTTCAAATGGGAAATCATAGTAAGTATTGTACCAGGTTTACAGTTAAATAAAGATCTTGTAGGTAACTAACCAAATTCAAAACCCCACTGCTGCAAATTGAATTGCTTTTTGTGACATCCTAATTCATTTGCATTCCCAAAGCACGTTTCATTTCATCTTCGGTAAGTTGAGCTGCAGATAATATCCCAGAGGAGCACGGTTCTCGTAGTCCTAACCTACATCCATGCTCTGGCTGATTAATCTGAAAATCCTTCAAAATTTCTCTCTCCTGCTATTACATCAAAGCATGCCCGAGTAAAAAACATGTGAGCAGAATCCTGAATTGTGTTCCCATAGCATGAGAAGGACTCTTTGTGTGTTTCATTAGGCAATACTTGGGGATTTTTTTATGGGGAAACAGACGGTTGACTTTCTAAAGAGTGTGAGATGTGTTCCTGGGTTAGCAAAAGAGAGCTGATGGTCTGGAAAAACTGCCTGGAGATGCTTTGGAAAAATTGTCCTTGGTTCCTTGTGACCTTTCATCAACTTAATTCATTGCTAATGAGCTGCAAATTCATTGCAATTCATTGCAGAGCTTTAAAATTGCCACTGAGTCAGATGACAAAGTGCCTTGTTTTATGTTATCAAGAAAAGTCCTCCGACTGAGGGAGGACTAGGCAGTAACACAACTCTGAAAAAAGTCACAGACCCTTTGTCTCTAAAGGCTGCTGGTGGAAGTGCAGAGATTTTGAGAAGAGAAAGGAGGGGGGAGACCAGAAAAACGACGAGTCTTACATCCGCATAGGTTCTATCTGTATGCCTGCTCACCCCAGGGAAATGGTAATGTGATTGATTTGTTCCACGCGGATAGGCAGAGCCTTTTATAGCAAATATATCCATTTCTGCATTGGTTTAGTGTTTTTTCTTCCTAAAGCCGTTTAAAAAGTGCATGTATATAAAGAAATTAAACACCCAAAAGAAAAAACACACACAAAAGAAGGGTGTCCGCTAAAGAAGAATGAAATATGTTTTTGCATCTCCAGTCATGGCATTTGCCATCCAGAGGTCTGCCTAAGGTTGTGCTTAGCATGGCTGCAGTTATAGCCACAACACTACTCCTTCCAGACCCTGGAAACCATTCTGAGTAAGTCATTTCAGACTAAGTCAGCTTACCACACCTCAGATTTGAAAGAACCAGCCACCAATCACATCAGCTCAGGTTCTTATGCTAGGTGCTTTTCAGGTCTGGTGCTGCGATTTGCTCTCGTGCTTCCCAGATGTTTGGAGACAGAGACCTCAGGCAGCCAGCTTTGAGTGCTGGCAAGATTTGGTAATGTTGAGTGATGCTTTCTGCCCTTCTAAATGCTTTTTAGTAAAGTTATTGGCAAGGGGGGGTTCTTCATCAAATATGGGATGATGGAAGCCACCCCTGCCTCTCCTGAGCCTCGTAAGAGGAGTAGGGAGATGTGCTGTCAAGCTGCCTGTCCTGGGACTTTACTGTCATTTTGAGACTTTTTGCCCCCACCCCCTGTGTGTATGGATGTCTGAAGTAATGTACAGATTGTAGAAACTCACCAAAGCTTAATGCTGTGTTTGTTTCTTTGTTGTTTGTGTGGTGGGGAGAGCTGGGTAACTCAGATCCTCCAGACTTCCTGTAAGGTCAGGGTGTGACCCATTGTCAATTAATCATCTCTACCAGGAGATGGGTTTGCAACTGCAGTTAATTGTTGATTATTTTGCTTTAATGATTGCTTTATCTACATGTTCGCTTATATGCACTATAGACTAGACCAAGTTGAGGGCTCAATACACATTTGAAGTGGATCACTGCAAATGTTGGGGTTGATCAGCCAACCTCTACCCTTCCTTATTGCATATTATGAATGCAATGTATCTTTTGGGTGTGCTGGGGAGAGACTGAACAAATCAGGAATCATCACTGAGGTTATTTGGTGCAGCAATCAGTGGTGCTTTAAAGAGGCTGCCTGCTCTTGCCTCTGCCAGAGCTGCTGTATCTGATGCTTCTGGCACAGCATGAGGGAACCAAGACGGGAGTACGGAAAATGAGAAATTTGGGTCTTGTGCTGCACTCTAATAGCAGTCTTTGTTGGCCAGATTGGTCACTATGAGATGCTCTTTCATCGCTCTGATAATGTAAAGTATCAGTAGACTCAGTCTAACAGAGTTCTCTGGCAATTTTCCTCACTTTTGGTGTGTTAATGAATCTGCTTTTAGAATAAAATATAATAAAATATTGCAGTTGGAAGGGACCTGCAAGGATCATCTCATCCAACAGCCTGACTACTTCAGAGCTGACCAAAAGTTACAGCATGTTGTTAAGGGCATTGTCCAAATTTCTTGAAGTTTTTTGTGGTTTTTCTCTTCCCAAAAACTGATTGAAAACTGATATCTCATTGCTGAGTATTTGCTAGCCAGCCAACTTGTTGGCACCCAGAAAAATTCAGTTCTCCAATAATTACGTAAGCAGGAGGTTGCTCAGATTACATTTTATAACCCAGCACTGTGACAGTATGTGGGGAATATAAGAAAATAAAAGGCCATAAATTTGGGAACCTTTCAAGTCTGCATATCCAGCTGTTGGTGGGGGGGCAGAGCAGCACGTGTTCCCTGAGTGAGTGGGGATGGTGCCTTGGTAAGGGGCTGTTTTCAGCAGAGAGTTAGGGAGGTGCCTCTGGCCTCTGCCAATTGCCATGTATGCTCCTGGGGGCATATTGATCCCGGGAAAGGCAGTTCTCCACCCTGCAGATGTAGGCTGCATTTGCCAAGTCAATTAAATGTTCATTAGGGTGACTGCTGGGTACTTTCTGTTGTGAAAACAGGTGGGGAGGCTTCTTGGCCAGCTTCTCTCAATATTGGAGCCTACTGTACCCACCAGGCCTTAAAACAGAGCAGTGATACAGCTACACAACCAAATGGTACCAGTGTTACGAGAATTCCCACAATTCTTCCTTACTGGAAGTAGGGGGAAGTGAGGGTTCCTCATGGAGATCCAGTCTCTTGAATGTCACCTTTTAAATCGTGATTAGCCTTTATTTGTGCACCTGTGATAGGCTGAACCGTGATGTTCAGTCTGTAGCTGGTCTTCCACCATGCAGAACTAAATGTTCACAATGGAGTACACCGTTTTTTGAAAACATTTACATTTTTAATAGAGGTCTGTACCAGGAGAAAATAACCTTAGACTGGGAATGAGCCAATTGCTTTAAGCTGTGCTGAGCAGGGGACCTCAACAGAGAGAGAAGAAAATTATCTAACCCTCTGCTACCAGGAGAAACTCAGTGCCCAGTACCAGGGAGGTACCATGCCCAGTCATGGTGGCAGGGATGGGGGAAAGAGGAGGATGTTTGCTTTTCTCAGAGTGAAAAATGCTGAGTGGCTCCAGGATCTGTCCCTAGTGAGACGAGCAGGGAAGAACCAAGCTCTCCCCCTGCAAGACTCAGGTCCACAAACTCACCGTTACATTGAAGCAGTTCTGCTGGACAGTAAGGATCTGCCTTTACCCTAATAATGGATCTTGTGGTACTGTTTTTGGAATGTGTCTCCTGTATTGCAAATATGTTTCTTAGTAGAGCATAAGCAAATGAAATATTTTAAGTAAACACGTATTTTTGTACTCGAAGGCCTTTGACACTGAATCTGACTGTGCATGAACTAACAAGCAACAAGGCATTAATTCCTGTGGATGTAATAATGTTTAAAATTATGGCACTGGACTGTCTCACCTTCTCACAGATTTCAGTAAGTTAAGAGGTCTAAGCTGTCAAACATGATGGCTGATCTCTGAACAGTATGCATAGGCTTGGTCTTCAGCAATGAATGGCCAGGGAAGGCAGGGCATTGACTCTTGGGTATGTAATAGGATGCTGGGAAAAGTGCCTGATCCCAAGGGTATGTGCAGCAAGTGTAGCCAGAACTAAATGCACAGTGCACACCAGTAAACACTCAGATTGCCACCACCTGTGCCAGCATTCATCTCTCGTGCCCGAAATGTTTCATGCTAGGCTTTCTCCTATTTGTTTGTTCTTTGTGCCCTGCTCACACAGGGGGCTTTTCCTTCTGTTTCAAGAACTCCATCCAGACCATTCAAAGTGTCTAGGATATATTTTTTTAGCAGTGTAATTAATTGTATGCTCAGCTCTCTTCCAAGTCTAAGAATGTAAAGATGTGAGATTGCAGAGTATGCTCTCCCAGATAGCACTTGTGCATTTGGAAGCAAGACTGGGATATGAGGCTGGGCTGTAGGTAACCTAAAAAGCATCTCAAATGGAAGAGGAAAAGGCTGGGTTCTTAATTGCATGGTTATGTATGCAGGCTAGAGTGAAAGTCTTTTTTTCAGGTGCCTTAGTAGTGCATGTCTGTGTTTCCATGTGTTATGGTATCTACTGCATCAAACCTTGACGTGTAAGCCAGTTTCTTAGTTAATTACAGGGCTTTGGGTGTTGTGGAATAAAATATTTTGTGATTTAATACTTTGAATTATTGCACTGTGGCAGTGTGTGGTGTCCTCAAATACCTGGTTTAAATGTTGATTCTTCATTTCCCTGGGATGTGATGTTTAAGGGGAAACATTACTTTTGAAGAGAACTAAATATTCATTGTTTTGCAATGCACAAAGTTTTGTCAGGTATAAATGATACATGAAGAATCTGTTAGATTCATGTTAATCCAATGAAGGCTATTAGGGTGTCGGTTTTACTGCAGAGAAAAGGAAATAAAGATGGACAGTCTGTATGTTCTTCACAGTGCTATTGTATCTGCTTTGGCAGGCATCCTTGTTTTTGTAAGGTCAGATGATTAATCTTGTTGTTTGCTTCTTTCCTAGTTCTGAGTGTCTCTAATTAGGCTGATGCCCACTGATGTCTTACCGTGATAATATGCGTTAGGTTATAAGGTAATGGCTGTTCTGAAAAATATATCTGTGGCAGTGTTCGGGCATAGTCAAAACAAATGACTGCACAGAAGCCTTCTGAAAGCTATCACACTGCTGCAGAGTCAGTGAAGTGAAGACAGTGAATCTGTAAATCATTGGTTAAACATAATAGAGGATTTAGATTTTTGGCGCTTCGGCATCTGTGAGAGCTCTGCTGTGTTTAAATGAATCTTACTGAATTGTGGCTGTAGCTCCTCATTATGGCTTGGGCAGAGCAAAGAGTGTGAGGACTGGGTGCAGAGGCAGCTGCCTGCAGAGGGAAGATAGCACCATTGGATCATGGAATCCTTTAGATTGACCTTTAACTTCATTGTGTCCAACCATTAACAAGCCCTGCCAAATCCACCACTAAACCATGATGTTAGGTTTCCAACAAGATACATCTTTGGAGAATGGGGAATCCTACTGGGGAAGGTGAAAATAAAATGTCCCCCAGAGTCAACAGCATGTGGTGATTGCTCTTCTGTTCTCCCTAGACTAAACCCTGGGGGTTTTTTCCTTCACTAGAGATTTCTAGAAATCATGTCTTCTAGAAAGACTCACAGTGTGTCAAGTGGAATTGTGCAAGATACTAAAAAAGCCCAAAATTTCAAAACTCCTCTTCTACCATACCTTCTGTTTTTCTGCACAATTGCATATGCACATTCACACTATACAAATACTCGTCAGTGAACAGCTTACTGCTCAGGACTTCTAGTGAAAGCTCCTTGTCTCTTTGCAGTGCTAGTACTCTTGATTTTATATTTGATTTAACCAGACTGAGATGATCCCTCTGGGGCATTGGGACAGGGCTGTGCTAGAATTTTGTGTGCTATTTGAAGGATCACATGTGTAAAGCTACGTAATTTGTGAACAGAGCTTTGTGTTGCATTGTGAAAGGTCAGTGGGATACTTCAGTACTGTCATGTTTATTTTCTTTAATGTTTCTTATTTCCTCATTCTTACTTAATTCTTGCTTACACCCTACCTTTGGGATGGCAGTGTAGGTATTCTTCATGTTTAGATGTCAGGAGGCAGCAGTTGAAGTACTGTGTGTTTCAAAGCATCTGCCTTGGATAATGTGGGAGAATGAGGCTTGGAGAAGGAGTTGGATGACAACAGAGGTGGAATATTGAGTGCAGGAGGCACCCTGGTTTAGGAGGAGTGTGTAGCGTGGAGCCATGTTCATGCCATAGCTCTCCTGTCATCTCTTAGTTTCTGTCCATCTTCCTGCTTACGCTCAAAAGGTTGATGGAGACTGAGGAGACATTTGGCACGGCATTATTCTCCTAGTTATTGCTAGATTTGAAGGTCTCTCTCCTTGCAGTGCATATCCCAAGAAGGCAGGCTGTTAAGGGTCCTGCTAGCTCAGGATCTCTGTTTCAAAGGCTCCTTCATGGCCCTCTGCAGCAGGCTGCGGTCTTAGGTTATATTGGCGTCCTGCCTGCACATAGGTGACAGCTAAATGGAGGGCTCTTGGTATGTTCTCTGTGTGTTTGGGTTGGGCTGCTGAATTAACAAAATAACCCATTTTCAGCATGTGCCAGATGCTTTTAACTCCCATTGTGGGCAGCCTTGACAATACACTGCTCAGCCTGGAAGTCCTAAGTGGAGTTTGATGTTCTTTGCAGATAATGGCTCTGCTGCATAATTATGATAGCACACAATTAAAAACGGCTTTATATCGCTTTGGGTAGCTCCTGGAAATTCTATTTCCCTTAATAATTTTCAATAGTCTCAGGGTTTGTTTTTCCTGTGTTTGTCTTCCTGTAATATTGGCAAAAGATAGGAAGAAAATGAGCTGGGACATAAGAATCCCAGCAAAAACTTCAGAGGGAGGGTGAGAGGTGACTCATTAGCGGGTCTTTCATCTGGGTTCATGCTGGGGCATGAAGTCAGGGGTCAGGAAGTGAATGGGGATTCGTTCACAGCTGATGTCTTGTATAATATTTCAGAAGAGTGCATTAATTGTCACAGCCTAGCCTGGGAGTTTGGGCAGAGGCGTTCAGCCGGCAGGCTGAGGAGGGGCTGGAGAGAAGTGGCATTTAAGTTTCCCTGGAGTGAGAAAGGGGCTGGAGCTGCTGGGGACAGGGCATGGCCTGCATGTGGCAGCTCTGCTTATGCCTACTCCCCTGGCCCTGGGTGGGGAGGGAGCCAGCAGCTGCACTTCTGTTCATACCCAAATCCAACTCCAAAGGAGTTAGGGAAAAGAATGGCAAATTATAATTTACTGAAAACACAGAGTAGCCTGCAAGATATGTTTGTAGCCATAATATTGTAATATATAATATACATATATGTGTGTATATTTATTTATTTACTTTTAGTATTTTTTTCATTGTACTACATAGAAGCCTAATCTTAGATCTCATTGAATATTCTCCTTGTTTTCCTTTTACTGTTCAAGCCATTTTGGTGCTGGAAGGAACAATATGAGGCCCAAATGAAGAAAAGATCCCTAGTGTTGCTGTTCCCATGGAGGATCGTGGTGATGCTCTGCCTGGTTTGACCTATGGGAGCTGCAAGTCCAGAGTATGTTTTGGTAGCTCCTCAGGGAGTGCTTTCAAAGGACAGGTTGGATTTTGAGCAAGACTTCCTCTTTGAGTCTGGAGCTAGCACCTTTCAGAGGGTGGATGGGTGGCAGAGGGAAAGCCTTCACTCACACCTCTAGGCAGCCCTGAGGCATCCTTAGAGGTATCCTGATCTCATTCCCAATCACTGCAGGTTTCATGATTACTTTCTTTCCACTCCCCTGCTGCACCTGTCTAGGGTGGTGTTCCTGTGTGTAGGATACACCTTTTGTGATGAAGGCACAGTGGAAATAAAGAATCCAACATTTTCAGAGTGTCAAGCAGTCTTGTGCTTTTCTGATGCTTCCAAGCCACATTATTTATAAACACTGCTGTGATCAGAAGGTAATGGCCCAGACATTTCTGCCCCGTGGTTCCTGCCCATTTTGCCTGGCCACCTGAAGGGAGGAGGTGGCCCAGTGAACATGGGAGCTGCCAGCAGCCTTCAGCTCTTGAAATGTCTTTGTCCTCCCAAGTTCTCCCATGGGTGTTAATGCAGCTAGCAGGTGTTCAGATGATTGGCAGTCGTGTGTCCCATGTCACTGCATCCCTGAAGGGATTGCAGTTGTTCCAGACAAAGTGAAGAAGCTTGTCCTGAAGGGGTGTTTTGTGTTCTGGGAGCCAGCAGCACCCGCACTGCTGGCTTCAGCTGTTACAGGTTTGTGGTCTGAACAGAAGCAGGGGGAAAATTACACCCCCAGCATTGACAGAAATTAGTGGGATTTAAAATTTTCTTTCTGATTTTGTAGCTGTGCTAGAAAGTTATTACACGTGGATTTATTTTTCCTTATCTTTTGGATTATCATTGGCTTCCTTCCTGCCTTCCTTCCTTCCTGGATGAATTTATCCAGTGTTCTGATTGCAGCTTTTTTTTTTTTTTTTATCACCTCCTGTCTATGTGGCTTAAGATCTGTATGTTTAACATAACTGAGCTGAGTATTTTGCAGCAACTGAGAGCAAAGATAATTTTCACTGATTGATTGGGTGGTTACGATGAATATATTTGTAGTCTGCTCACTTTGGCTATTTGCTGTTCTGGTTACAGACCTGCCTTATTTCATTTTTCCTTGTGTTTATTTTTTTGCCCTTGTATTTTATTTCATTTTTGCAGCTGAGCCATGTCTTAATCTGACTTTGGAGAGGGGAAATGAAGACAACATTTTAGCTTTTAAGAAACTTCCACAGAGATTCAGTCAGCTGGTCAAAGATAAATCCAATATGCAAACAGGGTCATGAGTATCTTAGAAAACAGTCATTTAAAATATCGTGGCATCAAATATCTCTTTAGTTTCTTTCTTTGGTCTGCCCTTGGAATTTGACTGCAGGGTATTGGTTATTTCTGGGTGCATGCACAGGGAACCAACAGCAATGAAACACACAAAAAATATTTTAGGTAGGTGTTTAAGGGCAAGTGATATTACATGGTTTTTAAACAAAACAAGTCTGTGAGTTGCATGAGACTGTGTCCATTGTCCTGCAGGGGCTGATGATTAGAACGAGGAGGTCATCATCTTTCCAGTACTGAACTGCCTTTTTCTGTGTGCATTGGCTGTGGGCAGTGAGGTTGAGTTTGGAATACCTAGAATGTGGTGATTAAACTAGGAGAAATTTTTTAAGGCTTTCTGTGGACTAGGAGAAATTAACATTTTTATTGAAACATCTTTAATTTGGTTATTAAGGGCAATTGTATTTTTGTGTGTTAGCTGACTGACATTTACTCTATCAAAGTTCTAAAGCATTTTATATTGAAATTGCATCTGCCTTAAGACTTATCCCAAAGCCTGAATCCTGTGTGAGTCACACAGTGCTATTTTGTTTTGTTCTGCATATATTCTTCCTCCACAACAGAAGGATTTTCTCATAATTATTATTGAAAATAAGGCATTTTTAAGTACAAAATAGGTATCAACACACCTTTACATCAGAATGATGGTGATGTGTGATATAAAACAGTTTGGGTTATTTCAGTGCCAGTGTCTACATATACCAGCTGCTATAGCATGCTAATCAATTTTTGAAAAAAAACCCTTTTAGGAGTTGTATAGACAAACCCTGGCTGCTTGCCTGAAGAAAGATGATTAATTTAAATACTGAACACCAGTTGAGGTGATTAATTCTTAATGAAGTCAATGAAAAACTGATTTTGCTTGTATTCCCTGGAAGATCCTTTCAAAAGCTTTGCTTTTCCAAAATTGTTTTTTGTCCCGTGTGTGGCACAGGATGTGACTTTGTTCACAGCAGGTAGGCTCATTAGTTGGCATTTCTAGTATAATATCCAGCTGTGGAAAGCTTATAAAATACTGGTATTTAGGTCATCTTAATTAGGCCTTGAAATAAAGATTTAAGATAAAGTGGAATAATTGCACATCCTTCATTGCGGCTGAGCTTCTTCAGTGAGAAGAGGGTGCGATTCCAGGCAGTATGAACTGATTTCAACAGAGTTGCTCCAAATCTGCCTCCCCAGTGCTCCTTTGACAGTGCTGGGAGTTGAAGTGATTAAAACTAATAATTCTGGGGAGAGGTGAAAGATGTGGCAGTTTTCAGCTGGGCTGGGGGCTGGGCTGGATATCCTTGCTCTCACTGCTGCTTGTGCCAGAACCTTTTATGTGTGCTTTCTTCCTTCCTGGATGGATGGGTTTATCTAGAGTCATGCTTGTATTATGCCCTAGTTGAGAGGGAGCTCAGGGATCAGTGCTCCTCTCCCAGGTCTGGGTGAACAAAGAGCTTCCCCCACTCCCTTGTGCTGGCTCACTTGCCAGGTAAGGTACCCAAAATGCTGCAGAATCAGTACTGGTGAAAATCAGTGTGAGGTCTTTCATGCCGGGAGGGGTGGCAGCAATTCCCATCCAGCCTGTGTTGCATTTGAAGTTAGCAAGCAAAAATCAGGAGGCAGCATCCCTGGTGCCAGGTTTAAGAAGTTGAGAGCAGCGAGGGAAGCCAGAGGGCTCCAGCAGGCGACTGGGTGAGCAGCTGGTGAAAGCTGTGTGTGTTCTGCCACCCAGCCTCTGCCTTCATGACAGATGCACATGTGGGATCTTCAGACCCTTGTCTGACAAACTGTCGGAAATGAAGTTGAGGATGGTGCGTAACTTTGGGCAAGGAGACTCCTCGAAAAAGGTTTCAGCAGCAGCTGGAATGTGCACCTGGTGCTGTACAGGCACCTGGCATGTGCAGGAAATACAGTGTGACTAATTTGATAAATTTAGTATGAAGAAGGTGGCAAGGTTGTACTGTTGTTTATCTCTCTTTGACTAGCAACATGCCAAATATGCTTTTGGTGTTGTAACACTACAAGATGGGACCATGCCATTATTTGTGTTATTAAGCTACTGATGTATGGAGAGGTATTAAAAAGCCAGCAGCTATCATCTGCCACGTCATCTGCCAGTGGTGCTGGTAGTTGAAACCTACTGCTTTTGCTTATGGATCAGTGGAACTGAAAATGGAGGAGGAGCTCCTCCTGATCTGAATTTCTCCCAATAAGAGCATTCCTGTGTTCTCTCTGACTGTGGATGGGGCTGAGGGAGCACCCATGGGTGCGGGAGACAGATGTTTGGTCTCTTCTTCCTTGTCTATGCCAGCACATCCTGAAATGCAGACTTTTTTTCCTTAGCATTTTGAAGGTGTATCCTATCTTGCACCAGATCTTCTAAAATCCTGGTTTAGACAAAGCCTGAGGGGGTTTAGGTTTGCATATTTCATCTAAGAGGATTATGCTTCACACTTAGTTGATCTATAAATTGTTTGAGGGGTTTTCTGTGATTTTCTAAGTAGAGAAAAAGCTGCATGCACATTCAAATTGTCCTGAAATGCTTTGTCTGCAGGTTAGTGATAGAAATTTGGTGTTTAAATTAATAGCAAATGGAATCACTGAATCTCAGGGTTATTTTGAACTGAAAAACATTTCAGTAATCAGATTTGCAGCCCGGCTGCAGGAACAGTTGTAGCAGCACAACTGGAGGGCAAGGGAATTGCAGGAAGGATTAGAAACTGCTAACACTGGCATCAGAAAAGACAGTTTACTGTGAAAATACAGCCCAGGAATAAATTAATGAGCACCTTTCCAAGCATATACGAGTGCTCATAACATTCTGGAAACTCTTTGCTTGCAGATCAAAGGAGTAAAGCAGCTCAGTGGGAATTGGGCAAGAAACAGTGATAGTCTTTGAAGACTTCTATCACTTAAGTTCATACTCATGAAGTCACTGGTTGGTGAGGTGCTCTGTGCCTCAGCCAGGGCCCCTGGGATCGATGGGTGCTGGCACTGCTCCTGCCAGCTGGGTGCTGGGGCACAGTGCCACGGCTCTGCTGGCTGCTGCAGCTGTTCTGACGCCCATCCACGACAGAGTATTTTCAATGATTGCCAGCTGAATTCTTCTTCACGTGCCTGCGGGTGGGCTGTATCTTACACATTCATTTATGGTGTTTTTTGGGGGGCTGGGTGCAGCCCTTGTTTTGTGCTGCTGTCAGGGTGTTTGGAGGTTGTGCAGCAGCAATGGCTGCTAAAACAAAGCCTGTATGGGGGCTTCTTCCCTGCCTGCTGCAACAGCCAATGTAATGCTAAGACTTCCATAAGTATTTCTCTGAAGGTGGAGGAAGGATGTGACTCAGACACAGGAAAATGGCTTGCAACAGAGCTTAGCTCACCTGTGCTGCTCACAGGGATGGTCAGAGCTTCTGTTTAAACTGCTGTTTTATTACCAGTGTTGCTGGCACCATCATCTTTCATCTCACTTCAGGCAGTCCTCACAGGAGTGATGAGATGGACATCACGGAGAAACAAGTGGCACTTACTTGGTAGAAAGTGCAAGGAGCAAAGAGAAGCATCCCCTGTAGCAGTGTGAAGGACAGGCAGTCTCTGTGGATCTATGCATTATTTTGTCAAAGCACTGTACTTGTAGCATTGCCAGCTGTACTGCAGCACGTGTGGGACTGTGTTAGATGGGTGTTAAACCCTTGAAGGAAGGGAAACATGAACTGAGGAGGAGCTGTTGCGAAGCTGCAACTTCTGCTTTACTGTAGCAGCTCGTATGGAATAAGTTTGCTTCTGGGTGGAATCAAATATGCTAAAATAAGCAGAATGGAACAAAATTTAATAGTATCCAAAGGTGGTATGGCTTGGCTAGTGAAGGACAGTGTGTGATCTTTACTGACTAACAGCTCTGAGGACTTTCTGGTGCCCTCCAATCAGCAGTGATTGTGTTCTGTTTTCTCTGCAGACGTCGGCTGATCTCGCAGCGATCTTCTCTGGAGACTCTGGAGGACATCGAGGAAAATGCCCCACTGCGGAGGTCATTTTATTTACTATCTCTCTGGCTTCTTGTCTGTAAAGCACATGCATGGGCAGGCTTGCTCCCCCTCCTCATGTTGAAAAGTAGCTGGGTCTTCTCATTAAGATATTCTTTGTAGTGAGTAAAAGTGTTGAAATTTCACAAGCCCTGCAGGGTGGTGGCTGATGTGAGTTGCACGTTCCCTGGCTTTAGGTCATTAAACAAAAAGGCAGTATTTAAATGAAATATCAGGAATTAAAATGTCAAATTTGATTAATACAAAAGCGTAGTTGTCACTGATATGAATGACTAGCCCCTAGTCAATAGTACCCGAACATCTGTGGTACATTTAAAAAGTACATACAGATGGTTTAATACAGTAAGTTTTTGAAGGCCAGTATTTTTAATGAATTTTTACTGTTTGTTCTCTCAGCACATGCAAACTTATTTTGGTTACCAGCACTACTGGTTTGTGTATTGGCTGGTAGGTTTGTGACTGCTCCCCACTAACAAATCTGCCCCCATCCTTGTTGTATTGGCAGCTTCAGTGCAGTTTGATTTCTGCATCTGAGAGACCACAGCTTCCTTCTCTGGGGACCTCAGTAATTAGTCACTAGGCAATCCTCTGGGGTGATGGAAAATGGAGCAACTGCTTGACAGTTCAGAAACTGGCTGGTCAGTAATCTGACCAGTGCATGGAATGCTTCAGGTCAGCTGTTCGGCAAGACAGCAGCCTGACTGCCTCTTTATCTTAGGACCTGTAATTCAGCTGGTTTATATTGGTGTTTAGCCTATAGCCTTGTTTATCCACATGCAGATTGGCTGTCTCTCCTTACCTCGAAGCAAAGAACAGCAGAGGCTGTACCAATTGGCTTATTATCAAGGCTTGATTATTTTCACAAAGCTTACCATGCTTTGCTTACCAGCATGTTATGAAGTGTTCCCATAAGTGATTCAAACATGTATAATTGGTAAAAGATATAAACAAAATATGGTTTGCCAAGCAGTATTTTTACTTGCTAATTTGCAGAATTGGTGGTAGAATGTCTCTCTTGGTGGTATTTTCCTGTGAAGAAGCTAACAAGGCTAATTGCAGTCAGAGGGTGAGGGAATCTCAAGGTCTTTACCAGCAGGAGGAAGGCAGAAATGGCAGAGTGATGGGGTGCCCCTCTCGGGGTGTGCCCGTGCAGCACGGTGGTGTTGGGGTACAGCAGTGGGGACTGGCACAGTGGTCTGTGGTTTCAGTCCAACATAACGACCTCTTGGGCTTGAGAGGCTGCTGAATTCTGCCTGTGCAGGGGAGAGGATGGAAAAATAGGTTAGGGAAGCTTAACACAGAGGGGCTGTGCTGGTCCCATGCACCGGCAGAGGTTGCTGGTCCCGGAGGTGCCACAGAGGATGCAGCAGCCGCGGCCGCAGCCCTGGACTCATCTCCAGTGCCTGCGAGCTCTGCCTCGCCCCGCAGCAAAACAGCCCTGGGTGAGACAGAGAACGCTTTCACATGCGCTGTGGTTTCAGCTGATTAGAAAGAGCAAGGGTGGAAGGCGGTGGGGGGAGGATATTGCTCTCATCTCTCCTCCCTCTGGCAATTTCTTTCTGTAACTGCAATTTACAAAGCGCATTCAGATGTAAAATAGATTTAAGGCTTAATGTTTTGAAGAATGATTTTTTTTTTCCTGGGGTAGTTTATTTTATTTTTAGTTGGTTTTTATACGAGGAACAGGAATGTGAAAAGTAATCTTTAGAGTTAAAATCAAATAGGAATTATCCTTGCAAATAGGAGATTTTAAACTTTCTAAAATTAAAACAAGAAAGAACTTCCCTCAATGGCTCCTTTATCAATAGCTGAGGAGCATACAAAAGCGTGGGTGTTGGTATGAGTGGGGAAAATTGCATACTTACTAGGTTTTGGTTTGGTTTGATTTTTTTCCTTCTGAAAGCTTGGGCTAAACTGTCATGGCAGATTACAGGAAGTTTTCTTTGCTGAGATTTATTTATGGGGTTTTTTTTTTTTTCGCATGAAGGGAGGGGGATGATGCCTTTTCTTATTATTATTTGAAATATTTTTTTTTTGTTTGAGCTGTCCCGTTTCCAGACTTATTGTCTTTATTGTTCTTGCTGACTCCTAACACAGGGTGACTTGAATCATTTGTCTCGTCTTTCCTTCCTGCTTTTGTGTAGACTTCTTGGCGGTACAGCAGGGAACTGAGAACTTTTTTTTTTTTTTTCCTTCTCCCTCCCCTCCCTTGCAACTGATTTATTTTTCAGATGTCGGACACTCTCAGGATCACCCAGACCAAAGAACTTTAAGAAGGTTCATTTTATCAAGAACATGCGGCAGCACGATACCAGAAATGGCAGGTACTGTGCATGCAGAGGCTGCTTCTGCAGGGGCAGCCCATGGGGTGTGAGGGAAGGGGCAGGATCAGCATCCCCCTGCAAGAGCACAGCCACTGCCGCTCACCACGGACCTCCTAATGGCCTTTCAAATAATCTACCAGGGTGCAGGCTGCAGTGTGTGCTCTGTCCCCCAGGGAAGTACCAGTCAATCAAAGTGCTAGCCCACAGATTTTAAGACCTGTGTCTCCTTCATGCAAATAATCTGCATAAAAGGGAAATCTGTGATGCTGTTGGAGTAAACTAGGCATAATCTGGTTGCATTTCTTCAAGGGTGTTGCCAGATTCTGAGTGTGAGAGGGGCACATAGCTGAACCCACCTGGACCAAGTTTAGCAATGATTCAAGGATGCTTCCAACATCTTTTAGTGGGTAGAGCGTGCTGGTAAATGCACAGCCAAAGATGGTCATGGCAAGATGAGGCATGGGACCCTGGTTTCCATGGCAAATGTAGGGAGAGAGCCTTCCAGGGGATGTGTGAGGGGTGCACCTGTGGCTGGAGCACACCCGGAACTGGGATGTGGGCTGGCCAGGTTACAGCTGTAGGCACTGGGGGGAACATGTACACCAGCCATTGGCTGGGACTTGGCTTACTGCAAAGGCATGGTGTTCCCATTAGCTGAAGGTGTTTGCATCAGCAAAATGGGTTCTCTCTTGCGGTATCATTCAGCTCAGAAGTTAAACTAGCTCCTCCCTGCTTATAAAGAAGATACCTGTCCTCTCTGATTTTTCCAAAGACAATTTTTCTGTGTGCCTCATTGGTGGTTTTTTGTCTTTTTGGGTTTTTTTTAATTCTTGTTCTTCCAAACCTGAATAGGTTTGAACTAGGCCACCTGAATAGGTTGCTTGTAGACTAAATTATCCCAGTGAGAGCTGACCCTTGCACGTGCCTGTTCTCAAGAAACTGCTGTGGCTGAGAACCACATATGTTCTTATGGACCAATAGCCTTTGATTTCCATCGAACATGGAACCACATCAGTAGAAACTCTAACATTGCATTGAACCACAGGTTTTATTAATTGAATTCTGGTAGCTGTTACTTGGCTCAAGAAAAAATTTCTTCACTGTTATTCTCACACATACAATTAAGTGGAGTGAAAGGTAGTAATCAACATAAATGTTGCAGAAGGTGTCCCTGAGAGATTTTAGAAACAGCTTTTAGACCCAGCTTTTGTATCAAACAGACACATGCAGAACTATTGACTTGGCTATTGTCTGACAAGCCGCTGGTTATTGTCTTTATAACAAATACATGTAGAATCAAACACTGAAAAGCAGCTCTTTAATTTCAGTCCATTTTGTGCATAAGTAGATATATGCTCTGGGAATTTCTTACAGCAAAATATACTTACAAGGTATTACACAAATTCCACAGAGAACAAGTAATTTCTGAGATGTCTATATAAAATCTAGGCATAAACTGGACAGAAATATTATCTGCAAAAGAGTGAATAAATATTTGATTTGTAAACTCTTTTCTCCATGTTTTGCAAAAAAGTATTCGTAGCATATGTGCAACATTTTATCTGAATTCATAGATCAGGCATTATGCCTGACAATATAACTGAATATTTTTCTTGCTAAGAAAGCAGTGAAAAAGCTTGTGTTATTCAACTGGCTTCTTATCTTAATCAGCAGACACAGTTTTCCAGAATATTTCCACAATCATAATAAAGATCTCTTTATCTAGAATACAAATACAATAAGAATCAGAGACACAGTTTTGGAAATAGTTTTCATCCTATGGTTGTAGAGCCACAATGGTACTAGCTAAAAATAAAATGCAGAGTTAACACTTTGTGTCACCCTTGTGTCTAGCAGTAAGTAATCTGAGTGCAGACTGCTTTTCCCAGGGGTCTGGATGCAGTCACTGAAGTTAATAGGCATTCTGGCTGAAAAGGACCTCTAGAAATACAGATGGATCTGCTTTATGTATTCATCCTAGAAACAACAGTGTTTCTGAGTACCTTAAGACCTTTGAAGCTGTTGTCCTCCCCAGTTCCCTGTGACACAGAGGAGCACAGGTGTTGTAATGGGTAGAAAACCCTCCTGGGGCTCCTTCCTAGGCCTGAGACCGTGTCCCAGGTGGCTCATGCATGGTTTTGGCAGGATGCAGGGGCTGAGCTGGGCTGGAGTCAGGCTCTCTGAGCTCCCTCCAAAACCCCTGACCCTTCTGTCACAGCATGTCAGTCTTTCACTTAAGATGAGGAACCCAGCTTTGAAAACATCTATACTGAATATATTGTTGGGTGGTGAATTGGATGACTGGGCTTTAAAACAGCCAGCACTTCCAGAAGTCGTTTCCCTGGCTTGTGACTGTGTCACAGCAAAGAAAACTGCAGTGTGAGTGATAGCTCAGGGCTGCTCTCTCAGGTAACTGCCCTTGCTTGCATCTCTCAACCTGTGAAGTGATGTGTCCTTGTCCTGTGGCACTGAGAGCTCTTCCCTCTCAGCCTCAGGGATGACACGTGTTGAGCAACAATGCTCTGGGTCCAGCCTTTGGCAGTTCTGCAGCAAGGCAGAAGATCTGTGGTTAAAATAAGAGTTCAGCTATTTAGCACAGAGAAAAAGCTCATACAGAAAAATACACAGACTGGAGACTTATCAGCAAGTCCTTGTAAAGCTTCCTGTTGATAGTTCTGTTCAGTGGTTAAACTGGTTTCTTTGGATTTGTAGGTCGTGGCTTATTAAAGGAGTTAGAAAATTAGGGTTCCTAGACTGTGTTAGCAAAGGAGTCTTGTAAAACAGCACAAAATAAATTTGAAGACAAAGACAAGTCAACCCTGACATACAAACTAGCACAGGTAGCCACTAGCATGTGGTTTTACCCACTTTACTCAGCAGGTTTATTGGTGATAGCCTTCATAAACAGTGAAGCAGTAGATCAGCAAAAATGAGCCACTGAAACGGCAGCCTGAGCCAGCTGAACAAACAATTCCTGGTGGGAATAGGACAAGAACAACTCTAGAGGTATCCTATAGAGCAGGTATAAAAAACAGTAAAACAACGCTCCTCTCCCACCCCCATGCCACTGCTTTCTCAGTTTTTTTGTTAGCAAACACATCTGAGGGAACACCGAACAGCGTCATGAAAGGTCTCTTTTGCTACTCCCTTAATTGCACACACATGCAGACTGAGAGGTTGATGATTGGCAGCACCCTCACAGTCCATAATTGCTCTCAGCCACCTTCTAACAGCCCTTGAACTTGTGAAACTCCAAAATGAGGGCTGCTACCCCGACAGTATCTATGGTTTTTGTGTTCACCTTTGTGTGCAGGGCAGTGGAGCAGTCAAACATCAGTCAGGAATGAGAAAAGGGGCTACAGTATTCCACCTGTGGATGGTGTATGGGATGTGTATCGCACTGCCCGATGGCAGCCTGTTGGTGCAACACAATCAAAGCTAGATGGATGCTGAGGAAAGCAGACATTATTCTTCAAGTCTTAACAAATTGCTGGTTCTGTTTGTGCTCATTGAGTTTTTTTTGTTAGTGTGCACTTCGTAAAGAAATTGGAAGATTAGCTTTTATAGCCTTTGCACATTGTCAAAACTCTCCTGCAAAATAATGGTTGCTCTGAACCATAGTAATTAGTGCAACTTTTCAGTGAAATGAGAGAATTAAAGAGTGAAAACCTTTTCCTGGAGTGATTTTAAACATGTCTAGGTGGCACAGTTGGAATCAGGTCAGGTAAACACTCTCTGTAAACAGCTTCTGATAGCTCCTTCAGAGGTGTGCAGGATTCTAGATGCCCTTTGTTGAAGAGTTGAAATCCAGGAAAATACTTTTCTCCCTTAAGCAATAATATGATTTTTTTTGAACAGCAATGGACTTCCACCACAACTTCTTCTCCAAAGCATACTGTGTGGCAAGTTTCTGGATTTTCTGCCCCAGCAAACCATTGTAGGCCTTCAGAAATTTTTTTGCTTCCATGCATGTCATCAGGCCTATACATAAAATGCCATTTTATCCCTCTATGATGAAGATTTGACCACTTCTTTCCGTGCTTCCTCCCCAGTCCAGCTCCTAAAGCTGTTTTGCATCACCCTCCCTCAGCAGCTTTGCAGATGAGATTTTTGTGGCATCCTGGCAGTGGAGGCCGTGGGCTCCTCTCACGCTCTGCCTGGGAGATCTTTGTGTAAAGAGAGTCTGCAGGTTTATGGAGAGAGAGGCAATACTTGGGTCCCAAGGGAAAGAAATCTGAAAAAAATAGAGTCTGGGCTGGTGCTTTTTATTTCCTTTCTTGTCTGATTCCTTCTGATACACACAGTTCTGTGGTAACTTCCTACTGTTGTCTTTGCTTGTGGACATGGAAGCACCAGTTTGTTTTTCTTTTAAGTATTAAGAGTTGAGTGGTATTTTTAGGGAGGTGTAGGGTGTTGGTGGAAGAGCTGTATTTCCAGAAGCAGCCAGAGGGAGGGGGATAATGTACTTAGTGGGTACTGTGGTTTTCCGAATTCAAAGATGCTTTCTGATGTCAGCCTCGAAGCCTGTGCCAAGTTTCATACATCAGCAAACAAGGCTTCCAGTGAACAAGCAAGCTGTTGTGAGTAGCAACCATTCAGCATTAAGCAGTGGCAAGCACAAAATTAATCATATGCCAGGGCTTTTTTGCTTGTGGATTGCTGTTCTCGAATGGGAAAAATTATTCCTGCCTGCTGTGTATCTTACTGCCACACCATGAGACTATCTTATAGGATCTGAGACATTTCCCCATTATGCCTTAGGTCAGGGGTGTTACAGCATTCAGACAACAATGAAATCGTACTTCATCTGCTGCAGGAGAACTTCCTAAAGCTGTATGCATGTTTATTATTAGAAACCCTTCTTCATTAGAGGCTAGATCTCTCTTTGATTTTAAACAGGCTTTTAAGGAAGAAAATAGGATTGCTGTAACGGAGTAATCCAGGAGAAGGAAAATCGATCATTCTGCATTTTTCCAAGGATTATGTGCAGCAGCTCTCTTGGGGAGCTAAACCTTTTCCAAGAACGATGACTAAGCTGGTCCCTTAAGGAAACAGTGTTCTAATAGCAGCATAACTGGTAGGAGGTTCATAGGTCTGTGTGCTGGTTTTTGGACAGCAAAGGGCAAAAGAGCTTGGTAGGGTTTGTTGTCCAGCTTTGATCAGTGTAGGACAATGGATGAAAAAATCAGGTTAAATCCTCACATACAGATCTAGGGGACACAATGTCAGAAAAGTCAACATTGGAGAGTAGAGCAAGGACGTGCAATAGCCCTGACAACCAATGTAGTAGTGGGTCCTAGCATTTTCACCACAAGTGGAGATTTTTAGAAAGGTAAAATATCAGTAAATTCTAATGCTGATCAGATCAGAAAACAGCACAAATTGCTGCCACTGTGTCTTAGAAGAATTTGGCATGGTGCAGCCTGTTGGCCTTTAGAGGGAAGAAGGGTCAGTTCTTCCTGTTCAATTCTTGGTGTCCTGAAGGTAACAAGGAAGAAGAGTATATTTGTAAGCAGTTACTTATTGGCATTTTATGTCTTACTGCTTGATCAAACTTCTCTAGGCTTCTTGCAAGTCTTCATCTCCCAAAACTTTAATAGTGTAGCTACTGGCATTCCATTCTGTTTTATGGAATGTGGGTCTTGACCTCAAGGTGGTTTTGATGTTCCTTAATGAAATGTCAGAGCTCAATGGCTGAAGGCAACAGTGTGGCTGTGTAACAGGTAGGTTGCTCCAAGCTATTGGATTTAAAGAAAATGGACTCAGTCCAAGCTGAAACCAGGACAGTATCACACAGTGACTTTGCAGCTGTTGCTGAGATTTGGAGACTGGTTAGAAATACAAGGCATTTACTGTAAGAGTGTCCTGGATTCTGAGATAGGCTCTCTGCAGGTAGATAATGTATGCTTTCATGTAGCCTAATCTTGAGCTAACTCAAGAGGAATAAAGGCAAGCCATACTTAGAGGAGGGGGGATTCAGCCCTGACAGTGACCGAGACAGATGTGGTGCTGGAGGAGAAATGGCAGGGAACTGTGGGATCAGTTACGCCTCAGTGTCAGTGCAACATCATAACCAAGAGGTCTGGTGTGATTGCTGAGCACAGAGGCTGGCAGGGTGTCACGGCTGAACACTGATCCTAAAGGTAAGACTGGAAGGTGTGCAGCTGCTGAGGTCAGGGGTAATGCCCGGAGATAAGAAAGGTGGTGGGGAAAAACTGGAGAAGACTCAAGGAGGAAGCTTGAAAACAGTGAAAGGATCCGAAAACTTAGGATAATAGCAAACCTGATTGACGGATGAAGCCTATTTCAGGACCAAGAAGCTGACAATCAAGGGAGTCCTTTGGTTAAGCAGAGAAAGGTCGCAACCAGCAGCCAGTGTATCACTTGGGTTGCTGCTGGATTTGTCTGTTGAATTTCAACCATTATAGTGAGTTGACAGAATGGTCCTGTGCCTCTCTGGGGGAACTCCTTTCCCTAAGAAAGCATTTATCCTGGATTCCAAGTCACATATTCAAGACAGTGTTCCTAGAAAGCCTGTAGAGGGAATGGGACTCCACTACTTGTTCACTGCTGATTTGCTGTGGCACAGGCTTCAGCACTTCTGTAAAGACTCTGTAGCACAATATCTGTGAGATGTAAAAGAGGATGGAGAAACCGTCCATTATGGAAGTTTTATGATTGCAAATTCCTCAATGGTAACATCTGTTGCTTTGATTATTGTGGTGGGATTTTTAAATGTTAGTCTTTGATTTCTTTTATTTTCTTTTATATTTTAGAATAGTCCTTATCAGCAGCAGAAGATCCTTCTGTAGCATATTTTCAGTGCTGCCATATCGAGACTGTACCCAAGTCGGGTATGTATATTTATACGTGTACTGCATAGTCTTTCTGGGCCTGCATGTAGACCTGATAACAGACACCAGCATGATGGAGGCTTATGCTTTTACATGTCTGCTCTGAGAAGAGATAAATGCTCTTAGGTGTATTTGCCTCGTGGATCATTGCCAGGTTAAAACTACAGCTCTCAGTCCCCACTTTATTTATATGTGTTGTGGTGTCTTTGATTATTGAGCTGGAGAAAACTACCCCTGTGAAATCAATGTTCTTGAAAAATGCACTGTTTTTATTGTTGCTTCTGACTTCACTCATCTTTGACAAAGCAAAGACCCTAGACAGCACAACTTTAATTGTATAGGCCATCTTAGCTTTCTCATTCTCCCATGCAAGCATGGTGCTACTGTATCTAGATTTCTAGAACTATAAAGAAATACTTGGATTTAAACAGAACACTTTTTTATTTAATACTTTCAGTTACTGGTCAGATCGTTCAGTCAGTGAAAACATTTTGGCCATAACATTATACAGGTTCATAGTTGTCCCTGCAGCTCTGCTTTGCATCCCTTGACATGCTGAGGCACTGTAACTCTGATAGAAAAGTTCCCTTGGAATGAAGTAGTTCTCCAAAGACTAGGAAAGCTTTTAGCTCTTCCACTGAAACCACAGAAGTGGAAGAAACTGGATTTGGCTGGAAGACGTGGCCTGACAGGCTCTGATGGCCAGCTGGGTGCCTTCAGAGGTGCAGTGCAAGGCTGGGACAGGCAGTGCTGGTGGGCAGCTGCTCTGTGACCCTGGGACAGGGGGAAAAGCGTGGCCACCACGACCACTTGCCAGAGACCTGAGAAGTCCTTGTGGTTGACTTAGCGACTGCAGAGCACAAAATTCATGGGAAATAGTCATTTGATACACTGAGGTGGGTTTGAAAGATCCACAAATCATCTAGAGTCAAATCTATCAACTGTATAAAAGACAAATTTGGCTCATACTTTTCAGCTATCTGTTTAGTTCTGGAGAATGATTTGTCATAATCTCCTTGTGCACCAGTAATTCAAAACAAAGGGGGACTATTTTTATTGCACAAAGGAAAGGAAGCACCTTTGTCGGAGGGTTGACTTGGTCTGCTTTCTTACAGTAAATTTTAATTAAACTGTGATGACACATCAGGCAAATTCTTGTCAGACTGACAGATTTATTCTTTGTTCTTGGGTATACTGTCATTTTTTTATGGTCATCATCCTGTGGAAATTGCCTCTTTATTGAAAATTGAATATATTTGAAAGTCTGATGACTGGTTGTACCTTCTAATTGCACCAGTAATGAGCCCAGCTGCAAAACTAAATATTATTTCAGCATGTCATGTCTTGTACTGTGCTTGCACAGCAAGAAGGGCATGGGATGAGAAGGTAGCAAGTGCCAATACACAACAATCCAACCCTGTTCCCTCTGCTAAAAAGCCAAGATTTAAAAAAATGCCCTCTGTATTTCTTCCAGAGCATCAGAGGAAGAGAGAAACAATTCAGTGGCACCTCCTTCCAGGAACAGCTGGTGCAAAGAACAGATGAGGCAGTATAGCATAAACTGTGGCCACTCTGTTCAGACTGCACAATGCTTGCTTACTTGCACATTTTGGATGTTGAAATAGGAGTGGGGAGAGACACTGGATACTCTGATGAAGTGACAGCATCCTTTAGCTTTGTTTTCTCTGGATTGCTAATGTCTGTCCCCAGGCAAGGTGTCCCACCTGGTTTGTGTTCTGCAAACATCACTGAATAGTTAATGAAAAGAAACAGGTCATTGCAGGGAACTATGGGCACATCTGAAATTTGACTAGAGAAAGCCCCGGCAGGAGTGGGAGAGTAGGATGGACGAGCAGGCAGGAGGAACTGTTCCATGTGAGAGGAGCACACAGTGGAGCTGCTGCTGCTTCTTCACCTCTGCTCCAGCTCACAGGCACTGTGGCCAGTGAGGAAATCTCCAGGCGCAGCTGTTTTGTGGAAGCTGCCAGCCCATGTTGTACTGTAGGCCATGGAGAACAGCTGTACTCCATCAGTGCAGGATCTGCAGGAGCAGATCCATTAGAAAAACATGGTAAAAGGCACTTTCTGAAGTCCCAACTCTATGTACCTGTCCTGTGTGGATGGGGCAGCACACCCCTCACCAGTGAGGTGCAAGCAGTGTACTCCGGACTGTGGCCCTCGCCTGCCTGTCCTCTGTGCAGAGGTCAAACTACAACAGCAAGAACTCTCCCCAAAAACCTCCAAACCACTTTTTTAAGTGTTTGTGCCAATACAAATGGAGGTCTGGGCATTGCAGGGAGGAGGGCTGTAGAAGTACAGGAGGAAACGAAGTTTGAGGTGCTTCTGGAATAAGTTTCCTAAATGCTTAGTTTCCTTCCTCTATCTAGACCAGCAGAGCAAGTGTGAGAGCAGACATAGCCAGGTGAAAACAATGTAAGGAAAGCTACACTGCAAGTCAGGAGCTGAAGGAGGTGCTGAGTATCTTCCCTGCTGGCATTCCTTGGCCCACAGTTTCTCTTAATGTTACAACCCAAAGTCATCAGACCCTAGGCAGGGTTTAGTTGGTAGCTAAGGGGAGTGATGCAGGTTGTCTTGCACCTGTGATAAGACTTGTAAGAGTGTTATTGCCTCTGTTCTTAATTTAACAGACACAGAGAAAGATTGTCTGATTGTTTGGCTTTGATGAGGTCTTTATGTATTGGTCAAACCATGACATTTTATGAAATACAAAATCATAGTGTGATGCACAGGTTAGAGGCAAGTGCTAGTACTGCAGGTTTGGTTTGTGCAGTTGTCTCTCTTGTTTCAATGTTTAGAAACCTTAATGGATAAAGGGTTCCTCTTTCTTCTTTAAATATAATATTCTGAAAGAGGTAAGATCTACTTTGTGAAAGGTGTTGAAACTGCCTCAGTATCCACTTCATATCTTCCTTGCCACAGATAAGCATTAATCCCCATCTAGTTCTGTAGATGGGCAGAAAACTGGAGGTGTTGACCTCCCATTTTTGTCAGAGCTGCACCTTGTGCATCCCCTGAGCTGCTGTGGCACACGCCTCCTCTGTCAGAGGTTGGTTGTCACTGTGGAAGCTCACAGCAAGCAAAGTTGAGCCTTGATACTCTTCCACTTCCAGGACAGGGGAAGATGCCTCAGGTCTGCAGCAGGTAGCTGTCCTACCACACACACCCTCAGCACAGGCATGTACACTCACATGCTGACCTGCTCTGGGCCCTCAGAGGGGATTTGTGTCATGGCAAACCAAAGGGTGAAGCCATTTGCAGATGGATTAAATAAGACTTGAAGGAATTATTCATTTGGAGATGGGCTCCAGATGGTTTGAGGTGAATTGGATTTCAGCCCTTTGAGACAGGAGACAGGGATCAGACACAGCAGATATTATCCTTTTAGCCATTAGGCAGGTCATGCTCTGGACACTCGAGTCCCCAAAGAGGAACTGTTACAGCCAGACTCTTCAGGAATGTTCCTGCAGGTTTCTGCCCACCCCACTCCCCAGCAAGGTGGGTGCAAGGGCACTCTGTGGACCCGCCATGTGGCCCCAGCCAGGGTGGAGAAGAACCAGGTTCAACTCTGCTTACCCCAGAGAAAGCAGATATCCTGGCCAGGGGAGGAGGGAATCTATTCTCCATTGCTTGCCTGCTCTTGAAGCTTCTCTAGGCACCACTTCCCCATCAGCTTCCAAGGAGATGGTACAACTCTGGCAGTGCCCACAGATGTTGAAGTTGCTCCATGTAGCCAGCAGGACGTGGTGGCCTGCAAAAATGCTCTGCATGTGCTTGCAGCCAAGCGAGAACAATCCAGTCCTCATTAGTATAGCTGAAGCCATTTCAAAAAAGGACAATGGCGTTGTATGTCTGTCACTGTTACAGGTATAATAAATGAGGAAGAAGGTACCGTGTTGTTTTC
Source organism: Monarcha castaneiventris obscurior (assembly GCA_026261815.1). Classification (NCBI taxonomy): domain Eukaryota; kingdom Metazoa; phylum Chordata; class Aves; order Passeriformes; family Monarchidae; genus Monarcha; species Monarcha castaneiventris. The sequence goes on from JAMPIT010000379.1 coordinate 1,280,300, forward strand.
CCCCTGAGAATAAAAGATACTGCAGTTAGTTGGGTTAATAGTTCTGTTGCGTGGTTTGTTTCTTATCTTTGGCACACACCATTATGTTCCATGATTTACAAATGTGTTTTGGAAAAGGGACCTTTTAGGCGTGTTTTTATCAATGGCAAAAGCATTCACAGATTGAAATCGTACCTATTCTGATGATATTTTTGTGATGTTGTAAGAACTCTTTTAAGAGCTTCCAAGTTCCTGTGAAGTCCTGTCCAGAAGATGAATCTGGAGGACGTGGGAGAGGAGGAGAGCTGGCGGTATGACACAAATGCAGCACTGCAGCCTGGTTAGTCTTACATGGAACACTCAGACCTGGGCTTGCAAGTGACTGTCTGACAGCAGGGCTGGAGGTGATGAGCTACAGGACAGAAAACTCAGAGCATCAGATAGTGCACATCCTTGTAAAAACAGCCAGTTCACCTCATCTTTTATTCTTCGTGGCATTGAATTCAATAAGTGGTCAGAAAGTTACCTGCAGCAGGCATAGCTGCTGAATATTGCTGTCTTGACAAAAAGGCAGGTATTCATCTGACGAAACTTGCCTCCAGCTAAAGGAAATAATGCAGTATGAGTAATCAAATGGATTGAAGCCCAGGAAACAGGCTGTTCTTCTGAAGTAAAGCAGCAAGTCATTAGATAAAAAGAATGTGTGTCCTTCTCAGAAATGCTACTAACCAGCTTCATCCAGTTTCTAAAGATAAATCACTGCTGAATTTAACTTGCAATTTAACTAAATACTGACCAGAAAAATAATGTGTTCAATGATACCAGGAGCTAGAGGTTTTCAATACCATCAGCCCAGATAATATCTAACCAAAATGATGTTAGTCCATAGACCTGACATTCCCAACAGCCTTCTTTACCCAAACTCTGCAGTCTTTGTTCATATTTAGTGTTTAACCTAGGTAAGAAAGTCATATGCAAAATGAGGTGAGAAGAAGGACTCACGTGAGGTTGTCTTGCTGCCATCAGTTATTTGGCAGGTTAATGAGTGTGGAAAACGGGGCAATATTTACAGGAGAAATGAGAGCATCTAAATTGCCATATGGATAGTAGCAGTAAGCAGACAGCAAACCAGGATACTCTGTTACATCCTTCAGATTTGTTACCAAGTTCCTTGGTGTTCTTCCCTGACAGATTTTTGTATGCGAGGCAGTTTTGATTAAGTCATCAATCTTGAGTGCTTTTCCTGAGCATTTATCATTCCATAGGCCTGGGGAAGAACAACTATCTGTTTTTAGCCTGTGACAGGGAAACTGAAATATCCCTGCTTTTCTTTAACATCACCCATTTTCCCTGCTCCTCGCAAATTGAACAAAAAATGAAACCAAGCACATATTAGCTTTACAGAAAGACACAAATCTGAGGCTTTTTTTCTCACAACAGGGCATTTCAAAACTAATCATCTCACGTATGAATTTTATAGAGCCACCATTGCTCATTCTTGTGAGTTGCCCTGTTCCCTTAGATTGAAGTTAACCAATAAATCTTCAAAAGCTAGTAAGTTTAAATTTTGAACTTTTGCTCTGTGTTGGACAAAACATCAGGAAAAGAGCTGGCATGTTGACAGCTAAGTATCTTTGGAGAGAGAAAAAGGAGGCTGGCCCATTAGAGCCATCTTTCCAGGAGTTTTTTTGCTCCTTCTCCCTGTAAATTGCAGCTGGAGTTGTTCTGGCAACAATAATGGCATTAGGATCTGAAAGCTCTTGATCAATCATAACAGACAGTCTCAGGCAGCAGGAGATCTGCTGCTGGACTGACTGGCAGTGCATCTTTTCCAGAGCTGTCATTGTCCTTGCCTCTATAAACAGAGATGATAAGTAGGAATTATTTACACTGATGGGTGAGAACGGCATCTTTTCTTGATATCTCATGAACCTCTTTTGCTTTTAGAATAAATCTTAACAGTCAGGAATAGCTAAGCATAAAATCTAGGCACAGAAGGCTGGCATCTCTAAACAACAATTAGCAGATTCCTTTTTGCAATAAGCAAAAGGCTTTTTCATGTATCTAGAAGTCTGTTTAATATTTCATGGACTCCTAAATTATTCACAGGTTAGAGTGCTCAACTGTTACTGTCATTTAAAGAGCAAGTGCCCAGCAGGAGTGTTGCATGGGACTTTGTAGATCACGTCAAAGCATAACATTTGGTTCATTAAAGAAGTGTTATACTTCCGAAGGTAACAGCATCCAATTTATACTCTGTTAATCCTGGCCTGGCTAATAAAAAACATGATGAGATTGCTTGTTTTGATCCTTATCTGTCTGCTCAGTAAAACTTTTCACCATCTGACAACGAATCTGGGATCCTATGTCACCTGGTATGGTTCCAAGAAAATCTGTGAACTCTGTTAGATGGAGAAACTAATTTTTTTCTTGCTAAGGAAACTACCCAGTCTGGCTACTCAAGAGGCTGCTGGTCTCACTCCCAAGGCTAGAGACTTTCACTGCTGGGACCAAGGCCCCTTCCCAGTGGGTTGCTCCAGTGTCCTGATGGGTCCCCACTTGACTCCTCACACACCCCATTCAGACCAAATTTCCTCACCAGTTCAACCCCAGCCTTCCCATGGCAAAGACTCAGATGTCTCGTTCCATAAAGTCATTTACTCACGGTGCAGTAACACAGAAACAGCTCAAACTGGTGCCTCTGAGGAGGATCCTCAACCAAGGAACCCCTGGGCTTTTATACCCTCACAGTCTCCCAGAAGTCTCCTCTTCCTGCCGAGTCTTTGGCTCCTGCCCTGCTCTCTGTGTCCACCCAGCTCCCTGGCTCATGGCCTTTATCTCCTTTGTTCCCTCACTGTGTGTCCCAGTGTCCATTCACCTGGCTGGTGCCACTTACCTTCACTCCCTCTGCTATCCCAAAGGCTGGCAGTTCATGGCCTCTCTTCTCAGGCTCCTACCCAGAGCTCTGCATTTCAGTCTGCATCTCAGTCTGCAGCTTGTGAGCCCGGCTGCTTGGACCCCATGTATTCCTCAACATTCTGCAGTCATGGATAACTGAAACAATACATTTCAAGGGCAATTTCTAACTCTGCCCAGCTTTCCAGAAATGATATCCATGAATAGAATATCTAGAGCTTGATATTGATGCAAACCAGGGTAACTGCCCAAACTTTGTCAGAAACTGGGATCTAGTTTTTTGCCTCCTAAGGAAATGTTATCCCTGATCCTCTCATTTTCTCAAGCTTTGCCTGCTCAAATAAGGTGAAGGTAGTAAAATTAAGTTCCCATGGTTTATTTTTGGTTTTGGGTGTCTGCTTGAATTCCTTGAAGTTTCTTAAAAAGCACTTTTGGAAATAAAGCAGGAAAATCAAAACTGAGGAAGAGGAGGAAGGAAGTTTTTGTTACTTAAATGCCTGTTTGGCAAGGACTGCCTTTCCTACTCTGCATTTTCTAAACACTGTTTACTACTGGATATTGGTTTGTGCAGTTCCTGAGTCCCATTGGTAATTTAAATAACTTAAACACAGTGAAAGCTTGATTTGTTTTTTATATTAAGTGCCTGTCCTCCATATGCTCCTGCCTCGCAGAGCCCCTAAGCTGTGGTGCCATGCTGAGAACATGTCCTAAAGGACCTGGTGGCAGTGGATGGCCACACTGGTGCAGTGGCTGTACCCAAACAACCATCCTGACCCTCCCCCAGGCACAACTCACTCATTTGGAGTGATCCCCCAGATCTTTCCCAGTTGTTCCTGGGATGTTGGGGCTGTGGGGAGGAGGCAGCTGTGCTGGTGACCCCCCAGCAGTGGGCCGGCAGCCTTTGGGTTTCCTCTCCCAGCAAGAGCTTCACCAAGGCATTCTTGAACTCTTTGTCTTTAATAGGAGTGAGGGAAAATAAATAAAGGCTTGTCATGCAATAATTTTATTAGCTTGCTGTTGGTCATACTGATAGGGAACTCAGAAAGGATACAGTAAAGTTACTTAGGAATTCCTTACGAGGTGTTAACCAAGATCTTTTACGAGAGAGAGGAGGATGTGTATAAGCCAGGATGAGCCTTTCCATTTATACACTCATAAGGAACTGCACATTGTTTAGCACTGATTTTCCTCAAGGGAAAGAATTTAATTCTCTGGTTTATGGACAGTTTTCTCTCCAAACAGTAATATTTTATTACTCCATTTTACAACACAAGCAGCCATATACTATCTAGAAATACAGAGCATATGTAGAGAAGGGGAACACCCCAAGCAGCCTTTGCAAAACAGGGAGAATTACTGCAGTGTTGTTCACAAGGTCCTGAAAGGAGAATCCTCTTTAGAAACATCAGAAAGGTGGGGAAATGGAGGCATTAGTGTCCATCGATCTTCAGCTAATGTCCAGGAATCATTCGTGTGTGTGCTTGCACTTGCCAGCTGACCATGCTCTCTGCTTCAAAAGTACTGATTTCTTTCCAGTCCCCAGAGCTGCTCTTTATTTTTTAAAGCTGCTGTGCTGACTCTTCAAAAGGTGTTGGATTTCTGTTTGATGAATGGCAGAGTTATCTGTCCATGTTTGTTAATTACATGGAAAAATTTCTCCGTGACGTGTTTTCAGAGTTGTAACAGCATTATTTATTGCTCTGTGTCTGTAAGGTCTTGAATGGAAGGAAACTACACTGTTCTGGTTTCAGGTGGTTCAGGGGTTTGTTTTCATTTTGGGGTTCAGGGGTTCCCTCAGGTTGTGTGTTTGTTTCATAGATAAGACCTGCTGAGATAGTTACAATTTGGCATTTATCTCTTTGAGAAATAGTTCCCTTAAGCACGTTCTGCGCAGGAGCAGAGAGGCTAATACCATGCTTCTGACAGAGGGCTATTTTTACATAATTATTTGTCCAGCCCCTCAGTAACATGATATCAGGAAACAAGAATGATAATACGACACTGTGCTAAGTGAGCTCCAATCAAGAAACTAAGAGGACTTTGTTGGGATTAGAAACTTGATACAGTCTTTTCCTTTGTCAGTGAAGTATGTTTTCCAGCAGATAGATGGGTTGGATTTTTCCAGCAGTGAGGTACATGACTTACTGGGGACTCAGGATAGCAGTGCTTCAGAGAAATAAAATGTGTGATAGGTTGGAGAGGAAAGACAAGGAAAGAGGGTGTATTGTATGTCAGAGCAGGAGATAGCCCAGCCTTGCAACTGGGTGAAGAGCCTGCAGGGCTTCTCCCAGCCTCCATGTCAGTGTCTCTCCCACACAGTTTTGAGCACAAACTTGGACCTCAGCAGCAATCAGCCAGGAAAATACTGCAAGATAAATATTACAGAGTTCTATACAGCTGTTATTTGTGAAGCACAAATTTGCTCCTAGTCTTTTTTACCTTGGCTCGCATTTTGATCATGAGGCTAAAGCATGGGATACAGCCTGCTTGTCTCAGGCATCTCATTTATCTCCAAATGGAAGATGCCAGGTGGGTCAGTCCTTCTAAAGTAGATCCCCAAGTTTCCATGCCAGGGTCATGGAAAACTGGGTTTCTCCTGTCAGTCTCCAGCAGCAGGGTCACTGAGCTTTTGCCACTCTCCTGTGTTCTCGGAGAAGCAGGAATCCTTCCTGGAATCTTCCATGGGAAATGACCTCTGTTCCATGCAGGGGAGCCTGGGTATGTGGCCTGGGAACATCTGCCGGCCAGAGACATGGCAGTCAAGTGGTCAGGCTGGATTGGTGTATCTCACCTGAAGTGGGTATGACTTCCAGTTCCTTCCCAGTGCCAGGTTCTGTCAGAGGTACCCAGTGGTGGGGAGCCTTGCTCTGCACCATAGGTGGGGTATGAGCTGCAACCATGAACAAAGTGGGGGTTTTCTCTATAAAGCATTTGGAACACACACTTTCCTATGGGAAGCACAACACAAGCACTTCCCATAGGAAAAGTTGTCTGGTCTGTGCTTTGCATTGGCATGTCTGGATTAATGCTGCACCTTATTTCAGCACTGGGTGGTGGAAGGTGAACAGGGCACCTGTATTAAGAGCTTTTTCTGCTCTTCTTTCTGCTTCCCAGGGATATGAAGCTGGATGGTGGACGCCAGTGCCATTCTACTGGAGTGTGTCTGAAAGACATAATTGGTCTTGAAGGTGTGGAGCTCGGAGCAGATGGGAAGGTGGGAATGCTTCAGTTCCTATTCCCTTACATTTGATTTTATAAGGGGAAGAAAGTGGCTTAACTAATAACAAGTGCAAATATAACGTGCAGTGTGACCCAGTAGTTAAAGCACAGTATGTGCAACTGTAAATAAGCTTAGGAGAAATTCATGAGGGCTGCCCAAGCTGTCAATGCAGACAACTCTGTATCCTTGAAGAAATTTGCCTCTGGCAATATCCGAGTCTGTAAAGCATTACTGAATTACAGAGCCTTCCCCTGGCTCTAGCAGGAGGTATCACTGCAGTGTATATTGTCAGGAGCTTGAAAATAATTTCTGGTGAGAGTTGTAGCTGTAATTGTTTGCTTTCAATTGTATTTAATAACATTTTGCTTAATAATGTATTTTTCCAAAGAGCAGGAAGACAGTAGCACAAATCTGATGAGTCTTTCAAAATCCAAGAGTTCCTTCTCTTGAATACAATAAGCAAATATGAATCTTTAGGGAAATTATCCATTTTAAAGAAATATGTAGAGGAGAGACAGTTTTAATCTTGGAAGAAAATGTTTCTTCCTGAAAGCCTGATTTACTTTCTCCAGTTCAGTTTACTCAGTCTGCTGTCATACATAGATTTAAAGGCCCTGGGTCAATGCTGCTACACGTTGTGCTCACCTAACCAGGTGTCAGGCCAGACCACAGGCTGTAAATTCCTGAGGACAATCTGTCTGCTTATAAATAATGAAAGCTCACATGTTTTATTTGATACCTGTTCTGACCTCCTCGTAAACCAGTCTAGAGTCTCAGCCTCAGTTTTTTTCTTCAATGCAATGTTATTTTTGGAAAATAAGCCAACGAGAAGCAAGGAATAGCTTTTTCTTGGCCAGGGGTACAAGCAGAGAATCAGTGCACTCTAAAAATAATTTTGTCACAAGTTACTCATTCACACTTAGTCCAGGTTGGGGGGTAGTAAATGATCTCCCACAACCATTGCTGTGAACTGGAGCTCACTTATTACATCAGTAAGACTCTGCCAGACAAAGTCCTAAGGAAGAAAAATAGCAGAGAAAGTACTTCAGTTTAGCAGTGTTTAAGTGATTTGCCTCTGTGTGCTGAAGGACCCATACAGATGATGCTAGTTCCATAAAGAAGCTGCTGAAATGTGCTACAGAGAAGGCCCACTGGAAAAAACCTGACCAAACTGACATATTTTTAAATCTGACCCTTGAGTGGGATTTGGTAAATCCAGTGTATTAGAGCTTGTGTGTATTTGTGTTTGTTTTGCTGAAGAATTAATGCCTTTGCAAAAACATTTTTTGCATGGATAAACTGCACTGAAGCAAATGTAGGTGACTGTTTTTTATTATCTGTGCCTAACTACTAAACCCAGAAAATCCTCCATTAATTTTGCTTGTCTCGATTCCAGTTGGAATGCACCAGAAGCATCCCACTGCATCCAAGCTGGGCTGAAAGTAACTCTGTCCATTCTGACTTTTTTTTTTTTTTTTTAGACTGTTTCTTATACACAGTTCCTATTTCCCACCAATGCTCTGGGAACTCGGAGGAACACGATAGATTCCACCTCATCTTTCTCCCAATTTCGCAATGCAAGCCATCGTAGCCTTTCTTTGGGAAGAGCTAACAGCACCCAGGGGAGCATTGATGCAGGTAACTTCTCAAGTAGCTCGTTTTAATATCCTTGGGTACCCTGATGGTAGGCAGTTACTGCAGAGGACTGATGTGTTAGCTTAAATTAAGGAAAATACAGTCTTGTGTTGTGAGTGGAGCGCAGTTCATTCCATGTTTGCTTAGGAGACTTGCTTGTGGGGGATGGAAAGTTAAATAAACAAGCGCGTTGGTTGTATTGACAGCCCCGATGGCACCCGGCGTGCTTCCTCCTGTCATCAGCATTGTTTGTTCCTCCTGCATCAGGCTTATCCTTACCTTCCTTTGCTATGGAAAATTTACAGTGGCAACACAGCAGTCATAAGCTGAAGGTGTAAATTCCACTTGTGACCTTTGTTAGGCTGGAAAGGGCTGTGTTTACAGAACCAGACACAAAACATAAGCCAAAGCACTATATGCTTAAGATGTTTTGGCATGATAAATGAAACAAATCAAAACATTTGCTTGAACAGATGAAAACTTGTTGCTGGGAATAAAAGTCATTGCAGAGCTTTATATAATTCTGCAGTTCTCTAAGGCCTAAATTCACATTTACCTAAATTCACATTCATAAGCTGTAGGTCCTCTATATCTTGGCAGATCACATTAGTATAGAAATGCTTAGAGTTGTCAAAACTTAGAGCAATTTTTCATGTCTTTAAAAAGTCTTGAATGGAGATCATATTGTGCATTATCTGTGAACTCGCTTGCCACTTCTGTTAAGTCCAGAGATTTCTTGGTGTAATTAATTCATTTCTTGTATATCTAAACTGTTGTTTTATAGGTAGTGACCTGGGAGACTTTGTCGAATACGACCCAAATCTTTTAGATGATCCCCAGTGGCCATGTGGCAAACATAAGCGGGTTTTAATATTTCCTTCATATATGGTAAGTGATTCTGTGTAGGGCAGAGAAATTCTGGTAACAAAATTCTGAAGGCTGAGGTTTCGTTTGGCCATATTTTAAGAAGACTATTATTATTTTTAATCTACTAATAAGAGCTGTTCGGAATGCTTTGTTCCAAATGACAGTTACTTCTCAAGACATGTTAAAACAAACTCATGGAGGTATTACAAAAGCAAACGCTTTTATTACCACTGTATTTCATAAATGCTTTAGATGAAAGGCTTGTTCAAACAATGCACTCATTCTCTGGCATTCAGAGGAAAATATATACTTCCTCAAACTGGCATCTATTACAAAATAGGAGGATGCCCATTGGGGTTTTTCTGAAGTCATGAAGCTGTGTTTTGATGCTAATCATTCACTCCTCTGAACAGCTTTGTTTCCCAGGTATTTCACCATGGGATAGTTCTTCCTTTGATTGCAGCAATTGCAAGCAGAGTCTGTATATTTCTCACTATATCCAAACCCTTAATAATACAAACACATAACTGCTCCATGGTCTGTCCTCTGACTGAATGTTATCTGTGGTGACAGACTTTTGTAGCCTGTTTTTTTGGTTGCTCCAAGTCTGTAGACTGTTTTGGCAGGACTGTTGCAAGATGCAGTGCAGTCATACACATGTGAGCATGTATCTGTCTGTATTATACATCCAGAGTAATAGAGGCAGTAGGGAAAAGATTATTTTTTTTTCCCCAAAGTGGTGACCTACTACTCTTATCTATATACAGATACGATAGGATTTGAAACACTATTTCAGGTCTGAAGTGTTGTCCGTGTTCTTGTTTAATTTGGAACAGAAGGCACTATTTAAGAAACTGCAAATGTATATAAAGATACAGCCTTTGTATGTTCTCATCTGCCCCCCACCCCAGGAGGTAGTTTGGCTCTTGGGTGTTCCTTCTTCAAAATAAGTTCTGTGTTTCACGTAGATTGAGGATTGTCTCCTTGCTAGCAGGAATGTTCTGTCTGTTGCACACAGAGGTTTAATTGAGTTCTAAGGCTGTGTTTATGCTAGATTTTCAAATGGGAAGTCCAGAATGTCCTCTGCTTACGTGCTGCCAGTTTTCCTTTAAGGGTTGGCGAGTAATTTTTTGGCGGCCAACCCACAAAGCGACAACCTTTTATAGCAGCTACATCTGTGTGGGAAAATATTTGTCAGGTTTTGATATGGTTACTGTCATGGACAGGGAACTGTCTTCCCTCAAGGAGAAAGACATTATTAGCCAACATCCAAAGGGAGCATAGCTTTAGCACTTGTGGCTCTGTTTCTGACCTTCCTCAGGCTGCGAGTGTCTGCCAGGCAGCACAAGTCCCCTAGGATCACCTGAGATCTTTGATCCCTTTTTAACTTGGTGTTGTCATGGACATGGTTAAATGAGTCGAAATGGGGCAGCCAGGATGGCATCCTGCAAGGGAGTTCTCCATCCAGGAGTGGGAGTTCAATGCCACTGGTTGACCACAGCATTTCAAAGTCTTATATTTGTACTTTTGTTGTAAAAAAAAAGGGGGATTTACAGGAGTACGACTAGATGCCCTAAAGGTGAAAAATGGACTTCAAGGACAGTTGTTAAAATCAATGTCAGTGTTTATCTACAGTATATTTGCACTGACAGGGATCTCCCTGCTTTTAAATTTTCTCTAGGGGTTAATTACTGCTGTATCTGGAATAATGTCTTTATTTCACAGTTGAGGGGGTTTTTTCCTGAATTTGCCTTTCAGAGATCCCCTCTTCAGCACTGCCTGAGTGCAGTCTAATCTAAGAAAGGGTTGAAGGACATTAGGTGCTCTGTTTCTTTTGTTGAGGGGAATCACAGGCAGGTGCCAAAGGCCCTCTCAGCTGGGGTTTTGCCTGCCCACAGCCAAAGCAGCATAGCTGTGATGCCATGCAGGAGCTGCATGGCTTTGCAAGAAACTGAGGGGTGGGTGGTTGTCCTTCAGTGCTGAGCTGAAAGATTTCACAGTGTGCTGGTGCTTCCTTCAGCTGGGAGAAGGAAAAAAAGGTAGTACTGGAGCGTCCTGGGAGCTTGCGGGTTAAATAGGATTTTGCAGTTTGGGCAAGAGCTTGTGCATAGAGCTGGTGAATCTAAGGCTGTATTGGCTATGCAGGAGACTTTACTAACATTTGTTTTAGACTTTCCTGACTCTACTGGCATTCCCTCTCCCTGCAGTTCACATCAGTGTGAGCAGGAGCATAATAGGCTTGTGATTTCAAGTCATTTTATTCCCCCCCAGTATAAAACTCGGCACACACTGCAATTAAAGCAAATTGCAGTCTGGGGCCAGAGGGAGACCTGTGGTCTTTTCCTGGCCGTGCCCAGGCGCTGCGGCAGTGCCAGAGCTCTGCCAAACGAGCGCAGAGGCCGGAGCAGCCGCTGGTCCCGGGCGGAATGCGGCTGGAATTGCTGCCTCTCGCAAGTGCCGGAGCAGCTGAGGGTGGCTCTGATGTCAGCGCCCAGCGTTCTGTTGTGCGTGGAGAGCTGCAGCTTGTAATTAAAGTTTCGTTACTTGGCCAGGATTTAGCATTAGTGCTTGACAGCTGCAAGCTCGTAGATACTGCCCTCACCCCTCCTTATGGATGTCAGAGCAATTAATGGGGGGAAGGTGTGGAAGAGGAGTGGGTGCTGGGCTGCGGCACTGCCTGCGGGATAGAGCTGCATGCACTGGTATTACTCCCATGAGCCTGGCTTGTGCTTTGCAGGCCAGGATTTCTCCGCTGGGAAAGCTCTGTTGAGGTCTGTGTGAATGCTGCATCAGTGAGCACTGCAGGCTTTATCCTGAGGCATAAGACTGACAAAATGTATGCTCCGGCTTGGAGTTTACTCAGAAATACATGCAACTAGCACTCTGTGTGCTCAAGTTTTGTGGAGCCCGAGTTTATCATCACTGACATTGACTTTATAGTCTTTCCATTTTACTGAGTGCAATTAGCCCTGACTGTTGGAGAGGAGTGTTAGCTACAAGTCCTCAGCTGTTTTCAAGGAGGAGCTGAACTTCCTCCTTGAAGATAGCTGTGGGGAAGGAGAAGTGCTTTTGGTCTTTTTTTTTTTTTTTTTTTTCTTTTTCTGTAGTGAAGTCCTGGGCTTAAAAGAGCATACACTTCCCTGTTCCATTTCTAAAAGTAATACCCACTAATACTCCTTTCTAAAAGTAATACCCACAAATTGCCTGTCGGGAAAATTCTGAAAGTATTCTTCAATACTTTCCCAACACAAATTCTATGGCTTCTATTAATTTATTAATATTATTATTATTAAACTCTGGTATGCCCTGGAGAAATTATTTCATTTTGTGTTGTCTTTGTAGGAGAGTCTGCAATCTCTGCTGCAATATAAACAGTAAGAGGTAGAAAAAATTCATGCTGGGGGGTGGGGGGGGAAGGGAAACATCATGTCATGTTTAACAGATGTCTTCCTGGCTGATACTGCTAAAACAGGAATTCGTGCAGATTCTTAAATCTCTCTAGAACAGGAACTTTATTTACTAGACTGAGCATTAATTTCTTCCCTCGAATCTCGTGGTGACTAGCATACGTGCAGACTCATCAATGCTCCCCTGGTCTCTGCATTCTTTCCAGCAGGAACTCCTTCTGTGCTGAACTAGGAAACTCATTCACAACAGGCTTGAGGCTGATCCTGCAGTCCTGCTTTAGCTGGTAACACAGAAACACAGGAGCATGTTAGCTGGTCACTGTGTGCTGCCAAAACTTGCAGCAAAAGAAGAAAAGCCCAGATCAGCAGCACGTTGACTTTGAGTGACCCTTCTGTAGTTGCATCCCTGAAATACCCATCCATCTGTGCTCAAGGGATACATGTGGAATTAGGTTTGGATACTGAACTACATTGTCACTGTGTTGGTTTAATTATATAAAAATAAATTGACATCTCCACAGCACTAATAAAAAAAGCATGTCCCAAAAGTCTGCAGAGCTGTTACAGTGCCTGCCTGCCAGCCTGCACTTGCCAGGTGCCGCCTTAGCGCCGAGCACAGCCGGGCTGCATTATTTAATATCAGTCCTCCAGTGAGATTTTAAAATTAGAACTGCTTGCTGCCCTGGCCCTTTGGTCTAACAAAAGCCCTGCATGATGATATAATGCATTTGGTCTCTCATTCCCCTGTTCTGTCTTTCATGAGGAGCGACAAGGTCAGGAAGACTCCACTACAGCCAGTGTCCTTCAGTGCTGTCACCCTATTCTTCGAGCCACTTCTGTAGTTAAGTATCTCCAGACTGCTTTTTTATCAGCTGCTGACCTTGTACCCAAAAGTCTCAGGGAGCAGAGGATTGCAGTGGTAGATAATCACATTTAAAGCCTGTGCTCTATGCATTTGATGCTATGTTTGGCTGAGACTCCAATGAACAATTACTTTGTAACAGTGACACACTGTATTAATTGAGAGTAATTCCAGAGTGTTAACATTATAAAATAAACTGGTGTCCTTCCATGTATTTAATTTCAAAGAGTCAGTTCTGAGACTATTTGTCTTGTGAAATTCAAAATCTTTCAGTTTAAGGTCCTTATGTGTTAATAACTTTGTAACAACAGAAATGTCTTATTTTAGTATATATTTTCCTTTTTTAGAATTTTAATTATAATTTGGAATCACTCCCATTTTCCATCACTGTTTAAAGTCTCTTCTCTATCAGAAATTTCCATATGTATCCATCATAAGCCATAAGTATATGAATTAGATTACTGACAGTTGATAGGTACATAGCTGTTCACCTATGGGATGCATTAAAGTAGTCAGAGAATGCAGAGTCATTGACTTCTTTTCACTTCTTGTGTGGCTGAGAACTTATCAGTGACCTACTGAAAGTCTGTTTCAGGTATCAGTCTTCCGTCTGCTCTCTGTGGAGTAGATTTGTCAGGGGTACACAGTAACAACAGCTGAAGAGAGCCTATCATATATCTTTCATTTTATTCACCTATTTTATTCTGATTTTATCCTTCTTAAGCTAAGAGATAGAGGCATCCAAGGCTGGATCATCTTTTACTGGTGGCACGCCAAAATAGGATTTATTTTCAACAATATTTCATCCTGCCAGTCTTTCCAACCATTTCAGGCATCCTCTCTCCTCCCATATTTATGAAACTATATATACAGCTTTCCTATGAGAAAGCAGCTGCTCGAAAATGCTTGTGAATAACACACAAGCAGTGCTCCAAGTTCAAAACTGCCAGCCATGCAAAAAGTGTGCAGAGTAGAGACTTGGGCCGAAGCGTTTATCACACTGTCCAGGCATCTGTCAGCTGCCACATATCAAGGCTTTCATTTGTCTTGTGCCTTCCATTGCTGAACTAAAATATACACACACAGATTTGTATACAGAGAACGTAACAGAGCCCACAAAGGAGTATTGCTGAATGCTGAACTGAAATGTGTTCTGTGCAAATAAGCTGTGAGAAACAAGACAGACAGTTCTGGATGACAGAAGTTTAAAACATTGGAGATTAGAGTATGAGAGACAGTTTAGTAGTTCCCAGTGCCTTGTTCATGTGTCTGACAGCTCTGAGAGTACAGAGTGCCTCCCTGGTAGGGAATAATATTATATATAAGAAAGCATGTTTGGAGATAGAGAAAAGCTTTGCTCCTTTTAGGGAAATATTTGCAAAAGCTTCATAAAATTTGGAGCATCAGTATTCATCAGAGCCCTGACACAGGCAACACCAGAACTCTCCTGGACAAACAGATGTGTATTTTTCTTCACATGGCAGCTTCCTTTGGGACATGCAGGCAACTCAAGTGCAATGACGTGGCCTAAAACAGAGGAGAAGTGTAAATGCTGAGCAGGGAGCAGGCAGAGAAGGATGGCAGAGAACACAGAGGAGTTGTGTCCAAGCCCTTCCCTGTCACATCCCAGCTGGTTCTTGCGAGTTGCTGAACCACCCCAGAGCTTTCCACCACTCCCTTACTCCCAGGCAGGGGCACTGGTGGGGCTTGCTGCTCGGTGCCAAGCTGTTTGCAGGGTGCATGAGGTGCCCTGGGAAGGATCAGGGTTGGGGACCAAGATTTCTGTGTAGCCCCGTGAGTGCTGTGCCCCTGCAGGAGGGGCACTCGGGTGCCTGGTCAGAAACTATCTGAAAGGGTAGCTGACTGATCTCTCAACAGATGCTAACTCAGCATTGATTTTAAATTACTTCTCAACAGATACTCTTTAGGGGCTTTTTCTGCCTGCCTCTCGGGTGGGCAGGGTCCTGCATGCACAGGATGCATTTCTGTAGGTGCCAGCTGGACAAGCTGCATCTCTTTGCTCAAAGTCCGGCTTCTACAGCAGCTACGAAGGAAAAAAAATCAAGGAACAAAAAAAGAACTTGCACAAATCCTTTTCTTGAGAATAAGGGCACTTAGCTGAGCTCTCCAGCATGGCACTGACAAGATGAGACAGCTGCCTTAGAGCCAGTGTGTTCAAACACGCTGCCGTTATCCTGTTACATGAATCAAAACCAGCACACACCAGCTTTCATCTGGATTTCATTATTGTGATTTATATCGTAGAGACTGTTGTCTCGCAGGAAGCAGCAGTATTCAGAGTTGGAGAGGGGGAGATTCTTATCAACAGGACAAAATTGACAAATCTCTGTGTTTAAAAATAACCATACCTCTTTACTGTTCTCAGTTTTAAGCTGCCTGCTTAGTCTCAAGCCTCTGAGTGCTTTGCTTTAAATGAAATTTTTAAAAAGAGCTTTTCTCCTTCCAAAGAGAATTTAGCTGAATTCTGGCAAAGCTCCCACAGGCTGGAGGAGTCCCAGGTAAAACAAGTCTGTGCCTGCAGAGCAGCTGTGGGGAAAGGTGCATCCCAGGGGGCTGCTGCTGCTGTGTGGCAGAACCCAGGACTCGCTCCCCCTCTGCACAGTGGCCCCCAGAGCTGGGGTCACCCTGATACTCAGTTGTTAGAGCTGAGAACAGCTGAAACTTGCTGTCTGGCACAACTTCTGTGCAGCCCTTCAGCTGAGCCTGGAGGATGGACAAGCCCTCCCTCCTCTGCTGTTCCCTCTCTCTTGGGAAGTGGTTTCTGTTGTGCACACAAGCAAGGGAAGAAGATAACCTGGCGAGAGCTCAAAGCAAGTTAATTAAGATAAAACTATGAGCTCTGTGGTAATGAAGAACAAACAATGGGCAGTTAGGTTTGTAGTGAAGCATGAAATAAGGTGTCAGGTAGCTTTGCACTGAGCTCACTATATCTAGGATTGCCTAAGACAACCAAAAAATACTGGTAGTAACTAAAACCATCTTTACATTTAATAGGATGTATGTGCTTAGTGTCTCCTGACTCTGTAAGCAGTAACAGCATGGACCCATGTTTCTGTACATAGAGTAGCAAACAGCAGTGGTCTAAATTAGAGGGGGCTCATTTTGGTGTCCTGTTGTAGCCATACTGAGAGGAAGCCTCTTAACACAAAAAACTCCCAGCATATCTGTACATCAGCAGCACCCAACTTGCTGAGGATCCCTTGGCAACAATACCAAGGAGTAGGCAGGCAGGCTGCAACATTCCAGGGAAAGAAAGGAAAGGAGTAGTTTTTAAGATCTTAATTCTTCTGCTTTAGAGGGCTGAGCCCTGCCAGGTGAGACAAAGCACGTGAGAAGCTGTCTGCAGTGAAGGGCTGCACAGTGCATGCACACATCCTTCCAGACTCAGCAGGGTTAAAACCAGGCCGGCCCACACATTCCATTGAAGGCTTTCCCACCGATCCCGGGTAGGGCAAGGCTTCTCCTCCCTGTCTTTTCCTCTCCTCCTTTTCTTCAGGTGTGGCAGCACATTGCCTGCTTCAGCATCAAGGCAGCTTATGAATTTTTAACCTCAGGGGCACTGCACTGTCTGCCTGAACCTGCAGACAGACTCATCCCTACACGTGCAGGGCAGCAGGTGTGGCTGGAGAGTGTTGATGTGGCAGAATGGCCCATGTTTTGAAACATGTGCATGACCATAACAACACCCCATGGCAAAAACTTGGTTTTTGCTCTCTGTTACAGTGTGTTTGCCTCAAATACTGCTGGGCACTATTCAGGAGGAACACATGTTCTGGTCTGTTTTAAATTCCTATAATTCCTAATAATTCAGTACCCTATCTCCTAAATAAAGTGCAGGAAAAGTTAGGTGTGTTTTACTCTCCTTCATGCTCATTTTGGAAAGAGAGAGCAACATGACTGGATAAAGGAAATTGTCTGCTTTCTCTCTAGAGCCATTGTACTTTGTATTCCCAAGCCCTTCCATATATTATTTTAATGATTGAAAAAGAGCCTGAAAGCATATGCAGTCAGTCTTTTTGGCTGATTTTGGTTCCCATGAGAATATATTACAGCAGAGCTCCACCTTCTATAAAGGCATAACATGCAGCAAGGGTTTTGCATGCCTCTTTCCACCTCTTGTTGTTTGGTGTTAATAGCCCTTTGCCATAATACAGACTGATCAAAACCAGAAATTAGAAGGGAAGTATTATTTTTACAAGCAGGAGAATGCACTGCTGCTCTCTTAAGTGATGGAAGCTGGCAGGGAGCTGGATGCCTGGGGACTAGGGTGTCCCCCAGGTGCCCAAGCTGGGGCTCTTCCCCACTTCCGTCCACTTCTGCCAGAGCATGGAAGAGAATTGACACATTTCCAGAATAAAGGTTGGTTTGTTGTTGAGCTGGTAGATTTTAGCCAGGTGAGTGGTGACAGAGGACTTAGGCAAAGTGCTACCTGAACAAAGACTGAGGGAACGAGAGAAGTGCAGAGCACCCACACATGCAGGTGCTGTGTTGGCCAGCAGAACCCTCTGCAGCTTGGGGAGATTCCTTAGGTTGTAACAAAAAGGAACAGGAAGCTCAAAGGAAATAGACTGTACACTTTTAATGTTGTCCTGACTCTTCTGCCCACTGTCTGCCTAACTTAGCACAGCATTACTGCCTTCCACTCTACTGAGTGACTTGCCATATAAGCTAATTACTTATTTTATCATAAATGTATGCTGCAGCAGTCAAGAGTTTGTACCAGTGGTTTTTTTTGAAGAATCACTTTGAGAGAAACTCACAAATGTATCTCAGAACCACATGGAGGTATGCAGCAAAATCTGGTCATCATATCAGTTATTGTGATGATTTTTTTGTTTGTTTTACAAGACTTCTCAGGTAGGTTTCATCCAGCCACATTTATCTTAAACTCACTCTTAGCAATACTTGGGGGTTGCTAATGAGGTATGTATTGTTCAAAGCTTGTGCTGAGCAGGTCACTTGCTTTGTCAGCCACAAATAAATAGATGCCTTATTTCAGACTTAATTTTCCTGTCTGCTGAAAGCATTGGGACTGACTGACACTTGTTTGGTATTCCTTGCTTCTGGGAACTGAGTGATCTTTGTTACAAACTAAAGGAGTGATTCTCTCCTGATATGTGTTACAGACCACAGTCATAGACTACGTGAAGCCATCAGATCTCAAGAAGGACATGAATGAGACCTTTAAGGAGAAGTTCCCTCACATCAAGCTGACCCTCAGTAAAATAAGAAGGTATGTTGCAAAGCTCGATAAGGCTGCAATGTGCTGCAGCTGTCTCACGTGTCAGTGCAATTCCTGGTGTACATGAGGGAAAGCACAGCACTGACTGACCTTCCAGGAGCAGTGACCAGCAGAGGTGCAGAGTAAGCTAGATAATTGCTTTGATTAGTGGGATGAGCAAACAGGATAGAGGAATGTGCAAGCACACACTGGTCAGGTGTCAAACACAGCGTCTAACGGCATGAGGATGAGAGCTGGGCATGCACTATATTAAAATACCCAGAAAAATAACACAACAGAATCTCTAAGCTCTTGGCAATTAGCTTAAAAAGAGACTGAGGAAAGAGAAGTGCTGACTTTTGTGCCTTGGCCAGAAGCAAAAAGAGTAGTTGGCTTCACAGGAAAGTTGTAATATTCCATCTCTGTTTCCAATGTAGCAGGCTAGACATATTGCTCCACTGAAGTAATGATAATTTCATTTGACCCTTGTGGCCAGAAGGACACTGAGCCACACTGCTGTAACCAGAGAGTGCTGCAGTACATGGGCAGAACTGTCAGTTTGGATTTGACCAACCATAACCAGCAGCAAAAGCTGCATACGGAGCACCAGTAACCAATACATTGTTACTAAACAAATGGTATGCAGCAGAGGACCTCTGATGAAATGTTGCTAAAAATGTCAGGGCTTTTTTGGTTGCTTTTATAGTTTGACACAACCGTCTGTTGGGGGCAGTAAGGGGGAAGGGTGATGTAAATATGTGCCATGAAATGTGCCCCCAAGACAGCATAAAGATATTTGCCCAGCAAGTTATGTTTTCCCTTCCATTTGACTAAGCAAGAATCCCTGAAATCATGGCTCTTGGGCTGAAATGAGAAATGCTCTAAAACTCATCTCACAGCATACTTGTCTGGTCTCTTTACTCAGCTTGAAGAGAGAAATGCGCAAGCTTGCTCAAGAAGAATGTGGTTTTGAAGAGCCCACAGTGGCCATGGCCTTTGTCTACTTTGAGAAGCTCGCTCTCAAGGGGAAGCTGAACAAGCAGAATAGAAAGCTTTGTGCTGGAGCTTGTGTTCTTTTAGCAGCCAAAATTGGCAGTGACCTCAGAAAACATGAAGTGAAGCATCTTATAGATGTACGTATCCATAGGTTTCCAGTGTTCCATCTGCATGAAGTGTCAGTGTGTGGTCTGTGCAAGCCTCTTTGTCAGTGGACGTGCTCTCCTTCAGGCTTACAGATGTACAGCCAGCTAAATACCTTTTTTTGTTACACGTTTTTGTGGCAGTAGTAGTGATCAATGTCACTGCAGAGGTGTGGGAAGCTTGTTTGATGGGATAGAAGGCCCTGGTGTCAGATACTGAGAGGTTTGAGATGTATCTGACCATCATTCTGTCAATACGAGGGAAAAAGTGAACCCTCAGGAAATGAATTTTGCTTTTAATTATGTTTTCAGGAGTTCCAGTAAGGATTCTCCTTTGAGAATTAAATATAGATACTAATTTCAGATGGAGTCCAATAGACATTTAGATTTCTTTTATCAAGTTCATCTTCTAGGCAAGAAAACCTAAGGAGGTGTTCCCATTAGAGCACCTCGCTCCGGATGTTTTTTGTAGAGTAAGGGGTTTGTTCTTCCACCCGCTCCATATGAAAGAGGTAACATAGGGGAGTGTTATGCCATAATCCTTTGCAAACACCGAGGTACCAGTCTGATTTAATGCCACAGAAGGTTAGGTTGGTATCTGGGTATGTGGCTACAACCGGCTCACTCACAGGGATAAACATGGGGTCATGGATGGAGGGCAGGACGGGCCTCATGCCCTGCTCCCACAGTCACAGAGCTGGGTTGGCAGTCAGTTTGTTAGAAAGCCCTCGGAATAACCACAAAAAAACCCCAGCCAAGTGAGAATTGGAAGATCTGGCCTCTCTTTATATCTTGAAACATCGGTCCATCCATAGGACACACTAAACATTGCAATACCCAGTGGGCAGAGAAGTAGCAAGCCAGGGAGATCCTAAGAAGAGGATGAGGGGGGAAATATCCCTGAGCAACTGGTTGCCTACTTGTAGCATCCAAATCCAGTGAAAACAGCAGAGCATATGGGAAGTTTAGTACATTACAGCACAAAACCAACTATAAAACCCATCTCATCCCCCTTGAGGATAGCAGCTTCTATTACTCACTCTTCTTGTGGTTGCTGCAGATGAACCTTCTGCCTCTGAGGTATTAAGATCAAATTGTGGCAAAAATAATTTCCCCAATAGGGCGTTGTAGCACGGTCTAATGCTGAGAAGACAATTAGTGATTTCAAGCAGTGCAGGAAATTTATGGACAATTACAAGATGCATGTCTTGCATTACACAAGTGATTTTGATGTTTGCATGAAGCCAGGAATTTCCTGTTGGTGCAGTGGTAATCACTGTGATCGTTGGAGATGGATCTGCTGGCAGTGGAATGAGTGAAATGACGAATGTGTCAGAAATAGCATGGCTGGCTGAGCTTTATGAGTTCACCTTCACAGTAAGGATTTGGTACATCCAGTTCACACAGCTCTGATTTGCTAGACCTAGAGCTGTGCAAGTCAATCAGGACAGAAGTTTAATGGCAGCAGCACGCGTGTTTTGAATAATGTCATTTGTGGGAAAGCACTGGAAAGGCAAACCCTCATTCTGGTTTTTTTTTCATTTATTTTTTGCCCCTCGGCTGTGGTTGCAGAAACTGGAAGAGAAGTTCCGGCTGAACAGGCGAGAGCTGATCGCCTTCGAGTTCCCGGTGCTGGTGGCCTTGGAGTTTGCCCTCCACCTTCCCGAGCACGAAGTGATGCCGCACTACAGACGCTTGGTGCAGAACTCCTAGCGCTGGCTGCCCCGCGGGGAAGGGGCTCCCGACTGTTCCCGCCTGGCTCTCCCGAGCCGCAGTTACTACTGGAAATGCAAAATCAGACTCCTGACACTTTGCGCTCTCCCTCCCCCCAGGAACAGTTTTTCTGGCTACACACAGGAAACATTGCATCGACTCTCAGCTTTGATGAATTCATGTATCGTTACTTTCTCAAAGCAGGTGAAGACTGAACTGTTGGTAAATAGTTCATGTGCTGAAACTGGGTGGCAACTGACCCTACCTGTAGGGACTACAGCTGTAAAAGTAGGCAGGAAATAGAAGGGCAGCCTCCATGACCACCCCTCTCTCCATCACACAAACCCTGGAAGCCCACTGAGTGCATTCTCGTAGCGCTTTTTCTACAGACCTGCTGCAAATTCCAAGAGGACTTCTTAAAGTGAAAAAGCTTTTAAAGAAGATATCTTCACTGTGTCAAAAAGAATGTGCCAATCTATTTTTGTATCAGCAATTGAAAGTGCACTTTTTCCTGTGGGGTATTTGTGTGTGTATCCGTGTGTGTGTGCGTGTGCGACACTGAACTGATCTCAGTCCAGGTGGTTGGCTTAGCTGTTTCCAAGTGTATCAGTTACTGATGGTGAAGATCAAGGTGACCTTACACGTTTACTTCTTGAAAAACGTAACTACTGGAAAAGTGGTCAATGGGATCATTTTGGACACTTGGGTTTTTTTATTCTCTGATCTTTCCAACATTGTACCTTTGAAAGGATTACACTACTACTACTGCAAGAGAAGGATCAGCAACTGACCTTAAGTTTTCAGTCATGTTTGTGGTAAAGATGAAAGCATTAGTATAAGATTTCCATGTCATGTTTTTTAAAAATATCTTGTGTTAAGCCACATGCATATTTTTAACCTTCGCACTTTTCCCACTGTGGAGATGGTTAGACTTGCACTCTGTAGTGTTGTATTTCTGTGCTCTATGTTAGAGTGCGTAATAAGCACATTTATTGTGCTCTATCTTAAAACAGTGTTTTATTAAAAAAAAAAAGAGTAGGGCTCAGCAGTGTAACGGGTGTCTTCAGGCTCCAACAGCAGGGGCATCAGCCATTATGGTTTTGGGGTTTTAATTAGGATTGACTGTGCAAAAAAAAATCTGTACCCATTGAGATTCAGTTCCTTTAGACATTGCAGTACTGGAGTTTTATGGTAAAACATCTTGCAGCTTCCCTGGTTCTGACTGGACACCCAGAAAGCTTAAAGGCTTTATCCAAGCTCCTGATGCTATATCCACACTAAGCTAATGCCATGCTGATGGACATCGTTCAATTACTGTTATCATGTGGGATTCCACCCCTGTCCAATCTTCTCTTGTGCTGGTTCACTTAACAAGCCTTGCCCTCAACGTGCCCCACATGGATCCTCTAAAGTCAAGTTATTACATTTGTGGTAATTACAAAATAAATAATAGTCTCAACTGTGAGATTTCAGCTGAAGCCTTACCTCTCTAAGTTTGGGAGTGCTTGCTCAGAGTATGGAAAGGGCTTGTGAGCAGAATGTGGAGAAGGGGGACATATCAGAGGATGCAGACACACTAATGCTTACTTTCTTTCGCTCTTACTTTAATCAGTTTTATTGTTTCCTTCAGTTAGGCCAGGAAACATCCAGTTTCTTTACCAGCTTTGACTCCTTTAAATTCTAGTGTGAAAAAAGCCTGCATACAATTGCTCTACAGGATCTGGAAAGGTTACATGTCAGGACAAATGGGAATTTGTTTGATGCTATTGCTCTCCCCCCATTCTAAGGGAGAGGGTGACTATGCTAGCTTACAGTTACTATTGATATTTACCTGATTACTGATATAGATACATTCCAACAGGATTGGGGAGGAGAGGGTAAAGAGAAAAGCGTGCACTTAAACCTTCCCAGTGTAACGTCCCGTGTCGCTGCAACCCACACGTCACTCAGCCAGCTGCAGAGTGAGGGGAGGGGGGCCCTTGACAGCCCTCTTACTCCCTCCTCCTCCTCCTCCTTCTCCTGGCCCCCACACAGCCAAGGAACAGTGGAGCCAAGAGCCTGGAGCACACCTGGAGCCTGCTGGTTTATTCAGGCCAAAAGGCAGGGGGTGTAGTGTGGACCTACAATCCAGAACAGTCTGTGGGTCAGCTAGGAGGGCTTCCACCCTTGGCCATATCCCTTTCCACCCAAATGGTGTATATACATTCAAGATTTGTTTCTGATTGCAGAGATCTGTTCCTAATAGTGACCACTCAAGGCTGAGCAGAAGCTTTACCTTTCCGTGTAGGCTTCTACCTTTTGCATTTGAGTCTGATTTTTTTCTTATATTGCTTTATAGCATTGCAGGGAAAAAGCAAATTGTGATTGCAAGATGCAGACTGAAGAATGACAGTCTTACAGTAGTCTTTAGAGACGCTGTTGAATCATGCTGTCACATCTTTTGTCTTCTGTGCTGCTACCCAGCCCTGACCTACAGTTTACACAGATTTCTGGGATGAAATCTGATTGCTGGAGACTTTCTGCTTTTCATTGTTATTGCTGTTGTTTTGGGGGCGGAAAAGGGGTTCAGAGTGATGTTCAGTTACAGTTTCAATGTGGAATAAACACTCTAAGGTGGTGATGATGTTGCACTGTTCACTTAGGAACGTATATAAAGCCATATGTTGCTAGATCTCAGAGCACAAAGCTTGGTCAGTACAATTATGATTAGGACAATGGGCAGGATCTGCCCCCCTTTTCTGCCCAACCCTGGGAAAATTCAGGCTGAAGAGGTAGAGAAAAATCTGTACCAAACAAAAAATATGTTGATTGTTTTCCTTTGTCTTACATGGCAATGAGTGTTGATTTACAAATGATTTTAGGTTCAACTTTAAATAGTTTGGGAAAATAATCCATTCCATATAACTTGTTCTGTTTTGAAATTATATACCGTACACTCTACCATGCAGAGTTTATTCCTTTTCTAAAAAAAATAAATAAAAGTTTTAAAAAAATTGAAAAACACGGACTCTTTTCCACCAGTGACAGTATGTAAAATTGTTCTGTCTCTCATCTGTATTTGAAAAGGGGTTTGGTTTTGTCTCCCTCTGGGACATAGAGCTGCTTATTAATAAGCCAGTGGCGGGATTGCCAAAGGACCCTGGCCATCTCCTGGCATTCAGCTCCATGCAGAGCCCTCACTTCAAACATCTTCCCTCCATTCAAGAGCATAACCTTCTTCCCAGACCATTGTTTTGGGTTTGTTGGGATTTTAAGCCCTTCTTCTTGGCAGCACCTGGAAGTGCCAGGAGCAGATTCTCTGAGTCCCAGCTGTTGATATGCCAAGGGACGAGGCACAGGCAGGCTCTTCAGCACTGTTCCTATCTCATCACCCCTTGTTCACGGGAGAATTCAGAATATGCAACTGTGGTTTAGTCCGGGTGATGGTAAAACTGACAACCAGCCCACATGCCAGTTGGAGTTCACAGGCAGCTGCTTCCTGTTTGGAGGCTGAAAGTTGTTTTTTGGACACTCGTGGGTTGCACACCCAATTGCTCACCATGTGTTTGCATTCAAGCTATATTTTTTACACCTATGACACCCCCTAAATCCAATACCTGTCTAGGTGGTCTCATCAAACACACCCATTTACTTGAGTTTTCATTCTACATTAATAAAGTTTTATATATATAGAGATATAAAGGTTTGCCTCCCTCCCTTTACCCATCACTGCAGAGACTCACAACTTTAAATCATATTTGTGACAGTACAAACATTGGCGTGATTTACACAGACTCCAGAACATACAAATATACAGAGGAATCATTTTCCTGAGCTACTTACTAACTGGCAATGGCTTATTTGGGGTAGTTTGTAACATATCTAAATGACACAACTTCAGCTAATTGCTCCAGCCTCCTAAAATACAGAACTCCCAGCATGAGACTTCTGTGGATGCAGTGAGGACTGGTTTGCTAAGAGATGATTACACCTTCCCACAATGCTAAAGGATTTTGTCACCAGGCCCCACAATAAACATGTAAAAAAACACAAACAAGGTAAAAGTAGTTGAGCGAGGCGAGAGACTGAGCAGTCGGAGTAGCAATGCCAACATCACTAGCTGAGACTGAAATCTGTCCCAAGTTGCACCTTTGAGAAGGGAGGGGAGTGTGGGAAGCAGATGTGAACTTAATTTGTTCATCTCCCATTGTAAACTCTGTACCAAAGAGGCAGAAAAAAAGAGGGAAATAACCATCAGTCGCATCCTTTCACAGAATGTGGTATGCAAAGCAAAAAGGCCTTTTTGAAATCCTGAACTGTGGTGCTTCCCACTGACATCATGTGAGCCTGTAACAGCTGGAGACCCCCAGCTCAGCCTGGCACCTGATGGTCCAGATGAGCTCAGAGGAGAGCTCTTCAGTCACTGAAGAAACCCAACAAACCAACACCCTGCCCAGCAGGACCAACAGAGAGAGAGGAGAAGCAGTGCTTTTTGTGTGGTACTGGGAAAGAACAGGAACTGTGATCCTGGGAAATGGCCTGCACACCTTCAAAGCAAGGCTGGGGTAGACCAAGAAGTTGCTCCTGACTGGAGCAGCAATCATATCCTCCACTTAACAAAACCTAAATACTATCATAAGTTGCCCTTCCTACATGTTCATCTAGCCTGTCATACACCCCTTTCCATGGCCTTGTTAAACATCTGAAGCCATCCAGGACCCTTGCCTCTGTTACACTGTTTAGACAGATGTTCCAGGACTTACTTCCTCAAACCTGAAGAAGTCTTCCAGTTTGCAGTTAAATTTAATTGGCAACCAATTTATAACTTTTTGGACTCATGTCAGTATTTCATCCAACTTGAAACGGAAATCTTTCCCCTAAGTGGACTCTGGGCTGTGGTGCTCCTTAGCAGTAATCTTTAACAAAGTTATGGAATTTAGTTAAAACACTAAAAGGAGAAAGTTGAGGCAAGAAAACCAGTCCCCTCCCAGGGGTTTCCAAGTGTAGTGAAGTGTCTTGGTTAACATCAGTGGGTACGACTACTGGGGAAGAAGCTGTGCAAGTCAGGTTTTCACAGCCACTGATGTGAGACCTTAACATCCCTCATTTTCAATGCACCAGCAGCCGTGAGCTGGCCTTTATAGCCTTCTATCCCTTCTTTCACCCAAAGTTTCCCTCTTCTCCATTGCTTCCCTTTCCCAACAGCTGGAGACTTGAGAGTCGACTGGGAGAGCAAAAGGATGAAGAGGCAGATGGGTTTATTTACAAACCAGTGTTAAATCACCCATGTTCAAAAACAAAGACTGGTTTACCAGGAATGGATCCTGTTCACTGATTTAGGAGAGGAATATTGGGATTTTCTCTTAAGTCCTGGGCTGAGCTTTAGATAAGCTTTTCTTTAGGCTGGAGCCTTCCAGCAAGGAAATATTTGGAGATGTCTAGACTAACTCAAGCCACCTGTTCTTCCCCTGTTGCTGTACCACTTATGTTCCCCACAGAGCTGAACTTTGCTGGGTTTTTGCAAAGGACAAAGGCAATGTTTTGCAGCATAAAAATGACAGGCACAGCATCAGCTTTTAGTCTCTCACACCAGAAGACTAAAAGAACCCAGTTCTGGTCCCTAGGTTTCTTTCCATCTGTTTGTGTATCAGGAACCCCTAGGAGAGCATGGGTCTCAGCTCTTACTCCTTATCTTGCACTTCTCCAATCATCACATACATCCAAATTAAAATAAAAAGGAGGCAAGGTGGCAAATCTCAACATATTTATAGAGTGCTAAGAAAAGAGCAAGCTCACCAAACACTAAGCACAAGACTTTCATGCTGGTTTTCTCCCTTCTTGCAAGGAATGCTCGTGGCAGTCCCTGGCTGGGGAAGCAGCACACTCGTGACGGCCTCCCCCAGCCCTTCACAACTCAACATGCTCTTAACTAAACAGCCACTCTGGATGGGGAGGGAGATAACATGCCAGGAATAGATTCAGAAGAATTGCAGAGCTGAACAGTCTGACAAGCTGCGTGAGGGAAGGAGGAATGGTTTGCAAAATTATAAATATGCGGAAAACAACGGGAGGCCGTGGTTTCTTGTGGTATTTTTTTTGTTGGCAACCAAAAAAGCATGAATATTGGGGTGGGATTTTTGTTTAAAAAGATAAAAAACTAATGAAGTAGCTGTGAAGTTTTAAAAAGTTTTTTCTCATCCCACTCAGGCAGAAATGACTGAATTGCTAACATCTGAGTTGGATTAATGGTCTAGACCATGCTGTTTCCCCAGTCCCTCCCCACTTGCCGGCACATCCGTAACCAGCAGCCTGAACCCCAGGCACCTTCTTCACATTGCCCTGCATCCGTGAGTGAGAGCGCAGCCTGTGAAGCAATTAACACCTGTCAGTTAAACTGCACGCAGTCTTTTGTAATTGGGAAAGATGTGGTTCTGTCCTCAGTGCAGGGCAAGAGCTCATGGTGGGCCTGGTTCCCACCTGGATACACTGGCTGCCTCTTAGTTGCTTGCTGTGATAAGACCTGGCTGTGCACCCACCCACACCCATTCAGCCTCTCTTGAACAGGAAACCCACAGCACTGACAAGAAGGGAAGCAAGAGGTCATCACCACAGTTGTCCACGTGAACATCCCTAAAGGAAAAGGGAGAAGACAGGAGAACTGAAGCAGTGACCCACTCATCATTGTTGTTGTTATTGTCAGCATCATCTTCACCTTCACCTCTTCTCCCACCAGCTGTGAGAGGACTAAGAAGGTGCTGAATGAACAGCATGGTTGAAATGCAACCATTAGCAACCTTCCTTCTGCCTTCAAGATCTAAAGTGAGCTATTCAAAGAGGGCTCAGTCTGAGCTCTGACCCCACCAGATAAAACCCAGGCACTGACTGCACTGGGGCTCCTCATGGAGCACAGGCCATTCAGCAAAACATCAAAGCACAGACTTAGACATTTTAGGTGGGCAAAGTCCAACACATTTCCAAACATCAGTACTTTGTCAGAAGTCAGTCTCTTCTAGTTGTGAACATTTTTTCAAAGCTAGATCAACTCCAGCTTATAAGCAACCCCAAGGCATTTACATCATTTACATGCAGACCTTCCAAAAGCACAGCATATTTTTGAAAGCTCCATATTAAATGCCTTCTTCCAGAGCAACATCCTCGCAGCTGCCCTGAAACATCCTCCCATGAGCAGCAGACACTACGGCATCAACATCTGGGGTAATTCCATGGGCCAAGGTGGCAGCGCACACAAAACCAAAACCAGAACTGCAAAGTGCTCATCTCCCATAACAGCCTGAGAGGTTCATTGATGTTTTCTGAATACAAGACTCTGCAAGCTGCCATCTGCTTACCAGGGTGACCTGTGTATCTGTACAGAATGGAGGTGAATTAAGACAACAACCCGCATAGAAGAAAAAAAGAAGAAAAAATTACTTTTTTTTTTTTTTTGTTTAGTACATAATCTTTCATTTCCTCAAACCTGAGAAATACCATGCCAAGTCAGACCTCCACCAGTCAGTGGAGCATAGGAGGCATTGCATTCAGAGGTACTTCCTAAAGAACATTTCAGATCAGTTTAAATTATGGATTGTGCAGATGGATTAAGAACTAGATCCCATTTCCTGTTTTATTCCTTGTTATGTGCTTTTCTCTTGAATGCTGCTGCTTAGGCATCTTATTTTCCTTTTTTTCACCCCTTTTTGTCCACCTTTTATTATTTCAATAAGCACAAAGATAAACAGAAAGAAGCTGATGCAGTGCTGAAAGTTGGGTCTGGCTGACTCTTTCACATGGTGCATCCGGAGCTGCAGACTCCACCCTTTGTCTGATTTATTTTAAAAGCCTGCTGTGTCCATTAATGGAAAATTGGACCCTGTTCAGGCTGTGATGGTGTCCATGGACAGGAAAATGGAAAGTTTCAGATTAAAGCTGCAGGGGACCAGGAAGAAAAATATCTGGAGAATTTAATTGATGGTGGCAGCACAATAATTGCAGACAAATATTAAAGAAATTGCAGTCTGTGACCCAAACAGATCCCTGGGTCACAAGGAGAGGAGCATGAATGTCTGCAAGGCCACAGGGCTGAGAAATTAAAATACTCCTCACCAGCTGGAAGTTCAAACATTTCACAAAGCAGAACATATAGGATAGAACCACTATCACTGTGATGTTACATTTGCTAACCATGTGATGTTATATTTGCCTCCTAAAGATGTGAGACCTATCTGATGACACCCATCTGATTTGAGAAAGTGGTAGGAATCTTGGAGACATCGTTCTGCAGTTTCATTAGAATAAACAGCTTAGAGAAGTCACCTTTACTGAAAACCTGATCAGACACTGGAGAAGCCCATCAAGGCACATGGAAAACAATCTGCACCTGGGCTGCTGCAGTCCATAGAGCAGGAGACAATGAATCAGTGAAGAGACTTTTCAAATCCCAACCAAGCTTAGAGCCTGGCAATGGGATTCCTAGAGTGAAAAATAAATACATTAAAAGCTGTAAAACCAAGCCAAATTGCAGCTTTTAAACCCACTGATTGATATAATAACAATATGGTCCTCATATGATGTTTTTTTTCTTTTTTTTTCAGTTAACAGCATAGCAATAAAGTAAAAGCATAACTGTAATTATGGCTATTTCTATAAGACTACTATAGAATACAGGAGAAGATGAAAGCAATATGACGAAATGGAAACTTAATGTATTCTACAACCACCCCCCTCCCCCCCCAAATTCCAAAACCTTAAAGAATGCTCTAGCTGAAATCTCATGCGATGCTCTTGCTTTACTGTTTGTTTTTAAACTGTTACATGGAAAATGATGATAGAATTCTATAGCAGGACGGTATTTTTGGAGTGGTCAAAAATATTTCGGGCTACTTGGTACCTTCCTATTAAGGCAAGACAGCCAAATCTCCAGCCCATGAAAGAATTTGTCATGAAGTGAGTTCATGAAGTCTTTCAGAGAGACCAACATGAAAGACTCTGGCTCTTTAAGAGCATGTTCCCCTCTCTCCTTTCCCTAAGAAACACAAACACTTGCAAAACCTTTCCAGTCTTTACCTTTGGATGAAACGATTGCATGGACTGGGAGCTGGTGCAACATAATATTCCATTATTTTCCTCCTCCTAGATGAAGTCAGCCTAAGACATTCCCATCAGCACAGCCATCTGTTTACAGGAGCTGTATCTAGCCTGAAGCCCATACAAAGTGGGGCGAGAGGAACATGATTGATACAGCAGATTTAATTTGCATCACTTTAAAAGATGTGGCTTATTAGCTCACAGTGCAGAACACCTTCAGTCTAGAAAACTCTCCCTGTTTTCCCATGATCTGTTGAAGCCCCAGATGCTGGCAGCAAGAGGTTACACAATCATCTCAGCTGTTTTCCACTGCATATACTCCTTTAAAACAGGCTTTCCATGGTTTCAAAGAGGGGTTTGAACCAGAATGGTGCCTTTGTGTCACGTTTTCAGAAACAAGAAGAGTAAAAAAACATGAGAGGGATTTTGAAGGGAAAAGGGAAGTTATTCTCTAGCTTTTACAGCAGTTTCTGTAGCAGGAGGTTAAGGGTTCCTCTGTCAAAATTTTCAGTGACACTGCCTCTGCAATTCAGCATTTGCTCTGGTGAACGACACTGCTTCCCTCCAAACATTTCTGAATCACAGAGGGTTTGTTTTATGGGTTTGTTTGTTTGTTTTAACCCAAAAGAAAACAATATAGTTGAGTTTTTTCCATCTGAGAGACTGTGGTAAGCAACTTAGCCATACAGACGGCTATTCACAACAAGAGCCATTCAATTCTTTGCTCAGCAATTTTAATATTCCCCTTTGAATACAGCTGAGCCACATGAAATTCTGTTGTGTAAGGCTCTCCTTCAAAGTAGAGATTTATTTTCTTTGGTAACAGCTCATCAAGTCTTGAGGCTACAACCATCTGTGTTAATCTCTGCACAGTCTGTTCTTATTCATCATCAATAATAAGACCAAGGAGCACCCATGCTGAAGACAGAATGAACAGACAGCTGTAATAAAGAAATAAAAGCTGCCTTGCTGAAATTTTTAGCTTCTGTGTCTATCCTACATCCTAATTCTTTGACCATAACTGGAGACATCAGATGAGGGAAAACAATTAACTTCACCCCAAAGGAACATAATGTTTGAAAGAAAGTTCAACTATGTTTTCTGAGTGGCCATTATGGGAGTGATTTGCAGATCTCAGGCTTTGGCAGTGGGACAGCCAGCAGCCGAATGGCAAAGAGAAGAACTTGGATGCTGCTTGCTTTTGCCTGCTGAAATTCATTTTGTCTCTTACACTACAGCTATGGGGATGTTCTCTACTAACTGCTGAAGCTTCCTGCACAAGCAGAGAGGGTCATTCAACTGCTGGCAGGCGAGATCCAGGGCGATGCCTGCAGAGTCTCATAATAGCGTTACCTCCAGCTTGATCTCCACTGACACCAAAATGGAGTTGTCACTTCTGTTCAGCTCAAATGAGGAAACTCACTGTAAGGGCTGATCATGCTGAGCATCCTTGACAACATGCTGATAATCCTGTTCCTGGCACTGGACTGCCCACAGGGTTGCAGACTTACGGGCATGAAGGGTCTCAATTAAAATTTCTTCTGTCTGCTCAAACCTGAAGGAACTTAATTTGCTAACTTGTGAATTTGTGGTGGTAACTGGCACAGGGACCCTTTCCCTGAGAAGGCAAAGAACAGTCCAATTTCTAGGCAATCAGTAAGGGAGAAGTGACTCCTTAAGAGATGTTTTCCGTGACCCGTTTGAAGCTAAAGCTCATCCCTTGGTGTCCCAGAAGGCACATGACAGAGAACAGCAAAAATCCCTTCTGGTTCCCATCTCTAGCCAGGACTAGAGGGGACGATTAGCCAGACTTGCTTGGTCTTCACAGCTTTCAAAGGAAGGTCTAAGAAATATTTGCCTTGAGGTGTTTCCCACCCCAGTCAATGGATACTTTCTGCTTTTGTGATGGGACTCCTAATTACACAGTTCTTACAGTGGGCATCTGCAAATCCCCAAAACATTTCTGCTTAACAACTTTATGCCTGAACCACAGTCCTCTTAGCAGAAACTCCAACCCTTGTTAGTCTAACTGGTGTCAGTGATACTCCTGTGCTTAGGCATGGCAAACAGCATTCCCGGCTCTCCACCTTTCCTTTCCATCTTTGTTGCCTAATGACCAGTTTCTCAATCTGAATAACCATTTCCTCCTAACAACATCAACCCTTTTCCTTATCAGTTTCAAAGGGGTTGTGCTGGTTGTTTTATTCAGCCAGCTTGCTCCAGGCAGGTGCTGTTCTTACATGGTATCACAAGGCACTGGTTGCCTGCAACTCCAGCATAAACAAACTTGTTGGTGCACCAGCTTTGCCCATCGGCAGTGGTACAGAAATCAGAAGTTTAAGTGTAAACAGGCATCAAACTCCTACAGGAAAATGGGCCTTGCCTTTGATTCCCAAGCTGTACTGGCCCTCAAGTACTTGAACCAACATGAATCTTAGAGTAGAGCAACCACTTCTTCACCAGCCTCACCTATAAATGTGAAAGTTTTCCTCCCTCTCAAAGTGATGTTTGTCAGGAGTCATGAAAGGTACAGCACTGCTGATGGCAAACAGGAAGCAGAAAAGCCTGAGCAGTCACAGGGTCTCCCACAATCATGTCTGTGGGCCTGGTTATGGGATTTCAGCCACTGCCTGGCAGGGGCACAGGGAGAGACTCGCACCCATGTCACGATATTCTTCTATATACAGCCTTCTCTATATGGGCAGCAAGTTCACAGCTGAACAAGTTCTGGGCTACTTGTTTTCAAATCTTAATGGCAGAAAAAAAGACAAAATATATTAATCATGATCCCAGTGTGGCTTTCAAAGGGGTTTTGTATACCATCAAATCAAGAACTTAACATGCTGGCTGGTTACTCCCACCTACTCTGGAAGCCAAGACAATTATTAAAAGGTAGAAGTAGTGTAACTTCTTCCCATCACAGATGCTAAACAGGAGGCAGACTCCCCATCTTGGTGATCAAGAAGAGAGCACAACTTTTTAACCAGCATTATTACAAAAACCAGTCCATTTTCTAGAAGAAATCAAGGCTTATGCAATGATACTTCAGTTTAAAAAAGGGTTAAGCTTCTCAAACCAGGCAAATAATATGGAAATAGTTACACAACCTTCATAGGCTCCTCTAATTCCTTTCTGGGACTAAACAGACATGTATTTGTAATACACCCTAATTTAAAAAAAGGAAAACAACAAACCCACAAAGAAAAGCCCCAACCCCCACTCCCCAAACCTATGAATAAGAAACACATTTTCAGAAGCAAATCTCATCCC
Organism: Monarcha castaneiventris obscurior; assembly: GCA_026261815.1. Lineage (NCBI taxonomy): Eukaryota > Metazoa > Chordata > Aves > Passeriformes > Monarchidae > Monarcha > Monarcha castaneiventris. Next base: position 1,313,613 of record JAMPIT010000379.1, read on the forward strand.
ATTTTATCTTCTTGTACAAAAGTATTTCTGCCTCAATTTTTTTCAGTCCTGCCCCCAATCTCCTTCCCCTCACCCACGCCTTCTTTTCAAACCAAATGAGCCTGTCCCTGTGTCTATCCTCTGGAACAGGATTAAAGTTTCACACTGAGCCTGTTGCCTGGTTCACAGTAGCAGATGATCTGTTTGAAAGCTGTTCATTCAGCTCTGGGCAAGGCAAATTTGTTATGGAGTTTTCCTCAACCCACCATCTCCCTTAGCTTACAGGTAAAACACTGCTGGAGGAAACCTTTCCTCAGCACTCAGTACAGCTCCCAGCAACTAACTTCTCTACAATACTTAATAAAGCATCCTTTTCAAAGTATGTCCTATGTTGACATCACATTTCTTGAATTCTTCAGATCTTCTTGTTTGAGTGTGGGAAACAAGAATGTAAATATATATATATATATATATACTTATCCAGCAACTCAGACAGAGGTATTACAAAGAGTAATGGTAAATCAGAATTCTATCGCTTACTAAATGTTTTAACAGGTCCAGTGTTTCTTTTAAAAATAATTTTAAAGATTTTCCTATTGCTTTGTGCTAAGATCACTTGCTCTGAAGATTTTCAGCATCAGTATTGAAAGACTGGCATAGATTCTCTGCCAACACAACGCAGCAATAAGCAACAACAGAATCACTTCAGTGTTAAGAATCAGGTTCATTTAATTAATTTAATAACATTTTCTGCTGGAAGCTATGTTACAGCAGCCAGATTGTTTCAAAATAGAATCCCCGTTGCCTGCATTTTTGTAATCCACTTGTAGTCCATATCCAGCAGCTTTACTCTTCGAGTCTTCTTTTGATGCACTTGGCTTTAAGCACAGGCTCTTTATGATGAAGGCCAGCCACATGCATGAGTCATGCCACCACAGTGGGTAATACAAGCCTTGTCCCAATTACTTTGCAAGAAAAAAAAGACACTTGGAAAATAAGTGTAAGCAAGGTAGGATCAAAAAGGTATAACATGATTCAGGGCCATCTCTGTCAGTGGTTTCATCAAAACCAGTTGATGTGAAAAGGGCATGATGGAACAGCCTCCAGCACCTGCTGCCTCTCAGAAAGACCAGCAGACTCCAATTTTTCTCTCTTGTCTCATGTGTTGACAACCCAAGAACAGTAAATTCCTTAAATGATGGAAACCAATAGATCTGGAGGGTTTTGTATCAGCTGAGCTACAGACCCACGACTTTGCATCCAGTCATTACTTGGTGTCATTGCTTCTCTGCAGCATAAAGGATCTCTTCCTTCCTCAGAGCTGTGTGTTCGGCACTTTGTATTTTTGACTGACTGGAAAAAAGGTCAGTTAGATATAAGTGGTGCACCCTTGCATATTCCTGCTCTAAATTACCTAACATATCTGTTCACTAGTTTTGCAAGAGCTGTTTTAAGCTTGAACTTCTCAGGTTTCCTGCTTTGACGATCACTTTAACAACCCTGAAGTGTGTTCTTTATTATGCAGCACCCCTCCTTCTGTGGCAGGGCTGAATTAAAGACCAACGTGCTGCTTTCTCAGGAAATCATCAGGTTTGCTCTGCCCCCTCCCCTCCAGTCCCCAACCTCTGCAAGCAGCCAGTAGGTTCTGAAGCAGGTGGGTTTGGTTGGAAGGGTACTACTTCTTCCAGTTGTGTTCGACAGAGAACCCCGACTTCACTAACTCTGGTTCTTTGATTTGATTGTGTAGCAACCAACTTAAACCTGCACTTTTTACTTACCTCAAGCAGAGTCTTAGAAATGCAAGCACATTGCACTAAGGCACAAAAAAATGCAAGCAGAGGTTAAACAGTTCAGTGTTGTTTGACACGCACAAGTTAAATAAAAAGGCAGTTGCCTTACTGTGCGGGGGGACACTGATGCAGTATCTGCAGGGACTGGATTCCCCCAGAGACCAGACAACATAAATATGCCTGTTGCAGCTAAACAACCTTCCTGCAGCCACCCTCTGATGGTGGTGCACTTTGATGATCAGATGCCCTCTGATCAAAGTGCCACAGCAACCCTGGCGGCTGGTTTGGCTTCTACCTTTCAACTGAGACCACCAGCAAGAAAGCAAATGGGTGTTCTGCTCTGGTACATTGCTATGAGCAGCACAGGCCAGATAGGGGAAGAAAAGAAAAACAGACTGCAGCCTATCCTTGAAAGTTATGCAAGAAGAGAGGTACACGATGAGCTTTTCCCACAGCAAAGGTTCCAGCTACGATTGCAAAACCTCAGCAATCATGTAGGGACTCTTCCATGAGGTCTTGCAGGGTCACTCTTTGCTCCAAAGTCAGCAGAAAGGTGGCACGACAAGGATCCTACTGTATTGCCACAACTGGCTGGCAGAGAGAGTTGTCTGGGGAAAGCCAGAATGCTGCAGCCATCACTCCCAGCACTGTCTGAATTTACAGACTGGCATGCCATGAGGATCCATGGCTGGCTGTGTCATGGCTCACTGGGTGTGAGTATGGGCTCAGCTTCCCATGTGGCTCATGCTGGTTTCAGGACTAGCTGAGGTTGAAATGCTCAGGTTCGAGCATTTCTTTTTTCATGCTTGTCCCTCTCTCCCCCTTTCTTCCCAAACCTGAGTTTTCCACCTGGCAAAACAATGGCTCACTCCAAACTCAAGACAGAGTGGGACCCAACACGCACGGACAACATGCCAGTATAAGGAGACCTTTTGTGATACATTGAGATAAGCTTAGATACAATATAGACCAGAGTACTTCTCTTTCAAACTACAGCATTTTTTTTTCTGAAAACCAACTAATCTTTATCTAAAACTCTCCAGTCATAGAAATTGACTACAAATATTTGTAAAATTTACCTTCTTTGCTAACCTGTGGTGTTTTATTTGGAATTAGAATGTAGCCATATTTACAAGCCCATCTGTTGGAACTTGTTAGATTGAAGCAAATATGCCTCTGGAAACTGTAGCCGTGTAGAAACCATGTGTGTTTTCTAGACTAGTCACGTAGTGTCTACCTACAGAGAGATATGCACTTCCTAACAAAGCAATCTATTCAAGAAGGATCATCTCTGTGAGGGAAACCCTCTGTCCATTGACTGTGAAGGAAACTTGGTTAACTCAGGTTAAGGGACTATGCTTTACGCATCAAACATCATGTGAGACAAATCCCTCTCCTCATTGAAGATTTGTTATCGAGTTCCTATTACCATGTAGACCTTTCCCACAATCTTACAAACACATCATTTAATATTATTTTCACATAGATTGGAGGTGCTAATATATCAAGACTTATTTCTAACAGCCATTAAGCAACCAGGAGTGAAATTATTTTAAGAACTCTTGAGATTAATTTCTTTACACTCTTCATGACATTCATTCAAGGTTCATGTTGTTTCCTCTTGCAATAATTTAAGAGACAAACCACTGCTGGGAACAGTACGTGTCCCTCCACCCCCTCCAGCTGACAAAAACCAGCAGAGTTCAAGAGAAATTTCGGAGAATGGGAGAGGAAAAAAATTCACAAAGTGCAATCACTACAGAAATTGAGATTTATTGCTGATTTTCCCTTTCTGCAAAGCTGTCAAACTGCCACAATTCCAGAAGGGGATTATCTCCGCAAGCCCCTTGGCCTCAGTCCCTGTGCCAGTTCAGACAACTTGACTAGAGACCTGTGTGGCAGCTTGCGGCTTACAGAACAGTTGGAGGCAAAATCCGTCCTTCCAGATCCTGAATTTATGGCAGGATCTGGGCTCTGACATTGTTTGGTATGACCTGCTGTCTGCTTTAAACAAAAAAAAAAAACCACTGGGGGCATCCAGTGGGGAATGCTGCTTTTCCTGAGTTTAGTTCCCTGTACAAGAAGCTGCTACTGAGTGGTTCTCACACAGAGCCATCAGCATGAGACACTGGAGTTTTTCCTTTACCACATCGATCTGATATCGTTTGTCTTGTGCTTTGAGGCAAAGGCTCCTTACCATTCTTGCCAACTATGCTGCTCCTTTACCAGCATTATTAATAGCATAGGTTTTTTTCTTAATTAAAAAAAAAAAAAAGAACAATAGATCCCTTTCCTCATGTTTGGTCGCACTTCTTCATTCCTGCTGCCGCATTTTTTCATGATAGTGTCTCTAGGCTGCAAGTCAGCTCTTTTCCAGCTGCTGAGGTCTGGTTCCTCTTTATGTGCCTGTCCTTTCAGTGTAAACAAGCAATGCTTCTCCAACTCCACCGATCACAAGGCTGTAAACAAAGTATATCACAAATTTAGCATCAGGCAGGTCCTTCTACTTGATACAAAAAAGGTATTATTTTCTCTAAACACATTTCAACCTAGAAACAGTAACCCAGGTGATTTTTTCATTTGTCTTTAATGAAGAAAATGCTGAAACCCAAAATATCTTATTTAAATGATCTCATCAGAAGCTACCTTTCCTGTGTTTTAGGGCTGGTGGTATTCACTGAAAATGCACAGACAGGAATCTAAATAGAGAAGGTTGCCCGTAGTTACAAGAATAGCTGCTCACCCCTACACTAGCAAGAATAGGAAAGGAAGGCAAGTGAGTTTGAACTTTATTACCTTAATGATTCCCTCTTGCAATTTCTGTTTGTATTCTGTCCTGAAAACTTGACACTTGACAACATCAGGAGGAGATGTAAAGCCTAGGTTTGGGGGACAAGGGAAATCTGGGAAAACCCTTTTGCTTTGAGGTGGTCCCATTGGCACAGTGAGGCCAGTAGAAATTCCTGTGTTTTCCTCTCTTGGTGAGGAGCCTGGTGAAAGGAGCTGCCCCAGCCAAAAAGGCACATGGGCCCAAGCACTTCCTTCCTGTGCTCTCATGGCACTAAAGCTGCTCCCCAAGATTCAGCCTAGGAGCAGGGCTCCAAGTCAGGACGAATGGTTTTACCAAAACCTTCACTGAAATATGCTGTCAACCCACTGAATGCATGCAACAGTTAATAATCCCCGAGTCTCCCCTGTTATCTCTCACAGCTGACAGGAATATGGTAAGATGCTGACTCTTCTCCCCTTTTATAACAATGCAAAGCTAAGTGTACTGACCTTTCATCTTAGCCCCGTGGCTTAATTAGCTTATGAAACAGAAAAGCTCCTTACTGAACTTTATAAACAAAACAAACTTCTGTTAAGTTCATGTCTAAGAGTACACTTTTTTTTTTTTTCCTTGAAAAAAAAAGCATGTAAAGCTGAAGGCTCTTTGGTCTAAGAGCATTACATTCACTTAAATCTTAGCTTTGGCGAGCTGTTTTAAAAACCACATAATTGCCCTTGTTCCCGAGAGGAAAAAAATATTGTATAACAACAGCACAACATCTTACAATTACACAGTAAACAGCCCTGGAAAGTAGGTGCTACAGACAGCCTGGGATAGTCCACTGGCGAGACAGAATAGCTTTGGTGTGGAATTACCAACAAGGAGCAAAAGGCTGCAAGCTTTTCAAAAAGATTTAAACCACTGAGTCTGGTCACCTGCAATTGGTAACAACTTCTGAGTGCTTTTTTCTGGAGAGGGTTAACCCCCATGTCTTATTTCAGCTCCAGTTATAAACACACCCTATGCATTAATTCCTTTGGAAGCTAAGCTTGGATAATATATTCTTTATCCTAAAGGAAAAAAAATACAAAACCAAAACACTACATATGGAAGACCTAAAATCTAAAGAGCCTCAGAAATTTTTTCCTGTTTCTACAGATGTATTTTTTCTAATTTTTTAACAGAGACTTTAAAAAGTAAGCCTATTTCTGACATACCATTCTAAAAATTAGACAGGCAATTATGTACAAAAGATAGTAAACTGCCCAGCCTTGTTCTGTAAAAAGATGCCTGCACCTAAACTGTTCTTTAATACCATATGTGTTACATCAGAGAAGAAGAATTCCTTTCTGAAGGATTTGATATCTTGGGTATCCACATGCCCATGCAGTCCAAATTACTAGGCAAATGGAAATCATTGTTACATCTTCAAGATGAAGCAGAGCAAAAACCATGGCTAAATGCCAACCCTTGATTTTACCTTCAATTTACCATCTGGCAAATCCTCCAGCTTCTGTTTATAGCGGGGTGACAGCTAACTGCATTTGCCCATCGTTCAAAAATTAACATATGATATTGTCCATAACCACAGTGGAGCAACACTAAAATCCTCAGTGATTAATGTTCTCATGAGTGCTTTGCAGCTGTTGTCATCCAACAAACTATTTCCAGAGCTTTGCTGATAAGCCAAGGCACTGCTGATGCACATGCACTAACAGAATTTTAAAAAATTAAATAACATAAATAGTTTTCTTTTTGAATTACAATAAAGCGTAACAGTGGCCCATGGGCTAAAGTAAATTTTCTTTTAAACATACAGGTGTGATCATCATTTATAGAAGTTTCAGTCCATATAGGGCAGGTGGCATGTGTGCAACTATACAAGTCCATGTGCTCATATTAACAAAGGTACACATTAAATTTTAGTGCACATGTCAGTGAATACAGACATATAATCAAAGCCTACCTCTAGCACACACATGACAGACCTGCACAAACACAAGTGGAACTTGGTGAAGAGCAGCAAGTTAATGGCATAGAGCAGGAGTGTTGTGGGTGCATTGATATTGGTTAAGTCTCTGATGTGCACAGGCCACCTGTATTCCTAGAGCTAAAAAAAATACACAACTTACTTTAGCGTTTGAGATGGCATGTGCCTAAAATACAGACAGGGATCCATATTCACACATAAGTAAATGGGGCCAGGCTGAACTGCAGATTCTCCTTTCTCTAAGGTTCTTATCACACCTGAAGAAAAGATACGCTAATTCCATTCAGTGAAGAGATTAATCTTTAGGATGGCAATCAAACTGAATGAATCACGAATCAAATGGGAAAAAAAGAAGCTTAAAGCTTTTCAAAAGTAAGTAGATTTTTATTTCCATTAACAAATCTGTCCTCAGAGACACATGCCTCACCCCATACTGAGATATTTGCCTGGCAGAAGCATTTAGGAGCATCAGCCATGCTCTGTGATTCCTTTTCACTGGGTGCTATACAAACATAGATCAAAACCACTGCCTTTGACCAAAGGAATTTGCACCCCCATCCTTTATATTACTACCTAAAAAATTCAGATTAGGTGACTTGTAATGTGTGGCCATGCATCACAAAATCCAGATACAGCTTTGGAAACAGTTTATTATCATTATTTTTCTACTGTTTTAATTTTATGCACTCACAGTGCACAGTGTGTTAGGGAAATTTGAATGCACCCTTTTGGTTAAAAAGATGCTGTCAGCAAACCTTGACTCCTGTGTTTTACTTCCAGTTCTGCCACTAAATTGCAGCGTGACTTTGAATGGGTCATTTATTTGCCTATTGGATCCATTTTCCTCACTGTAAAATGTGCTGAGTGAATTGTGGTGAGGCTTAATGTCCAAAATATCCATGTCCTCCCACAGAGGCAGAAGAAACACTCTTTTATTACTGTACTGCATCCATCATTGCACACGTGGTTCTCCTTACATGCAAAATAATACTGACAGCAATAGAACTCGACATTTTAAAGTATTTCCACATGAAGCACTGTGTGAAAATTCATCTTTACTGTAAAGCAAAAAGCTCATGTAGGCACTTACCAAGAAATTGTTAGTACATTGGCAGTCATGACAAAGAAGAACGGTGATAAGCTAGCAGTGATAACCTGTTAAATTGAAAAGAAGGAAAAAGCACTTTGTGAATTTGTGATATCACAAATGAAAACTTACATACTTTTGCTGAAATTTAATTCCTGTGCATGCAGTCATATTTTTTCTTTTAGTTGGAGAAGATAGTATGATAGTCACACATCACAGTTCGATTTTGACTCTGACAGAACTAAGGACACAGCAGAGGCAGGGCAGGGAACCAGAGCAGGGGATCCCTTATCACATATCCTAGCTGGCCTGACCTAGAAGTCTGCTGGCTTTTACTTGCCCACAGCAGACTGGGGAGAGCACTCAGATCCCAGGTTTGGAAAGCCTTGTATTTCTGAGGAGAACGAGAGCTTAAAATGTGTTTACAGGTGTAGAAAAACCAAACAAAAATTTACAGGGTATAGGGTAAAGAAAAACATTACAATTTCAGTAGGTTTATATTACAAATCTCTCATTACCCCCAGGTGTCATGGGCAGAGAAGCTAGATACAAATGACTTTATACTTTCCGAGTACTGATCCCAGAAAGAACTAGATTCTGACATACAATGGTTTGTAACAGATCCCTGCCTCAGCAGCTCCGGAGCTACCACATCTGCAGCCTGCGTGCAGCTCTGGATGTTTTGCTGCCAGATGGATAATGTAAAATGGAAAGAGTTCAAAGAACAGTGACAGAGTCATTAGATGGGGGGATTGATTTTCAGTCAACAGTTAGGATAAGCAATGCCTGTGGGAAAGGAAGACTCGGTAGTGGTTTACAAATACTTGGGAAACACAAGCACTGAGGAATGAAAGGAACTATTTAGGTTAATACAAAATTGCCCAAGGAAAAAGATGAAATTAAGAAATAAAACATTTAAACAATTATCAGCTAAGATTTCCTAATCATTGTTTGCCTAGTTGACTCCCAGGGGAGACAGCAGAAACTTCATTCTGTAATCTATTACTTGTTAAAGCATTACTACACGTGCAGTAGGGAAGCAAATGCCATTTCAAAGTAGATTCTGTGCACCAGAGTTTGGACTAAGAGTGTGTTAGTCAATACCTGCTACATTTGATACAGCCACGTGTTAAAAGACAGGCTTTGGATCTGCCTGGAGTATAATCAGTGCAAGATCACAAGCAGCAGTGGCAGGTGAAGAGAAGGTTGTGTGTCCGCTCTCCAGCCCCACTCTTGAGTTAGGTGGAGAGGGGACAACAATGTAAATGGAGCAGTGAGACCATGCAATGGCACAGGAGCAGAGGTGTTCAGTGAGGACTACACAAGGAGTACTTCCTCTGGCCTCTTTAGGGATGTTTTCTACTTCAGGGAGATTCAGGCGTGCAGGTGGCTTTTTTCTTCCTAGGCATTACCATACCTGACACCCTGACTGCTCTCCATGTGCCTATTGCCCAGGCACCTGAAAAAGGAAATGAGGCAGGAGAAGGACTTGATCCAGGCAGGATAACACACGACTGCAGACCCACTCCAGACTCACTCCATTCCTGGACAGCAACCAAATTGCTGGTACCAATACGACCACAGACACACTGATACAAACGTCATCTAACTTCAGTGTTTTCACACAGCCACAGCAGTGTACAACATGGGCAATGCTGTAAAGCTCTAAGCCAACAGAAGAAGTGAGCTCCCACTCCTAGGGAAAATCAAAGATATGTATCACCTCTACTCCTATAGCCTTGGATCTATACACGTAAGCAAACATACAATTAAACGTATACCCCAAAGAGACTGAGAGAGGATAAGTCACAAACCGAGAGTTATGCTTCAAAATTCAAGATCATATTGCAGCTGTGCATGTTCAGTGGCATGTCTCATAGCCATTTGCAGCCAGAGAGCTGACACCTACACCAAACAGTTGAAGTTAACCATTCAGGAGCTGAATCTTTCACACACTTTACTTAAAAACCAGCTGTGAGGCTGAATACCCGTTAGTTCAAAAGCAGTGCTCTAAAATACATTTGCATCTTGTTCTAGCGGGCTGGATTCTCCCCTTACACACCATGCAGCAGATGCACTGACCTACAGGGAACCATTTCTCATTTACACTGGCGTGAATGCTTGTGGAATTAACTGTACTGAGCTTATTTTAGGTTAATGCTAACTTATTACATAAAAATATACAATACCAATTACCAACCATGTAAACAGAAACTAACGAAGGATGGCAGCTGTGGTATGTACAGAGTGTCCTTTTCTTTAAGCTCTTCTCCTCAAATAAACTGAGTGCTGTATCTGAGAAGTGGCACAAGTTAAAGTTGTGTCACCCACTCCCTTGTAGAGAGTCCTGTTTATTAGAAACTTGAGAAGAGGCCAAGAGCAGAGAAACAGGCATTTAAGAACCCTCCGAAAACAGGCCCTATCAGAAACAATACACCATTCTACTGCGATCATCCCAAACCTCTGCAAAAATGCAGGCTGGAGCCTTTTGGACTATTATAGCTGAACACTGTTGTATTTTTGAGAAATTATGTAAGAGTCTCTCAGTGCCAAAGACGAACAAAATGTGGGTTGGAAGAGCGCATGAAGTAAGTGTGTGTAAGGAAAGAAAAAACAAATCACAAACAAACCAAAAGGAAAACATGTTGCTAAAATGTCTACCTTCGATTGTTTGTCTAAAAGAAGAATATGTTTAAAAATGAAAAACAAGTTTTCAGAGAAGCTAGCTACATAATTTGTTCCAGGGGAAGAATCTAAATTCTACGGACATAGTAGAGAAGGTAATTTTCTTTTAAGTACATTTCAGTATTATCTGAAGTGTTTAAAGTGCACATTTAGTTTGAAAAAAAAACCCACCTACACTGATGTTCTGAATGGCCTTTAAAAAAAAAAACCCAACAAAATAAAATCACAACAAGCTAAGTGCAGTAATCTCTCTTTCTTCACTTTAAAGGTCACAGTTGTCTTCCTAGGCATTCAGATGCTTTAGTAAAAGGATAGAGCTTTCAAGACAAAGGAAAGCAAGTTAAAGGGCAAACTAAAGTTAATGATTTCCAAATATATTTTGATGCTGAATCTTTAAAACTAAGAGGTGGAAAGGAAAATTTTAATTAGCTATAATCTGCCCATTTTGAACAAAACTCCCCAAGATTTTGACAGACAGTCACCAATTCTATCAAATGATACAGGCTGGATGGTTGAACACCAACTATTTTAGAAACAGGAATAGCTCCATGGACTCTGTCTACTTTTAAAGGAACTGTGACCACTCAGTATTACAAAAGCTACTTTAAAAACATTCAAACCCTGAAATTTTCTTACAAAATTCTGACACAGCTTTTCATGGTTAGGAAAAAATTCAAGTGTAGCATAACTTAACAAAATATTTCCATGTGAGCTGAAATATTTCCTGAGAAATCATTTCAAACCCTTCCTTGCATGAAAAAACAAAACAAAACAAACCAAACCAAACCAAACCAAAACAAAACAACCTCCCCTTCAAGACTGTTACTTAAAATAAATCACTCTAAGTTTAATGTGTCATTCCATTGTACTGTGAAAACAAGACCCATTTTAAAGGAACACTTTATTAACACCTATTTGCTGTTTCTGTAGTTCCAAACCCTGAGTTATTCACAAGTAATTTTAAAAATGATCAAAAATGTTGGCATTTCAAACTGTGCTTCTTACCTCAACCAAAACCAGTTCTAGTTATTTACAATGTGCATCAGCATTGAAGGAAATAAGTATATCCTTGTATATGGATACTTAACTGGGATGAGATCTGAGGAGAGCAGACTAATCTCCTCCACAAAAGAGATGGGGCCTGAGTAGTCAGATAACAAAACACCTAAGTACTCTGGTATTCTTCACATAAATACTCTAGTACAAGGGCTGGACAGGAACCAGGAGAAAAAACAGAGCAACTCAGCCAGTTAGAGGTTTCAAACTTACTGGCTATAGGAGACTCCCAAATTCAGGTCTCCACATAAAAGGGTGAAAACTTCAGTTGTCCCCATTACTCTGGGAACCAGAGACAGGCTCAGATGCCATAACACATTCCACACACTGCTTACATTGCCATTTACATTTAAGAAGCTCCTCTCCAGGACAACACAGCACCCAGCTTGAGGATCCAAAGAGATTCATTCAGTTCCAGATCTCCAGTTTGCCCATTATCAGGCTGAATTACTGGCAACTAGAAAAACAACGGCATCCTTGAAGTGCGGGGTAACAGACCAAGGTCCATAAAGCAGAAATATTCCAATGTGTGGAAGAACTTGCTGCACAGTAGGGACAAATTCAGCACATATAATCACCTTTGCACAGGAAAAAAGGAGGCATAGGGAAAAAATGTGCTCTGATGTGTCTGCTTTTCTAAATCTGCTTTAGTGATTCCTGAGTGGAGGCAGGCATGATTAGCACTAGCTTTAAAGAGTTCTCAAGGAACTTTGAAAGACAGACCACTGCACAACTCATGACATGAACGATTTCCTCCTTTCTCTCTATCACATTATGGTCAGGTAAGAAAAAATTTCCAAACAGAAAGTAAAATTTGTCTCATAAATGTTGCTTTAAGAAAACAGGGGGGAAATGGCATTTATTTTAGAATAAGAGATTAATTTAGTTTACAGATAACAAAATAAAAAATAAAGACTGGAGAATTGCTGTAGACCTTAAGAACAGGCAAGATAACTATTGAGCCAGCTTCCCTAATAGATGCTTTTCTTGAACATATCAGAAAACTCTGATGAGTCTGACATGTGTCTTGAAGACAGGAGATGGCATCCTAAGGGTTCCTGGTCCTTGACAAAGCAGGACTTTGGATCCTGGGAGATAGAGGAATTCGAAACTCTGCACTCTTTGCTGCCTTGCCTTCTCCACTGACCAGCTGTGGTTATACCATAGCCTCTGGAGAGTCCAATCTCAACCGGTTCAAAGCAGACAGCACTGGCCAGATAAATATGTCATTCTTGACCAAGCTACCATGGATCCCTTTCATCCCTGACTTTACAATCACTTCAGAGAAAGATTTTCAAGCTGCAGAAGCTGGCTGTAGATTTTGAATATCTAGCATTTCTGAGTTGTTCAGGAACATGTTGTTTATATAGCCAAGAACACAGATGAGGACATTTTCAAAATTCAGATTCTGATTTAATCTTCCTATCTGGAATGGAAAGATATGGTGGGGATTTAGTCCTGACATGACCATGATTTGTTAATGTTACAACTCTACTTGTACATTCCATATAAAACTATGTTTCCTCTGAAAGTTTCAAACTGCTAAGAAGTTAAATATCATAGTTCTCACTGCGAACACAGAATACTTGACAGAAGTTTTCTTTAGTTTGTGTACACAGAGCCAGTCCTTGTAAGTTCACTTCCCCAAACTGCCAAAACCTCTGTCCTTACAAAAAGGCGTATTTTTTCCAAAGAAAGTGTTTTGAAACAGCTCATCAAGTTCACTCACTGTTCAAAATAAATCATTCTATTTACCATCGGGTCATCTCAAAACATCAGGAAAAAGATTCTGATGTACGTAACCTTTGTTTTCATTCTACTGTTGGAATTAAAGTAATATCAAGCTTTTTATAGGCATAATATTTGTTTTGTCCCTCTTCTGCGTGGTTTAACCAGCTGCTAAGATAATCATCAAAAATCGCCAGGGAAATGGATCACTGTTAGTGCCACTGAAAACAGCATGATCAAGATAATCCAGTACTACCAAAAAGATAAAAACTACAGCAGGAAAATATCAGTAACAACACATACTTTTTTTTTTTTTTTTTTTAATTGAGGGAGAGCAACTGAAATAATTTCCCAGATTTCAGAGTTACATCTCTTTTGTACATACATTTACTTCAGAGTAAGCATATGTAACATGTGCACACAAAATGTTATGCCAGGTATGAAAATATGGCAAAACAAAACCATAATCTTCAGAACAGAGAAAAGGAACAACTAATATTTTAGTGCCATCTTCTGTATTGATTAATTCACACGAATTTTCTAAGCTATTAATACCATTTCTCTTTGTTTACATACATTTTCCATCTCAGTGGTCTACAAACCATTTCTAACTCCCCTCTGCTTTCCTTCATCCAGATTTATGGCAATGTAACATTGCTGCACGTTAGCAACAAGACTTTCATTCACAGACATCCATCAGATGAGCAGATGAAGGCATTGACTGGGACAGCCAAATACATGAAAGAACACTGCGGGACTGGGATCTCCCCTGTCCAAACCCTGGCTGAAGTGGTCCAGCATGTACTGACAAGTCTTTTTGAAATAACCCAGACTTGAGAGGAGATCTTTATAGAGCAGGTGCTGACTGTGAGCTTTCAAACTGCAAAAAGTCATCAATGAGCAAGGAGAGGCACCAATGATCACCTGTAAGCTCCCTGATTGTGTAAGGCTGGTACTGCCGCTGGAAATCTGCCATTAGTTAGCAGCAAAAATTCCTGCTAAAGATGACAAACATGGTACATATCCTGCCTCACAAGAATGAGAGGATGGGACTAGAACCAATGTTCAAGTCTGACTGGATTGCTGTCAATTAGGACAGGGAAAAAACAAATACAAACAAACTGTGCAGAAAAAAAACCCAGAGTTTTTTTTTTTTTCTCCATGGTCATCAAACAAAATAAAGCACTATTAACAGCTGCAGATTCTGTGCACTGGAGATGTCCTCCATCGTGAGCAGAATTAATGTACAGCTCTGAATGAATCCTGCATGCTGAACCAGGCAAAATTAAAGTAGCATTCACTGTTTAATGTTAGGTCAGCTTTGGGGATGATTTACCACAGAAATAAAACTTCCCTAGAAGCTTTCAATTATATTGACTATTGCAATGACAAAACTTTCTGTGCAATCATTAGAAGTTCAAAGGCTCTTCGCAAACCATTTTTACAATACCAAGGTCAGTCTCTGGTTAAAAAAGATACAGCAAATTCAGGCAAAATGCCTCTGACCAACTCTCCTTTAAAGTCTCCTCCCCATAGATATTAATTTAGTTGTATTAATCAATACAGTGAAACAAACTGTGAGAGTTTTCAACTTTGCTCTCAGTGTCTGTTGTTACCAATCAAAAAACAAGACAAAATATGCTGCTTAACATAAGGGCTTCAGGTGATAATGCAGCCCCTGAAGGAGCACTACTAATAAATCCACTGACAAGGAAGGATTTCAATCAGCCACACAACTTTTTGCAAGGAAAGGTAACGAATCTTTAACATTGAACCACTAAAAAAATGGCTCTTCCTAAAGGAAACAGCAATGCTGTGATCCTGCCTGAAAAGCTGAGCAGCCCAAACAAGGGAAAGAAACAGTTCAAAGTAAAATAGATTGGAGCAAAAGGGAAAGCAAAGCAGGCTTCACTCTCAATTCTGCCCGTTAGTTTAACACTAACTTGAGCACATCTACTGTGTTAGCCTCAGCCTAACCAGAGTGTGGACACACCCTGAGGGATTTCATCCCCTGTCAGACTTAACTGGAAACTGCCAGTCTATGAAATCAGCAGACAACACAATGAGTTTGTGTATTACACCATACTTAGGTGCACATTACTCATAGGAGGACTCTGCTCAGCTCTTCTGAAGGAAAAAAAGCCTTTAACCCTTCTGAAGTACAAGCTGTTCCTTAAAGGATAACCTGGTGATGCTGGCACCATGGCAACAGTGGCACCATGGCAACGGTGACAGAGTCAGTAACTTCATGATCCACACAGCTTTGATCCAGCCACACAGAAGTTTTTTCAGCTGCTATAAATTTCTTCGAGAACCTTTGTTTCATATTTGCCTAAATGCCTGCATTCATCTCCATCTTCTCTAAAGCATCTTTTTTCTCAAAGGAAGTTTTGTTCACTCTCTTCTGTCCTTTCTTTATATTTTATATTTCTTCTTTTTAAAAGCAATGATGGTCAGTTCCAGGGGTTAAGAACACAATTAATTCCATGTATTGTGACTCAAAAGCAGCCAGAGTTTAAACATGCCTTAGCAGTCAAATGCCTAATGATAACGCTACAACTTAGATCTAGTGTAAATGAATCTATCTGCTTTTCATAGCAATTAGCCTCTGACAAAGCTTAAAATCACCTACATGTTACATTTAAAATATAGAACATGCTAAAAACAGAGGGAGAGGGTAGATTAAATGACAAACACAGTCAGCAACTTGCCCTCTAAAATGTTTTTACAACAAAAGCAGTACAAATGCTTGCGTCTAGAAAAATCATCAGATACTTTAGGGTGGTTTTTCTGTCTCACATTACAAATACCTAAGTCAATAATCCCTGTACTACAGAGGAGTATTTCTATATATTAGCTTTTCAACTGCTATAAGAAAGTATATTTCTTTATTAGCCCTAGTATGCATTTAGAGGGAAGATAATCCTCTGCATTTCTATGGCTAGGTACCTATATGCAGTTCCAGTATTTGAAGAATTTGGTATGCATCCTCTACTTTCTGTCACATTTATGAAGACTATTTCAGTGCTGTTTTCTTTTTGTTTCCAGGATTTGATGACCAATACAACCATGATGATGATCATGCAAGTGCAAGGTGGACCAACAGGTGGTTGCATCCTCAAAGCTGCCTTAAAGTCATTGAGCATCCTGTTTTACCAGATTAATACATGAGTAATGTACAATCCTTTCAGATTAATATGCTACAGTAACTAGTTTTTAACTCTGAGCATCATGTGAATATCACAAGAACTGCTGAACTGCTGTCTAATTTCATAATTTTAAAACTCCATATAAGACAAAAGTGGCCGAGCTATTGTGCTTGCACCATATGCATCTCATTAGCAGTTTGGCTGCAGGAGAAAATGAACCATTAGGGGATACTGAAGCTGTGGTTACTAGGTCGTTCTGGAACCCAGCTCTGTGCCCAGCCCCATCCTGCAATTCAGAAAGGGCTCAGAAAAACCTGTATTCTTGCCTTTGAATCACTTCTAGAGAATCCTCTGCCTT
Organism: Monarcha castaneiventris obscurior; assembly: GCA_026261815.1. Lineage (NCBI taxonomy): Eukaryota > Metazoa > Chordata > Aves > Passeriformes > Monarchidae > Monarcha > Monarcha castaneiventris. Next base: position 1,330,205 of record JAMPIT010000379.1, read on the forward strand.
CACCTCCTTGAGGTATGTGGCACCTGTCTTACAGGTCTCAGCCATACCAAGACTTTGAGTGTAGCTCATGGACAGCCATTTTGATTCTTGGCCTTAATTTCCTTGTTGCTCTCTTTTCTTAACTTTACAAGAGCCACCACAAAGATATGACGATTATTTTATGTTGCAGAAACACTTTACAATGTTAAAGTACAGTAAGGAAAGAAGGATATGTGGGTTATGGAGTGTAATTAATAGAATCTGTGTGAGAAAGTTTCCTCTTATGAGAAACAGGATATCATGGTCATATTTACAGTGATCAAAGAGGAACAAGGCAAGACAAGACTCTTCCTTTTCAGAAAGACCTACATCTATCAATGTATAAACATGTATCTATATATGCACTCATTTATAAACATGTACTATATATATACACCGTAGAAATACATAAACATACATCACTGATGAGCTAGGACTGAACTCTTACAAGTACATTATAACTTATTTTGCTTTCCCCAACAACAGTGAGACATTTAAAGAAAATCAAAACTCTTTGCTCCTTGGAAAATACTACATTGGGTTGAAAATTATGGTAGTGATTTCTTTCTGAACATCAAGTAGCCACTTCACACTAGCTTCACTCAAACATAAAGTTCAGACTTTCTGACCAAAGCCAAAGCCCAAAGAAGAAGCATTTACCCTCTACTATTGGAGATAATGGCCAAAACATCCATTTCCCCTTCCTGTGACTGAGATAGCTGGAGAAGGACCATCAATCTTCAGCCTATAAAGTGTAGAGTGATTATAGTACGGAACACAACTTTAAGAGTACCTCTGCTCATATTTGAATATTTCTCTTAAATGTTCCCATCAGTAATCCAGATACTGTTACTACTTTCAGAGTTCCAGTTCAGTGCTAAGGACACAAAGGGAACAGCCTGCACAATTCTTGTATGCTGTCCCTAAGGCTGCTTTGCTGACATGGAAACACAATCAGTCATGACTCAAACAGGTGTGTGCACATGCACCAGACTAACAGCATCTGTTCAGGTCAGTTCTGCAAACGAGAGGCACAATCCATACAGCTGAAGCTTTGTCAAGTAAGGACAACAAAAGTGATTTAACAAGGGTCACAAGAAGGCTTCTTCGTACCAAAAAAATTTGATTTTCTTTGAATTTGCTGAGAAGCGTTTTGCCCATTCTTGCTACTTTTCCAAACTTAAGACCCAACACCTCCTGTTTCCTGTAAATGCTTCATGCATTATAATGCTTAACTGTACTTTTCCCGGATTTTTTCAGCCTGTCAAGGAGTCTTTTTTGCTTATATGCTGCCTCATTACTGCAAAGGCCTTAAATGACTCCTGACATTTAGCCTCTCCCCAAAACCTCTAAGTTCAGAAGATGACAGGGCAATGTGATTCATCATCTTGTTCTTATTTTATGAATTATTAAATATTTGTGTAATGGAAGAAGCATTTCAACAGCAACAACAACAACTGCCAAGTGTTCTACCTACTAGGATCACAGACACAAATTAGATTGGAATAAAGTAAGGTTTAATCAAGTATTGGATGATGGCAGAGAATTTGGGAGAATTTATGATTCTCCCCTAATGCAGCAAGGCTGGAGTCAATGTGCACATCAGAAAAAAGGAGGTATTTGCGTCTTGACCTTAGTTGATACAAAATTTACATCTCATGGCACGCAGTTTATTAATCTTTCCCCTTTTGTCCTGGAAAAATTTCCATATAATGTCTACTACTGCTAAAATTGTTCAGTCCTTGGAACCTTTTAAGCAGATCCAAGACTGTTAAGAATATACACCACTCTTTACTTTTACCCAGTCTCAGTATTACCTTCTGTTTGAGACACTGAATTTTACTGGTCAGTGATATGGTACACTGTATAAAATAATTACTTTTTCTACCTGATTTGAAAAGTATTGATTTTCAGTTTTGGGCAGCAGTCAGCTGTACTAACCCTCTGCTGCTGTAAAACACCACAATAAAATACACTTCATCTTATGCTAAGCTCAGCAAGAGCTAGCCTTTTGGCATTCCAGGTTATTCTTCATCTCATGAGACCGTGAGGATAACCCAGATAAAATGATCATGCTTGTTGTCGTCACACTTAGGTGGTGAATTTAGCAGCCAAACTGACAGCTGGCTACGTATATCTGGCACAAAAGCAGCTGCCTCCTTGGGAAGGAACAAGGCCAGCATCTGCCTGTGCCTGACTTCCTCCCAAGTGCTAGATGCCCATGGGTGGGCATCAACCAGGAACTGCTACTGTAACTGCCTTGCAGGAGAGGATGCACTTCCAAACTCCTCACAGATGGACCATGACCTCCACAGCTGCAGTTCAGTGGTGACTCAGCTGGCATCCAGGAGAAAAGAAAAAGCTGGTCCCAGCAGACGGAGTGTTTTTTAATAATTGGCTGTGATAACTCTTCATCATTTAGCTACTTTATGTGCACCATTTTATAATTCTTACTGAAGTCCAAATTAACCAGGCTGATTAATTCAATCCCTGTCAGTCTGATCTCTTTGAAAGAGCAAGAGATCATAATTCAAGGACCCACAATTTCTGAAAGATAATTTCAGTGATGAGGTGACTAAGGCAAAAAAAATGGGGCCAAATGCAGATGCTACAGACAACATCAGCGTGTTTCCAAGCATCACAAAAACTGTGCATCTATTCAAAAGTCAGCTGGACACTCAGCCCAAAGCCATGTGCTTAGGTGTTGCCCTGTAGTAGATAATACCTTCACAAAACAGACCAGAAGCCTGAGAGCAGTAAATGCCCTCTGAGCCACCTGGAAAGCCAGAACTTTTCTTTCCCACATAGGCTTCAGGAGGGGGAACACCCACTCAGCTGTGCACTCCGAAGTCACTGCCACAACTGGCTCAACTGACCCAGATGGGGGCTAGCCCAAGACTGATAACATCTGGAACCCTTTGCTGTAGAGGAGGGTGTTCAGTGGGAGGCTGCACACATTCTCAGAGATTGCTCTTTCCATGTTAGATTGCCCAAAGGTCTCAGGCTGAACACTGCAGACTGAGGCCATTGTCAGTTCAAGATCTGTGCATTTCGTGAGTGCATTTTCAAACTTCTCCTTGCCCCCCAGTATCACTGCTGTAAGAGAACAGATCCTATGAATGCTGCTTTACTTATTCATGGAAAGCCCAAATGCTGCTGAAAGGGTTCAAGGGGGCTGTGAGAACCAATGAGGATGCCCAGCTCAAGGGGAATATTTTAGTGAAAAGCCATGCAAGGCAATTTTCCATTGTTACAGTCTATAGAAACACCTGAAGTGCCCATGTTCCTTGTCAACATTATCAAATGTAAAACATTTTTCTGTCATGACTAACTCGGAACTCTGTGGAGGATATCAGTAGTATCAAAATAGCATAGGAAACTTTGGGATGTGCAATCAACGGTTTTTAAAAAAAATCTGTTAGCAAAAATAGCAAGTTTCCATCAACCTCTCTCCCAGATGGCACTTAGAATTTTGGTATTTCTATGCATGTATAAAGTCCATTTCCTATTGTATTTCCCATCTCACAGCTCCTTTGGGAAAACCTAATTCATAAACAAACAATTCCCAGAGCAGATAACTAAATCTCCCTACTGACCCCTTTCCATACTACCCAACAATAATAACAGAGGCACAGTCTCTGCATTGCCTTTCTTTGGTGTGTTTATGCTGTTTTAGTAATGATGTAATGGAAAAAAAGTGACATGCTATTATTACTATTATTATGCTAAGGACAGCAAGGAAGAATTGGTATTCTTTAAGGTTTTTTTTTCCATTTAAAAATTACAGTCTTTCCAGGGCTTTCTAACCATTAAATGTTACAAAAGGTCAAAATATTCCATCAGAAACTTTTAAAAATGTGATACTTGAAAAAATGTTTTTTTAAAAACGTTTATACAGCTGATCAATTTTGAGAAATGCCTTTTATGAACAATATCACAAGGTTACACACTGTGGGCCTCAGCAGTCTCTGTGTGTCCCATGCATGGGAAGACAGTGACAGAAGTGACTATAACTGACTATACTACTCTTGGCCTCTCATTCCCTCAGAAAGGGTTGGGGAAGCCTCTGCAAGACAGACCCATTCCCTTCTGGCCCCCGAGTACAACCATCCACAGCAACATGCTGTGTATAGGTCAAGAACAGCCCACAGTCATCTCCTGAGATTGTCTGAAGCCTGTGTGACTTCCCTGAGCCCCAAGTATTTCAGGAACAGAACATAATCCATTTAGCCTGCCTTCCCTAGAGCTATGGTTGTTTGCTGGCTTTTGTTGGAAGTCAAAATCTAATCCTTAAACAGGTGTACAGAGTTGGACTGACAAATGAATGCACCTGAGGTTTGGCAAAGAGCTGGTATGAGTTGGGGAGGAAGAGAAAGACACAGAGACCTGTTTCAGAGAGCAGCAGCTGAAGTTTCTGAAGGAAGCCACCTGAAGTGTGACACCCAGTGCCTATCACAAGGCTCAAGATCTGTGAGAAAGCCTGGAGACATTTCACCCATGAAGGTATTTAAAAATCAACAAGGCACATCCTGAAAAGAACAGAGAACCAGCAAAGGAGAAGAATGTGGCTGTATGTTGCTCGTTTTTGGAAGCCCAGCCTTAGAGCCTTTGAAGCCTTCTACATTAGTATGTTACACAGTGCACAGTTCTCCCATGTAATTTTGGCACTTACATCAGTGCATTAGCAACAGAAATGACTTCCAAAACAGTTCTCATTCTTTTGACTTCCCTTTGTCACAATAATGATTCATCTCCCAGCCTCAGCTCTCCATATGCAAGTAACTCCAGGAGACTAAATAAAAACATGGGAGACCAGGAATCTATTATGCAGAGGAACAAATGAACCTGCATTCTATGCAATTCAAAATTCTGTTAGATCCGAAAAAAAATACTTTTGAATTGTCATTTTCTACTGTCAAGCATATAGACATGGTTTGTTAAGGGTAGGGATGAAAAAGTACCTTCCAAAGGCATAGTCCAAACTCATGGTTCTGCCTTTAGCTTTACATTAAAGAAAATGCCAATACCAAATGTACACTTCAAATGGATATCATAATACATAAAATGAAACAAATTATTTCAGAGCATCTCTTAGGGCTCAAAGTTAATGTCTGCTGAGACTGGATTTATTATATTGAGCACAGCTGAAAATGGTGCTGCGATACCACCCCCAAGTCACGTGACATAACTTTATGTCCTTATTTGTGTGACTGTGTCATGCCCAAAAGCTGTGTAGCTGGCATTTTCAGTGGACACACAATTGCAGCCATTTACACCGCCCTCACAATATTAAAATTTTCCATTACCTGGAGATTCAAAATCTCCCACAAGTCTCAGCTGTTCTTACAAGACAGCTTCCTTAAATTGCAGCAGTGCCCCAGGGAGCCTGTGTCACTGAGCTTAGTGGCCATGTAGCACACAATGAAGTTGTTATGGAGACTGATGTCTCCCAAGCAATTATATGGTGTAATTAGTGTTGGCTGCTACAATATTAACTATCAAGCTGTCTCCATGGAAACTACCCGAAAACCTGTATTTTTAAGGTTTCAGCAACTGGTCTTTTTTATAGACCCTTACCATGCAGTGAAGTTCACACTGATTGCCTGCTCTGCTTGAAGCTCAGCTGAGAAACACATTTTCTTTTCCAAGGTATTTGCATAGTCCCCATGGTGACTCACAGGAATCAGCTATGTGTAGCAAGAATAAATGTACATATTTCATACAGTGAGCACCAATCACAAAGCAATAAGGATTTTTGCCATTTTTAATTAACTTTATCCATATATGTGTGCACATCCACATGCATGCCAGTGCACAAGGTGTGTAGATGGAACAAGTTCAATTCTTCCCTTATGAACCCCTTCTTGGAGTCCTTGAAAACTTCAGGGTCACAGAACCTCCCTCTCTCAGATTAGATGCACTTCTACCCACACTGGTGCCACAAAGAGCTCCTACCAGTAAAGTCCGGATGGGTGTAGAACACAATTCTCCCTCTCTCCCAGGGCTTTGGCTTGCAGCTGCACAGTTTTTCCAGACTGAGTGATCAGAGACCTTGAGAAAGTCTTGCACGCAGTGCAGGATCTTTGCCGAATGAAAATGCGCTGTGTTTATGGAACTTCAGTGGGAGTTTATGACATTTTTGCCTAAAGCTTTATGAGGTTCAAGCCAAGAAAGCAATGTGATTTTCAGCCAAGGATCTCACTGTCACTTTTGCCTGAGCCCAGCAGCATGCAAAGAAGACACTCTTTCAGTCTACAATATAACCAAGTGGGCAAGTGCCAGAAAACCAAACACATTCTTGTTCTAGTTATTATATACATATTAAATTTTTAAACAGGCTTTTTAATTCCAGAATCCTGTTGCATTAGGGCAGAGAAGAACAGGGGAGAGACATTTACTTCAGAAGGTACCTATGGCAGGACTCTTTTATAAATTTCCTGCAAGTGAATGGCCCCCAGCAGAATATTTTCTAGCACTTGCATGCTAAGCAGCAGTGAGAGAGGAATTAAGAGGTATACAAATTGAAGCACATGCTTTGGCAGAGGCTTTAACATTGCAACAATGTGGAAAAGCATGAATTAATTTTATTTCTCTGGGTTGGTTTGCCCCTGGAATTACAGCAGATAAAATTCTCACGTGAACTGCTATGTGTGGAGAGAGATACAGTGAGCATAACCAGGCTAGGAGCCCCAGAAGACCTGCAGTTGTGGCCTCTCAGTTTTATGAGAAGCAGAAAAAAGAGAATTTCTGCTTTAATAAAAACATCAGTACTTTTCCAGCCATTAAGATGGATATCATCAATTTTTTTTGCCCTGACAGGAAGAGGGATCTAGCCTATCCATTCTCTTCAAGACACCATGGGGAGCAAAGAAGCAGAAACATAGACACAAAATATAAAATCCAAGACTACAGAAGTCATTCTGAATAGCAGGAGGGATTCCAAACAGCCACTACATAGTTTGGGGGAAGACTAAACCTGCTGGGATATAAGTACAGTGGGCTAGAGCTGGTACACAGAACCACAGATAAGAGATTCTTTCAGACACTCCTGCAAAGCTGCTTTCGCAACGTCTGGCAGCCAGCACTAAACACAGGATGACCTGGGGCAAACACATCTAAAGTTAACAAACAAGGAACCAAAGCAGCTGTCAGAGGATGCTTTTATGTATTAGGGAGCCTCCAACACAGTTCAGATAAACTGTAGATTACATAATAGTGCCTGGGATGGTTATATAGAAAATAGTTGCATACTCCTGATCCGATTATTCTCTATTTTCTTCCAACCCATGCATAGGAAAATTAGTGTAAACCTCAATGCAACTTGATTTCAGTTATTCAATTTCCTTTCTTCAGGTGAGGGAGCAAGAAGAAGAGAATTCAAAATCCACTGACCTTCCCATTTGTTCTTCCTATTTATGACAAGCTGCCCCAATAGGTTCTTACAGGAAACAAGCTGAATTCCCTACTACAAGTTTATTTGGATAACACTAAACTTGATATGGGAATATGAATTCATAAGTAACCAGTATCTTGCTGAATTTTTCCATTCTATTAATGACTTAAATTATTTCTGCTGCTTAACTTTTGGAGACCCTAACAGGCTTCATCACCAGATATACATTGGCAACCCTAATCAAAACAAACTCACTGACAGCACTGTTAGAGCTCATTAGCATTCTGACCAGATGCTTCCGTCTGTGTATACGAGCATCTCCAGCTTTTTCTTTCCAGTACATGACCCATGATACTAGCACAGCTTTCAAATTAAAACAAGAAATCTCAGTACAGCTTCAAATCCTTGCTCTTCTGGGGATTAAATCTATGCAAGGCTATGACAAAGCATTTCATATTTCTTGGACTTCTTAAAAACTATTTTTGTTGTTGTTGTTTTACAGACCACTTCACTAATTTTTTTGGCATCTCTCACAAATTTATACAGATATGACCAACACACACACTATTTGCTTTCACAGAAAATGTGCAGAGAGCATTTGTCACTATAATTATCACACAGGACTATATACACAGATGAAACCTATGCTTCATCTGTCTCTACAGAAAGCAATGCTCTGACATGAAAGCTGTCAGAAATGATTACAGGGAAGAATTTAGAAACCTCATGCATTGATTAAGTCGCTGTAGCCAAAGTAAAGATCATAACAACAAGTTACAACCCAGCTCCAGTTTTTAAGTGAATGAAAAATTAGAGGGCAGGGAGGCCAAATATGTGGGCTTCACAAAGAATGCGTCCTTGGACGTACAAAGCAGAGCCGATCAGATCTCATGGTTAGTTTATTGGAAATGAAGCTGTGACAACGATCTCAGCCCCAGCTCATCAGTCACATAGGTACAAAGCATCCAAATGGAAAACAGATTTTCTGATTCTCTGCTCCTCCCTAGAGGCCTGTGCTGCTGTCTGAGGACTACAGCATTCTCCTTTCTTGGCTCATTTGCAAGATAAACATATTCTGGCCTCAAACGCTGCTCCTTTCCAACTGCTGGTGAAAACTCCAGTCAGTCTGAGAGATTAAGAGGATGATCTAGGGCACTACTCAATCCAAGAAAAATGCTCATGTGGGAACGCAAAACTGTTGTTGTGACCAGAGGTGGTGGGGTTTTTTTTCCACTGGATCCCATTCTGCAAGTCCAGATACAAATACTTTCTATCTTTATTCTTTATCCACATTAACCCCCCCCCCCCCCCCCTTCCTTCCTTCCTTCCTTCCTTCCTTCCTTCCTTCCTTTTTTTTTCTTAAAGGGAGCCAGACACTTAGACTGAAATACATTTTTACAGTGCTAGTTAAATGCTGCTTTTTTGCACTTACAATGATTTAAGATGTGAATGACACAGCCCTCATACCTGGGCAATGCTGAGCTGGATCACTGACTTCTAACCCCAAATCAGCTGCATTTCAGCACTTGGAGCAGCAGTTCCTCCATGCTCCTCATACATTCTTAGACAGGTATGGTAGAACCCTAAAATAAGTCACATAGCAAGCTTTCAAACACTAGTGGGAGACATTTACAAACACTGCAACAAACACTGTGGACATTTAAAACACTAGTGAAGAAACTGCTAGCGTTGATAACATTATTAGTGCTACAGACAGATCTCATGTCTTCATTACTTATTGCCCTCTTTGAACTCAAGATAAGCCATATAATTTGAGCACTGGGTTAGAAGCTACAACAGGAAAAGGACTAATTGCTCTGTTACAAAAACCTTCCAAGCAAGATAATTAAACCCTGTACATTAAAAAGCATGCACTTTTAAGGCTAAAGAACAGATTAAATTCTCACAGTCACACAGGGACAAGTTTTTAGTTGCTATGAAGGCACATAATTTCATTGACAACAGTGGCTAGAGCACACTTTTTATCACTCGTGTCTAGAGATGGCCAAATCCCCAGAAATCTAGAAACCCTTGAACTCTGGGAAAGTTTTGATCCAGTCCAGACTTTGTGGCTCTGATCCACTTCGGCTGGGACGGACCCAAATCTGTTTAAAATATATTTCACAACACATCTTTGCCTGCATTTTTCTCTAATAGGTCATAAATACCACATGTAGAACCATTTACCCTCATTCACAACACCTACCAGCAAAGCCAGCTATTCCAATCTCCAACCCAGAATGTTAAACAAACACCAACCAAAAAAAACCCCAAAAACTCAAGAGCAAGTTTTAGATCAGTTGCCTTTGCTACCAAGTAGCAAGAAGAAAGCTAAGGTGCTAAAATCTGCACAGTCGGAATGTTTGGAAGAAATTCAAACTAGTGAGAAACTTCCTGTGACTTGTACAGTGGGGAACAGCTTGCAAAGCACAAACCAAGCCATATCATTCCATTCTTGTTATCCCCAGAAAAAACAGACTCATTCGACTACAGTTTCTAGAGAAGCATATTATGCTAATCTACGGTTTTGAGGGTTTTTTTGATAACGCAACAGCTTCATTCACTGTAGTAGGAAAGGTGAGATCACAAACCACATAGGAAGGTTGTGGTTTTCAGACAACCTAGCTGAAAGTGATGAAATTAAGCAAAATCTAACCAGGGAAAAGGAGTCTGGCAAGTTCTTTTGACTGCATTCACCACCGATAATTTAAAAACTGAGTTGTTAATAGCTTAAATCAAGTACAGCCAGACCCTAGATCCACAGATCACAGGATAATTCCAGTAGGAATGGACTTCAGGAGGTCAGACTGGGTTGCTTAGGGCTTTATCCAGTCTTGTAAACCTTCAAAGACGGAAAGAGCACAGCCTTCCTGGGCAACCTCTGCCCTTGCCTGACTTGTCCTTGCGATGAAAAATTTTTCCTTGTACCTAATCTGAACCTCTCTGTTTATCTTACACACACACCCCTACGCAGCACTGTGAATAGCCTGGATCTGTCTTCTGGATGGTTTTTCCATAGCTACTGAGTGTCTGCTGTTTGTTAGGTGCTCCCAAAAATGTCCCTCTCCCAGGCTGAACAAGCCTGGTCCAGCAGCCACTCCCCAAAATGCAAGTGATCCAGTCCCCTGACTTTCTTGGCAACCCTCTGCCAAACTCACTCCAGTTTATCAGTATCTTCCCTGTATTGAGGTGCCAAAAACTAGGCTCCCTATTCCAGATGTCGACCAACAAGTGCTGAGGAGAGGGTCATGATGATCACTTCCATGCATTTTCTGTCTATCCTATTACAAGTACAGCCCAGGATACTCTGGGTTGTTTTAGCTGCCAGGGCACACTGCTGCCTCATGTGCAGCTTGCTGTCTACCAGAATCCCAGGTCCTTTTCCACGGAGTTGCTTCCCAGCTGTGCAGTCCTCAGGCTGTATTATTGCCACCAACTCTTCCTTCCCATGTGCAGGGATTCATATCTGCCCGTGATGAACTTTCAAAGATTCTGTTGGTCCATTCCTCCAGCCTGTCCAGATCCCTCTGAAAGGCAACCTTATCCTCCACTGTTATTGACACAATTCGGTGTCCCTTGGAAGTGTGAGTGCACCCTCTTACTTCTAATTCTTCAATAAAGATGTTAAAAAGGAAGGGACCAGGACAGATCCCTGTGTCACTGCACTTGTCACAAGACTCCAGTTAGAGTAGGAATCATTAACCTCGACCTTCTGAACCTGATCCTCCAACCATTTTTTTTACCCATTTAGTTGTCTGCCCATCCAGACTGTAATAGTCTAATTTCGATATAATAATATTGTGGGACATGCTGTCAAAAGCCCTGTTAATGTCAAGGCAAATGACAACCTCAGCTCTCTCCTGCAACAAAAACAGTGAGAGTTCTGGTATTGAACTTCAGGGAATTAGTTTTAATTCCTGGCTCAGGAAAGACACACTGCAAACAATGGCTGGTGCACACACTCTCAGAAGGAGTATTCTCCAAAACAGCTTTGGAATGTATAGGTTTGTGTTACTGGGATTCAGTAGCCCAAATCCTTAGCTGCAATATTCATCCCAGCTCCATTAGACTCAGTCTATACACAGTATTTCATTTCAGATAATGATCCTGGGATATTACACACCTGATATTTGTTGCCTCAGCTCTACGTGCAGGTTGCACAGACGGGACCTAGGAAGCATCAAGGAGGAATAACAAGAGAAACTAGAGAGACGCAGAAATTTCTCATTTCTCCTGGGAGATGCACAGATCCACCGTGTTCCTGTGAGGGTCATTCTCTTACCTTTGCAAGGAAACTCCAGGCTGCATATTGCCCTGAGGTTGTGCTGCTTTTTAGCTTCACTGTGTGCAACATCAGAAAGAATCCCAACAGTCCACTGCAAGGGATGGGGAAAACTTGTTAATAAAAATCTCTTAATTTCAACTAAACAACTTCTTACAGGCATCTTGGTTTTCCTAACAGAACTGCACGGTTAATCCCATTTGGAGAAAGAAAGCTGGTGGACAAGAAGCTTACATTATGTCCAGTACATCTTGGGTTTTGTTCAGTCAGTGACCAGAATCTGAGTAAAGTCTGACGCTCTAATGGCTGGTCTCTAATGCACTTGCATAATCAGAAAAGTAGAGATTATTGAAAACATGAGGTGAAATATTAACTTCAGGCATTGAAATGGCTCTGAATAACAGCAATGCTAATTTCAGCAGGAACCACACATATTTGGCAACTAACTCACTTCAACCTCCACAGAGCCTTGAGCTGAAAAAATAACCACTGGAAAGTTTCTGCCTGAAGCTTTCAAACTGTTTAAACTTCATGAAGCCTAAATTCCAATTAGGAAGTCAAATACATCTCTACTGTATAACAAATAGAAGACTCAGTAGTGCTGGGAACAGGATACTCCAAAGTTTTCTGCTGACAATTAAGGGAATTTTGATTCTCAAGTCATATAGGACAGCAGTCCCCCATGCTGCTGTAGCCAAGACTACTCATAAGGAAATTCTGTTGCACATCTCACCAGACTTCATGGAGTTGATGGGGTTTGGCTCTGGATTTTGTTTCACTTGTGACAAATGTACAACCCCCTGATTGTGAACCAACGGAACTGTGTAAACCAGCAAGCAGGGAACAGGAAAGGACTTCAAAATATGTAAGGTACAAATTACTGTGAGGCATAAGAGATTACAAAGTACAGTGGGAAGCTGCATGGAAAAGGAGATAGGATCCACACAGCATACAGGCGGTGAAGCAAAAAGTGCCTTGGTATTAGCAGAGGGTATGCTGCTCTGGATAGGGATGCCATGTAGTTGGGCCCCTCTCCACAACAGCAAGAAGGGTGGAAAATGGTGGCTCCTCAGGTCAGAAGTTCCGTGCTGGGCTCCAGTATATCAGTCAAGTGCTGTTCCCTGCTCCATACATGTGGCCAAGTTCCATCTCAGCCACATGTCCATCCAGGCACCTAACAGTAGGGTAAGATAACTTCCCAGGAGTAGAAGGCATTAGGAATTTTTGCATTGAGCCATAACACAAGGTCATTTGGGATGTGTGTGAAGTCTGAAGCCAAGGAAGCAGATGCTGCTTTGATGACAAAAGATAGGCCTAAACTCAGCAACTTGTTGCAGAGGATGGAGTGCTGAGCAGTGGAGCATTCCACCGAGAAATGAGTGAGTTCAATGAACCAACAGTGCCCATACTTTTGAGTTCAGTAGCTTAAGTGTATTCCAGATCTTCTGCCCTGCTGTAAAGGGCTTTCAGTCAGAGAGATTTGAAGATGTTTAGTGTAACTCAAGAGATAAAAAATTGAAACAGCAAATTATAATACCTAAAATATTGATGCCACAATTAACACCAATTTATTTCATTAAATAAATGGAGCACTTTGCTCCTTACTGCTGATGCTTCAGACATTCTGCAGAGACAGTAGATTTAGCTACACCCATTGCCCTTACCTTACATTATATAAGGTAAGGTAAATAAATAATAATAATAAATGTATACTTACATTTTCCTCCCAATCCCACATGTCTACAGAGATATTCGATTACAGAATGTTAAGAGAGCAATTGAGATGTTTGTTTCTCCATCTAACCATTCCTTTTCCCTTCCTGTAGTGTACCGTGCTATCTACTACACATGTACTGAAAGTGGGCCAATGGAAACAGGAGTGGGAGACTACCTCAGTGGTAAAGTTGTAATGAAGTGAGAGAGAAGAATATCTGGGCATCGTTAGTGCCTGCAATTAGACCTCACCTTTGAGAATAATAGATTTCACCTACCTGCAGAATACCTAATTGTAAGTTACTTGTAGTGTAGATAGACCACACTTGGAAAAACATAACAAAAACCTACATACATTGGAAAATATTTCACAATAATTCTCAATATCCCCTTTCAAGGGAAAAATCCAGATACAAGTAAGAAAATCCCTATCAGGAAATATTTTTGCCATTAGTTAGCATGAAAATATCTTTTTCCCCCTCTAAAACAAAACAAAACAAAACAAAACAAAACAAAACAAAACAAAACCACTTTCATTTGGTAAAAGACTGGGAGGGAAAGACAGGAACTTTTTTTTTAATTAAGATCTTTGGGAAATATATTTATGTTGTCCTGTGAGAAATATGCCATTATGCAGTGAACTTTTGCTAGTCAAAATAATGGAACACTTCTTAAAGCTTTTCCTTTTTACCCAAAAGAGCATTCTGCCAAATAACAAGATGTACAGGCAAATAAATCCATGTACACCCATATACTGCAGAAGACTAATACTTAGTAATCACTGCAAACAGCAAGTGTGGGCTAATCTGACTCTAGAAGCATTTGAGAGATGCAATGTATCAAAGCTTTGCTACATTGAGTAAACATTATTTTACTGGTGACTGGGAACTCTCACCGTCAGAATGCATTAACTCAAGGAAACACATATACTTTCAGCATATTTGAGTCTCAGGCCATCAACATCTCATGCACATCCACACACATGCAAAGATATATTCTCTGCAATTCTACTGGCTTATGGCAGCAGAAACTAGTACAAGACTTCACATGCTTCAAAATTTTTAACTGAGAGTATAGGCTGGAAGTCAGTGAGATCCCTTATTTTGAAAACATTTACATGACCTGTTATAGAGAGGTTACCTGGCACAGCAACTGCTATGAAACCTGTAGAAGTACAGGAATGGAAAATCCAAGGCACTGAAGAGATCACCTGAGGGACAAAGCAATACACTCAGCACATGGTGGGAAAAAAATTACCCACTGTTACAAGCACGGCAACAGCAATTACATGAATATTACTGGTTTAACATTCCTTTGAGCCTTTACAGCTGGCTGACTTTTCATTTATGATGCTTTCCACATTTCTGGTGTGTTTAATGATTTCTCTCTGACCTTGCTTCTAGCCAGTTCCTGCCTTTGGTTGAGAAAGGGAAAAGGGATACCTAAGAGTATTCTTTGCTAGTATTCAGAAGGTCCTGCTTAAGCAACAGTTGCCAGTGGACAGACGTGTATCACATCCACTTCTTTTATTACACAGCATGTGAGAGTTCCTACTGAAGCAACAGGAAACACAGACATATGGTGGCTGCTTCCCCACTCTGGCATTTGAACTCTGTAACACAGAGCATGTTGAGAGGTCTAAGTTCTCCTAGGTCTAAGTAGAGCTCTTGAGTTCTTGCATTTCCAGGAACCTGAGCCTTGGCTGCTCTTGGTAGCAATTCCAGGAGTTCTCTGGCCTTCAGGCTCTACAGATTTGCAAGAAGCTCTATCCTTCACTTTTTGAAATGTAGGACTGTTTTGCTTAACGTGTATGTCTGTCCTGGTGGGGGTTTCCTACATACACAATCTGCACCACCAGGCAAAAGGAGGAATTTACGTTTCTTTAAATGATCCTTCTTTGTTTTTCTGGCTGAACAAATGTTTAAAGAAAGCAACAGATAATCATCTTTACCCTTCTAACTATGATACACAAGTATGGTAGGAATATTAGCCACCATAAAATATTAAATTACTCCATATTTACCACTTGATGTGCTGCTACTTCAAATCCTGCCATGGGCCCAAGCAATGGGATCTGTGTTATGAAAGCAACGAAACAAAATCTCTGCATAGCACTGAGGACAATGCAGAGAAGGATACCCAGTTCTATATGGACTGCTGGGACATTGCTCTGAAGAGGACATGTTGACTTAGGGAATCCTTGTTCTTTACCATGCACCACCTCAAAATCTGTTCTTTGTGGTCTGTCCCATGCTGATTTTTTTGCAAAGGGCAGCTAAGAATGGTATTGGGAAATATGCAAATTGCACCAAGTTATATACCTTTCTCTCCTCTTCCTACATGATAACATATTATTGGTCACATTCAGGGCTAAAATCCTAAGGGTTTGGTCTCTAAAAACATGCATAGAAAGCAAAAGCAACATGGAAACCTACAAAAGAAACAACTCAGTTCACTTTACCTGCTGGGTGGGATGCAGAGGCCAACAGCACCACACTAAAAAAAAAAAAAAATTAATTGGATACTACAGAATTTATGACATAGGCTGAAGACTGTAAATTGACAGTTTTGTGTTTGTTTTTTCATGGTGAAATTTATTCCAGTTAAGTAGAATAACTCAGATACAAGTATCAATTAAAAGAAAAGTTGATTGGGAAGGAATGTCTGGAGTCACCGAATAAAATTTCTGACCTGAAGCAGGACTATCATGAATATTTGTTCATGCCCTCTGGTTCTGAATCAAAAAGGCATGTCTCAAAAACCTACCAGCACAGAGATTCCACACCTCTCTGGGTAACTTGTCCCAGGGCCACTCTACCCTCCTAGCAAAGAAGTTTTTGCTGTCCCATTTTTAAACCCCCGAAGTTACAATGTATGGTTGTTGTTCCATATTATGTCAAATACTGCATTTAGACAAGTTTAAAAGCACATGAAAATAAAACCAAGTACCAGCCCAAATGATTCACACTTTTCAGAAAGATACAAGTGAACAAGAAATCAGCCATGACCAGTTCTGTATCTGAATTATCACTTAAGATTTCTGAGGTCTTACAAAGGCTCACCCTCTTGAATTTGTGGTATAGGCTGTACAGAGCCTTTTTTAGTGTTACAGATCCTTCTTGTAAATTTCTCTCTTTTTTTTTCAGATTTTTCATTCCGAATTTTTTCTAAGGTTAGAAGGCTTCTGGGGTGCTGTGCGATGGGATAAGCGTGCATGTCTTTAGAGTTACAGCTTCCAGTTACCAACAACACACATCCATGACAAACACTAAGGGCAAGTGGGAGAAGAAGAAAAGAGTATCTGGAGAGTTTGCTCCTTGATAAGCAGCAAGCACTGCACTTAAAGAGGTAAAAAAACATTCATTAATGTTATGAACTCTCAAGCATTCCAGGCCAACTGCCTTTTCCAGTGTTAACACAGCTACTGTTTCCAAGCCTGCTCGCTCACAGCTGGTCCCAGCTCTCTACAGGACCAAGCTTCCATGCTTGGTGACCTGCTCTTGGCAAGCTTGGTGAACCCCAGCATCATTCACGGAGTCGCCAGCAGCAAAAGGAACTGCAAAGAGCATGGAAATCCCATGGCCAGTGAAGCCCTGGGGGAAGGTTGTGACTGAAATCAGCCATGGAACGCAACAGGCTGAAGGAGAAAAGGGTTTATGAGGGACAGACAGGCAGGTATTTTAGGCTTTGCATTTTATAAGTCTTTGAAAGGCATCAGCTGGTACAATATGTTCACATTCTCAATATTTATACATGTTTTTGAAAGATGTTATTGCCACAAAGGTATTAAACAAGGCAAAGCAGACTGCTTACAATAGGTAATTTACCCCACCTCTCCTCCCCACACATAGGTGCTCTCCCTGTCAAGGGATGCCAAGAGTAATTCACAATAAACAGGCCCAATTCCTCAGTTTCCTGGTAAAGAGAGAAAAGGAAGCAAAGGTCTACTGCTTTTGTCTGAATAACAGAGAAAACAGGAGACTGACAGGACAAGTGAAACTGTATCAACAGTGACAAGAAGTAGGACTAAACCATGTATTTCCACTTGATTTTTGAATTATTACATTTTGAACACAAACCCACTGAGACTGGGAAATAGCCAGAGAGAAACTTCCTTCTGCATCCAAGAGGAATTGATAACCCTAACAGACACTCCACATTTTGGTCCAAAGAAAACACGAGAAGAAAACAAAACCTTATTTGTGAAGTGCAGGGCAGGTTAAGGCAAATGGATTAGATGGCATTACAGCTGCTCTGTAGCTCTGCTCTGAATGAAGCATCAGTAAAAAAGACACGATGATGTTGTAAAACCAGATTAGGGATTCAGAGGTTTCTAGCAGGACAGCCCGGATATGAGGCTGCAGCAAAAACAAATTCCCTGTGCTGGATTTGTCTGCTCTTCTCTTTTTTCCCCTGTACTCAATACCGAGAGCTGGGTCACCCGTGGTTTCCTCTCTGGCTAAAAAGAGGTTTTGTCAGCAAGAACAGCAATTTATGCCTGCAAAGCTGCCCTCCCCTATTGCAGAAAATCTACTGCAGCATTTTTAATTCACAAAAGTGACAGATTAGCAGCTCTTCCAGAAGCCAGATGTAGTTTTGCTGCATAGAGTAGAACCTTTACCTCATACCTTTGTCAATGTCATTTATTCCCCATTTGAAATTCTGTACCTGTTTTCTCCTCACCAGTGGCTGCTAGGACATCTGGGCATGTATTTGTGAGCAAATATCTGACAGGGACAGATATTGGGATGTACTGAAACATTGTTGCAGGTCCTTCACAAGAAGTAAAATATCTCTACCTGCCTCAGCACAGGAGAAAGGCCAAGACAAGATACAATCTGCTTCTAAGACACATTTATGTCTCCCTCAACATGCCAGGCAGGCATTACTACCCCTCCCCTCATGGTACCCCTCACCAGCTAGGGGGGAGAAATCTGGCTCCCTCTATGATAAAAAGTGGGGGAACAGAAAGGAATAAAAGAAAATGTAAGATTACCAGAAAAAAACACTAGGAAGTAGAACAGTAATGCAGAAGTCAGAGTACAATGAAATACAAAACTGCAGTTTAAAAAAGGGGGTGGGATCAAGAGGATTGGAGGATTAGAGGCAGGATCTTGGAAGTACATTGACCCTCTTCACTTCCTCCCTGCCCCTGCCCCAGATGCTTAAATACAAGGGAGAGGGATGAACAGGATGGGGCTGGGCACTGAGAAGCAATATCACCCCTCCCTTCTCTGCATAGCACAGCTCTCCTTTCCCTCCTACACTTGTTCCTGGCCTGGCTCCCTTTTTAAAAGCCATTGAATAATCATGTTGGAAGTGATGAAGTGAGAAGAACACCACACTTTCAACATCAGCAAATATATTTTCAGATCTGTTTGATTCTGGAAAGTTCCCATTCATGTACATTTACTTAGGGTGTTCTTCTCTCCCAAACTGTTCCAGATTTTAAAACAAGAAACAGTGCATGGCATATAAGGACAGCATATGCTAGGAGACTGCTCATTTCAGTTGCACTTCTGCAAGCTTCCAACAGAGCCTTCTCTTTTTTATTTATTTATTTATTTATTTATTTATTTTATTTATTTATTTATTTATTTATTTATTTATTTATTTATTTATTTATTTTTACTCTAACATATTGGTGGATTCTAACTTCCAGTAATTTGTGGCAGATCTTTTAATCTGCTCTCTGCAGGCAGTCCCTACACTCAGTAGAGTACAACTATGCTTTCATACCGAACTGAGAAACACTTTGAACAGCCCCCATTACAATAATCTTAAGTATTTTTCCTATGTATTAGGAAAAATATCTTCACTAAAAGGCTTATCAAGCATTGGAATAGTGCAGTGTCTGAGTCACCATCCCTAAAGGTATTTAAGAGACATGTGGTGCTTAGGGACAAGGCTCAGTGGTGGGCTTGGTAGTGCTTGGTTAATGCACTCAACGACCTTAAGGGTCTTTCTCCAGCCTAAAAGATTGGATGATTCTAAACACTATCTGGCTGTGCCCACACTGCTGCATGTCAGCTGTCTGATCTAGGTTAGAAGTAAAGAGCTTTAGAGACCTATTGATAATAGCGTTAAAAGGAGAAAGTTGCACTGATACCACACCAGCAAGCTCGTTCATAAATCATAGAATCATACAATCATGCTTGTATAGACAAGGCCTCCAGTATATCCTAAAATGCCTTGTCCTGGAGATGAAACTGGGGTCCTTTCATAGCCAGAACAGTGCTTGAGAAGGCCTGAGAAGAGGAAGCAGCATATACCTTAACACCTTCTAAATCACAAAACTTAGTGCTGGGCACCCTCTGACAGAGATAATCCACATCTACAGTAATTTGGACCCAGAGCTGCCTGTGAGGAGTTAGTGCTCATTCAGAGACCATTCCTTTAGTCATTGACATTTAAAAGCAGTTTTGATTGTTTCTTACAGAAATTAAGTTTGCACAGTAAAGCTGTGTGTACTCAGCTCCACACAGCTCTCAAACACACTAAACAGCTCCATCCAGATTTGGGAAGTGGCAGTGAACTCTGAGATAAATACATGTGCAGAGGTCTCACACAGAGACAAACCCTGCCAGTGCCTCCTGCAGCAGCAGGATTTTAGCTCCATTAGACACTGGAGGTGGCACGTCATGGAGGTTGCAGACAAGGAGAGAGCTTCTGCTGAATTTTACACCCTTTCAAACATCATCAGCTATTTTGACAAAACTCTAAAATATACATAAATTACTCCATTGTCCATGGTACTGCTTGTTTTTCCTAGGCAAGATGAGGTCCAAATGCTACAGATTGCGAGCTTCTCTAACACATAGAAATACATGCACATAGATACATAGACATATAGATATACACAGATCCAAGCCAAACCAATAAGCATCCAGTTTGCTACCTCCCTTAAGCCACCTGTTTTCCAGCAAGTTGCTTTGCACCACCATCTTGTAAGCTATGCTGACCTTTAAGCCTCTTCTTGGGGAAAAACTTTGGAAGCTTTGATAACAAGTTTTTGCTCTTAAACAGATGCTGAAGATAGCCATCTTCCAATTTGCACAAATCCATTGTTGGATTGTTAGTTAGGGTTTTTCTGTAAAAAGAACAGTTTTAAAATATATATACCACTGCACCTCACAGTTCCTTAGCGAGAAGTTTCTCCCTTTCAAAAGCTTCCAAATGAATAGTCATACTTTCCATGTAATGTGGGACTCCTGCTCTCTGCTGGACACAAGTGCACAGACTTCAAAGGACCAAGATCACCAACTAACAGAGGAGCAACCCAGCCCTGACTTTTCAATCAAAGCTGAAAAATTAAGACCTTTGGACAAAACCTGAATTTAAAGGTTCAGGCCTAGGTGCAATTTTCAACTAAAACTGAGACAGTCAGGCAGCTGCCAAATGAAAAATCAATTGATTTTACTGCTTGGTTCATGATTTTCCTTCAACACAGGGAAGTAGCTACATCTTGTTCCAGACCTCATAGGTTATTTCTGCATGTGGCAGCATATTTGCAAATTCCATGACTAATTCTTCCAAAAGTTCAATAAACACACCTACCTTCTTTGCGTAAAATTGATTTTCTTTGCATTTCATAGTAGACGGAAAACAATAACTGACTTAAACAAGAGCCTACTTCAAGCAAACTGATATTCAGATATTGTCCATAAATGGGACCCTGGTGAATCATAAAGGCAAAAGCAGACACCTGCATTACTTATTTATGGAAATAGGAGATTTGATTGAACTAAGATAGAAAGAGATACACAGTGTTATCATATTGATGATGCTCACAAGATAAATGGGAATTGAAAGGAAGAAATTGTCCTGCACTGGTGTCCCTGATGTATTCCTATCAAGGATCTTTCACGTGGTCAGACAAGAGCATACACCCATCTAATCAAATAGACTAGCACAACCTCACTTTTGTTATGCTTATTCCCAACTTCTGCTCCCTCTTTCACTTCTTCTGACCACAGAAGGATTTTCTTTGAATTTATTATTCATACTTCATTGTGTTCCCAAATGACTTTAGGTATGAACCCAAGAAAAGAGGCAAACATATACTAGATGTGATTACTGAGGGAGGAGAATTGAATCAAGTCTCTAGATGCCTTATTTGAAATAAAGCCTCACAAAAACCCAGCAGAAGCCATGTACACTGAATGTCCTTGTTTGTGGCTCTTTGAGGAAAGGAGTGGATTTAAAAAAACAGAGGAATCTGATCAGTGACTCAGGCTCTTTCACTAGCTACAAAATAACAAGCCACTCTTATATCTCCAAATCAGAAAAACAACTGAAAGTCAGAATTACTCAATCCCACTAACAGCATTCTGAACAATCAGTTAGTGCTCATGTTCTTTGCACACAGTACTTTTGTAATCACTACCTCCTCTTTTGGCAATTTTGTACAAGTTTTATTTTCTGAAGTGGGGTATTGCCAAGGAGTTACTCTGTAAATATTATTTCTGAAAGTGATAGATCATTTGTGCACGTGGTGATTTAAAAATTCATAATTAACACCTCGTTACCTCCCCAGGTGTATATTGGCATGTCCACCTACAACTGGAGCCAAAAAAATTCAGATGTTAAGCCATTCAGCTTAGCACTGTTCTTTCAGTGAGTGTCCTGCTAAATAAATACATTTAAATAGTGGTAGCTATGAGTTTCTTCAACAAGCCACAGCTGAAAATGAAAACATACACCACATAAAACCAGCTATGGTGTATCAAAGACTTATTCATTTTACCTGAATACATAGTTGATGTACTGTTGGTCCAGATCACTGGGAAAGGAAGGAAAGAAAAAGAGGTGGTATTTTTAGCAATGCACTTCATTTGGTGTAACAGATCAGTATATTAAGCAGTAATGTACAGTAATGCTGTAATATTACATTATATTAATTTTTATAATATATAATATATAATAAGGTTAACATTAGGTAACACCAACATTATATTATAATGATATACATTACAAATATAATACAGTAATAATTTTAGCAACAAAAAGCAATTAATTATAAATTAACCAACATATTAACTTACTCACAATTCATACATTATTTCTGTTGTTACTGTCCGTGGAAGTTTCATTTAAAGTGACGATAAAGTGAGACTGATTAAAATTTAGACCCTTTAACCAGAGATGGAAAATGGTTTTGAAATAAATAAGCTTATTCATGCATGTATATTATACAACAAATGCAGTGTCAATGCATCCATCTCCATCCATACAGACAAATGCAGATTATAGACACTGGGAACATGTAATGCCACCTGATTCCAAGACTACAGTTGTGTGGTTGCAGTTCTAACATGCACGTGGGATTAGTGCAGGATTTCAAGGTGTTTAAGGTACTCAGTCATTCCCATCCTGTGGTAAGTCACCAGCTGCTGAACACTTCTGAGACTGTGTCACAAAGCGAAATATTGACAGATTCAAACCATGCAGCTTTCCACATGAACACAGACTAACATTTCCTCTTAACACCTGTGGCAGTAATTAGGGGTTCCTTTTCGAGGGCTGAGTCATCACCCTTGGATAATACACTGTTTAAAACTAATTCAGTGTTCCAGTTAGCAGTGTAACTATCAACAACCACATGCTATTGTTACCAACAATAAATAAGGCTCGTCTTGCAAGAGAAGTCATTAATGATTAACCAGGAGTGGCCCAGCTCCTGCTGATCATGCAGAGCTCCCTACATCACAGTCATCTCTCCTTATAAAAGAATAAGAAAACACATTACCTTAAAGAGCCAGGTTTCCACAACTTGTGAAATATTTTGTAAGCCCCTGTAATTGAAATGACATGTGTAATTGCCATATCATGCAATCATTCTGACAAACAACAGCTTGTTTGGCCGTGGTACTGGCAGACATGGAACCCCTCTGAATTACAGTTTAGCAACACGGCACAAAGGATTCCTAAACCATGAGTAAAGTGAACCTGTTACTTCAAATTAATGGTTTTCAAAGTGTTAGCAGCTCTGAGTACAGTCATGCTTTGTGGTTCTACTAGTCCTTCTGAGGACAAGATATCTTCTAGCTCACGGCAACAACAAAGGAGAGACTCTCTGTGTGTGTGTGTGTGGTTCTGTGTGTAAATACATACAGAAAAGTATCACAGAATGGGTTCTTCAGACCACACCATTTTGGGGGTAAGTTCTGTGATATATATGTTCATCTACATAGAGCTGTTGGCTCTGAGTCACTTTTCCTATTTAAAGTTCTCTCAGCCCTAGGGTTGCCAGGTCCTTTACATTCTTGACCCACCCATCTACCTCTTGTTAGCTTCCATTTCTGTTCTGGGTAAAGATTTGAACACTCATGGAAGAAACAACACAGCTTCAAGCTCTATTTTTTCAAACCCTTTCTTTAAGGCTTCGGGGTATTTTTTTTTGATTCACAGACAAAACTAGAATATGAAAAGTAAATCCAGTAGAAAACTATGAAATGGATGTCCTCAATTCTGCCTCCATTAGACAAGCTGAAGGGTAGAACACACATCCCTTCTGTAATGCTCTGCCTTGATTTACTATGCAGTAAGTTAGTTCATCTGTTTGCCCTTTCTCGTAGCACCTTCATTTCAGTTGATAGGAGATCTAATTACACAAATAACTCCCAACAGCCATATCAACAACCCTCAAAACCAAGAGATGGAAGGCAGCTATATTTTCAGCATAAACATTATGTTGGCACTTCCTACACATTTCAAACACACAAAAGAAGCATTCTGAAGACTCTCTAAGCTGTTTTCCACCTCCATGACCAAGCACTGCTTTACAAATGAGACCCCTTGGCCTTGAGAAAGCAAGAACACACTTGTTTGCATTACAGCAAACAAGTATTTGAAGCAGAAAATCCATAGCTTTTGTATAAATGAGCAAATGTTTACCATATAATATTTCTCCAAAAAGCCCCAAAACTATTTCTTATTTGTATGCTGACAACATTTCAGATGGGGATCTCTAGACCTCCCTAGACAGGAATACATGTAAACACGTTACCTCTGCCCTGAAAATTTTACAGTATGAATAGAAGAAATAAAGAAGGAATCATCTCTAATCTGCAGACAAGACTTAACATATGAATGAGTCACTCAGTTAGTATATAGGACAGATAAGAATCAAATACAAGTCCCGTATTATCCTCCAAAATACTCCAAAAGACAAAAATCTCCTAGTTAAATATTACTACTCTTGTTTTCTTCAGATTTTCTGGGTCTGACTGCATCTAGATTTTCAGGGAAGAACTATGATTTATCCAAATCAATGTTTGGTCTGAAAAAAAAGACGAAAGAAAATCTGAAAGGTTATGCAACTCATTGGTAAAATTTTTAAAAAATGCATATGATTGCCCAAAAAACCCCAACATTTCAACATCCTTCCTCTGGGACCATATTCCATGATATTTTAATATATTTCTGTCAGTTTTTAAATAAAATCTGTGTGTGCAATAAAGCTCCAAGTACAAGTTATTGCTTGTTTTTTTCATGTTTCTTCTCCCCTCAGAAAGAAGTCTCTCTCAGTATGCAACCATCAAAAAACAACCAGAAAAGCTTAGTGCTGATTAAAATTGTATGTGCATTTTCTCATCCACTGTTAACAGACTGCAATATGTAGTTTGTCCTGTTGTTGTTTTCAACATAAAAGCTATAAAAGCTATAAAAAGAATGCACTTTCTTATATTTACTGATCTTCATTCTTTCCAAGTGTTTCTTACATATATAGTCTCAAATACCAGTAACTTCATAATAAAGCTGGTTTCTCCAACACATTTACCATTCCTAATTCTTTTTCTAGAAGAAAATTACTTACCAACACAGATCAAGTGAATTAGAGCCCATAAATATCCGTTTGGATCAAACTGCAATAAAGAACATCTACATAAATAAAAGCATGATGGTGTAAACATACATATTGCAATTTCCCTGCAGTTAGCTTTGCAAAGCAAGTGCAGTGAGTGGGAGCAGTGCTACAAAGACAGGGAAGATGACTAAAGAAGACTAGGAAGACTGAAATTCTTCCTGTCACACTTAGAAACCTGACATATGCCAGTGATTCAGGCTCTCAGCTCGTCTCAGCAAGGATAATTCTATTTCCTTCAGGTGTGTACACCCATTTAAGCAGTCTGAGCATATGGACCCCAGCCTATTTAGTCTTGTATTGACAATCAGGGATGGGAAAGATGATCAGAGGACCATCACAAAGGTTTTTGTCTTGTCTCTTTCCCCTCTGAGCTTCTGCAGCAGCTAAGCAGTGTCTCCACAAGGCTCCAACTAAACAGAGTATCCAAAAGAGGGCTTCAATTGGACATCTGTCTGAGCAAAGTAGGCCCTCCTCACAATCAACAGGGAAAACCAAACATTTTTGAGAGGAATTCACCCGGCATATTTTAGATGTCTGCTTTCAGAATCAGACATTCAGAATTATGTAGCAGGAGATGCTGCTCTGCACCATGGACTATGATGAGAGCTAGTGCAGGTGCAGCACTTCCAATGGCCACTTTTGATCAGATGTATCCAGAAAAGTTCCAGACTCATCTGACTTCAGATATTAACTGAGGTATCTAAAGCAAGGAAGCAGCTTTCCAAAGTGTCCAAAAGAGAATCTCCAATGAACAGATCTTTGGTGGATGGAGCACTCTCTGGAGGTACCTCCTTTCTTTCTCAGGTAGCTACAGAAAGTGTGTACGGTGAAAACAAAATTATTCAGGAACTTCCTGAAAGTACACACAATTAATTCAAACCTAAGTGTTTTGCTGTAAGCCCTAATAAGAACTAAAATTGTAGTTTCCCCAGCCACCACCTTCACCAAAGAACTGTATGTCCACAGTGCTCAGAGGTTTTACTATGATGCAAACACAATAAACCCAGCAAGACTACAACACAGCAACAGGAAACATTTGAAAATCCCTTGCAGGACTCCTACTCTAGCTTACAAGTAAAAGCTGCATCCCTCAGATGCTGACAAGATGTCAAACATCAAGGCCTAACTAGAGCTGCTTTACAAAGCAGAGCTCACCTGTGTGTCACACAAAGGAAGGCACACTGCTGCTGCCAGGAGGAACAGCACACTGTGGAGAAGAGAAAGAAAAAAAAAAAGCAAGACCAAAAGCTTTCAACCTGGATTTGTACTCTCAGCAAAGTAGAGGCAATTCCACTCAATTTTACACTGACACTTCCCTTGTTTAATTTTCTTATTCCATATTTAAAAAGTAATTCCTGCCACCAAAATTACGTTTTACGTCATGCATTCTTCATAACTTGTATACAGCAAAGTTTTACGGGAAGAGAAGCAGCACAAAACACCACAGAAGTGATGAAAGCAAGTTTTTCTAGTGGAGAATATTTTTGTTCACTAGCCATTTGGCTTCCCTAGGCTTTTTCTGAAAGCCAGAATCAGCCAATTTCTGGCTGAATGGCTACCAAAAACTTCTTTCATTAAGATGAATTGTCTGTTACAACAATTCCAACAGACGTGACCCCATTGCAAGTGACATTGCTACTCCAGAACACAGAGCACAGCAGAAGTGACTGGTATTACACTAGAAATGTCTTAAGGACAGCACAAGTCCTCTCCTTGTCCACTGACTTAGGCTAAATAAATTCTTAACCTGTGGCTGAGTCAGTATTGGTTCAAGCTACATGGAGTACACTGATGTGGAGTTTCTGTCGACTGTCACTATTAATACTAACATACAGTTGGTTTTGCAGCTTATTTTCCTGCTCTCTAAAGGCATGGGAGAAGACAGAAAAAAGATTATAAAAAGTAATGGTATCCTTGACAATAATTCAGTGGTGAAGACAAGGCCACAGTAAGTCAGATAGCGGAAACAACAGGAAGAAATTAGCAAGATAATGCCTCTAAGTGTACTAAATAATAACCCAACATTATCTATTCTTAAGTACAGCTAAAAGATTACAAAATGTGGAAGACAGCAAATATCCATTCTTCAAGGGGATGTGGGGGGCACAGAATCAAAATTTTAACATATGACTGGTTCACTTCTGCTTGTGCCTTTCTATCTCCTTTTTGAAGCCTAAACAACCAGGGCCAACAAGGGTTGGTAGCTGTGTAGCTTAATATCACAGAATCATCAAGGCTGGAAGAGACCTTCAAGATCATTTGTCCAATTGTCAACCCAGCACCACCATAATCACCCTAAACCACATTCCCAAGTACCACATCCAAACAGCTCTTGAACGCTGCCAGAGATGGTGACTCCACCACTGCCCTGGGCAATTTATTCCAATGCCAAACCACTCTTGTAGTGAATTTTTTTCCTTAATATCTAATCTGAACCTCCCCTGGTGCAATTTAAGGCCACTTCCTCTTGTCCCTTCACTTGAGACATGGCAGAATAGACTGACGCCCACCTTGCTATGAATGACTCTAGCAGAAATGGATCTCATTTACCTCTCATTTCTAAGGAAAGGCATTTTTAGCTACTTTCTAACACACTAATTATCTTTCTCTTACTGTTTACGAGTACTCACTGAAACTTCAAACCTGGTTTCCATCTCCTTTCCAAAAGCATTGTTATGAGCACTGCTCTTTCATTCATTTCATTTTTGTAAGGAGAAAAAACATATCTATTCAAGCAGTTGTTTAAAAAACCCCTAAAAATATTTGATTATTCCCATGTTGCAATTTAGGCTCACCGCCCACAGGAATGTGCCTTACATTCTTCATTGTTTTAGTGTCGCATTATCTGAAGCAAATACAGAGGCTGGAGCCAAAACAAATCTGAATCTGAATCTGAGTAGTTTTAAAAGCTTACCTGCAGACTTTCAGATGAGAGGTCTGCTGTAAAAAAGAAAGTATGATTAAAACATTAAAATTTAATTATAAAAATGGTAAAATAGTGTTTTCTCCTTCCGAAAACTGGAAAGTGATGACAGCTGATCTTACTGCACCACACACATTAAAACTTCAACAAGCAATATTCAAAATTTGAGCACTGCTTAGCAAATTTAATTTGATAAAGAACAATCAGGATTACAGATTAGCCTACTCCACCTTGATTTATATTTTCAGATTGCTTACCAGCAAGTAAACCTAAAACCAGACATGAATTTTATACCTGCTCCTCAAACTTGACTTGAATTATACCAAAAATGTGTAACATATGTACTCAGATATTGAGTTTTCTTAATTAGGTACTGCTGCATTCAAATCAGTCTTGATCTAAACTCATGAAATTTTCCCAGTTCTTGATATGAAATTGTTCCTGAGAAGCTTCCAGTTAGACCTGTGTTTGCATTATCCTTGTCTGCAGTGCTTTTGTTTTTCAAGAGAGGAGTCATCAGCTTGTGACATAGAAGGAAAATATGAAACGCTTTGACAGGGAGACTAATCAGAGGACAATGACACAGGGCCATGCCATGGTACACATTGCAATGTCCCTTAAGCATGACCTTAGTGATCTGTTCTGTTGTTAGATGTAGTAAACACTCATTTATCTTTCTTCTTTATAGACAACAGATATAATGAATGGAAGATGCCTTTCACAGCAAGCCAGAGGCCACTGCAGAAACAACTTTGTGATGAATGATTTCCCACTATCAGATCACACAGCAGCTCTGTGGTCAGTTAGAGAAACATTTCAAGAAAAGCCTAAAAAGAAGGCTCCCCAATACAGTTCATGAGAAAGATACCCCAGCTCTTACAAAAGGGTGCAGGAATTATTCTCCTGACTTTCACAGGGGCAGAATCTCAAGTGTTCAAAACAAATTCAAAAATGTACCATTCCTTCTGCATTTTATGTGGAGATGTGACCTATCTGTAATCATACAATGCACTAGATTGTACTGATTAGTTCTACGGACATAGTCCTCCTTCCCCTCAGCTCAAACAATGAGATTTTTATGTGGGGCATGAGAGAGAGGGAATATTAATTTTCAAAAAGAAAAAACAAGCAGGACCAAGCCAGTCTTAAAAATGCAGATCAGACTGGTGATATGTATTTGCAGTGCTTCATCAGCTAAAGGGGAAAAGGAAATATCACTATAGATACTTGTCAACAGCAAAAAGCTCTCTCTAGGTCTCATTAATGAGTAGTTATTACAGTGAGTCTAGAAAAGTACATGGCACTAATGCCTGTATTCTATCACAGGAGTTACCTTCACTAATCAATTACCTCTTTCAGCACAAACTTCTGGAACCCGCAGGTTACAACTTCTGCTGCGTTGTGCACAGTGAGGAACACCGGGATTGGCTGCCATGGGGAGAGAACAAAAATGCCCAAATCAACCCAGAACAGTCACACACACAGGAAGGGGCACTCCTCCCAGAGACAGCTGTCCCACATGTCTGTGGTTTGGGGTTTTGTTTTTGAAGCTGTAAACCCATGCCACATTGCCTAAAAGAGATTTAACCCATTCCAATCACTACCACATGGTACAGGCATCTTTAAATGCAGACCCTGCTGCAGACCTGCTTGCTGTGTCTCCCACTGCTGAGTGCTCAGTCAGGCTGTTTGTACACAACCACCCCAGTGAGATTTGCACCAGGTTTCTGCCTCTAGTTTTCCCTCTCTGATCTTCAGCCTCCACAGTAAACAGTTCTCATTTGTTGTCCTTTTTCTGTCTGCCGGTACTAAGAATACAGTGTGACTCCTAGCAACAGAACTGTGGGCAGGATGATTTTAGGTGATTGTTTTCAGTTACTGCTAGGAAGAGCTGCCCAAAACTAGGATAGAAATGCAATAGTTCATACACAAATGATGTTGAAATTATACCCACTGAGGTATCTGGACACCATCCCAACATGAAATCATTAAGAAACAAACCCCAGTGATAACAATAATGAATCAAACACCCTCTGCCCCGGGCAAACCCAACCAGAATTAGTGGTTCATAATACTTCCTCCAAATCAGATCCATGGTCTCTCAGACAGTTGAAACAGAAGCAATTCTCCACTCTGATTAAGATAATCTAAAGACTAAGCCAGTTTAGGAAGCAGTATTTCCCCACAAGTGTATAGTATTTAAATCACAGGAACAGAGAATGAGTTACTTTCTCAGTGATGTCCAAGCTTTTAAGTTTCAGGTGATATAAGCAGCAAATATCTCTCAAATGTGACTTCACATATTTTCTGTAATTTTCTTTTCTTTACCATAAAGCCAGATAAGCATTGCTCATTGAACATTTTAAGTCATAATGACAACTGGGGTGGATCCATAAACACAACTGTTACATCAAGATAAGAAAGAAAATCACACACACACAACTGGTGTGAAGTTGTTGGACGTAGCTTCACCAGTCCTGAAAACCAATTCTCAACCCTGTTGCTGGACAACTGAGAACATAAACCCAGAAGTATTAACATAAAAGCACTCTGACCTTGACACAGCAATAAGAAATACAAGAAATACCCATAAACAAGGAAAGTTGACAGCAGAATTTACATTCTTCCCTTCGTGAAAGCGAATTTGTTGGGTTTTTCTTTCCTCCCTTCAGCTTTTGGCTCTTTCAAATGTGTTTTGGAGCCAGCAACGGCTCCAGTTTGCCTAGCCCAGTTAACCTTCTCCATATGTCTATTGCCTTGGATGCAAGTAGCTCTTAAATTTGTGAGCGGGCTTAACGCTTATGAAAAGAAAGGTTTACTGGCTGGGCAGGCAGGGTGAATAGACTCTGTACAGAGCTCCCCTCACGGCTCTGTGTATTTTTTTAATGCATCACAGTCCAGAGCTAAGCAGTCCTCCTCCAGTTCTAGCCCTGAATCCTTGGTCTGGGGAGATTGCCAGCACCTCTAGGAAGAGGCACAAACAGAGATTAAAGTTGTAGCTTTGCCAGTATACAGGAGTGTTTGAAAATGGGTCCCCTTGGATTTGATAATAAAAGTACACATAATTTCTGCTTTAGGAATAAACCCACTTAACTCAAATATGCTGTTGAGATGAGCCAATTTAGCTATGAGTTTGGGAGAGTCCACTTCCCTTCTCACTCTGTCATAAAATTGTTGTACACAAAGTTATTGTAAGTAAAGCTTCTCTGTAGGATTGAATTTTGTCCCACTACAAGCCAGCACATAATAATTATGGCCTAAGACTAGTCATCCTTTTGACTTGCCTTGTAAAATGGCCACAGAATTAGATCTCTAAATCCCCCATTCATGCACAACAGAAGCCATTAAGAAATGGAGATGCACCCTTAAAAAATATTTGGGATACAAATCAAAACCCTCCACAGCCCTTCTGCCACTCCAGTGCAGTTCACTCCAGAGTGACCAGAGCAGGAACAGGAGCCTGACACAGTAACTTACAGAATGACTACGAAGTAAGAAGAAATAATAGAGAGGATATGATTCATAACTCCTCCACCACCCAGGTGAGTAAGCAGAAAAGGTGCTGCTGCATCTTCTAGGCTTTAACGATGTTTCCAGACAGGGCTTTCCTCAGGGAACTTTGCTTACCTTACACCAAAGAAGCCCAATGGAACTTCCTTTGACAAGGAACCAAGAGGAGGTAAATGCAATCACTGAGACAGAACTAATCTGGGAGCAGAGGGCTTCTGAGCACATGCCTGTGCTTTCCCAATATTATTTGGGTCCAAGATAAGGCCCCCAACCTTGCTTACGAGGACAGGACCTCCTGTTCTTTTCTGTTCTGTCTCTCTACTGGGATTTTCAAGGGATCACTACAATCAGAAGTCCCTTTTGATTCTCCTTGGGGCTTAGGAGGTGACAGGAGCAAGTTGTCTCTGGAGTTACATTAAGACGCATCGACAGAATGTAGAAGGGAACTAGTGCAGCATCTGGCCTTGCAGACTGCATACAACAGCAAAAAATTGTTATTTTAAAAAAATTAGTGCCACCAATTTATTTTACTTTTTTAAAGGAAAACTATATAATTTAAGCATAAAGCATTCAAGTTTCATGAAAGCAGATTTGACATTCTGTAAACATTTGGTAAATTACTGTGATGCAAATGACTCATAAAATGGAGTAATCTAACCCTTCCCATAATCTCTTTCAAACTTTCTACTTGTTTTTTCAAATCCTGCAAAGAATCAAAAGCTTCTCACTGAAATGGTCTTCATCAGTTTCCTGGAAGGATTTCCCACAGATCCCACAACCCCATTCCTCCTTTTGCAAAGTTACAGCTACTGATTTCTTCAGCTTCTTCCCTACTTATACAATTCAGACCACTGAGGATCTGTTCAGCAAAACACTGCATACTCTGGAGAGATGCTGAGTGCTTCGGTCTGTCACAGAGATGCTTTCTGATACTTAGTAGGACTGGACCGCTGCATTAGCTCCATTAACAATGGATCTATTATTTAAACCCCTCCTGCCTCCTTTCCCCTCAACCCAGGAACAGCATTAAACACCACGTATGAAGGGAATGTTTTTTGTTTACAAAGTAGAGGTAATAAAGAACTGATTTCTACTGGTTCACTTCTTACCAATCTAGACAGTGCCCTAGAGCCAGCGTAAATAATGCCCACGAAAAGTACTGATGCAGGAAGCCATGACAGGATTTCAGACCTGTGAAAACAATTAAAATCCCATTATTTCACCACATTCTGTTTACATACAGAAAGCAACAGTTGCTTGCAAGGAATGTAATAATATGTAAATACGTACATAAATTTCAAACATATTAAAGTCACTGTCTGATTGCTCAGTGTTCCTCCCATTTACTAAGGAGTCCAAGTCAGAAATTATTCATTTTATCTAATCCAAGAGAGGAACTAACTGCAGATATATTTTCTTTGTTTTACTCTTTCCCTGGCTCCTCTCCCTCCAAAATCCTGTTGTTGTATTTTTTTTTCTCCCTTAGAAATTACTCCCATTCACTTTAAAGGAGAGACATTTTAACTAATTTCCTTGATATTTTGTGAAAGGAAAAAAACCTGACAAATGAAGGCATAAAATGGCTCACTTGCACAGACAGCACACATTTTCACTATGTACAAATACACTTGGCCACCCACACATTCATTTCTCAGCCAGATTTACAAAGCGACTCTTCCTAAAGATCAGATTGTCTCTGTGGGAGCCTATCTCTTGAGATTTCCTAATGATACTCCTTTGACTAAGCCAAACTCCTAGAGGCAGTTTGACGACTAATGGAGGAATGAAGTCATCAGATTGATTTGATTAATATTTTTTTTAGCCATGGTTACTGCACTAGGGTCAGGTTTCAGTTCTGAGAAGGGGCTTCAGAATTTGCACTTTTCCTATTTTTGATCTTGTTACTTAAGGGAAAAAAGGAATCAGGTAGGTGGTAAATTTCAGAGAGAATAATGTAAGATTTTGGGCCAAGGAAGAAAGGAGTAGCAATGAGGTAAAGGCCTGAATCAAAGGCTTCCCAAGACTGAAGACATGGCTGCCCCGTCCACTCTTCCCAAGCTTTGAATTAAAGTGGAGGAAACATTAGTGATCAGTGCTGGTTCTCAAAACAAAACCAAACTGCTTGTAGTTCCTTAATTTGCATTACACTTCCAGTTAACACGTAAGACTTGAAATGCAATTTCAGATACTGGTACACCACCACACTTCATGGAACACCAGAAAACAGACCACTAAATGATGAAACCAGAACAGTATGAATGAAGATAAAACATGTGCAAAGATTCATGTAGTCACAGAGAAGGGAAAAACCATAAATATCACATTTCTTCTGTTACATATATATATAATTTTCCAAGATACTAAATCAGAAACCCAGGGCCACAAAAATAATCTTTAGATCCTTTCACTGGCATAAATATTTGCTCTGGGTTTTCTTGAGTAGTCACCATAAATTTTTATAAAAACACTTCTTCTTTTGAGGTTATTGACTTCAGCTGGAATTTCATCAAGACCAAGATCTAATACTGTCATACCTCATTACCAATGAATTCATATCAGACACCAACAAAAATACCCCCCACCCTATTGGAATGGCAACAAATGGAAGGAAGGGGGAGGGAAGAAAAGAAAGTGGGTCTGAGAAGATAAAAGGAACACATGATGAAAACCAAATTTTCATTTAGAACATAAAAATATCACTCTTTCATGTTCCCCACCACTAAACTGTAGGAATCCTAAATATGTCTCCATCTCCAATGCAGTTCTGAGAAGTGCAGTGGAAAAGGACTTCAGATGCATTTTCCATGATGTAAGGGTAGAATTTTATGCTGCCAAGTGGGAATTTCAAGACTGAAAAAGAATGCATGGATGTTTGATGTAACGTGTCAGCATCAACCATCTGTCTTGTATGTAAACCAATTAGCAGCTTCTTTTGTTGGCAATACAGTGATGTACATGCAAAATAGGAAAAGAACCGATGAGTTTGTGGTTGTTGTAGGGCTAAATCTCGATCCCACAATAGGCAATGGGTAGGTTCCTCCAAACAACACATATAGTAAAGTTCTGAGCTGCTGCTTGGCTGTGGGTGAAATGCAGCACTGCAAGAAATGCCAATTGGAACACATCACACTTATGTGCCTACAAGAGTTTGGCAGAAGCTGGGCAGCAGACTGCAGCACTGGAAGAATTATGCAGATGCTGCATGTTCCTCTGTGCTCCACAGAGCCCTTGTTTTACTAATACTAAAAGCTTTGCAGACAGTCAAAATCTGCTGTTTAGAAGAAATGATGGAGGGTCCCTTACAGCATATCCGGGGGGGAAGCAGAGGCAAAGCAGGTTATCCACAAAACCTAAGTGAGATTACTCTAAATAATATGTTTTTATTTGATCTTTATAGTGAGGTTATTATTCTGGACTTTAGACAAAGGACAATGATCTCTATGTAATAATTTAATTCTGCTGAGACACTTTGTAATAACCTGAATGGGCTCAGAAAGAATACGAAATCAGTCCGTGAGACAGAAAAGTCGAGACTTTGTGGACATAAACAAACAAATGGATGGCAGTTGATTATTTGAAGCATGATGAGACTAAAGACTGGCTATGATATTCCTAAGTATCCTACACATACACCAACCCTTCCTCCCAAAACAACAGACAGATTCAGAGACAAATATTCTGTAAGGGGGGATGTTTTAGCATTAAAATCACCTTTGCACATTATGTTTGTTCATTTGTTTGGTTGTTTGCTGGTGAGTTTTTTGGTTGGTAGGGCTTTGGAGGTTTAGAAAACTCTCCGTTTTTTTGTTTTGGCTTTGATTAGTTTTTTTCAATGCAGGAGATATATGTTACAAATCCACCTCTGCAAAGCACTAAAGCATATGCCTAATCTCTGTGAAGAAAGACAGGTTTAAACTCATGCTTAAATAGCTGGATGAATTATAGCCAAAGTATGCCAATTAATTCTGGTTGCTCCATTCAGTCTATTCTAGAACAGGTATTCTGTATTAACTAAGCTAATGAAGAGGTTTCTCAAGAGGGATTTCAACCCCTTTCCCTATAGTGTGCTGACATCTAGTGGCCTCAAGTCTCCAGGGTCAAAATAAGAAATAATTTTTCATCAAAACTTTTCTTAGATAAAAACAATCTCTTCAACATCAGAGAGTATCCTCTATTTTCGTTAATATCTTCCCAGGTCTTGAAAAGACAAAAGTACCTTTTCCATGATGGGGAAAAAAGATTCAACTTCTTTAATTTCATTATCTAAAGCAGAAGTAATCATTAGTGATGAAAAGCTGAACTATAAAAGGACATTACTGATGGCTGTATTCCTCTAGACAGTTCTGTGAAACAATATAAATTTGATAATAATATATATATGTATCAGTACCTGCAAGTAAAGCTAGGTTTGGACCCTAATCCTGTCTCTGCCAAAGACACTGACAGCTCTTATGACATCCTCAGTTGATTGCAGATATAAAATGGGAAACTAAATTCCATTTTCATTTACAACCTCACTTATATTTCTGTGGTGATATAGTCACTTGCATAGACATGAAAACAGAACACAGCCTGTTTTTTCTGACATACTCACAGGATTTCATTCTAAGTGAGGAGATTCAATTCTTCAAGCCAACTGTTTGAATCTCAAACAGAAGGCTCATCAGTTGTCACTTACTAATACAGAATCACTGAGAAAAAGTTACATTAGAAGGGATGTCTAGCAGTCACTTAGTCCAAACTCTCCCACCTTCAGAGTCAAGTCACATTACTCTGGTCATCACCCAGGAAAGTTTTTAGTATCTTCTAAGATGAAGATTCAATGACTGCTGTGGGCATACATCCTCTAAGTGATGCCATTTTGCACAACAAAAAAAGATGCTACATTCCATACTGCAGAATGGATCCACCTGAGCAGAGTACAGCGTGAGGACTCTTCTGAATTGTGCCATCACACTTAGCTCAAGCAGATGATCCTTGTCTACAAAGCACCATTTAATTTGGAGCATGATTGTCAGCTAGGAAAAGGTGAATGATCCCCATTTAGGAGACAGCTCTTAAAAAAAGGCAGATCATGTTTGTAGACTTCACAGCCCCGAGGGTTTTGTGGAAGGTTGTGTCAATGCTCTTAACTAACATTACCAAAGTTTCTCTTACAATATTAAAAGAAAAATCCAGGAAAGAGATAGGGACAGATGGTTGGATAAGATATCTTTATTGTGGTCACTAAGGGCTTTTTGGCTATTTTACCAAGGTTAAAATGAATCCACTTTGTATTAGTAGTTGGTTTCAGTGGGTGTCAATGAACACCCATCTGACTAAAATGTGAGTTCCCTTCTACATCTGTGAAGCAGAACACACCCACACCCACGCCAACCTCTATTTTAGCCTGTTAGTAACACATCCATGACCAACTTAACTATGTTGTAATCCAGCTACAGAAAATAAGTGTTTGGCAAAAAACAAACAACCTACAGTACCTTGAACACAAGTTTATCTCCACCCAGCCCAGCTTCCAGGAGATGTGAAGCAGAAGTCCACCCACCAGTGTTTGCCACCTGAAATAGAACAACACCAGAAATAATATGTGAGGCCTAGGAAACACGTGCAGATAACTTAGAAAAAGTACCAAGTAATGCACACTGATTTCTTTTACATTTTAAAATAAGTTATCAGCTTTCTTCTTCCTTAAGCTAGTGGTTTTCAGAAAGGTGTTTCAGGTTTCTTGGGTGAAAATCCTTGAACATCTAGCACAGCTCAGACTGAGATATTGTATTACAATTTTAAATGACATTAACATCCATAACAGATATAGAATTGGGTTTATTTATTATTCCCATTCATTGCAATGCATTTAAGCAATTATTTAAAAACTTTCTCGCACATACACAAATAAACAAATACTAACTCTATGCAGTGTTATTGCACCTGGACACTGTCAGAGAAGAGTGAGCTCATTTTCCACATGGATATGGTAAATATTCAATGCTACTATCACAGCTCACTTCACCTTTTTTTGGATGAAGAGCATATGAGAGCTTAAAAGCCAAGTTTCCCTGACATTTGCTGCAGGTTTGACCATGATCTATCCAAGCCAGTGATGAAATCCCATGAAATCCCATCAGCTTTATTGAGAATTTCCTCTTGTCTCAGGTTTTAAGGACACAAGTTGGCGACCATTTCAGATGTTTAGCACTATGCAGTACAGTCTTAGATTATACAGGGAACAAAACCAAGGACAATGAACAATAACAGCATGAACTGAGAATTACATTCTTTTCGTCTTTGCTCATCTGTCATAGGTCTAAGTGAAAGTGCATCTGAGCCACTTAAAAAATTTCAAAAAAAGGTCACTTTTAAAAGCCAGAAGTTATGGAAAAATATTAAGATTCTGAAATGCACTTCGAAATAATAGGAAAAGGAAATAACTGTGGTAAAACAGATGCCATGAGGCAGTTGCTTGCCATTGAAATATGCTTTTCTGTTGATTTACCACATCTATTTTACAAAAATTACTCAAAACCCTCTCCCCATATGATTAAAGCCTTGTGCAAGAGACAGTCTCTGTGTGTGTGCTAAAACTGAAGAAAGCATTCACTGCATATTTAATTGAGCTGAATACACTCAAAGTAAGTGGAGATTCCCAAGGCAATTATTCCTAGAGTTGATTGCAGTCCTGGGACTTAAAGTCAGGCAAAAATGTAAACCATGCTAAGCAGCAGAAAAGGAAGCAAAGATATCCAGTGTCTGCAGGTTTTAACATCATCTCAAAAGAACAAACAGGGGAAGTCTTGACTCTAAGAGGCCAGATTTTCACTAAATGTTTCATCAACAACATTGATGGTAGGTATGGACACTAAGCAAAACATTAAATTTCTCATTACAGTTATTGAGATATGATAGTGACTTGTGATGCAGGGTTACCAAAAGCTAAGCATGAAAATGAGCAACATGGTATTTGTGGGTGCCTAATGATGGGTTTAAGGTTGGTTTTTTCTAGCATAGCAAAAGAACACACCGTAACTGCACACGATCCAGGAGTGCCATTTTCAAAGAAGA
Organism: Monarcha castaneiventris obscurior; assembly: GCA_026261815.1. Lineage (NCBI taxonomy): Eukaryota > Metazoa > Chordata > Aves > Passeriformes > Monarchidae > Monarcha > Monarcha castaneiventris. Next base: position 1,368,972 of record JAMPIT010000379.1, read on the forward strand.
GAGATTGTACTGTAATTGCTACTTTTCTATGCTGAAGCATAAGACTTTAAGGAAAATGAGAAATTATGGACTATATATCTTAGTTACATCATCTCCATGATGTTTAAAAATTAACCAAGACACTTAATTGAATGCTTTATTAAGGCTTCAAGAAGTATGTTCTCTGGACAGCAAAAGCCAGTAATAACAAGAGGTAGCAAAAGTAGCTTCAGCATGAAACAGCAAGACATTAAAGTCATTTTTTGAAACAACTGTATTCTTAAAACAATACTTACCCTTGAAAAAGGGTAGGATAGGTAAATTGCAGGACAGACAGCACATACTGGAAAACAAATAGCAAATTAATGGACATCAAACACCTACAGTTTATAATATTAACAAACAATCACGAGCCACAAAACATACACAAAAAGTTTTCAGTTTTCTTTATTTTGGTCGAAAAGAAAATAAAAAGTCTAGTAGTTTCTCTTGCTGCAGTGTATTTCCTCCCCCTTCCCTCACTGGGCTGGACTGTGAGCTCTGAAATGCATGATAGGCCTCAATCTTGATGAACAGCATCTGGACTAAGTTCCACTTGAGCTTATGAGAAACACTGTCTGCTCCCAGGAACTTAATGCTGTCCAGCGAGCTCCTGCTTTTTAACAAACAGCACTGGAGACTTATTTTTCTTGCCTGCATAACAACCCAAGCAGAACAACATTTTTGTTACTGAACTTCCGAAGAAAGTCACCAACCCGCATTGCAGCCAGGATGGAAAATTCCTTCATCTGAACCCAACTCTCTCGTGACCCTATAAACAGCAGTCCTGAGTGAGACCCCTTGAGCTCTCCTGGACTGCAGCAGGATACAACCAGCAACCTCCCTCTGAGTGGGACACCTCTCAGAGCCAGCAAGCCCTCAAGTTTGCTACATTTGGAGGATCACTGAATGAAGATGATGGATCCTGGGCTGATACCATCCACTCCTCGAGAGTCAACCCTTTGCCCATGAAGAAGATGCAAAGGCACCTGATGTGAGTACTTCACTGAATCTGAGGGGAATTTTTCCTGGGTATACCTTGTACATGCTCCTTTAGGTCTGTGTGTGAATGTGGATACGCTGTAGCAAATTTATTACGACTATTGCTCTCTTAGATTCTTAAGTACATTAGGTTTGTAAGTAAGATAGGCCTGTGGGTCACTGTTGCGCCTCTATTAAATTCTATACAAACCTTTTGTTAAATTCTTTAAATTAAGCTTTTGATTAAGAGCTGCTACATTTAAGTGCTGTTAAAACCTTTAGGCTAAACTGTTGATCAAATCTGGGGCTAAGTTTGGCAAGCAGGTCCACTGTGAATGCTGTGACTCAGTGTGAGTGTCTTATTTCCTTTTATCCTTACCCTTTTCTATTCATACTTCCATGTAGATAATTTTAGGGTGATTGATTTTTAGATTGATTGATTTTAGTCTGATTTTTCTCTGCTTTAGCCATCAAATAATGATGTAGTAGATGTAATGATATAGTAATGATGTAATGATGTAATAACGTAGTATTGATAGTAGTAGAGTGAACCTTGCCAACAAACTTCGTAGTGATTTCACTTTAATATTAAACCTGCTTTTGCCCATCCCTTTGAGTGACCTAAAACACTAATTTGCAACACTTCCCATGCCAGAACTGGATGCTGAATGCTGCCTCAGTCGCAGTGGAAGGTAACAGACACCAAAGTACATGAGGCATAGAGTGGACACACAGAACAATGGAGAAGGCTGTCATCTGAATTGCACTTTCACTTTCTGAACACACTCCATACATCACACAGAATGGAAAAGGATTAACAGGAACAAAATGCCATAAGCACCAGTCAATTAAAATCATATCGTACCAAAGAGGCAGTCTTTGGCACAATCAAGAGCAATAATCTTAATGTAATCGTCTCCTCATGACTAATGGATCTTACACACTCAACATTCTGCTCACACACTATTTTGTGTAAAATATTAAGCAGCCCATAAAGCCCATTGGAGATGTAATACATGGGGGTAAAAAGCAAAGCCTCTATGTCATTGCTTTAGCGTGTTTTGTCTGGGCCTGCACGTACGGATGCTGGTGTCTCTTCACATTATATAGGTATATATGCAAATATGAGGCATAAATACATGTCTTCCAGGTCTAACAACTTCCCATAAAGAAATATATAAATACCACATCTGCAAAGGAGAAGAATGATTGAAGCTTCCTCAGAGGAAATGAAAGGTAACAGCTGTTCCTTCCAAGAGCCAGCAGAAGCTGTCAATGGCAAAAGGAGAAGCTGAAAGCTTTCAGCAGAGACAAAACTGTGCTGAGCACCTTGCAAGGTCCAGTTTTCAGGTGTGTGGGGTGTCACTAAGAAGCTGGCATCAATATATAGAGACAAGGAATGTTGATACAACCAGGTCCTTTCACACATACACCTGTCAGAAGAGCCATGTGCACTTTAAATAAGGATGATCTACCTGCACATATCTGTACCCTGCTTGCATTTGCACACCACCTGCAACAACTGGAAGGTCTATATTCTGGTTATTTTTAATGTTATTACACTAAAATCTACATTCGGGTTTGAGAATGGAGGCCCTCTGTCAATGTCCCTCTGACTTCCTCTCAAGCACAGTTAAGCCAAGTACCTTTCCCGATGCATGATGCAACCTGGCAGCTCTTTTAGCCCCTTTCTGTTTATCCAATCACTGCTCCTAGCAGTCTGTCAAATCAAGTGCATTATCTCTCCCTACAAACTTTGCTCATGTCTGGACTTCAGTCTACTTCTGGGCATCCTTAATGGCAAATGTATCTTGGAACAGAAACCACTGGCCAATGCCCAGAAAAGATTTCATTTTCACCTCTGAAATGCTGCTTTCCTCTAATCCTCTCTCAGAAAATTCATACCCTGATTGCTCCACCAACATTTTTTTCTTTCAGAAATCTGCACCAGAAATAGAGATGCTCTCTGATAAATAGGGTAGCACAGAGCAGTTACCATATCTCCTCCTCCCAGAGTAAAAAAATTACTTTCAATCTATGCTTAAATGATATGATTTTATTCACAATGTGGCCATCTTCAGCCTACTTCTTCTGCTTAGACATTTCAGCAACGCTAATAAGAAATTGTTACACAGTGGAAAATAAAATTCTTGTCTTTAATTTGCGGGTTAATTAAGCTGTCAAAGGAACAAAGTTGCCATGGAAGTTAATATTTGTTTCACCACTGAAATAATACTTTGAATATTTCACATTTTTCCCTTGGATAATTGATATTATTGTTCCAGTTAACAGATCTTCTTTTGGGAATGAGTGCAGCTGCCAGATACCCAAGAGTGAAGCACATACAGCATCAGCGATACTTTCAGTGCAGCATAACTTCTGGCTCTATAACACTTCATTCATTGGAATGACATGATGTCAACCTCCTCGCTCTCCTAAACAAGACAATAGTGGAACGTATGTGTCGTGGAAAGGTGAAGATGTCACACACTGAGCAAAACGAAACCGGCACGCTCGCCGCAGTTTCGGGAGCACACTGGGATGGGCGGCAGGCTGAAGCGCCAGGGACTTTTTCACTCATGGGGCAGTCCCGTCCGGGAAGGGCTGATCCTCGGGCTCTCCCCGAGCAGGGCAGGGAGAGCAGAGGGCAGGGAAAGCAGAGGGCAGGGAAAGCAGGGCAGATCTCTCCTCTTTCTCCTCTTTCCTCTGCTCCTGGCTCCCCGCACTTTCCTCGCCCCCCGCTCCCCAGCTGCGGACCGGCTGCCCGGCGCCCCCGCACCGCCCTGCGCCCCGCCCGGCCCGTCCGAGCCCGGGGCGGCCCCGCGCCCGCGCTCACCTTGTTGGTGAAGCTGGAGGCCAGGTAGAAGAGGCAGAAGGCGAGGCCGCCCGCCGACCTCTTCAAATACATCGGTCAGCGCGGGCGCGGAGCGCGGTCCGGCGGGCGGCGGCCATCGGCCATGGCAGGGACACGTCGCCTCAGCGGGCGCCGCCTCTGCCGGGCCGCTGCTGCCGCCCGGCGGCCGTGCCGGGCTCAGGGAGCCGTGCCGGGCTCAGGGGGCCGTGCCGGGCTCAGGGGGCCGTGCCGGGCTCAGGGAGCCGTGCTGGGCTCAGGGGGCCGTGCTGGGCTCGGAGCGGCCGTGCCGGGCTCAGGGGGCCGTGCCGGGCTCAGGGAGCCGTGCTGGGCTCAGGGCGGCCGTGCCGGGCTCGGAGCGGCCGTGCTGGGCTCAGGGGGCCGTGCCGGGCTCAGAGCAGCAGGAGCAGCCGGCAGCGCCGCAGCCCGGGCACAACCGCGGCTCGGGTGGCAGCGGCCGAACCGTGCCCGGCAGGAGAGGGAGGGCATCGTCCCCTCTGCTCGGCCCTTGTGAGACCCCACCTGGAGTGCTGTGTCCAGTTCCGAGGCACGCAGCACAGGAAAGACCTGTTGAAGCGAGTCCGGAGAAGGGACGTAAAGATGAGCAGAAGGCAGGGGCACCTCTCCTGTGAAGACAGGCTGAGAGAGCTCGGGATGTTCAGCCTGAAGAAAAGATGCTCTGCAGGGACCTTACATCAGCCTTTTAGTACCTAGAGGGGACCAGCAAGAGAGCTGCAGAGAGATTTTTTACATGGGCATGTAGTTGTAGGACAACGGGGAATAGCTTTAAACTGAAAGAGGGTGGATTTAGACTAGACGTAAGGAAGATATCTTTTACCGTGAGGGTGGTGAGCCATTGGAACAGGTGGTGGATATCCCATCCCTAGAAGTGCTCATGGCCAGGTTGGACGGGGATCAGAGCAACCTGATCTAGTCAAAGATGTTTAGCAGGATGCTCTGCCCTGGAATGTGGTCAAGCAACTTGGACAATGCCCTGTTTGCAAAGTTATCAGTGGTGCACTGAGAGGGCATCAAGCTAGTTTTGGTGTTGAATTATGATAAAACTAGTCTGACACATCAACCCCAAATTACCATCCTGACAGTGAAGCAAAGATTTGGCAGACAAGCTGCTAAACTGACCTGGAGACATATGACTGGCAGTCAGTCACTTTAAAAGTCCAGTCCACTTTCATATGGTTAGGTTCTTCTAATATATCCCTTCTTAGAGTGTGTATGAAGATTCCTCCTTTGGGTAGGGACACGCCTCAAAGTTAGTCCTTAAGGCTGAGTGAGCAAAAGAGATTTTGCCCATGGTCGTTGATATGGGTGAGTTACATCAATCTCTGCTTTAATAACTATTCCTTTTTGCTAGTTTTAATAGAAATGCTTTAATATAGTCACTTTAATAGAGTGCACTGTACTATCCTATCCTATCCTATCCTATCCTATCCTATCCTATCCTATCCTATCCTATCCTATCCTATCCTATCCTATCCTATCCTATCCTATCCTAATAGTTTCAGCCTCTATAGTGTGTAGTAAACAATTCTGATTAAGATCTTTTTGTCTAATTTATCATAATGAATCAGTCATTTTTACATAAATATACCTGGTTTGCCATCATTTATCCTGCAGGACAAAAGTTCAATCGCACCTCTATAATTTCTTAGACTTAAACCATTGACAGTCTGAGGCTGAAATTGGATCCAGCCATACCTTGTCTCCTCTCTAAGAAGGAATTTAGAAAGCAAGGGGGTCCTTTCTGCACTTTGTGACAGTGGGAGGGTTTCTCCCACTCCCACCTGTGACAAGTTCCTGCTTATTGCAGGGGGATGGACTAGATGGCTAACTTTAAAGGCCCCTTCCAACCAACTATTCTATCATCCTATGATCTTATGATTCACTGGTAACATGTAAACTATAAATATCCCAGGCAGGTGAGAAGCAGTGAAAGACACACCCTATCATGTCATGGTTACTGGGTGTTCTTTTATTATGGCCTAGGTAAGCCTTGTTTTTCCCAGTCCTGGTATTAGCAAGGCCCTATCTTTGCAGTTCTCACCTTGACTTTGCTCAGGTCAGGGCCTTCTCTGTACACGTACACCCTGCTTTTACAGGACAGAGCAAAGTAGCATGAATAAGGAACCTTATTTATGAACATGGCCTAAACTAGGGAGGGAGGGAGGCACTGAGTGGTCAAATCCAGCCCATAAAATGAGCCTGCCTAACCTGCTACATTTAGCCCCAAAAGACAAAGCCACAGAGTGCAACAGCTGAACAGTTGACCTGCACCGAGATAAATTCAAGTATTTTAGTGCATCAGATGTGATCCCATCTGGTTTGTAAGGCAGTGGCCCATCAGAGACATCGATTTCCAGCACTGAAAGGTTTGGTCCATCCAGGCTTACAGAGATCCCTGACGAGCCACTGTAATGGATGTGTTAGAGACAGCAGGGCAGGTGATAGAGCATTTCCACTTTGCAGAGCACCTGTATATGTAAGGATGTCAAATGTGTGTTTGGCAAACAAAGGCACATTTGCTTTGTGCCAAAAATTCAGCCTGTAAAACTTCAAAAAACATTAAGTAAAGTTTACAGATATCTACAAAGACTAATGTAAGCATGCAGTAAGAGTACTTCTGACTTTTTATTACAGTGGGGTATCATTTTCATGCAAAATATTACAGTGATATCTCTGAGCTTTTTGCAGCATTTCTTAATACAAGTGGGAGACCTGGGCAAGGATGATGTATCTTCCTACAGCCAAATACAGAGGCAGGTTTGAATTCTTCTAGGCCACTTACAGTGTCCTAAGAATGAAGATGTAAATCTCTGCTAATGTTGTTCATCAGGACTGACTTGAATTACATATGAAGTAATCACTGTGCAGCTTTGGAATTATTTTGATTAATATGAAGGGAAGTTTCTGCTCTATCTAGATTTTTAACTATTTTTATTGGGAGGTATGAACATGTTGCAAATGATTTTGTTTACACATCATTTTACAAAACATTTCTTCTTAACACAATTCTGTTCAAAGCTTGATCCATTCATATAAGAGGTAATGGGATCAAGGCCTAATCAGGAAATATTTAAGAGATTAAAATAGAAGACTTATTTTTGAAAATTAAAAACTTAGTAACAAGACACTGGAATATTAAGTCACGGTTCATGTCTTTCTGACTCAAAACCCACCAAAGCCCATTTTCTTAATCAGTGCTTGTACAGCTGTGCAAAAATAATGATTTTTCCCAGGGCAGCAGGACATTGCTTTGATATTCTGCTCATATATAAAACAGTTAAATTTAGACAAAGAAGGTTGAAGGGGGCATGGCAGTAATCTTCACACCCCAAAAAGCAACTGCAAAGGAAAAGAAATAATCTCTTTCCACCGGGGCTAAGTGCAGAGAGGGTAAGAAACCTGCTGGTACTACATCATCAGACAAAGCCACTCTCACCAGCACTTGGCAGTGCTGCGGTAACCATTGAACCTGATGATCTTTAAGGTCTTTTACAACCTCAATGATTCTATGATCCTATCATGCCTCCGTGGCACAAGCCTGCGTCATGCCTGCAGATTGTGCATTACAACCTGGGTCCCCACCCTCTTCCAAATGGTTTCTCTTTTAGCTGGGGACTTTCTGGGGTAATGAACGCTGGAACGGTGTCTTAGGAGATTGTAAGGTGTTACATCATTGCAGGTTGCTAAGGACAAATAAGATGAACTTTGGCCAATGACACTGATTCTTGCATGGCTGAGAAGTGGTGTGAATGACCTTTGCTGGGTCCGCCTGGCAGTATGGGCTTTGCTAGATGTGTAACAGGGAACCTACTCTGAGCAGGCTGGGGGATGCCACAGAGGCTATACAATCCCTCACCACTTCTGCCCTTGCAGCCACCCAGCTTTCCCAGGCTGGTTTTCAGATTATCAGCAGTGACTGTGATGGTACATTTGTCTATGGCTACAGACAGATACCTTCAGCAGCTGGTGATGAGCCAGGCCAGAGGAGATTTCTAGGCATTGCTTCCTTCCTTTTAGGAAACTTGCCCAAGTAGACCTAACAGTGATTGTGTCGTAGCAAAACACGATCCTGCTGTCCTGGAAATAGGGCATTTTAGTCACAATACTATTTTCCAGATAAACATTACATATAAAATTGAAATATAAAAGGCAGCAGGTCACATACAAAGTATGTAAATTTGTATCTACAGTGACTTAAAGGATTGGGATCATAAAAATTTGTTTGCTTATGGTTTGGTTAATTTGTTGTATTTTTTCCCTGTTTCCTCAGTTAGTTCCTGAGATAAAAACAAATGCCACCTATTTCATTTCACAGAACAGAATCAATTAGGTTGGAGAAGACCTCTGAGATCAAGTCCAATCTATGACCAAACACACAGTCAACTAGACCATGGCACTGAGTGCCACGTCCAGTCTTTCCTTGAACACCTCCAGAGACCGTGACTCCACCATTCCAGTGTCTAATCACCCCTTCTGTGAAGAAACTCTTCCTCATGTCCAGCCTAATCCTCCCTTGGTGCAGCTTAAGGCAATGCCCTCTTGTCCTGTCACTCGTTGCCCGGGAGAAGAGGCCGACCCCCAGCTGCCTGCAGCCTCCTTTCAGGGAGTTGTAGAGTGATAAAGTCACCCCTGAGCCTCCTTTTCTCAAGGTTAAACAACCCCAGCCACTCCTCATCACACTTGTACTCCAAACCCTTCACCAGTTCCGTTGCCCTTCCCTGGACTCTATTTCATCCATTTCTTTTACCGCTGGCTTACTGTTTGATTTGTTGGTTTGGTTTGGTTTGGTTTGGTTTTTTTCTCGCACCGTTCCCTCGGTTACTTCCCGAGATAAAAACAAAGGCCAGCTATTTAACTTCCCCCATTCGCATGACGTCCGGCCCAGCGCAGCCCCGGGCCGGGCGCGGTCCCTCAGCCCCGGGAAGGGGCGGCCAGGCAGGAGCTCCGCCGCCTCGCCCCGCCGGCGGCCCGGGCAGGCTCCGCCGCTGACATCACCGGAAAGGCGGGTCCCCCGCGGCCAATGGGCCGCCTGACGGCCGCGGAGGGCCGAGCAGAACCCGGAAGGTTTCGCAGTCGGAGCGTCGCTGCCCCGCGGAGAGACCCCGCTCCTGCCGCCCGCCCGTCCCTGCGTGCCCCATGGACTCGGTGGGAGTTGCCGCCGCCGCCGCCGCGCCCGAGGCCGGGCCGGGCCCCGCCTGGCAGAGCAAGGTGAGCGCGGTGCCGGCGCCGCGGGGCCGCTGCCCGGGCTCCGGGGAGCTGCAGGAGGACCGAGGCCGGGGAGAGGGCGCTGCGAGGCGGTGCCGGCCCCACCAGGGTCACGGTCCCTTGGCGGAGCCACCCGAGCGTGGCTTGCTACCGGCGGTTATCTCCTTGGCCGGGAGCCTGATAACCGAATGGCTCCCGCCCGAGGAGCTGCGGCTGAGGGAGCTTGGTTATCCCGGCGGCAGGCAGCGAGTCCCAGCTTGCTGGGATCCGTCATTCCCCAGCCCCCGCCTCTCCGAGCGAGGTGTGTGTGTGTCCCTCTGCGGTTTTGAGGGCATGATTTACGCTGGCTGACCTTTCAGGGCTCTAGAAGCGGGGGAGGAAGCTGTGCGTTGGGTTATTCCAAGAGAAGTTTTATATAGGTTGTGTGTCTGCTTGTGTACAAATTTCCTGGGGAGGCTTTACCCCTGTCTCCAGAGGGTACTGACACTGACAAACACTTTTTTTCCTTCGTTAGTAAGTGACCATCAACAGTTTTTCAACCCCGGTTCTTCCTATTGAGTTTATGAAACTACTCTTTGAGTAGTTCCCATAGTTCCCCAAGTATCTGTAGAAGAGCCCTTACATTACATGAGCGTATTTTGGAGCCAGTGATAGCTAATTATCCTGATTGTGTTGCCGCTGCACAAGTCTTGCTGAATTGAAAAAAAATGTTTATTTACAGTGTCCGTGGGGAGCCCCTAGCACAACATCAATGTCATGTTCTCTTGCTGATGTAATGAGTGAACAGCTGGCAAAAGAACTGCAGCTGGAAGAAGAAAATGCTGCTTTTCCTGAAGTGGTTGCGTAAGTTTAAGTCCTGGATTAGTGATTTCCATAGTTGTGATGCCATCTTCTCTGTCACGTGCAATTTCTTACAATGTGCTCAGTGCATAGCTATATAGTAAATGATTTGCCTGTTGCCTCCTAACTCTGCTTCTTCAGATGATCTTCAGTGAAGATGGCTTCCCTAGCTTAAAGTCTTCCTTAGGTTCTCTTCTCTGTTGCTCTTCCTTCTTTCGTGATGTTTTCTTTACGTTTTCTGGGGGTGTTAACACAGTCTGTAAGCTATATTTAGAGAAATGTCAGAAATGTTGTTTTTCTACCCTTTTAGGGACTCTTGTTAACAGTGTACAATGTTATTTCAAGAACTATCAGATATATTATCTGTATCCTCCTGTTACTTGAAAGCTCTAAACAAAGGCCAAGAACTTACTAGTTCTAAAATGAGTTCTAAAATTTTGACTGTCTTTCCTGTGAAGCAGAACAAAGCAACACTATTTGGGGTTTTCTGAACATTTAAATAAGTGTACACATGCATACACCTGTATGCCTTCTTTCTTTTTTCTGAAGGACTTCTTAAAAATAGACGCTCAGAATGCTTCTCGCAGAATGGTAAACAAGCGAAGGTTTAAGTAAAATTTGCATCGTAAATGAGTGGCAAAGAGAAATGAAGTCATGATCTATTAATATTTAGTGTTGGCTTGGAGAGGAGGCAGACAGCTGAGTTCCTTTCTGTGCAGCTCTTCATGAAGTGTATTGTATAGAGTGGGGAATAGTGGAAGGCAGTGTTTCTGCTTAGATTGCTGTGTTTAATTTTTTTTTTAATTTCTGTTTTCATCTTATATAGTGCTGCTGAAGGACCATTTATTACAGGAGAGAATATTGACACTTCTAGTGATCTAATGCTAGCTCAGATGCTGCAGATGGAATTTGACAGGGAATACGATGCGCAGCTTCGGCGTGAAGAGAAGAAGATCAATGGAGATAGCAAAGGTACCTTCATCAGAAGGAATATTTTTGCTTTGGAGCTGTTCTTGGCCCTTAGCTTAAATTGACAGAGCTGTGAGGAAGTAGCAAATCCCTGATAATCACAGACATGCTTATTTGTTTTGTTTCTCAAGTCTCCATATCCTTTGAAAATTATCGGAAGGTGCATCCCTATGACAGTGACAGCTCAGAGGATGAGGTTGATTGGCAGGATACCCGTCATGATCCGTACAGAGCAGGTATGTGGCAGCTTTAAACAATGCCATTTCTTCAGTCAATAGACCTGAGAATATGACATAGTTAAATTAGGTCTTGTTTTAGTGTAAGGAGACACACCAGCTGCATTTAAAATCAGGTCACCTTAATGGGAGGTGTCAGCAGGAGGCTGGGTGGGTAATTTCAGGCTTCTGTCTGCCAGTATATTGGCTTCAGTGGCTGAATCTGGCAAAATAACCAGTGTACATGGGAAGTATTATGGGATGTGCTTATCTGTCATCTACATTTGGATGATATGGTTACATATCATCTGCACATGATATTGAATACTCCTGTCTTAGCATGCCAGAAACGTGTCTGCCACCCCAGAGAAGATAGAGAGGTAAGTTGTAACATAGCCAAAGAAGCTGTCACACTTAGGATAAGACTGTGTTAAGATCATACAATTGAAGTAATTTATTGTGTTTTATAAATAAAATTATGTTATTTTTGTGGGCATCGTGGGACTTTTATGAGCATTGGTTATGTTTGTTTAGATGTAAAGTTTGGTTTCTTTTTCTCACTGCTGGCAGATAAACCTACTACTACACCAAGAAGGGGTTTCATTGGAAAAGGAAAAGACATTACTACGAAACATGATGAAGTGGTATGTGGAAGAAAAAACACTGCTCGCATGGAAAATGTAAGTGAAAACTTAGGGAAACTTATTTTGTGTGTAAAACTGGAATGCTGCATTTCAGCCAAAGAACTAATGCTTGTCCACCAGTGCTACTGGGTAGGGTGCTGACTTTTATTTTTTTCTTGGTGGATGAAAGCAATTCAGTCTTTGCTTTATTGTTTTTTCACTTTGGCAGTTTGAGTTTTGCGTGTTTTCTGTTTAATAATAGTTTGTTATTGAGCAATTCAAGAATTTGTACAAGAGCTGTTCTGGCAAAACAAAACTATCAGCAAGTTTGGCACACAGGCAAATAAAACACAAAAGCTATTTTTGAAAAGCATAGATATTGTGTAACCTTCCTTCTAATTAATTTTGTCTGATAAGCCAAGTAATTTATTTTCAGGCAATTGTTTGACTTACAGCTTTTCAGTCTGTTTATCTGTAGTACATACCTTTCATTTTCTTTAAGGTAACTGGTGCAACTTCTCTAAATAAGGAAATGCTGCAAGTGCTATTTTTACAGGATGTTAGGTAATCTCATATCAGATTGGGCAGAACTTTGAGTTCTGAGTTTAAAACAATGTGTTTTTTAACATAGTGACAATATTGCACAAAGTGGGTTTCACATAGGTCCAAATCTATCCTGGGTTTTTCCGAATCAGAATGAGAAATTTCTGTTTGTGCCAACTTTTGGTGTCTGCTAGTAACAATGCTTAAAATTCCTATTATTTCTACTTGTAGTTTGCACCTGAATTCCAAGTTGGGGATGGAATTGGGATGGACTTAAAGCTGTCAAATCAAGTCTTCAATGCCTTAAAACAGCATGCATACTCTGAGGAACGTCGAAGTGCAAGGCTCCATGAGAAGAAGGAGCATTCCACTGCTGTACGTTTTTAATAAAGTCTCTCTATCTGCTCCTATCTTGTGTAATAGCTAAACACTGCTTTGGTAACTTCTTGCAACATTCCATTTTTAGTAAAACAGCTAAGCAATATTTTGTTAACATTGCTGAAGGAAATTATATCAGCCAGCTCCTGCTAGAAAAAGGCTCTTTCTTCGAGCTGCATTACTGTGAGAGCCATGTCGAAGTATGAGCAAGCAGCTACTGTTTTTTTCTCTTTGTGTTTCTAAACTTGTCTCTTAATCAGCTACAATGAATAAACTGCCTGGAAGTTATTTATAGAAACCTCCAGAGGACTAATCCTCTGCAGTTGAACCATATGGCTCCAAATATCTGTCTTCATAACCAGTTTCAGGAAGATGAGGTGACCGACTCACCTAATAATTTAGGAATTTATTTGATAGACTGTATGGGTGAGTTTGGAGTAGGGCCTCTGGTAATTCCTGATGTGGGCTTCTTCAAATTTGTGTGTTTTGCTTTGGTTTATTGTTTCTTATATCAAAGGAATGTAATACTTGGGATATTGTGATTCATGATTCGTAAAGACTCTTGAAAACACTGTAGAAATTGCTGTTGAGCCTCAGTCTATATGTGCAATTAGTAAAATCTTCTATGTGCTGCACAGCTGATGGGAAACTAAGAGTATTAAATCATTAAATCAGTCCCGGAGCAGACTGGCTTTGCTTCATATGTTTATTTTGGTTGGGCTTTTTTTTTTCCCCCCTCTGTCAGTTGAGAGAATTTTATTAATACGTTTTTATTTCCACTTAGTTGAATTCTTGTGGTATATAAATCTTCTAAACTCCTGATAAAGCAAAGAATTGCTTTATTGAATTGAGTATTCATGTTTTGCCTATTCATTCTGTTCATCTCCTGTAGGAGAAAGCAGTGGATCCTAAAACACGTTTACTTCTGTATAAGATGGTCAATTCTGGGATGCTGGAGACCATCACAGGCTGCATCAGCACAGGAAAAGAATCTGTTGTTTTTCATGCCTATGGAGGAAAGTGAGTATGTTGTTTGTTACTGATGATAGCTTTAAGTACCAGAGATGACTTAAAAAGCAGAAAACACAGAAGTATTTAAACATCTGCACCTTTTCTAATTCCCAAATTATTTAAAGGTTGTGTTCATGTATATGCCGATAATAATAAAATCTGAAAAGATGTGCCTTATTAAACTGGGAGAGGTAATCTATTTGATAAACAACTTATTAATCAAAATGCCAAAACCCAAACATTCATATGTAAGTTTAATCATCAAACTGTTATAAACTTAAGTTGGCTTCTAAATTTGATAGAAAATTAGATCCTCTCTAGTATTAAAAATTGCTGTATGTTGCAATGTATAAAAACTCAAAACCATGCATTTGCTTGTAAATAGTTAACTTTGTTATATATTTGTCTTTTTCCATGAGAAGTGCAACTGAAGATAAAGTTATTCCTCCAGAATGTGCCATCAAAGTGTTTAAAACAACTCTTAATGAATTCAAGAACCGTGACAAATACATTAAGGATGACTACAGATTTAAAGACCGCTTCAGTAAATTGAATCCACGAAAGATTATTCGTATGTGGGCTGAGAAAGAAATGCATAACTTAACAAGGTAAAGAAAGAAAAAGGAAGTGTAGTTGCCAAATGCCTGCTGGTTTCCTATTCTCTCTTTAAGGAAGATACTCTGTGTCTGTGTATTTGACTTTAAGGCCAAAATAATACACAGCCTGGCACAGATTGAATAAGCCTCTGATTTCATACAGTTTAATAAATTGTCAGCATCTTCAGTGATTTTGCAGCGGAATTACCAGGCCCATGAAGTTAACAGGCTCTAGTTGTAAATGTGATTAGTATTCCGTGAGCATTTTTTTAGACTCACTTGTGACTTTAGAATCTGAATTTTCCTGTGTAAAATACTGTGGAATATATATAATTATTCAGTTTTCATTTATCTCAAAGACTTTCTTTACTCTGGATTTTCTCACACAGCTCTCAGATTGCAAATGAGCAAGTGGGACCTAGAACTTTGGGCCTTTGAAGCTTTTTTCTGTTTTTCTTAATCAGTATCTATTTTCTGATCCACAGAATGCAAAATGCAGGAATTCCTTGTCCTCAAGTGGTTATCCTTAAGAAACACGTCTTGGTTATGTCTTTCATTGGCCAGGATCAAGTCCCCGCTCCTAAACTAAAGGATGTAACACTTAGTAATGAAGATATGAAAAAGGCCTACTATCAGATTCTTAATGTAAGATGATGCTGATTTCTCCTCCAATTCTGTGTTGCGTTTTCTTTTAGGGGAGTAACTATAAGGACAAATCAGCACTTACTTACTTTACAGGATGCTTACATAATTTTCAAGATATGAAGTCCAAAGTCTTATTTTGTTGCTGTTTAATGTGTTACTTAGAATCAATAAGAAATTATGCACCGAAAAAAAAAAAATAAATTTAACCTTAATCTGAGTGGAAAACATGCTGGAATTCGATGACAGACAGATGTTTAGCAGCAGAGGAATTGTGAGCAAGTAGTCCTCCTTTTATAGAAGCAGTATGTGGTTTAGAAAATTCTCTGAAGTCTTTCTGGGCTTACCAAACACTTAATTTGCTTAAGCACTCTCCAGTGGATTGCCTGCCCCCTTTTTAGCAAACCTAGAAACTGGAGAATGAATTAGAATATTGCATGGTGGATACTTTAATTTCCTATTATCTGCTTGGTTCAAACACACACCTGCTAACTGTCCACTCAGTATTAACATTATAGATATTAAGAAAACCCAACCAGGCAACCAGCCCCTTGGCTGGCAACAGCTTGGTGACAGGAGTGGTCTAGGTCTCAAATGAATGAGACCAGTGAGCAGCACAACTGTGTTTTAAGTGAATTTGTTTGTGTACTGGTTAGGATTCAGTCTCTGCAACTGTGAAGCTTCCTGACTGTGTGATAGGAGTGAAAATGAAATGTGTATTTAGAGAACGTGTTTATCTGTCTCCTGCACCTGGACTGTTTGGCAGAGCTGACATGAGTTTACCAGAGTAACTCTTCTTATTTTGCCAAAGCTAGGCTCAGTGATAAAAACTTAAGTTTGCTGGCAGTTTGCCAAAGCTGCAATTCCCTGAATAGAAGCTGATTGAAGACTTGGGTAAAAATTATGTACATTATGTGAGTGGTAGGGGAAAGGTGGGGTTGTTTTGTCTTTTCAGCAGTCATGCTAGCAATATTTGTTTGGAGTATAGCACGCTTCCTTCATTAATTTGGTTCCTTGCAGATGATGCAGCAGTTGTATAGGGAGTGCAACCTGGTCCATGCAGATCTGAGTGAATACAACATGCTTTGGCATGATGGGAAGGTGAGTTTGTTCTTAATTTGGGGGGAAAAGGTTTCATCTACCATAAAATATTACTACAAAGTGAATTGCTATTTCTCTGTGACTACAGGTCTGGCTCATTGATGTCAGTCAGTCTGTGGAGCCAACCCATCCTCATGGACTTGAGTTTTTGTTCAGAGACTGTAGGAATGTTTCACAGGTAGGACCTGTGATATCTTAGATACATAGATTACTCTTGCACATTTTCCATGCTGATAGTGTCCTCTGAAAGTGAAAAAATGTGGAAAAGTATAATTATACCACTAGAACTTCTTTCAGTTATGTTTATCTGTGGGTCAACCAAAACAAAAATGTAATTTTGACTAAATATTGTAACTGGAAGGAATATTTTGTTCTGTGTAGTAAAGTGTTTAATGTGTTCTCTTTATATTGACTAGTTCTTCCAGAAGGGAGGTGTGGCAGAAGCACTTAATGAGCGTGAACTCTTCAATGCTGTCTCAGGTTTAAATATTACAGCTGACAATGAAGTAGACTTCCAAGCAGAGGTACAGCTTTCTCTGTCTAACAATTTTAATTTGGTTAGCTATAGTACCTATTATAATACCTTAACTTCCCACATTTAGTTGGTGTGATTGGTGTGAGTAAAGTTTCAGCAGTCATTCTGCATCTCTTTTTAAAACCTTGAGTATTTTAACCTGGTACTAATGTTTACAGAAACTCAGATTGACAGACTTCTCCACCCCCTTTCCTGATCCCCCTGCTCCCAAGTAGAAAGGACTTCATGTTGAATATAGTTGCTTCATTTCAGCATTAAGGCAAATCTAGTGATCTGTTTTAGTTTAAAATCTGTTGTCTTGTCTCACATATATTAAAGGTTGTACAGCAAAAGGCAAGTTGGGTTAAAAATAATAATTATTCTACTGCTTATTTTTCATAGTTTAGATGTTAACTGATTTGAATTTAAAGTTTAGGCTAGCATTTTTACTTTTGAAGCTTAAAATCATGCTAATGTAAATATGGACTTAGGAATCTTTGGTCACAATTGGCTTTTAATTTTCAACCTTTGGCTGTAACTGCTCAAGGCCTGAATCCTGATATCGGATTTAAAAAAAACAAGTTGTCAAACATTCCGTATTTACTAATTAAAGTGAGGGCAATGTGGTGATTCTGCTTTCCCAATTTACTAATGAAATTGCAGGTTTATACTAGTCCAGCATGGAGTAGGTGGGAGCTGGAAATAAGGTGACTCCTGGGGCAGGTGGTCAAAGTAAGAAAGAGATAAAAGGAACACAGTGTCACAGTTCCACGATCTCTGTATCCCTGGAGAAAGGCACACTTCTGTACTCTGAGAAATACAGCTGAAGTCTCAAGAATCATCCAGTCCCCCCTACAACTGGTGCTTTTTAGTTACATAGCTTGAAACTGCAAAGGAGTGCTGCTCGTTTTGGTAACTTGTTGAGAAAAGATGTTTCAAGCTGTATTCGAGCTGTTACATGTGACTGAGTCTTTGACATAGCAACATTGTACACACCTGCTCTGGCCTCTAAAGCTACTTTTTAATGCTGTTTAGAAGCCTTCTGCTGCCAGCATGGTTTTATGATTTCAGCACAGTTTTATTTTTGGCTCTCTAGATTGAAGCTTTGGAGAAGATGAATGAAGATCACGTGCAAAATCATGGAAAGAAACTGGCAACGTTTTCAAGTGATGGAGACCCACCTATATATGATGAATAGCACTGGGTTTGTAGCTGCTCACAAAACAGAACACAAATTTACTGCTTCTAACTATGTTGTTGCAGTGGTAAATGTCAACTGCCAATGTCGAGAGAGTAGTTGGCTGGGAATACCAAAATGGAAAACACAGCGAGCATATGGTGATGCCTCAGTGGTTTGCTTTTTTTTTAACTTGTCCCACACATCAGGCTGGCACTGTGAGAATGGACTGTCACTACCACTTTGAACAGACTGACAATTTCACCAATTGCCCAATTACATTAGACTAATGTAGCTCAGGTGGTCATATTTTGCATGATTCAGAGCTTACATATCTTTTAGTCTAAAAAAAAATTAAAAATCATCTATATTGTCCAAAGTATTTAGTGGGAAAGCACACTAGAAGAGTCCCTCTCTTTTTTCCTAATGCAACTTGAAAAACTAATTAAACATTGTGTATGGACACAATGTCTTTCATCTATCTCCACCAAGGGCAAAATGCAGAGGCAAACTGTGCACTGCAATCATATGAAAATGTTTATTTAGCAAAGTAATATATTTATAAATGCAAAAGTCTGGACCTTTACATTTGAAGTACAGGGAATGTGGCTCTAACTATCTCTGTAAATACTTTTGGGTATTACATGAGAAAGAGATTTGAATCCAACCAGCAGAGGACTCTTCCTTGGTGCCATGCCAGGAAATCCTGAGTCAACAATGTATAATAAAGAGTCAGCTCAGGTAGCTTCTCTCTTAGTATACAGATGGTTCCAAGAACTTGGTGCAAGCCAAAAATAAAAGTCTGTAATAATCCTGTCTCTACCTAGAATGTCAGTTTGGAGTATCAAATGTTCTAAAGATAATCATAGACAAATATAAGTATTCTTTTTGCACCTGTAAGCAAAAAAACTTCGTTTAGAAATAATGATGACTGATACTGGTTTCCACTGTCTATTTTATGCTTTTATTCTTAATGTCAGTCTTTTTTTTTTCAGCATCTTCTAAAAATCTAGCAATGTTTCTCTCCAAAACAACACATTTAAAGGTGAACTGACGTGGTGGGATAGTTTGGAATTAAGAAATTCCAATCAACTTCTTTTTAACTGATTTCTAGTTTCTGATGCTGCTCTTTATCAAGCAGAATATAGTGATGCTACATGTGACCTTCTCACAGTGTGCTGTGAAAGTGACTTTTTAATCTCTTTTTGTTGGAAAACTGGTGGTGAAGTAAAATCTTAAGATCTTGTGGTGGTATTCTCGCATGGTTCTTTGCATCACAGAGGCCTTCATTGATCTTTGGTGCTTCACTAGAGCAATCTTAGGGTAGGACTGCACTAATTCCTTACAACAACAGAGAAATTACTGTTTGGGTGGGTACTACATGAGCAGTAAACAACCTTGGTTTTGCCAGTTTCATCCCAACACTTGGATCCTCGTTCTTTTTCCAAATCGGACAAGTATCTTGCATTTACCCCTTACCTTTGAAATAAAGGAACTTGTATCTTTCGGATACTTAAGTCTGTTCCAAATTTCTCAGTGAAACAGTTTCCCAGAATAATGGTATCCGGGGAAGAAGGGACTAGGTACTGCAAGGGCAGTGCTGCAGTTAGTTAACCACTTCAGGCAGACTACAAGCTTCTGTTGTCACAGATAACTAGATCTCCTTCAGAGGAGAAGGCTTTTTTTTAAAAAAAGAATAGTCGTATTCTAGACTTAAAACTAGTTTTAGTACTCTTAACATTTCTTAGAGGGGAAAAAAATCTCAGAACAGTTGTTAATACCTTAAAATGTTCTTGAAAAAGGAAGATTCTGATTGCTTCAGCTATTTGCATCAAGTGAGAGGAAGAGAGAGCAGAAGTAACAGGAAGCAAGGGGAGGGAGTTTTTTGAGCTACTATTTGAAATAGGTCCCTGCTTGTTTCTCTGTGCTTGGACTGAAGCTTCGGTTGTTACTGTCATTTTTAATTTCTTGCTAAAATCTGTCTAGCACAGGCTTAAAAAAACCAAGCACACCCCAAATAACTGAAGCAATTTTCCTTGAGTCTAATTTAAAGCAATTGGGCCCAGTTATATTATGTATTATATATATAATATTATATATAAATATATTTTCACTTCCAGCAGTAAAACTGGCTCAGGAATTTTCATAGAGATTTTAAGACACCTGGGCATGTTTTCAAGTAGTTGAAAACAAGAGTTTGCTAAAAGAAACATTTTCCTGGACTCCTTTGAAATAAAAGGTTCCAGGATTATTATTGGGCAAATAGAATCTTAGTTTTGGAATTCGCCACTAAGATTTATTTCTATCACAAGAGTTTCAAGCTGTGTGTATATTTACTTGTTTGCTGATTTCTCCTCAAAGATACCTCAATTTCTATTGCAATTGCAGGAAGTGCATGCTGTTCTTTAGAGAAGTAGGAGAAGGGTAAACGTCAGTAGAATTTCTTAAATTTTCACCCTGGATTAACTAAACTTCTGACTAAAAAGCAGTGAATTCTGTTACTTTGTAAAAAATTGTGTACTTTAAGGTACGTTAATTGCTTTGGAAATACTTGTCATCTCCAGTTAACAATTGTTAATTGTTAACCTCATGCAGGAGGGTTCTGCAGAACAAACAGCTTATTGTAATGCTTAGTTGTGACTTTAGCATCTCTAGTCTGATGTGAAATTATTGCAGGTGGACTAACACGAGTCATTGTTTTAATCTGGAATTTTTAAATTGTTATGATTTTAGTTTCCCCCGTCTTTTTAAATTTTCCTTTCTAAACCAATAAGAAAATGCATAATTGATATTCTCACACAATAGCTAGATCATAATGCAGGGCTTACATCTAATGAGCTAAGGCATTAGCCAGTGCATCAAAAAAAAAAAAAAAAAAAAAAAATCTTATTGCTGTTTCGTTGTTCAAACTAAAATATATGCTCAGCATAAATGCTGAGGACCAAGCCAGATTTTAACTTCAATAATGCTTTATTAATATTGTTCCTGAAATAAGGGCTAGTTTCAGAGTTGAATTCCCCATTCTGAACTATTTTACATAAAGCCACTACAAAAGCAGTTTCCTGCCAAGGACCAGGATCAATAGTGACAGTGCAGTAATTATGGACAAATAAAGGCAGAATTCAGAAACATTTGTTTCCTTTTTTTCTCCACATAAAATTTTTGAGTTTGTTTCTGGTTGGTTGGTTTTAAAATCACTGTAAAAGGTTGGGCCAAAAGCCCCATCCTGCCCCTGCGGCCTCCACACAGCTGCCTTGGTGTAGAAAGACAGTGTTTTTGCTTGCCTAAAAATTTTAAAGTTCACTAGCTTTGCTTTTAAAAGCAGAATAAATCCTCTCAGCTAGAGGGGTGCCCTGATGAGTGACACTTGTTAGAGTCAGATCTTATTCTGGCACCCTAATTTCTTACTTTTCCTCCTCTGACAGGTGCACTCCTGAATATTTGCACTGCGGTCCCGCATTGTACCTCTATGCTCATTCCACGTGTTTCTTATTTACCACCGTGCCAGCATTCACACCTTTCCTGAAGCAGTTTGTGCTGCTTCCCAGGTTTCCGTTTTCATTTGTTAAGCTCCCTGATACCTTTCGGGAATTGGTGACCCGTTTCCATTCCCAGTCTCTCCCGGCGTTCGGGATCCGGGCTGCTGTAAGCGCAGGGTCTCTCGCCCACCGCTACATTGTCTTTGAAATGCGATACAGCGAGCAGAGGAGGGAGAAGACTTCGGCTTAGAAAAGGAAATTTAAAAGAAGGACGGGAAAAAAAGAAAAAAAAAAAAAGACTGAGAGAGGCTACCAATTTAAAATCTTTCTGATTAAAGCAGAGAGGCACAACCTAGTAGAGGAGGAGTAGAAATTTAAGCAGCAGGCAGAGGCACTTCGCCGTCCCTCCGGACAGGCTCCGGGTGCCGGCACCGTGAGCATCCCTTTCCAGAGGGGATCCGCGTCCCGCATCCCTTTCCAGCGGGGATCCGCGTCCCGCATCCCTTTCCAGCGGGGACCCGCGTCCCGCATCCCTTTCCAGCGGGGACCCGCGTCCCGCATCCCTTTCCAGCGGGGACCCGCGTCCCGCGGCCCTTTCCAGCGGGGATCCGCGTCCCGCGGCCCTTTCCAGCGGGGACCCGCGGCCCTTTCCAGCGGGGATCCGCGGCCCTTTCCAGCAGGGACCCGCGGCCCTTTCCAGCGGGGACCCGCGGCCCTTTCCAGCGGGGACCCGCGGCCCTTTCCAGCGGGGACCCGCGGCCCTTTCCAGCAGGGACCCGCGTCCCCCCGGCGGCCGCGGCGCCTTTAAGGCGGAAGCAGCCGCGCCAGGCTCCGGGCCGGGGCGCTGTAAACAGGAAGCGGCGGCCCGGGCGCGGGGGGTCGGCAATGGCCGCCGCCATGAGCCGGGAGCCGCCGGGGCCGGCCGAGGACGAGGCGCCGGGAGCGCCGGCGGGAGCGGCAGCAGCGCCGGGAGCAGCGGCAGGAGCAGCAGGAGGAGAAGGCGAGGGGCGAGCGGGGGGCGGCGGCTGCTACCTGGCGCTGTGCGCGCGGCCCGTGCACTTCGAGAAGGCGAACCCCGTGAACTGCGTGTTCTTCGACGAGGCCAACAAGCAGGTGGGGGCGGCGGGGCCCTGCCGAGGGCCGGCACCGCGGGGCCGGGCCTGGGGTCTCAGCCCTGCCCGCTGCTGCTCGCCCGCTGGGCTTTGGTTCCCTGCCCGGCTTTGGCTCCCTCCCGTCCCCTCCCTGGACTGCCGGGCATGAGCCCGGTGGTTCCCCTTCCCGCCCGGGGGGAGGCTCAGGACCTGTCATCGTGCTAGAGGCGGTAGTTTTTTGGTTTTTTTTTTTTTTCTTCATCGATTTATTAGGTTGGATTTCACCTACCTTACTCTCACTGCCGTAAGGTCTTTCTGGAATTCATCGGAGTCAGCACTTTCCCTTTCTGTTCCAAGTGTTCCCACATGACTGGCAAACTTTGTCACTTTGCTGTTGGCTTAATTACCCTGGGTTTTTTCCACACCCCTTTCAATTCCTGGAATTCTATATATTCATTAAAAAATGAATAATTATAGCTTTCCTTGTGGCACAGACCCAAGTGGCCATTTTTTGGCTTTAGTGCTTTTAAGCATGTTCTCCTTAATATCTATATGGACTCCCGAGAGTTCAGCTCAGTATAGCTAAAAGATCTAGAGGCTGTCATGAGGCTTTATAGATGTGGATACACTCCATTGTCTGATTCCTGTAACTGCTCTTTGACCTCAGCATTCACGGAATTGGAACCTTCAGGCTTTCCTCCCCATGTAGCTGTCATGGATTGCCCCATGTGTGGACATGATCAGTGGCATGTTTGGAGAGAGAGCGATATTTCTGGGGTGTGTTTCTTGCTATTGCACTCTGTTCAGAATGATGACAGAATCATTTATGTTGGAAAAGGTCTCTGAGATCGAGTCCAACCTTTGACTGAACGCCACCATGTCAACTGGACCAGGGCACTGAGTGCCACATCCAGTCTTTCCTTAAACAGCTCCAGGGGTGGTGACTCCACCACCCCCCTGGGCAGTCCATTCCAGTGTCTAATGACCTTTTCAGGGAAGAAATTCTTCCTAATGTCCAACCCAAACCTCCCCTTATCCAGCTTAAGGCCATGTCCTCTGGTTCTGTCTCTGGGGAGAAGAGGCCGACCCCCAGCTGGCTACACCCTCCTTTCAGGGAGTTGTAGAGAATAAGGTCTCTCCTGAGCCTCCTTTTCTCCAGGCCCCAGCCCCCTCAGCTGCTCCATATAGGACTTGTGCTCCAGACCCTTCCCCAGCTCTGCTGCCCTTCCCTGGACACACTCCAGCCCCTCAGTGTCCTTCCTGAGCTGAGGGGCCCAGAACTGGACACAGCACTCGAGGTGTGGCCTCACCAGTGCTGAGTGCAGGGGGACAGTCACTGCCCTGCTCCTGCTGGCCACACCATTGCTGATCCAGGCCAGGGTGCCATTGGCCTTCTTGGCCACCTGGGCACGGCTGGCTCATGTTCAGCTGCTGCTGACCAGCACCTCCAGGTCCTTTTCCACTGGGCCACTTTCCATGTATTTCTTCTTATAATCCATTGTCTTTTACTTACATTTTGAGGGCCAGTTGAAATATCCTGTTGGGAGGCGCTGTGTCATAGTGTGGGTGTGATGTAAGTACATAGAAACTGGTTGTTGAGAGCTCACTTGAAGCATTCATATTTTCCAGTGTAGATTTACTTCTCTGTGTTTTCTTGTTACTCTAAGATAGTTTGATTTCCATTGTGTCTCTGAATGATTTGTAACCAGCATTTCAATGACAGCTTCCTGCCCATGCAATCTTCTCGTCTTGCAGAGATTAAACGTTGCCTTCATTTTCTGTCTACATAATAGCAAAAAATAGTTAAACTGGGTATTTGTCATTCTAGTAAGGCTGTGGATTTGCTTGCAATTCTTGACACCTGTATTTCCTGCCTGAGCATAGCAGACTGGCAGCATGGCTGATAGAACAGAGCAATGTCCCTGTTACCCTGAGACCTGATCTGTGTGCTTGGTGCTGCTGCACATACAACAAGTACCAATAAGGCATTTGCCTGCCTTTCTTTTTCTAAGCTAGGTAAGGTTTGTAACAGCATGACAACAGCATGACTTTTTTTTTTTTTTTTAAATGTTATCTTATTCCAGCTCAGTACATGTCATCTCTAGCAGGCTTTCTACACGTATATGTGAAGCTGTGCTGAAGGAATTCTCAGTTGCTAGGACATGTTGGCTGAAACTCTTTAGGTACATGCAAGTCTGCAGGTTACTGTTAAACTATTCCTATTTAATAACATGTTCTGACACAATTAAGCTTTTGGGTCATTGAGTTACATCTCTTCCCAATCCCCAAGGTGAGCTCCTTTTTGTTTTAAACAATGCCCTGATGTCTCAGATACTTTTACTAGTACCCGACTTAGGAAAATATAAATATAAAAGAAACAAAACCAAAATAAAGGCTTATAAAGATTGTTACTGATTTAACCTGCTCAGTAGTTCAGAATATGCCTACAAGACTGTTGCAGTACCATGCAATCTGACAACTCTAAGTAAACTTGGGATTCCAGATTATCTCAGTGTGAACTGGCAGATCTGCAGAAGAACAAAAATTGTGTCTTGTAAAGAAAATTGAAGGTGTGGCTTATGGAAGAGGCAGCATGTGAAGGTTATGACTTTGAAAGAGTTAAAAATCTGTTCAAAATTTTTTTTGTAGGTTTTTGCTGTTCGATCTGGTGGAGCTACAGGAGTTGTTGTTAAGGGTTTGGAGGATAGAAATCCTATTTCCTTCAGGTAAGGCACCTTTATCTTGGGATAGAATTATGCAATCTTAGAATTATGTGGTACTTAGTCCTGATCTACTGTAATTCAGGTGTAAAACTTAAAAGTAGTTGTTTCTGATCATATTTTGATTTGTTCTTAGATATAAACTTGCAATTAAGGGGGTGTGCTTTTCCTTTCCTATAGTCTTCTGAGGGGAAGAAGTAATTAAGCTGTAGCTTCTTTTTTTTTAAACAACAATCTTTTTTGAAAACGTGCTATACATAGGAGAGAGTGATTCCTACAGCAGCAGTGACTTATCCAAGGATACAGTTTAGCAGGTTATGCCTGTGATTCAAGCACAATGTCCAAACCTAGATGTAGGTTTCTCACCTTCTGTTCCTTGTTTAATCTAAATTGGCTTCTTCTATGTCTTCCATTTCTTGTGGAAACATTTTTGCAGAATTTGACAACAGTAAACTATTTTATATATGTCTCTGTTAAGAGTGATGGCTCTTTGCACTTTGCTGTGTGTATGTAAGGAAGTATTCTTTTACTCCATATCAATCCAGATACAGGTGAAGCAATTTATAATCAAGATGTGTTTACTGTGATCTCTTGGGTATTGCATAGGGCCTGTCTTGAAAGTTGCTGGGTTTATTTTACTTTTTTGTTTGATTACACTTGTCAATCCTGAAGGAGCTGAAAATACTTAGTAAACTTCATGATGTTCCACTGTTTTCATACTTGACTGTCTGACTGTCTTTGGCTCAACTTAATAGCAAATGCTGGAGGAGCTATATACCATATTTGTGCCAATTGTGCCAATGCTTGTTTGGTAAGAATACATTTTTTAGTGATTTTAATGGTGTGAAAACAGCCTCACCCTCCCTTTAACATCCAAAGTTCCTCCAGAGGCTGTGTCCTAATGGGAAAGCAAGGAGGCTTGTGTCAGCTAGCAGTAGTTCTGGAAGTAAGGGGGCAGGCTGCAGGATGTTGACAAGTGTCACAGAACTCCAACTCACTGGGATAGAACTGAGAATGCAGGTTTAGATAGTCCCACAAGTTTTCCAGTTCCATATCACAAGCCAACAGAGCTGAGCATTTGCAGTGATTTCAGGTGCTAATTTGTGTGACCTTAGCCATGATTCTGTAATTGATGTGTTCAGGACTTCTGAAGAGTGAGCTGCCATTTTCTTTCAGTCTGGGTTTTGAATGCATTAGTGACAGGCAGGAGTAATAATCTGTATTCAAAAGCATTTGCATTGACCTTTTTTTCCTCTCTCAGTGTCTTTTTTGAGGGTATATTCTTTAAGAAACTATTTTAGATAATATTTCCGTAACTTCTGTTTCTTTCTGTATAGGATGGAAGACAAAGGAGAAGTGAAGTGCATCAAATTTTCCTTGGGGAACAAAATCCTGGCTGTGCAGAGAACTTTGAAGAGTGTGGTAAGAACCCTACACCCTGCAGCTAGGGAATTGTAGCTGGAAATCATCTACTTCCAGAGTGGAAGTCTCTGACACAAATGTTCAAGAAGTCTCTTGGCTAAAAACAGCTGTAGTGAAAATTCCTCCATCATCCTGAGAGGCTGGACAGGCAGCATTGGTTTCTTGCTAGTATCATCATTTAAGGAAAAGTGTAAGGGGGAGGCAACTTCTATAAAGAATTCTCTGGCAAGGGTGGAGTGGAATATAAGCCAAGTTTTTCTTACATATATCTATATATATATCTATATCTATCTATCTATCTATCTCATCCGAAACAATTTGATGAACTAATATAGATTCTTTTGTATCAATGTATGTATCTTGTCTGTGCTTCATAGTTGCTAATACACTTAATGGGTGTTTTTGCAGGATTTTTTGAATTTTATTCCAGATAGCCCTCAGCTAGAATATACACAGGAATGTAAGGTGAGTTAAATGTCCCAAGCTTATCTGCTTAAGTGAAACTCTAATGTTAGTTAGGCTGGTGACCTCTACTCTACAAGAGAACTGATTGAGGTATCTTTCAAAACACTAAGGAAATGAGATATGTAGTCACTGCTGTCTATCTAAACTGAGGCAAACAAACAGGTATTAACAACACCATAAAAACCTTCCCAGTCTTGGGAATGTAATTGTTTCCTAGAGGGAGCAGAAGTGCTGTGGGGGCAACAAATGTCAAGGTTTGGTAAGGGGAAGAGACAAAGGGCTGATGTTAGAGAAACAGTGGACAATGACTGTATTAGTGCCAGATATGTTAATGTGGATGTTTTATCCTAATGTCACTAAGCCATAATAGTAAGCTATTTCTAGTTTTTGTACTATGTTTGGTATTTTTAAACAATCTTCCTAATTTTTTGAAGATTATTTTACCAGAAACAAGTACCATTGTCATTGTTTGGTATTTTCCAACTTTTAACTAAAACAAATTACATGTGCGGGTAATAGAATGCTAAAGTAAATTTTTATACATCTGATTTGCATAGATCCCTTTATCCCTGTAGTCTTTAAAGCTGAAGCAATGTTTGCTTCATTATTTAGGATTATGAGCTTAAGTAAACCATTCTAGCAAAACCTTTATGGTAATGAAACTTCTGAGTGTAATAGTAGTAGATTCTGAGTGAAGTCATGGCAAAGTTTTCCACTTAGTTTCTAGTTTCTCTCAACATCTCTTCCTGCTTTTCATGTCAGGAACTGGTTGAATTGGCAGTAGAGTTTGAAGCAGAGGAACTTAGTTTCATCTAGGGTGAAAATAAAATTTGATCATGTAATAAACTTGTAAGTCTTGCATGCTGCCAAAAATCCAGGTTATACAGTAGTTGTGTTCATATGTAGTTTTGGAATGCTTTGTAAAAGCAACTGATGCATGCTGGGTGTCTGGTTGGCCAAAAGTATTAACTCCAGAGACTGGATACCTAAATTGCCTTTGGTCTTGTGTTCTTCATCTAGTAATATTAGCTTATCTGAATAGTTAATTTTTCCAAGTAAAAGAGTGTTTGTTTGCTTGTTTGTTAAAAGACAAAGAATGCCAATATTCTAGGATTCTGCTGGACGAGTTCTACAGAAATTGTCTTCATCACAGATCAAGGAATTGAATTCTACCAGGTAATACAAATAACTCCCTTAGGACATGCTTAGGAATTTGAAAATGTAAATCTGTAGCAGCATATTTGAATTTTTTTCTTGTCTCTGTAATTGAGAAAATGTACTGGTTAAAAAAAAAAATCCGCCATTTGGTTTGCAGACTACAATTTTAAGTTTTTTTGATAAGAATACATTTTTAGAGCAGAGCAAATTTATCATTTACAGGTTTTAAGGCCTTGTTTAAAGGAGTACTCAACTAAGCCTTGAGAACTCTTAGATTAAGAGATGCTCTTGGCTTGTGTGGAAATGAATATTTAAATCCTAATGTGAAATACCACTTCATGCAAAACAAATCAGCATTGGGGAAGATGTGTAAATGCTTAAAAGGTGGCAAAGAACAAATAATTGACTAGAATAGCTGCAATTTGCAGAAGAGGTTCTCCTATGTTGACCTCATTGAGTTCCTCTGTGTTATTACCTTTGCATATGTTTTAAAGGATGTCTAATGAATAAATAACCCTTTCTGACATTCTTGATGAGGGATATTTAAACACTTCCAAAAAAAAAAAAAAATGCTGTGCACTTCTCAATAATTTCAGTGCTGGAGCTAAGACACAATGTTTCTAATAATGGCTGTTACTAATAACTAGTACTAAAGAAAGTAACTGAAAAAGCAGCATTATTTCCTGCTGATCAAAGGGGAAAATACATATTTAGCACCTGAAAGGATTATGAATGTCAACCATGCAGGTAAAAAGACCAAATCAAGTAAGTGTCTTTTTAAAGAGAGGATATTTAAGCCCTTTAAGTGGAGAGAATTGGTTTACATACTTAATTCTTAAACTATAAAAGATTAAGGAAGCTGTGGAGTGAAGGTAGCAAGAATATTGTAAGAAGAGCATTTTAGTAAAACTTCACTAGTTGTATCAAGCTAGTTATCAAGGTGTTTTCTCCATTGTGCACAAAACTTATACGCAGATCTGGATGAGTGGGAAAACACAGCACCTTTGAGCTCATTAAGATTTGATGTGTATGATTTCCTTAGCTACAGTAAAGTGGGGCCTAAGCTGTAATTGCCAGGTTTCTGATTTTTAATTCTAGCATGGTAAATGTCTTTACACTTAACTCCTGCTCCTTAACATTTCCTTGCTCCTGTGCATTACCTTTTGTGCTGTTGGAATACTGGTGGTAATAGAATGCTAATATTCTGTGTTTCCAGGTATTGCCAGAGAAGCGAAGTTTAAAGCTTCTGAAGAATCAGAGTATTAATGTCAATTGGTACATGTATTGTCCAGAGAGCTCTGTTATCCTTCTTTCAACCACTGTCCTTGGCAATGTCCTGCAGCCATTCTATTTCAAGGTAAAGGGGTGTGTTCCAAACTTCTCATTTTCATTTTTTCTTAAACTGCTTCTTCATCCAAATATTCTATTGTTTGAATTTCTTCCAAGAGGTGCATGTGTCCACATCCTTGTATGACAATAACCAAATCTACAAGGTATTTCCTAGGTGATGGCTTAAAAATAGGTAATTCACTTTTTCTTACTTGCTCTTTGAAAAGAGGTGTGTCCAGACAAGGCTGCACAGATGACCTTGGGAAAGGAAAGAAAAAATTGGGGACTAAATATTTAATAACTTAGATGTCTTTAAAGAGATTTTTTTTCACTTAAATAGGTATTTATGATTTAGTTTTAATATGAACATTTGCTCTCTGTAGTATGATAAAGAAAACATAAGGGCCTTTCACTTGTGATTATAATTATAACCTTCCAAATGTGATTGGATGAAAAAGAGATAAAGAAAAAAGGTAGCACTTAAGAATCTTGTGTTGTCCCAAGCAAGAGAGGGCTTTGTCTACAGTAGTTTTTTCTTTTGTTCTTCTTCCCTGTGGGCAACACTTACTGTGTAACTGGGAAAATATTTTTCTTTTTATTTTGGAAAAAGTGTGTTGTGAAACCTAGAATCTGTTTTAAGTTAATGATGCAGTCAGGTGATTTTAAAAATGAGGAGAGGAACTACAGCATTTGTCTTGCTCCTATGAATGGATTAGGAAGATTTCCGTGGCAGTTTAAGGGAAGAGATTAAAAAGCAGCTTATTCACATGGGTTTTCTGGTTTGTGTTAATCTTGTGTAGGGTCTGTACTGCATCCTGAATTGATGTTCTCTTAGGTGGCTGGGAGGAGCCTGCAAGCCTCTCACAGTTTTCTTTTGAACATCTTAGGTTATGGTTCCCCCTCCTTCACAATTTGTGTCAAGTTGTAACTTGAAGCTTAAGTAATTTTTATCTTGTGTTCAGAAGGTAATATTTAAAGATCTCCTGAGAAAGGTCCTGTACTAAAATAATATTTGAAAATAGAGATCTAGCAAAGGAAATAGTTCTGTAGTATTCACACTTCACACTCAAGAATGAATCCATAAGAATGGGAAGTGAATTTCAGTAGAAACTTGGGAAACTGTGAAAATTTGCTTAAATACAAATTCCATAGAAAAGAGGAACAGGAGGGAGGAAGCATTGGGTAGGAGCAGGGATGTGCTGTGAGTATAAGGCAGGAACTAAAGGAGACTGTGACTGGTAACCAGAGGTAGTGATATTTTCTGCTTCCCAGGATGCAGTTATTTAATAGTTGGAGCATATACTTTTCTGGAAGAGGGAAAGTAAGTTAAGAGAACTGCTCTTTTGAGATCTCCAGACCTATTGTACATGGGATTTTCATACAAATTTGTCTCGACTTAATTAAAATAGAAATATTTTTGTAGCTGGAGCTATAAAATCAAGACGATAAAGCTTCTGAAGTTACGGAAGTGTGTTAAGACTCACTTGGGGTTTTTTAGGAAAGCCTTTCTTTTGGACTATGAGCGCCGCTGGCCTCGTGGGGGCGGTGCTGCTACAGCGTTCGGGGAAACGCTGCTCAGCCCTTTCTGCTTCAGGTGGTGACAGTTCTTGTTCTGCTGTTTAACAGAGTGGGACCGTGTCAAAGCTGTCCAAATTTGAAATTGAGTTACCTGCAGCACCCAAGTCATCCAAGCTCAGCCTCTCTGAAAGAGATATTGCTATGGCTACAATGTACGTATTTCACTCAGCAGGTCTTTCTTGGGAGAGTGGGACAGTTTGGGAATTCTGGGAGAAGACAAAAACAATACGATGGTTGCACTTGTTTCTTGTTTTAGCAGCGCTATTGCACTTCAGTTACTGCCTTGAACAAAGCATCTAAACAACCCTTTTGGGGCAAGGTGGGGAGGGAAGGGAAGTGGAGAAGTCTTACGTGAAATTGTTCTTGATTACCACAGAAGTTTGGAGAATGTTTCATTTTTTAGTTGATGTTTTGATAGAGGAATCATTCACAGATGACTAACTTGCATGGCTGTAGGTCATGCATTGTCATTTATCAAGTACTGTTTTAGTCTTTCACTTTTAATTAAATTATCACCTGACTTAGGTAATCTCATCCCTTCTTTTAGGATAAAATGTATGGCTCTAAGTGATTGGTAGAGCTCTTAATTGAAAATAATGCTTTAATCCTGTTGTCTTGTTAGATATGGGCAGCTTTACGTTCTCTATTTGAGGCATCACTCAAGGACTTCCAACAGTACAGGAGCAGAAGTTGTGCTCTATCACTTGCCCAGGTAAGAGCAGAATGAAGAACATTGGTGGCAGTTCCCATCTGTGTCAGGGTGTTGTGGTTTAATCCCAGCTGGCAGCTAAGTACCACCAGCTGCTCCCCCAAACCCCTGGTGGGCAGGGGCACCGAAAGGTAAAACTCATGGGTTGGGATAAAAACAGTTTAGTAAGTGAAATAAAGTAAAAACTAGTAGTAGTAATGAAAAGGGAGTGGAGGAGGGAATAAAACCCATGAAAAGCAAGTGACACAATAACAATTGCTCACCACCCAGCCTGTCCCAAGCACTGATCTGTGCCTCCTGGCCCACTTCCCCCAGTTTATGTACTGAGCATGATGTCCTGTGGTATGGAATATCCCTTTGCCCAGTTGAGGCCAGTTGTCCTGGCCCTGCTCCCTCCTGGCTCCTTGCACACCTGCTTGCTGGCAGAACATGGGAAACAAAAGTCCTTGACTTACAGTAAGCACTGTTCACAACAACAAAACCATCGGTGTCTTATCAATGTTTTTCTCATACGAAATCCAAAATACAGCACTGTACCAGCTCCTAGGAAGAAAATAAACTGTGTCCCAGCAAAACCAGGATGAAAACACACCTTTTATAGTCTAGACAGGCTTGTTGACCAGTTCTCATTTCTCTTTGTTTCCACAGAGAGGGCTCCTGTAAGAAGACACATATTTTAAAGCTGAACAGAACTGGGAAGTTTGCCCTGAATGTAGTGGATAACTTGGTGGTAGTACATCATCAGGATACTGAGGTCTGATTTATTTGTATTATGTTGTGCTGTAACTTTGAGAAGTTACGGGCAGGTTTTAGTAACACTCTAGAAATTATAAATTACATTTCTATGTTCTTAGCTTTGCCAAAAGCCAGAGTATTTGCAGGAACAAAACCATAGCACTGTAAGAGATTCAAATTTATCCTTTTACCTTGATGGACTAGCATATAATGAGGGTTGTTGGTAATGCCTGCTTTTTTCTTACACTGTTTTTGCTTCTTGTCAGTTACTTATGATGCTTTGCTGCTGCACTATGTAGGCTTTTAAGGCATTATACAAAGAAGTAGAATTAAATTGGATACTAAATTATTAATCCTGGGGAACTTCTCACATTACAAACATTTGAATGATAATATGTTTCTATGACACAGACTTAGGCTCCTTCAGTTTGAAGGCCTGGATCTGTAAAAACTTGTATGAACACAAACCTTCTTGTGTATCTGGTACCATAGGTAAACCTTCCTTGTCTATAGTCCCAGTAGCAAGGCTTGGTCAGTGCTTAAGCTAAGGGGGTACTTTGCTCTTAACTTGGGAAAAGGCTTGGACTTCTTGTATTGTGTTCTCTTGGACAACTTCAAGAACTGGGGCATGTTACCTCCTTAGGAGGATTAGTTGATGTTTCATTTATATTTCATGTTAATTCTACTCATTAGCATTTAACCCAGAGCACTTCCTCCCCAGTGTTTTGGTCAAGCTATAAACATGACTATAGAAACCTAGAAAACATTACTTACTTTGGCTTTGGGAGACACCAGTAACTGAAGTGTCACTGGCACTGAAAGCAAAGCTGCTTTCCATGGCTGTCCATACTGGGTAGAAGTGCTAGTGACTTGGGTTGAACAATACTGAATGGTAGAAGTATGAGGATATCTTAGGAAGATACTAGAAACTGGGAGGAAAATGGTGTATCCTTGACTGAGCAGTGTCAAAGTCAGGTGTTGTGCAAGACAGACCTGTCTTTGTACCAGGGCCTGTAATGACAGTTCAAGGGCCAGTGGTTTTAGGCCAAAGGCATAGATTTAGATGAGATGCAGGGAAGCAGGGAAGCACCCCTGAGGGTGGTGAGACCCTGTAACAGGATGCCCCATCACCAAAAGTGTTCAAGGCTGGGTTGGGTGGGGCCTTGAGCAGCCTGATCAGTGAAAGATGTCATCACCCCCAGTCCATCCCTTCCAACCCCAACTATTCTATGATTCTAATGGAGAATAGAAGATGGAAATGTGAAAAGCAGACTGAATGCATGTAAGTGGATGGTGATTCACATTTGTGAATACTAATTTCCTCTTTTTAATTGCAGACTTCAGTTATATTTGACATCAAGCTAAAAGGAGAATTTGATGGGTCTACAACCATCCATCAGTTTGTACTTCCACCTCGATCAATACAACCCTATCAAATACCTGTAGCAGGTAGAACCACTGTATAATGAATAACCTACATTTAGCAAGAGTACTTAAATGTAACAGCTCACCTACAGGAGTGCTTCAGGTTTTAGGAGGCTGGTTGCTAACACTTCAGTTATACATATTTGAGAGGGTGAGGAAGGAAGAAGGTAAGAAGCAATTGAGCAGAAGTTGGTGTTCCAAATGCGTGCCAACTACAGAAGAGTTGCTGTTTAAGGTGCAGGCTTCCTATAGTACTTTGCTTTTACACTTGGAAATTGTTGGGTTTGGGGAGTTTTTTGGCCATGGCTCTCAAAGCTTATGGGTGCTCAAAATGACTTCATGCTCTTCTGGTTTAAGTCAGGAATACATGACTTAGGAAGTTAAAAGCTGAAAGACAATACAAACTCAGAATCAAGTTTGGGACCAGTTTATGTTAAAATCAGTATTAGGACTTAAATGCTTAGATTCTTCTTGGGTTACCTTTCTGTTCTCCAGTCTGAGCATAGTTTCAGTAGCAGGTGCTAAAGCAGCAAGGGTCTCTTTGTAGAAGAGAGAGATGGTTCTATACAAAAAGATTGCACATTAAAAGCTCTTTAACATCTGATAGCAAGTATGATAAATCTGCAGATGGAGATCTGGATTAAACAAAGGTTAGGATCAGAATGTACAAACTACTCTTCCTTTTAAAGAGTATGCATTTAAATACAGCAAATGGAGTCTGTGTATTTAGAATTACAGTACTAGAGCTGGAATATTTATGCATGCATTATTTCATTTGGCTGAAAAACAAAAGAGTCATGTGTTGAAGGATTTGTTTGCCTTCTCAGTGTCAGATTTTCTTTGTAGATCTGGCTACACAAATGGGTCTCTCTTTTTGACTGCATGCTACAGTGTTAAAATCCATACTTGCCTTTTCAGTATAAAATGGTTGATGTAGGAGAGCTGCCAGAGTCCTACTGCTCTTTCACTTGATGTTATTTTTGCTGCAGGCCCAGCTTCTGTGACAAGTCAGGCTCCTGTTCCATGTAAACTCTGTATCCTTTAAATCCTCTCAAAAAGTAAGAACTTCATTCTAAGTATCAAGCATGGAAGAAGGTAGCATTTTTGCTACCTTGACTTGTTAACAGAGCAGTTTTAACTGATTATGCACATGTACTTCAAGACAAAACAATATGCTTCATAATAGCCTCATAATGCTTTCACAGAGTTGTAAATATTGAAGTCTAATATAATACCACAATTTCTGATTATTTGAGACACATGTATGAAATTATTGAATTGGTAGACCCTAAAATTGAAGGTATCATTCCAAGAACATGGTTCAAAACCTCAGAAGTAAAAGTGACAGTAAATGAAAGTATGTTAATGGGACCTGCTTCTCTACAGTCATGTGAATTCAGGAGAAACAGCTTAGAATCAATGTTAATATGGATGTTAAAACCTTAACGTTTAGATTCTTCTTCTTGGATTGTCTTTCAACCTGATATTATCATCAGTGCAAGTGAAGGTAAGTGGTGAGCTCTTGGACTCTACAGTATTCATTATCAGGGTGTCTGGTTTATACCTTCAGTGCACAAAGCAGCTTAAAACTTAAGTGGCTTGCTAGGTACATCTGCTGAGCTGATTGCTCTTCGTAGTGATAACTGAGAATGATGCTATCTCTACAGCTTTTCAAGGGTAATGCTGCTCTAAAATATGGGCTTAGAAAGGTAAATAAAGAATCTAGATGTGTGTTCATTTAAGGGTGGAAAAATTGTGTGTCTAGGCTATACTGTACAAGGCAATTCACTTTGTTTACTCCTTCAAACCAAGGTTACCTCTGGAGTCTTCAGGTGAAACTTGAACCTGTAGTTAACCTCTTGCTAGATAAAGGAAAACTAATGGATTTCCTTCTCCAAAGAAAAGAATGCAAAATGGTTATCCTGTCTGTATGCTCTCAAAGTAAGTTCAAGCGTATTGTCTGTATCTTGAAAGTACAATGCTGCTTATTCATAAATACTCACCCAAGTTAGATAAGCTAGTTTTGGGTTTGAGATCACCCCTGAAGCAACCTTGGTCCTGTAGGATGTCACTTGCCCCAGCTACCCTCAGTCACTATTCTAAAGGAATTTAACAGCATGAAAAAATTAACTTTCCCCTCTTGCCCCCCACCACTTCAATTCAAATATACCTGACATGATTGAAAGTGTTTTGTAGAAGTTTAAAATTAAGTACAGAAGAGAAATCACCTTTTGAAAAAGGCAACATTCAAGCCCCTGGTTACTTCTCCTCATAGCTTTTCTTTTCTTTTTGTCTTTTCAGTGCTCAGTGAGCCAGAAAGAGGATCACTGTCTGTGATTGCAACTGTTTTTGACAAACTGAATCATGAATATAAGAAGTACTTGGAAGCTGAGCAAAGCTATACTATGGTAAACCATGTTAGCTGTAGTGGCTTACAGAGACAGGACAATGCTGTTTGCTTCTCAGGTGGCATCAAGGTGAAGGCATGCTCCTTCCTACTTAGGAAATTTGGGCTTACCCCAAAGGTGCTGACTGCCTCAGGCTCCCAGTAAAAGCCTACTGTGCAAAATGCACTAAGACCCTCACTTGACACTTGTGTGACAGGTGCTGCACAGCTCATCTCCAGAGTGATGAGTTAATACATCCCAGTGCTTGAAAGCAGAGAAGCTGAAAAAGCAACTCTGAATCAGTAACTGCTACCTTGGTTTCCAAAGCACTGATTTCATTGCACTCTAAATCGTGGCGTAACATAAACAGTCCTGATACCTCTCAGTTACTTCTGTTAAAATACCCAACTTGAGCACTAGCTCAGAGAATACAGTCACATACCCAAAACTCTTCTAAGCCTGAGGGCCCGTGGCAGTGTAGTTAGTTTGATTCATCTCCTGGCTTTGAGGTGTATAATAGCAGCTGTATTTATATAACTTTAAAAAGCAGTTTTAATGCATCTAATATAATGTGACCACAGATATGAATTTCCTTGTTAACAAAACATATTTATAGTTATGTTTGAAACAGAAAACAGTCTGTACAACTGTGACTGACTTGGAACTATACTACAAGACTACAGTTTTCTTTGTAAGACTTTTTTTTTTCTCCTAGGTGGTAGAAACAGGCCTGAGTAGAAGTAATCCACTCCTGAAACGTCCTGTCCGCACTCAAGCAGTTATTGACCAGTCTGATATGTACACACATGTTTTATCTGTTTTTACAGAAAAGAAGGTAAGTTAATTTTAAGGGCTAATTAAATAATTTTAAGGGCTAATTCAGCAGCGGTCCCAGAGCAGCCAGCTTAAGGTGACTGCTTGAAATTGGCTGCAGGAAGCTTTGTCAGAATTAGGGTATTTTGATGCCCATTCTTATGGGGTTATTAACAGAGAAGCTATGCAAGTTCCACCTAACACTTTCTTTCTTGTCCAGGAAGCACCCCATAAGTTCACTATAGCTGTCTTGATGGAATACATTCGCTCTCTCAACCAGTTCCAGATTGCAGTTCAGGTAAATCACTTCTGTGCTAAGTACATTTCCCCACTCCATGAAGTTACATGGAGTTTTAGTACAGTCACATGTAAATCCTATACCATATTGACTTTTAGATAATAAAAACATGTATAGAGACATACCTTTGATTGTCTTCTTCCTACATTCACAGCACTACTTGTATGAGCTGGTGATCAAAACCCTTGTTCAACACAACTTGTTCTACATGCTCCATCAGTTTCTGCAGTACCATGTGCTCAGTGACTCAAAGCCTTTGGTATGTAAGACAAGAAGTTCCAATAAGCTATTGAGGGAGGTGGGAAGTCTTCAGAATTTTAATGTTATTTCTACTTTTGCCCTAGGCTTGTCTCTTACTGTCCCTGGAAAGCATTTACCCTCCTGCACATCAGCTCTCACTGGACATGTTAAAAGTAAGCATTTCTTGCTCTAGTAACTCCATGTCACATGTGGGTTAGACTGGTCAAACAGGTTCCCTGACCAGGCTTTAGGTGACTAACTAGCATCAGCAGATTTTTTTTGCATGCAGTAGAAGCATTGTCTTACAGCTGCGATTGACTTCACAGAGACTTTCCACAGCAAATGATGAAATAGTAGAAGTTCTGTTGTCCAAACACCAAGTTTTGGCTGCCTTGAGATTCATCAGGGGTATTGGAGGGCACGACAGCATCTCAGCCCGCAAATTCCTCGATGCAGCGAAACAAGCAGAGGATGAGATGCTTTTCTACACCATATTCCGATTCTTTGAACAAAGGAACCAGCGGCTACGAGGAAACCCCAGCTTCACACCAGGTACGCAATAAGCAGTTTGAGCAAGATACTCAGTTGTGCAAACACAACTAAGACTTGTTTCACTTCCAATCCAGTTGAGCCTATATTAGAAGATAAAACTCTTGGTACATTTTAGCCTATATTTTATACCTACCTTTAAGCACAGTTCCAAATTAACTTGTCTTACTCCTTTGTCTACTGTACCCAGGAGTAAAGAGGCTGAGCTAAACATAAACTCGCAGATGAACCTGTTTGACTTGCAGTTGCTGTCACTGCTTAGCTTAGCAGAGCCATTATCTCCAATTAGTGCTTTCTGCTGAAGTCAGCAACCAGGTTGGGAAACCTTTGAGTTCAATTGTCTATTTCCACTAATTAGAAAAATTCAAGGCCTGTTTTATGCTTCAGTTCTTCCTCCTTTAAAAGCCAAGCCAAACTGTTTGCAGCAGCAGCATGTTTGTAATGACCAGACATTCTGTTGGCACAGAATCCCACCCCAAGCTCTTGTATCTTGACAGTAAAGGGCTCTCATGGCTGTGAATCTGCTGGTTAGATACATGAACTAGATCCAGAAATTAGATCAAACATCTGCTTCACCTCAAGAATGCCAGTCACAGAACTGGAAATACCTCAGTATTCCAGTGCTTTCTATTTGTTCAACTCCTGTACTCAAACATGTTAAAGATAAGAATTAGTACCAATAAATTCAGGTAAGTGAAACTACACAATCTTGGCTCTTGGTTTCTGAGTTGTAAAGTGAACATTAACTTCTATTTTGTCCCCCTTAGGTGAGCACTGTGAAGAACACGTCACCTTCTTCAAACAAGTTTTTGGAGAACAAGCTCTCATGAAACCCACAACATTCTGAAAGACTCTTCCACTGAAATGTATAAACTTAATTTATTGCATTTAAGTAGATTTTTGAACTACAAAATTGCTATTTTATAATAAAGTATATACAAGACATTTTGGCAAATAGTACTAAAAATATTACAACTTGTGATGGCTTCCCCCTAAAAATAGAGACAAAAATTGCATTGACCTGCATTTAAAATTAGTGTCAGTGGTTTAGCAGTCCATTCTCATACACATCACCTCAATTTCATTGACAATGCTATTCAACTCTCACTACAGC
Source organism: Monarcha castaneiventris obscurior (assembly GCA_026261815.1). Taxonomy (NCBI): domain Eukaryota; kingdom Metazoa; phylum Chordata; class Aves; order Passeriformes; family Monarchidae; genus Monarcha; species Monarcha castaneiventris. The sequence continues at coordinate 1,408,169 of JAMPIT010000379.1, forward strand.
TGGTTTAGGTTTCTGGAGGAAAAAGATGCAACCTCTTGAAAACAGAAGTGTTTTAGTAATCTTATTAACACATCTAATTTTAGTAATACTGTTACTTGCGCCACACTTAGCATTTCCTGAGTTTAAAGCTATGTCCAAAGCTGCAGCTGGTATCTTCTAGTTGAATCTGTGCAGGAGTCAAGTCTGTGGTGGTTACAGTGTGATAGTCATAGAACATTGCTGCGCTTCAGTTCTTAAGAGTTGGGCCTAAGCCACAGTTCAAGGAGTCCACTGAACACTGTTAAAAACTAGAAGTAGAGGAGTCTCTCCCGTTCTGTACCTCTGGTCCTCTCTTGTGCAGCACGAGTTTTAGCTTTATTTACTGATGGGCCTGAGTGAGAGAGAACAGAGTTATCCAAAGGCTCCCCATTACAGCTGATCAGTCATCAGGAAGCATACCCAATCTTCCTGTCTAGGTCCAGCTTAACATTTAGAAATGTGCTTCTGCTCAGCTGTTAGTAACTGTCAGCAGCAACAAGGTAGATGAATTCCCACCAGTCTTAAACTGAGCCTTACTCAATGGGGTTAAGTCTGCCTTTAAGGGCTACACTATACATGTGCATTTCCAAATTCAAGAGGACAGTGCTTGGACCATCCTCACTGCAAGGCAAGATTGTTTCTGCAAATGCAGGAACAGTGTCCCATGGGAGGTTTGTTGCTTCCACCCTCCATCCCATCCCCAGGTTGAAACATGCTAATCATGCTGCTCTCTGGGGGCCACAGGGGCCCAGCAGCCACCTTCACAAAGCACAGCAAAGTGCAGCCACGTGGGCCAGACTGTGCTTGCTTCAGTTCAGCAAGCCCACCACAGTGAGCTTGCAAGTGCCACCATTCAGCCTTTGCTTTCCAAAAGACAGGTACCTTGGATGAGAGAGGCACATTCAAGTGCTGCTTTTCATCTCTGCAATCCTTTCCATGGCTTGGAAAATCCACAGACAGCTATTTTTCTTTGAAGTGTGGTATAGAGCAGACTGTCACATCTTACCTATGTAACTAAGCAGAACTGGAAGAAATATCAGTCCATGTGTTGCTCCCAGCACAACCATAGCTAGATACATCCTGAAGTAGAATATCTTGAAGATTTGAGATTTGGAAAAAGCCAATACTACAATTCCTCCAAATTTGGTCAGTGTGATACCACTGAAAACCTGGCAATAAAAGAAGTGTTTAAGTGGTAAGTAGGGCTTTAGGTAATCCATTTCCTTCAAGTATTTAGCATTCGGTAACATTTCTGTGTAATCTAAAGCTCCTATATGTAGTATGTCTCCTGCCCTGCCAGTCTAGAACCAAATCGAGATGCACTCAGGAGAAGAGTTCATCTTTTTGGTCCCACAGGACAGGCTCAGTATGATTAAAAATCCACTCTGATCTGTGCAGCCACCTAATTAATTTTTGCTTGAGGCACATACAGATGAAAGCCGTTACTTAACTCACTTCCCAGTGAAGTTCTGTATGTGGCTGCAGTACACACATCACAAGAACTGTTCATTCCAACCCCATACAGGTCACTTAGTCCAAGATCAGTGACATGACATTACTGCCTAAACACTGAGCCCTGGTTGTTTTCTACGAGCTCCAACTGCATCCCATATTCACAACAACCTTTCCTAGTCACCTCTGACTATCTGGAAAAGAAACACTTGAACTTTAATGGGACAATTAGAGGTTTATCCAAACTACTAGGGCTAAAGCATTTAGCTCTTTTCTACTATTAGGTAGTAGTAACATGAGATTAAAAATGAGTCCTCATCACACCTATTACTAGTAGAAGGCTAGGTTGACCATAAGAGCTTTAAGCATTCCAAAAAGAAAAGGCAAGGCCATCTTTATGTCTTAAGACTATAATCTGTAATATTTCTTAAAATAGTAAGGCTGTTACTTGGCTACTCGTTTTCCTCTCCCCATCCAGCAGATACTCACTGAGCTGCCCATGTGAGACAGAGCTTCTTCTGCACGCTCTACTCTACTGCCCTTGGTACTGACAGTGAACGCTCTTGTCACGTGACTGCAGAATTCCACAGCAATACCACAGCTCTGGAGAGTGAAAGGAAACACACATGAAAACACCAGTTAGATGAGCACTTTGATGGCAAGGTCTCTTCAGAATTCTGGACGGGCTAAAAAGATTCCTAGCAGCTGTGATCATTCCCCAGGGTTAAAGTACCATGGGAATTTACAAGCTTAGTGTTAGCTGCTTCCCAGAGGCTGTTGCAGGCACTGTGTGGTGTTTTACCACCAGTCATTGCTAACAGACAAACAGGAAGCAGAACATGAGATTGTATCAGAGGTCAGAAGTTTCCTGATGTTGAAGCAAGCTGTTGTTGATGCAGTGCATGCAGTGAACATTGAACACTAGGATCAGTTTACAACTATCAGCTGCAATAACACTGCTTTAGAATAACACTGAATGTACATCCTGATTTGATACCGTGACAATTCAGGCTGATCAGTCATTTACAACACTAACTGAACACTTGGCTAATCTTGCCCTTATCTAGTAGATAGACTTGCTTGAACATACATCTAACTGTAACATGGGCCAGCAGTTTACACCAGCCCTCAGACCTACCACAAACCCCAGAGAACACGGTAAGCCAGAGCAACCAATAGCTGCTTGCTGGAGCTACTTCTGGAGTGCTTTACCAAGGCTCTCTCTGCACAAATGATTTCATCCACTTATGCAGGAACAATACTGGTGCTAGCACATCCCAGATCTACTCTGTAGAACATAAATACAGCAGAAGCCTTAACACAGACCTATGCATCCTCCCCTTCAGCCCAAGCCACCTGTGCTGAGGATGTGGAGCAGCACTTAGCCTAGATAGCAGCAGTAAAGCTGTTGCTGCAAAACAGGAGTGACCTCCACCAGATGCAGTATAGCTTCAGTTCAATTGCTGTATTTTATCAGTACCAGGACTAGTTGTCAGAATAAACTTATTTTCTCTTCTTCTAGATGTGTTAAGATAGTTCCAACTACTGTTCAAAGGCCTGTCGAAGTTTAGTAGCAGAATACAGCTCAGTATCACGAGTATATATATAGGATACAGAACTGTTCAAAACTTGTGAACAGAAGAAAAGGGATGTCTTGTTGACTTACCATGACAAGATTTACTAATGAAACTGCATTCAAGCTGATGCCCCAGAGCCACATCACTCCAAACATGTTGACAATGATCATAGCAATAGTTACTGAAACCACAACAGCAGCCCATACTTCAAAACCAAGAAGCACAGTTGTCACCAAAAATATTGATCCCAAGGAGATACAGAGGTTAAAGATAGCATCGTGCACTATTGTCAAGTATTGTTCATAGAAGACATAAAAGACACTGTGGAGAAAAGAGAGGTTGTCATTAGCCTTCTTCCCTTTTGTATGCTAATATTAGATTAGCTTCTGTGCTAAGGATAATGTAGCTCCCCCCTGATAGAAGCCACCAACAGAACCTGGCTTCTTTGTATCAGTGGAATGTCATGTGACAGCCAGCATTCTGTGGGAGTCAACTCCTCACTAACACTTCAAATAAAGATTGTGTCTCAAAGTCAGGTAATTCCCATGTTTCAATATAAGCAGCTACAGTAGATACCAGGAGGCAGGTCCTCAGATCCATTGTGATATCTGCAGGAGCTACTGCAGAGGGACTGTAAGTACAGGTAGGATTCTTTGATGCAAAGAGATCAGTATTTCAGATGTACAGATACCAACTCCAACTCAGTTTTAGTGTGGTACTCGTACTTGACATCACTGCTGCATTTGCTTTACATTTAAATAACTTATTTGAGGTCAATACAGTCACACCACAGCTTGCAACTACCCATATCAACATATCTGCTAATGTTTGAACTATTAGACCCTACTGTGAAAGCTAGGAAATGCCCAAAAATGAAGCCAGAGCTACCTTTGCAGTGAAGGATTTAAGTTAGTTATTGATTAAGTAAAAAGAGGCCAGTGCTATGAATGTAAATTATATCTTTCTGGTTTTACTAGAAATTCCCAAATCTCTGCATTACCTTCTGTTAGGCAAAACTCAAGTTTCTAAGATGTTATTAGCCAGCACCTTTTCTGCATTGCTCAAGTATTTGTCACCAAGGCAAGAAAGATCTAACCATACCTGTAAGGAAACACCCGGTAGTTCTTCTCTTTGATGCCCATGGTTTCAGTAATGTTGTCTGCTATAATCCGAGCTTTCCTCATAGCATCAATAAAATCAGCTGATGTTTTCAGTACAGTATGGTAAGTCATGAAATAAGTGGCTCCAACGTCAGTTTTGTTGTTTATAAAGTTGACAGCGGAGTTATAGGCAGCATGTCCTCTATAAAAACAGGGACATATTAATGTCAGTGTCAGCACCACTCAAATTTATTAGCTTTTCTATCTTACAATCTTATGGAATTACAGAATGGTTTGAGTTGGAAGGGAATATAAAGATTACCTAGTTCCACCCCTGCCATGAGCAGGGACACCTTCCACTAGACTAAGGTTGCTCACATCCCATTGCACCTGGCCTTGAACACTCCCAGGGATGGGGCACTGGGCAATCTGTTCCAGTGCCTCACCACCCTCATAGTAAAGAATTTCTTCCTAACATCTGATCTAAACCTACCTGCTTTCATTTTAAAGCCATTCCTCCTTGTTTATCACTACACCCCCTTGTAAAAAGTCCCTTTCCAGCTCTCTTGTAGGTGTCCTTTAGAGGGCTAACAGCTGGTAGTTGTTTCCAGCAGTTTCCAAAACTATAAAAGCTTCAGAGCACAATACATTTCAAGATCGCACAGGATATTCTAGACCGGACTGACCATAGACATTGTGTCTCTTTGTACAGGGAAAAGCTGCTATTCCATTTAGTTGATGATGCACTTGTTTTTTGCAGAAAATACTACAGAACTGGTGAGATGTCCGTGTTTGTACAGCTTTTAAGAGCACATTAGATATCTAACTTTGCAGACAAAATCCAGAGCAAGTATCTTTAATGCATTGGTCTGAGCAAGGTCTATAGAATAAGGCTCTTACCCTTTGCCACATTTAGGATTAGGGTTGTCCGATAGGAACATGGGCAAAAAGGTCATGAAGTCTTTGCCTTGTGGTCTCTGCTTGCCTTCTTGAGTCAGTGGTCGACAACGAGTGCAGGATGGGTCGCTGACTGAAGAAATATAGGATTCAAGGTCAGCTACAGGATCACTTTTTTTCCTAACACTAGTAACTTCTGTCTTGCGTTACAGGATGCAATTCCGTAAAAGCATTTTTACTGATGAACTAACTGATCCATCTTGAAATTCCATATAAGATTCATAGTCCTTAATTTTATTTATTGCTGCTACTTTATTTATTGCTGCTACTTTATTTATTGCTGTCAGAGACCTCTTACTTGTGCATTTATCTACATTAGATTCGATGAGAATTACACCAAACTGAAGGACCTGAACAAAACCAGAGCACCAAGTTTGTGTGCTCTAGGAAAACCAAGAGAGGGATCAAAGTTTTTACAGCAAGTTACATTAGCTATCTAGGTAGGCTGTTTCCAACCTGCAGCATTCCAGCAGAATATTTAAGCTCACTCAAATAGCAGTTCAAATAAATTAAGAGGGCTATTCAAGAGGTGAATAAGGAAAGGTATTCACTTGGCTCATACCATGAGCAAATTTTTTGGCTGTGAAATGTATAAACCAAGCTAATCCACTAGCAACAAGATGGATGCCAATACCTGAAGCATTGCAAAACTGCCCAGTGGTATTGTAGACTCTGCAACAGGATGACTGTGGCTTCACCCAGTCAAAGTAGTCATCAATCCAGGACGATGGGGCATAGCCTATCCTCGTGCTAATAAAAGTAACACAACATATCCATCATCAGTAATTTTATATTTAATTCCAGAACATGTCACTTGATCTCTCCAGTGCCAACTTATGCCATGTCAACTCATTCTTGTCAAATCTCAGCTCTCCATATAGTCCCATGCTCTAGTACCCCATCCAAGAGCCATAATGCTCATAGCTCATAACACTGCAACTAGCAAACAGCAGGAGCTTTCACTGCATCCAGTTCTACTGCCAAGCTCAGCTTTCCATTCCCCTGCCCACTCTGTTCCCCGTCCTATTCCACACCCTGCTGGCTCAGTTTTCAAGCAAAGCTCCTCCTTCAGTTAGGCTGAAATGAACTACAGTGGAAGGAATTGGGAAAAGACTTCCTTGAGTTGTTAGCTGCCTATAAAATTCCGGCTTAGCCTCTCTATGCCAACCTAGTTTATTCACCAGATTTAGAAGCTGAGCATGCAGGCATTTTCCAGAACATCATAACCCTGCTGAGAGGTTTTCACAAGTTTTTCTTACTACCATTCCAAGACTCCTTGAAGGATCAGGCCCCTTTTCCAAACCCAAGTATACCAATGTATCCCACCAGTCCAGACAGGTTTTATCCTCACTCTAGAAGACATCACTGCTGTTTCCAATCCCTTCCCTCCCAAACCCACACCATAGAGCAAATACAATAGAATGTCAGTTTCCAACCAACAGCTGAGCCTGAGCCAAATCAGGAGGACACACCAGTCAGCTACATCCCTTCCATGCAGCTATGCAGAGACAAGCATGCAAGACTTACTAGCTACCAATTTCCGCAGCATTGAAGACTTGCTGGACAAGTGAATCATTATTACATCCCATTCCACCACACACCATGTTCTGCCCTTCCAAAGAGGTGTAGTTGTGTCCTTCTTCTAGGACAAAGTAGACAGGGGGACCCGTATGCAGATATTTGCTGAAGTGGCTGAAGTAATCTATTACATAGGAGTCCTTCAAGGGAAAGTTTTGAGTTACTATAATGGAATGTTGAGGGAGCACAACAAGGTATCCACGTTTCAATTCAGCCACAAACTGCTGAACAGTGACACGATCATAAGACTTACATCTGGCATTGAGAGAGACTGATCCAGTCCAATCTCTACATTGTGCATAACTGCTGTACTGAATGACAGGATACCCACAAACACTGCTATCTGCAAAAAAAGCAAATCCATGGATGTGAGAACTGTACAGAAACAACAAGTAATAGGAGTCATTTGCTAAGCTAATAGGAACCATGCAAAGAGGCTCTAGTTTAAATATGCTAGCCAGGCTTAGTACAACAGTGGTAGTAAAATGTAGTTACTCAGAGGTCCCTTTGGAACTGAAAGGAAATTTATCCTTAGGAATCTGCAGTGAAAGATACAAACACCTTCTGTAAATAAGCACAGTGACCTTAAACTGAATCACGAACTCAGCAACAACGCTCTGGATTAATGCACTGCAGAAGCCAACACACGCTGATTTTTTTACATAGGCTAAAGTAATTTGATTGTCAGTAATGCAACTCTTAAATCTGGGCTTTGGACAATCCATGATCAAGCCTCTATTTACTGAAATACTTTTGCAGTTACAAAAGCTTATTTCTATACTAATGCTGAAAATTAAATACTAGAAGCTTCATTTGTTTCACTGTACTGAAGATTTTCCTTCCCTGTTTAGGCCTTCAGGTTCACAGCTCTTTTGCTCAAGTTTAGATGACTGCTTACTTGAAATAGATTATACATACTACTATTGGTCTCATCCAATCCTTAAGCAGATATGGAGAAAATAGATTTTTGAAGAACAGAAATAACATGCTCTCAGAACGCTGGACTCCACCCGTTTCTTCACTGCTTTTGATGCAACACAGAATATCCAGTCTATTCCTCTGAAAAGGGATTAAATGCCAGAGTTAGTGCAGTTCTGCAGATGCCATCATCCCCATTACACTGCAGTTACAGTGTATAAGTGCACTTATACTCACCTCTTGACGCCTAATGTCCAAGCCCAGGAGACTGACGAAGCAAGTGACTTGAAGAATGAAGTCTATGAGCACAGCCATTCCAGCAAACAGGGAGAACGTGCGAACCGCTGGCATCGTAGACAGTGTCCCTGCAGGAAGGGACCCAGTCTGTTAGGAGAGCTCCCTTCTAGAAATGCACGAGCATTTTCTAGAGAAACATCCAGTTTAAGTGACAACCTTATAGCAGGACAAAGAGCCTGTATTTTCAGAGCAAAGGAAACAGCCCACACAAGCCTGGCTACGGCTGCTGTCGTTGACCTGTTCACCAGCACTGAGGCTGTGCAGAGGAGTGACTAGTTCTAAGACGTTTCTCAATTCCAGAGTTAGGTGCAGACTGTGTAACAGGGACATTAAAGAGTGCTGTCATGCAACATCTTGCTTCAAAATTAAGCCATTCCAATGCAAGCTGATCCAACGACAAATTACATTGCAGGTAAACAAAGCCATTATGAAAGAAGGCCAAATTATACTTGTAGGGTAACAACCTAAGATTTGCCTCTAAAACACATTGTAAAGTGAACCACAAACCTAAGTCTGTCATAGGGGCGTTTTTTCCAAGCAGTGGAAGATGACTAACTGCAGTGTAGGAGTTCATACACCCCAATATTTCATCAGCTCATAAGGTCAAATTTAGACTTGACAGTCACTGCAAGTCAGTAAAAACCTCCAGCCTTTGCTGGAAAGTGTGAGAGATTCAGAATTGAGTCTTTTTAACTGAGTCAAATTCTTAAAGTACTCCAATGCCTATCCCCTGCAGAATCAAGTTTAACTTGATTATAACAACAAACAACTAAGCTAAACTTAGTAAGTAAATTCTTACTTTACTTTTATATTTTAGTTCTGCATTTATTCTTGCAACATGCAGTTATGATAAGGCCCTTATCTTCAAATATTAAAGGAGGCTTACCAAGAAAGAATGCCACAGTCTCTGAAAAGGATGAGAGAAACATACTGGGTGCCACATCTCCCAAAACTCTGCCAATCTGTTTATCCAGAGTTTCACCCTGAAGGCGTTCATCTCTCTGTTTTAAGGCAATACTTTATTATTATTAGGTATCATGCAATTTATAAAGCTATTTCATACAGCTTAAAAAAACCCAAAACTTTTAAATATCCTAAACTCTTCTTTTGTTTTCACTGCATTAACAAGAGTTAATAAATAAACAGCTGAGACTCTCTAAAACAACAGCAGCCTGAACATTACTTGTTGTCTTGCTTCAAATTTAAAATATAGTACTAAGTTTAGTACTTCAGACAAAACCACACACTTTACAGAGGCAGTGCCAGTGTCATTGGGTTATTGAACCTGTCAAATTAACAAGCTGATTACCCACTAAGACTTCGTGTCAGAAGTCCCTAGTCTTAAGCACATAGTTTAGTTCATGACTACTGCTTACAATATGCTAAAATTACAAGTGATAGAATACCAGTTGAGTTCTACAACTACTTTGATAGCAAGCAGCTGTAAGAAAAATGCAGAGACAAACTGGGTTTTTTCTTTGTGAAGGTAGAATGTACACAGATTCTTGGCTCTCTTCTACCAGGTATCTTGTGAGAGTCCAGAGCTGCTCAGATGGAGCTGAGCACTGGCATGCAGGAGACTTCCTGCTCCAAGTTTACAGAACTCAAAAATGACAGGCACTTGTAGAAGAGTCTGAATGAAAGAATAAATACCTGAAGTGTCTGAACCATAATGAAGATGTTGTCCACTCCAATAGCCAGCACTAAGAAAGGAATTACTTCTATCACAATCAGTGTCAGTGGGATTCCAAAGTAGCTGAAAATGCCTATAGAACATGCTACTGAGCTCAGTACAATCAGGATGCCTGCAATGCCCAGAGAGATCTTTGAATCCACCTAAAAAAGTTGTACTGAACGTCAGCCAAACAAGCATCATCCCACAGACCAGATTATAGCAAAGGCAAAAGCCATATTCTTACATTTACTCTAGGTAGTAGAAAACTTTTCTGGTTTTTTTTTTGAAGATCCAAACATTAAAAAAAATAATCAACCTTGAAGCTACAAGTGTTAAAGCTGATATTAACTGAACATCTCAAGTGAAAGAATTTAGTTGAGACTATGAAGCGCATATGAATTGTCTAGTACAAGAAGAACAATGCTCCCCCTAACTTCTGCCCAAGGAGGAGTCAATGCCCTAACACAAAACTGAACATCAGCATTCTGCAAAAATAGTTAAATCACTTAAAGCTATCAGCAAGCTCTAGCTCCAGTCTTTGCAGCAATGAAAATTCTACACATACCAGAAGTCTTCTCCAGCTCTGGATATGTCCCAAAGCTATGGAGATGTACACGAACATCACAAGATAGCTTATCAACACAACGCTAACATCACTGTTGCTTTCGCGGTTGATCTCATCTTCAATACTCCGTTCAGCAGAAAACGATATGGTTAAGTTTGAATTGTTATAGTTCTTCAGAAAGTTAATAAATCTAAATAAAAACAAAACCAAGAGGTCAGTCACACTTTAAAGGATAAAGCATCTTCCACTAGAAATGCTCGAAAGTCATCTGATGGCAAATTTACATCACCTGTGTGGTACAAGAGTGCACTGTGGCCAGACAGTACTTTGAGGGACCACTCTCATTTTTAAAAGAGAAGAGCTGGCTACACATACCTACTCAAGCACTAAAAACACACTACACTGATACACTTTCCATGTTCTCTCCAGATTTTGAGGACAAATAGGTATCTTGCATGAGCTATTTAAAACTCTAAGTACAATTTTCCTCAAAGCTAGACAGAGGAACACACACATGAAAGATGACTGCAGCTTGCTTGCAGTACTGGAACAATTTATTAGCCCTTGTTTCAGTTCCCCAGCTTGAGCGGTGTTTGTGACACAGGCAGATACTTGTCACACATTTTATTTTATCACAAATTTTCCAGTACAGTAATTTTTATCTGAACTGATAGCCAGAACAGCTGGCCTGTGCAAGCTAGCTCTTCGAGGTGGTAAAGGGGATGAAAGCCTTAGATGCTCACCCTGATGACATTTTTAAAAATTAAAGGTGAAGAACTACAGCATCAGGTTCAACCTTTCCACTCACAGTTAATGGTCCAGTAAATTAAAGAGTCTACCTGTGTAATTCTAGCCACAATAAAATATATCAAATCCTTTCAGAAGTTACTTATTGGCAAGTACTACTAGGCTAGATGATCACTAAGAGGACTAGAACCTACATCTCAAAGCAAACAAAGTGTGCCAGACAAAGTGAAGGTCTTATGACCAGCACAGTCTGTTTTCAATCAGTTTTTCTGCCTCTCAAAACATCCCTGTAGTTATACTGAAAAAATGTCAGTACAGCACAGGTGTTTCTTGTTTATCTACAGTTTAAGTCATGTGTGTATTTCAGAATACAGGGAGACTACTTACTCTTTTTCCCATGCCAAGGCTTTCATCAGCTTTTTTGAGTCATTGTAGTAGTTGTTGACAGGAAAAGTAATAACAAGAGCTGTAGCATTATTATAGTTATCATCTGTAGAAGAAAAAAAAAGCTTGCCATTGAAAAATGGAACTTACATTCTAGTTTCATTTGTATCTAGCAGATACAAATAAGTTCAAAATTAGCACTGCCCAGAGCAATCCCATCCCTACAACTCCAGCAAACACCACTGAGTTCTCAAACACACTACTAAAATAAGAACAGAAGCTGATAAGCACTCCAGATTGTATTCAAGAGTAATTATTCACTACTTAACATGCTCATGACACCAATATTAAACTGTTGCATGGTTAGACAAAGAGCTACTATAAAACCACTGCTTATGACTTTCCATCAAATGAGAAATGTGGCTTCCTAAACACCATACCTCCTGCATACTCAGATTTTACTCAAAGCAAATACAAATCCCCTACAGTTTAATAAAGAAGTGCTCACCTTTAAACACTATTTTCTCTATATTTAACACAAATATGCTTCCAAGTTATGTTTAATTAGATAAATTGCTTGAAAAAAATCCTGGCTTCAGAGTAATTATGTAAGAATTTTCTTTGTGAACATATTAATCTATTCTTAACTGCTTTGTCAGACCAGTGACAGAACTTTATTCTAACTCAAAGCAAAATACACATATCCCAGCATGTCAAGCTGAGTTACTTCAGGTCTTTATCTTTTACCAGGCCCAAAGTAGACTGAACATTTGTCCTGTTGACAATGATGTTCCAATTACAGGTTGCTTGCATTTTGCACTTCCAGAGTAGTCTGCCTCCAATCCCAGCACTGGTCTACTGAAAACTTACTTAAAACACCCTCACTTACTGAAAGTTTAGCAGAACTCCAGTTTCTCTGGAGTGCACTTAAACACCTGTGTTAAATGAGAATGCACCTCTAGCCCCAAGGACAGCACACAAGTATGTACTCTCAGACTTAAACTGCAATATTGAGTTTTGCCACTCACCATCATATCCTCCCAACACCAGCCACGGAAATACAGGTCCACCAAACGTTCCTAAGCAGGGATCATGAAGCAAGCTTGTGTCATTCAGTGATGCTGGAGCCCTAAAGAGATCACCAGCAATAATTGTTAGCTTCTGCTTGACAGCTGAAGCACAGCACAAAACAGTAAAAAGCTGTTGTGTTATCACTGAAAATCAAGACAGAAACAACACAAGACTGCTAGTGGTATGCTGCCCTTGTGCTACATTTGCTTTAAATTTAAATACAGTTTTAAAGCTTCTAACCAACTGAACTATAAACTAAAGTGAAAGCTTAGAAACTGATCTTCTGTTCAGAACTCTTCAGAAGCATTGAAAACATGTTTAAGGTAAAACAGAGTCAGCATCTATACCAAACCAAGTTTAACTGGTGACTTGATTAAAGAACATGCAATTGTACTGCTTACCGAACACAGTACAAGAAGTGAGTGTGGTAATCAGCATAGACAAAGAACTCATCCCCAACAGTGTGATCCAGAACAGAATGGCTGTTCTGAAAGTAGTTGAGTACGCTCAGGATAGTGCAGTTGTTGTTGTAGGGAACAAGAGGAGCCACGCAAATGTCCTTCAGCATTACAGTCTCATTGTCATAAGAAGCAGTTAAGTTGACAATAGCATCCTGCAAATCCAGTACCTTTAAAAAAACAAACCACAGCTTAAAAGCAGCACAAGAAAGCACTTCCCTTGCAAGACAGGACTTAAGTGCATGCTATATTCCTGCAAGTTTCCAGAGACAGAGGCACGTGTCAATAGAAGCACATTACAAATCATTATTTCAGTGTTCATACTAAGAACCGGGACTTAGCTTGCAAGTGCCTCACTAACAGAGAGGTTTTCAGCAAAAAGCTTTCATAGTAAAGCTGTGATTTTTAATATGAACATCTAGTGACTGTTTTGATGGATACATAACATTGCAGATAGAAGCCAACTCCATGTGGTTATACCTGTAAAGCATGCTTAGGTCTTTGCTCTTGGAAAGTTCCAATTACCTGATGAAGAATATCTTTGGTAAGGGGAGGCCCAAAAGGTACATCTTCTCCTGATGGGTAAGGCGAGTATGTCTCTGGGTGGCTCTTGGGTGCTTGAATAATAACTTGCTCAGTACGGAAGAAAGGCCCAAAGTGTGTGTCAAAGTATTCCTTCTCCTTGCGGGCTTGGCTGCTTGGGGCTGACCAGAGGTCTACAGGATTTGTAGTTGCTTTAATATATACAAAGCCTGAGCAGCACATTGCAATGAAGACCACAGAGAAGAGGATAACAGGACGTGGATTTCTGACACAGAAAGCCCCCCATGACGTGAATGTCATCCTCAGGCCATTCTCAAACCTTTCACCAAGCCTTTCACCACAGGTAATTTTTCCTGCAAGAGCAAGAAGTAAACAGTAAATGCTCGAGAAGTCAGTTAAGCAGCATTTTTTTGGAGCCCACTCAGAAAGATTAAATTTTATTCTAGCTCTGTTTGTAGGAAGCACCAGAAGCTATGTCTCCACTGACAGTCAGACCCTGGGACCAATCCCTGACTGAGGCCAAGAGGGCAGAAAACAGCTTGTACCTACACTGCCCCTTGTAATGTAAGATTGTCTTTGACAGCAGTAGGTGTAGCAAATAAAGGAAGAAGCAGTTAAAAGATATATAAGCAATAAAACAAGCTACCTCCACTGGTGCACAAGGTAAACTACAGTTCTTTCACAGGATGCTTTAAATGGATACACAGATGAGTGAAAACATGATCAAAATGATTTTAGCATCATGCTGCCCTCCCCCACACCCCTGCAACAAAGCCCTCCAGAATTTCCTTGGAGCTTGGCTAGATCCATGAAGTGTGTACCCAGACATTTCAGCATCCAGTAAAATAGGGCTAAGTACAACTCTAAAAGAAGAGATGCTGGTCAAAAGGCTGAAGGCCATCTAAGAACGGACTTTTAGCCTAACAAAGCTAAAACTCCAGAGCCCATCCATAGGAAAAGGATGCACTTAAGCTGAACTTCTTATAAACTTATTACTCTTATCCAAGCCATACCATTGTCACCGTGGGAATTCCCAGAAAAGGCTACATTGCTGTCAATTGGGGTGTACTCCGAGACAAAGTGCCGCCTCCTGCAAGGCGAAAAGCTCTGTTATCCTGCTTGTCCAAAAGGCATCTGTACTGTTTGTACAATAATCTCCAGCTTTATGGTCCTTTGGAACAACATACAGCCATGTCAGCTGCCTTAATAAACTCTTCCAGCTTACATCAAGCACAGCTTCTTTATGCACATTTAGAATATCACTAGCATTAACAACAGAGAGAATACCTTTAAAGCGATCATTACTTGAAATTTGCAGATTTTTATTTTAGAAATACGAACCAGGCATCTCAAACGCACCTACCATTTCATAGTGCCCAGTAAAGTAAGGTTGCTGAACATGTTTCAGATTGTCATACCCACTATCCCCTTCCACACAGACTTAATTCTTGTTATAGAGTAATTCTAGTTTCCTGGACATAACTGAACAATCATAGAATCATAGAGTGGTTTGGGTTGGAAACAAACCTTAAGGATCATCTAGTTCCAACTCCCCTGCCATAAGCAGGGCCACCTTTCAATAGACCATCTTACTCAGAGCCCCGCTGAGTCTGGCCTTGAACATGTCCAAGAGCAGGGAGTCCACAACCTCTCTGGGCAACCTCTTCCACTGCCTCACCGCCCTTATAGCATGGAATTTGTTTTTAATATCTTATCCACACCTACTTTCCTTCAGTTTAAGACCATTGCCCCTTGTTCTTTCACTACATACCCATGCAAAAAACCCTGCTCCATCTGTCTTGTAGGCCCCCTTTGGGTACTGGAAGGTGCTGTAAGTAATCCCTAGAGTCTTTTCTTCTCCAGGCTGAACAGCCCCAACTTTCTCAGCCTGTCTTCATAGGAGAGGTGCTCCAGCCATGTGATCAAGGGTGACATGCTATAATTACTGGAAGCTCAGCTTTCATCTAGTTTTTTTTCAAAATAGGAGACTAGGAAAAAGTATTCATGACTTAATTTGCAATAGGGCAGTAATTGTTTTGTTATGAATGTGTAAGTTTTCCCAGACTTCTGCATACTTGCTTATGAAAGTTGAAGAAAAGGGTGTGTTATTCTGTAGCTAGGAATGCTATGACAGTTCTGCACCAACTAAACCAACTTCTGCAATCACTTTCTACCAGGTGGTTTCCACTGTTAGAACACTCCCTGTCAGCATATGTGGCATCTGCTACAGAATGTGACTTTTGGCTGGCAGAATTAGTAAAGGCATAAGCATCTGACCAGAGCAAAGAAGTTCTCAGGGACAAAAAGTGACTTGAAAAGCTCAGCATTTTGAATGCTTTACCTGTAACACCAGACTCCAAAAACCAGTGCAAAAAATATGAGAAGAAAGCCCATGTAGGAGATCCACATGATGACATACACAGCATCCAAGCCAAACAATAGCCAAGGAGGAGGCAATGGAGGCGGTTGAGGTTTTGGACCACAAACAATTGAACAGTCCTGACAGCTGCATGGTCCTGTTGAATCATCCATGGACTCATTACAGCCTTTGGTAGCGTTATTCATAGGATTCATTCCATGGACAGGAACATCTATGACAAATCACAAGTTGCAGAGCCAGTTTACTACCAGGAAAAATTCAGACCTTCATTCAGACCTTTATACGAAAGCCCCCAGCCCCCATACAGAGTAGCATTTCTTGGTCTTACAGATGAAGAATCCAAGTGCCTTTTCCACAGCGGGTCCCAACTGTTTACAGTTGGCTAATAATTAAGTGACTGGTCATGTCTACAACACTTCAGTCTGTAAAAGTAACAAGCACATACTTCTATCCTCCCAGCAATGATTTGTCACCCCCCTTATCTGTTCACATTGTGAAATGTGCAACAATAAGTTCCTTAATAAGAAATCCTCAAGGATGTGGGTACCACACGTTTCCCAAGGAATACAAATAGCCAGTTGCCTAAGCTCAATCCATCACTAATGAGTTTTAGATATTTATACAGTAAGAAGCTGTATAGAAAAAAAAGCACAAAGTATGGTTTCCAAGAAGAAATCAAAAAAAAGGTAAGTTAACCTCACATTACTTTGAAAGCCTCTGACTGCAGACTTTCATTTGCTGGGCAGCTGTTTCAAAATCAGTGTTCTATCCATAGCACACAGCCTTTGACAGGAGTTTCAAAGGCAAGGACTATTCAGTTTCTTACCTGAAAAGATTGGAATTATGCTGAAAGGAGTTTGTCCATTGTCTTTACTGAACATGTACTCAATCCAGTTGGTTGCATTGCAGTCCTTGACATCCTTCCCACACAGCAACCCCAGTGCTTTAACATTGCTTGATGGAGCCTCCACATCTTTGCAGGCATTGTACATTGCTAGGAAGTGTCATTAAACCAATGCTATAATTTGAGTAAGCATTCCAAGAATTTCCAACATTACAGACTCCCCAAGTTCCAGGAACATACTTATAGCTTTCAAACAGAAACATCTTAGGATAGTGAACTAATGCTTTCAGTTGTATTTATAGTATTCAAGGTTGCAATGCTTTGTCTCAGCTACCTTGCTCTGAGAAAGCCACCCAAATCTGCATTATGCTAGGACCTACTTTTCTGCTTGACAGGAAACATTACCTAATATTATTTTCAGGGAAAGCTACGAAAAGCATTTAAGGTACTTTCAACTTACAGGCCATATATGACTTTCAATTGTCTCAATTTTATTAAAGGTTACTGCAAAAAGCATAAAAAGACTGAAAGCATGCTACAAAAATCAAAATACAACTCAAATGTTCTGCTCTCTAAAAACATCTGATTTTGACAAAGGCCTAGAACAATCCATTTCAAGACTGAGAGCCTCCTAGAGAACAACTGTAGTACACTGTGTACAAACTTTATTATCATACTTGCCAGACTGTTTTAGTACCAGGTAGGCTTTGGACATTCGATACTTGGCAACAACTTTATTTTTCTGAAGTTAAAGTCATCAGGGTTATCAGCTATTAACCATTTGTATAGATGTTCAGCCCCAGCTGAACCTTTGAAAACACTGTTAATTTAACACTGCCAGTGTAACTGCCCAGGTAGAAGTGTTCCGTAAGTTTTAAGGGGGACCTGCTGTTACCTATATGAAGACTCAAACTTCAAAAAGACAGTCAAAGAGATGTTTCCACCTCCCAATTCTTTCTGAAAAAGCACTGGTCTTGTTACCAAAAGCCAAGGTAAATGAACACACTGTTTACTCACCATTTGCAAATCGATCTCCAATAACGTACTGCAGCTCTGTAATGCTACTTTTGTTCTCTTTTGAAACGGGATCATAATAAGGTAAGGTGCTTGTAACATTCAAAAAGTCAGACTGATTTGGACTACAAGTTAGTTCACAGAAGAGGTTTATCAAGTTGTAAAAACACGATGGACATCTGGGTAGGAAAGGCAATGAACAGCAATCAGATTAAGAGGTAAAGGTGCTATGTAGGTCAAGTCAGATGTGCCTTGCAAATACAAACATTCTGCTCAGAGTGACAGGACAAAATATTCAAGTTCTGTAAGCTTTTAATCAGCACTACAACAATTGTTGTTGATGCTACAGATGAACAACTTTAAGCACCATAATTCACTAATTAAACTGTCTGCCTCAAACAGCAGATTCAAACAATTTTACTAGAATTTGAAGAAAAACTTAACTGCTGCTAGCAGAAGGACTTCTTAGACTTCTTAACATCTTAGAACAAGACCAAATGGTACTTTATGTTACCCTCTTCTGAAGGTTTCATTCGATAAAGTAGCTTGAGACAAACTAAGGGAATGTTGATTCTACCAGCTAAGTCAATCCAGAGTGCAAGTAGTTATTTCATGACAATACAGCCTGCTCCAATAATCCTTTAAATGAAATCAGCACTTTTTCTACAGCCTACTTGAAGACAAGTGCTTTGTTATTCTGTTACAAAACTAGGTGTTTTGCCATTCATCAGCATACCTGGAGAGAAACTGCAGAGGCAGCTGCAAGTTATTTTTCAAAGTCTGAAGCTGATGAACATCACAGCAAGTGCTAACATTGCCAAAGAATAAACCTGGACAGAGTTCCTTAAAAAACAAAAAAAACCCAAACAACATTAAGATCAAGAGGAAAGGAAGAAAAAGCATGTTTAAGACTTCAGAATTCATTGCAATAACGAGCTCTGCTTCAGCATATTTCACAACCCAGTAGCTGTTGCTGTGGGAGATGCATAGGAGAAAAACAGTCCAGCAAACAAGATTTTTGTTTAGAGACTGGAGAGAAGAATCACTTTTTTCACTTCTTTTATTCAATGCAGCACTTCCTTTCAAAAAGCTCCTTCAGATGATCTTTAGTCACCAGGGTCTATATATAGAATGATAATGGCATTTGAGAGCCTGTTGGTAAGAGGACAACAACACACGTTTATCCAAGTTGAAAGTATTCCTGCAGCTTATCCTCCTTCTGGATAGTATCAGATTTCAAAGTCTTAGAAGGCAACCCACTAACCACAAAATCACTGATTACCTGGAAGAGCTACTTCATGTTTAGTTTACAGAAGAGACAAATGCATTTAACACAAGTATAACTGATAGTAACATACAAGAACTGTACATTAAGTCTTCAGGAACAATACACAACAGTGGTTAGCTCAACTACATATTTAATGAAGTCACGCCTGTCACCAGCCAAACCATTGTTTAACTCCGTAGTTATTTCACTCTTTAAAACTTTGAGCTATCAGATGCCAGAAAGCAAGTCTAGCAATATCATCCTGGGTTGTGCATGAAATATATAAACTCTATTCTGACTGTGATTTTGTTCACTTTGGCAGCTGAAGCCCAAGTAAGGAAATACAGTCTCACTAGGCACAGCTAATTTTGTCCAAATTTGCTCCATTTGAACAAGTGTCAGTTAGCACCTTCCTTCATCGGGAATGATCATCTGAAGGAAAAGAGTTTAGCCCTGTCCTTTAGAGATCAGAAGGGCATAACTGTGGAATATATATTTTGGGAGAGCCTTAAAAAAAGCAATCTGATTAAAGAGTAGTCAGACCAGTGAGGAAAATACGCAGGAAAGTGAACAAATCCTATATTTAAGGTTTTGTCAGTGATAGCCTCTAATCACATTTTGGAGACTTCAGGTATCTCTGAAAAGGAACTGAGGTAATTTCACCCAGCTGGACCTGAGAAATCAGAGATAATCTGTCTACTTTCTCATCAGGTTAGGATGAGAGGTCATAGCACAGGCCCAACAGAACTCAATGCAGAATTCTGAAGTATTAAGAGATTTTTTTTAGCAGCAGATCTCAAAGAGAAGCCCACCTGCATTAAGTCATAGCCATCTTCTGGTAGTGCTATTGGTGGTCCATCATAAGCACAGTTGTATCTCTTGTCTCCAGAAGCAAATCCACATTCTCCATACCAGACACACGTTTGTGGAAGTACCTAATCAACAAAATAAGTGATTAACTGCAAGGAATAGTTGCCAAATATCTCAGCTATTGTGGAATTTATGTGCTACTACTCCAAAAGCCACTTACAGTCCAGATTAGATAACTTTCTGCTAATTAAGACATCAGTGTGTACTACATAAAACACCCATTAACAAAAGCAGGTGTTTTTGACATGGTGCACATCACCAATGATCTTCAGCTCAGCTCCCCACCCTCCCCGACCATTACAGAAACAAGAAGTGCACTATCTATAGTTAAGATCAAGCATAAGAGTTACTTAAGAAAAACCTAAATCAATACCTGAAAAGCATCTTCAAGTACAAGGTGGTTTAGAAAATAATTTGTTCATGCAAGACAACAAAATAATTGGTGGGTTAAACTGTCACATTAGAGCACATGACTCAGTGCACATGGAGAAAAACTCATCCCTTATGTGCAATTTCACTTCCTCCTGCCACCTTTTGATCCTTCCTGAAAACTCGTTACTGTGACAGATTGAGGAAACAGCAGCATAGAGAGGATTCTGAAACAGAACTTCATAGATCTGCGCTTGCCATACACTTATTGTCACAATCTCAAAGGATACCCTCCATCACCACTTTCAAACCTAAGCATGGAACATTTAAATGGGATTACAGTGCTATGAAAAAAAAGCTTAAAGATGTTTTAATTTAAGGGACTTCTGATAATCCAGAAATTTGTTCTTTATTATGTACATAAAAGAAATTGAAAAAGGGCAGTGGCACCTTGAAACCCTTTTATTTTTCTTCAGTGATACTGACACTGAGACATCCAAGATACTAGCCAAAATATTTACTCTGAAAATTAAAACATTTAATGCAATAACCAGTTATTTACAGCAAAAGCTTTAAGACAGCTCCAAGGTTTTCCTACCATCTGGGCTGCAAGCAGAAAGCAGACTGCACAAACATTTACTACACTTCTGCCAGCTCTGATCAGGGGTTTGCTTAGTACAGTTTGAGAGATAACACACCTATTTTGATCTCCTTAACAACCTTGACCTAGCATTTTTAGAGACACCATATGTGTATGCTGCAAGGACAGACTGCTGTGCTTTGTGCCTGACCATGAAAAGCGCTGTTTACTGACCAGAGAGGCCCCTGAAAGGCTGTATTCATAATAACCAAGAGCTACCCACAATCACAGTGCCTCCATAACATCCATTTTTGTGCTGAACAACACTGACAGCTCTTCAAAAAGTACATCAGTAGTTAGTGTTTATCAGGGACAATAACCATCACCAATTTATCCAGCACAGAACTTGTTTCCTCTTTAACCTAACCAGGGCAACATCAGCTGATTCAAAGTTACTCATTGCAAGCCAGGTCTAAAAGTCAGTTTAAGTACCACTTATCTAGATCACCCTTTCATTTGTCTATTCTAGCAGCTCTTCTATCCAAAGTACTGCTGTATTCTGTGATGCAAGTTGGAAAACACCCCTTAAGATTGCACTTATAAACACTGAATGCTTAACACCAGCGTAAGACAAAAAGTCAAACTTCCATAACTTGTAGTCTATTTCTCAAAACTACATTGTAAATTTGTTCATGCATCAAGTTAATCTAAGAAGTTAACACCATGATGCAAATTTAGAAGTCATCATCTTCAGCTCTGCTTTCTCACATCTGTATCCCCCAGTTTTAATAGCAAACAATCTGCTGGCAATGAAAATGGTTTTACGGTTTGCACCAGCATCAGAAATGAACTGTCTCTTCAAGAGGAAGCACAGATTCACTACTATTCTTGCAAAAGGGCAAAGAATTTGGAGCTGCTTCACACTGTCCGTGAGAAAAGGATTAGTTATTTCTTCAGTATCAGGCTGGCTTCCTTGTTTAGTCTAGAAGGGTTTGTAATCATCCTTTCTAAAAAACACTTTCTGTGCTTTGTTAAGTCTTGTTATCTAACACTTCTTATTTTTTAAAACACACAAATTCATCAACCTACTCTTTAGAGAAAGACTTCACTTCTTCCAGAGTGGAAAGTGTGGGAAAACTGGTAATGCAGTTAACAGTTACAAAAAACTTACCAGGGCACCTCTTGCATAGAAAAACCTGAGTAAATTTCAGCTACCACATCAGCCTGACTGATAGTTCAATTGTTTTAAAAACATTATCTGTATTTCAAGGCAGCAATTCCTTGGTTATAGCTACATGGATACAAAACAAAATACAATCTGTATTATGTCTATAAATTTACCTACAAGGCTGTCATAATTTTCAGCACAGAACATTAAACAACAACTCACTTGCACATGACACTTGGTCATGTACCAAAATGTATCCAGCTAAACAAAAGAAAAATAAAGCAAGACAGGGGTCGGCCTAGTATAAGTTTACATTTGAATTTGGATAAAGAATTTAAAATCATATTCCTGAAGCTCCACAACAGTAAAACATACAATGGAAAAAACATTTGCCACTCAAACTTTCAGCCTGTTTAAGAAAAGCTGAACAGATTGGCTGCTTTAAACTACTAGAAGAGCACTTAGGCCTAGAACTGCAAGTCTGAATACTCTGTTTCAGTATTAACACCAAGAACGCAATTTCAGAAACATATTAAGATTTTACATTTATGCCATGACCTAGCAGGATTTCACTAATGTAAGTGTGAGTTTGTTCCCTGAACCAGTAAGCTTTGGGGATGTCTGATTTACAGTGGTTGAACCAAGTCAATAAGCTTAAAAAACACCAAATCATTAAACATCAACAGCCTAAAGTCAACACCACAGCTCTCGAACACTAGCAAGTTAATAGCCTGCTTACCATTGAGTGAAGCACAAAACACGGCAGAGGGCTGGTCTCCCATGGTTGAGGCAGCATTCAGGGATACAAGTAACTAAGTAACTACCACAGATAAGATACAGCTGATAGTTCTTCCCCTTGAAAACTCTCTAGTAAAAGCTAGATTAAGGTACAGACTAAGACACTTTGATTTTTCCATTCTTTCAGACGAACACTCCTACAAGGGCAGGGTGAGATAGGGATGAGTAAGTGTGGTTGCAAAAACATCATAGTTAACAAAGCTGCTGCTTGCAGAGTCAGACTTTTAGGTCAGACAGTTGCTCACCTGGGTATTAAGTTTCTTAAGTGGGTGAAAGCCTAGCCCCAAAAGTAACAGAGAAATGCTATGTTGAACCCAACTGCCTTCTAAATAAGGCAAAATACTTATAATACTCCATAAGTAACACAGGACTCCGTTCATGGTTTTGGATTTTTTCCTGTGTTTTTCTTTTAAGATCACATGATTAGATACTTCATATATTAAAAGGGGACTTTCCTAAGTATTTCATAAAGCAACAGCAACATAACCTTAGATTAAGGCTGTTCCTTCCTACCTCTAGCACATCTTAGAAACCATTTGTCAGTACACTAACAGTAACCCTCAGTACATCCTCAGAGTTCAGAAAACTGTATTCCTATTTCTGGCAGACTTAGTTTGAAGAGAAATTTCACCTCAGGCCAAGGCTCCAGGAGGCTTTATAAAGAACCTGCACATGAGCAAGTATGGACATTGCACAAAAGTTCTGTTAGAGCTTTCTGGTTCCCAGGCATTATCATTCATTTGTAATGGAACTAGTGTTCCAACAGATCATAAACACATTTACTTCAGCCCAAGTTTCTTCAACTGCAGGTTGAAACAAACCCATAATTTTCGATGCTTCCAGCAACATTCACTGCCACTACCACCAATGAATACACAGCTGTTAAGCAGACAAAGAACAATGATGATGCTGTACACAGAAACAGCAACTGTTTGTGGTCATGCAAATACCAGATGACAAGTGAACACTGTTTGGCTCTTCAAACTAAGATTACTAATGTATGGAAAAGGCAAGAGCACCAGATACAGCTGTTTCCCCTTCCTTCATCTAGGATGATGCATCTGGGATCTTGCAGGGCAAAAAGATCAATCCAGGGAAGAGCACACTCTTCCCCTACACTCCCTTCAGTATCTGCTATTGCCAAGTAGGTGGAGAGTTCTAAGGAAACACTGCACCACCCTTAATAAATGTGAGACTGGTTTATGGAAACAGGGGACCAGGTCAAGCTCACAGATCTGCCCCAGAAGCTGGATATTACCTCACAACCCTTCTTGTGGGGGGAAAGAGGTCCATGGACTGAAGGAAACTTTACAGGTTTAGCTCTTACTCTTTGCCTCTTTCAGTAACTTGTTCAGAGCCAGCCAATTCAGAGCCATACTTTATCTGCCAAGCTCCTCCTGTTCCTTTCCTCATGGGCAGGAGACTGTTCCCTTTCAGACGGAAAAGTCATTACTACTCCCGCCCAGGCAAAGCAAGCCACAGTCCTGGAGTTACCCAAGCACTTTTCAGATGTCACAGTAAAGTCAAAGGCAAGTAGGAAGAGAAAGTTGCAATAATAGTAACAAAACAGTATCTGTGGGAATAAGCTGATGTTAGCTGACAAGGATGCATGCATGATCAGAGAGTGCAGGGCCCCTAACTAGCACCTGTCTGCAGCTAAGTCCATCTGCACCAAAACAGCTCTGATGTCCTGCCGGTTAATAATAATAATACTGCGCAACAGCTGGATTGTTTTGGCTACCACCCAGTTAAGTACTATTCAGTTCTACCAGTCATTCCCTTCAGTCATCTCTCCCCTTCTAAGGCAGCTTCCTCACTTTCCATCCAGAAAGGCTGAACAAGTTACTCCTGATTTTCCAGGAAGTAATTTAGGTGAAGTGGTTACGGTCTTGTTCTGGAGCTACACTGCCATCCCTGACAAAGAAACTGCTCCACAGAGGCATTTCAGAACTTCATGTCCAAGGTCAGGTAACACCACACTGCAGGCCAGTTGGCAAGAGCAGCACTTGTCATTAACATTTTCCCATGGGATTTCAGAAAATCAAATATATCCTGCAGCTTGGGATCACAGCTGCTGATAGGAAACCTGTATTCAACCTTGATTAGCCAGTGATTTAACAGCTTGTGTTTTAGTATAATTATAAAAAGATCAATTGCAATAGTGGCCATTAAGGACACAAATACCATCTAGTGCATTAGGGCAGCCATAACAAAACAAAATAGTAATGGATAGCTGGCACATGCCTTGTACCATGCATTGCTCAGAGTGAAAGATACAGGCTGAACACTTCAAATTCATTGCAAACACACATGTAATGGAAGGATTGCGAACTGAAGTGCCACTCCAGTCCACTGACTGCTTTGAAACAGAAAAAACATGACATATGGCACTGTGGATTGCAAACATCACAACTGAAAGCACTAAAACATTACACTGCCAGTACGCTTGAGGGAGAGAACAGGTTCACCTTCACAATGCTTCTCTTCTGCAAGCATCTAACACTGTATAGACTCAGTCTAACTAAAGGACCAGCTTCTCTTTGAAAGATATCAAGGTCCTCTTTGTGAAGTGTCAGGCTGTAAAGAAGAGTTAATGGCAAAATTCCCCAACAAAACCAGACTCCGCCTTCTTACAGTACACAACTGAGATCTGCATGGTTCAAGTAATTTTGTAATGTTTACTTTGAGGGACCACAAAGCCTCTAAAAGGATTCCCCTAAACATGAGGGGAACTTATTTCAAGTTCCTCTAGGTCAGTATCCTCCTGGTAAGTAAAGGAAAGCATCTTGTAATTCCTTTACCAGTCTAGGACACACCTCACTGCTCCAAGATGATATCTCCCTCCAAAAAACATTACATAAAGGTGCAATGGTTAGGTGTGAAGTACCATTACTTACTCACCTGAAGATCATGAGTCACTACTAACAATCACCTTCTCCAGTGGTAATAGAAGAATGAACTCCTAGTTTCATGTTCAAGCTCTTTAAAAGTTTTTTTGAGGAGGATATTAGAACAAAAGAACCTCAGCACACACACAGGATAACCAACTCCTATATTTAAAAAGGGCTAATCATAAGACTTGACCTAGAAAGTATGTTTTCAACGTAGGTAGAGAGGGAAAGAAAGCCAACCACTAAAGCTTACAAGACACTCCTTGTTTCTCCAGAGGAATGTGGAGTATCCCGCTCCTATCTTGCACTACAGCATAACAAAACATGACTGAGAGGAGTGAATGTTTTACCATATTTTTTCTTAAGCATCAAGAAGTCTAGCATACTCTAGTCCTCAATTTTAAGAAAACACGTAGTGTCACTACTACACACGAATAAACAGCAGCTCTCACTCCGCACAGACCATTACTTCCAAGAAGCTGTCACCTAGCGCAAGTTACACCCCAAGCAAAGTGAACCAGACACCGAGGACATCTGCAAGCCTCTGCCGAGCATGTGACTGCGTGGCCACTCACATGCACTGGGCATTGCATAACCAGGGCACGCCACGGGAACGCGGCATCCCGGGGGCTGCCGCTGCCGGCCGCGACCGCAGGGGACAGGGACTGGCCACAGGCTGAAGTTCGGGGGTGTTCCCCGGCGGGCCCGCTGTGCCACACCGGCTGTCAACCCCGTCCCGACGGGGACCAGGGGCACGGTAGAAGGGGTCCCGAGTCCCATGAGGGGCGAGGAGGGGACACCCCGGTGCCCCGCTTCGGCTTCGCGCCGCCCCGAGCCCAGCTGAGGGCCTAACCCGGGACACCGCCGCCCTTATCCAGCCCCGCCGCCTGGGACACCCCAGCTGCGGGATACCGCGGCTCCCCCCGCCCCAGGCAACACCCGCGGGTCCCGCTGCCCACTCCCCGCTCCCTCTCCTCCCCACAGTGCCGGGAGGCCCGGCATTCCCCGCCCCACGGCGACCCGCCGGGAGGGACTCACCCGCACGGGCAACAGAAGCAGGAGGAAGACGAGGAAGCCGAGGCCGCCTCGCCCGGGGCTGCCTGGAGGGGTCCCCATGGCGGCGCGGGCTGGAGCGCGGAGGGCCGGCAGACGCTGTGGGCAGCAGCACCGAGCAGCGGCGAATAGAAGCAGGAGGAGGCGGTGGCGAGGCAGCCGCGCCAGCGCAGTCCGGAATAGCCGCTCTCGCCTGCCGAGGCGGAGCCACCGTCCCCTTCCAGGAGAGGCCGAGGGCCGCCCCAGCGCCGCCGCCAACCGCGACCGCCGGCCCGCCCCCGGCACCGCCTCGCCCTGCACGGCCGAACCAGAGACACCGCCCTCGGCCCCGCCGGCCGGAAACACCGGCACCGCCTCCCCCCTCACGGCCTGCCCAGACACACCGCCCTCAGCACCGCCTCCCCAGCACTGCCTGCCCAGACACACCGCCCTCAGCAGCGCCTCCCCAGCACTGCCTGCCCAGACACACCGCCCCGGCACCGCCTTCCCCCCCTCACTGCCTGCCCAGAAACACCGCCCTCAGCACCGCCTCCCCATCACTGCCTGCCCAGACACACCGCCCTCAGCACTCCCTCCCCACTCACTGCCTGCCCAGACACACCGCCCTCAGCACCGCCTCCCCATCACTGCCTGCCCAGACACACCGCCCTCAGCACCGCCTCCCTAGCCCGGCGTGTCCCGGCGGCGGGCGGGGTCGCCATCACGCCACGGCGGCTCCGAGCCGCAGAGGGCAGGGGCAGGGGCGGGGGATGCTCTGTGGGGCCCCGGCGGGAGGCTCGTCCCGGTGTGGGAGCGCGGCCGTGCCCCTCCGGGAGGGATCATCCCGCCCAGGCTGCACCGGCAGCCGGGCAGCGGCATGGCCCGGGCGCGGGAGTGTTAATCGCGTAGTTTGTAAATATCAAGAGTCGCTTTAAAAACCGCTGGACTGGGCAAAAGCGCCTTAATTTGGCTTCTAAGTCACTGACTCGTGGTTTCCACGGTCTGGTCTCGCAGCCCTGCGTGCCGTGCCGCGGCAATGAAGGGGACCCCGGGCTGCCGGGCCAGCCCGGAGCGCTCCCGGAGCGCTGGCACCGCCCGGCCTGGGCGCTGTCGCAATCAGCAGTTCTGGCAGTGCTGCCTGCGCTCTGCCGAAGCTGTCTGCGTGTTTGGGTTCTGTTACCTTGGGCTCTGCTTGTTTGGACTTTGCTTGGGATCAGTTCGGGACCTGGCTGGGAGGAGGCACAGTAAAAGCAGGGCGTGAGGCATTCTCGTGTACGCTCTGATTTCCCCACCTCTTTATTGCCTTCCCCGACGCTTTGTTGCCTTTCCAGACAGGTAACGCGTGCTGCTCGGCTGGAATAAAACACGCAGTTTAGCTGATATTGCCATCTGCTGACAGAAAGGCAGACTAGTCTGGGTGTCAGAGCCGCACGGGCTTGGCGTGCTGGCCACGGCCTCCCGGGGATCGCGTAATCCGACTTTCCGCTGAGAGCAGAACCCGGTTGGAGCAGGTGGCTCAGGGAATTGTCCGGCTATGAATAGCTTCAGAGATGGAGATTTCACAGCCTCTTCGGACAAACTGTTCCACTGAGTGACTACACTTAGAGTAAAATGTTTTTCCTGTATCTAAAGAGATTTTCCTATATTCCATCTTGAGGCTGTTGCCTCTTATGCTGCCATGGTGCCTGACTGAGAAGTGTGACTCTCCCTTCTCCACATCCTCCCGTTTGGGAGCTGCCGTGATCAGTAAGATGTCCCTGAAGTCATCTTTCTGCTTAGGGCTGAGCAAACACAGCTCACAGCTCCAGCAGCCCCGGCTGTCGGGGTGGCGGTAAAATGGATTTTGCTACAGCATGTCAGTATCTTTATTTTGTTTGGGGTTTTTTGTTTGATTGGGCGTTTTTTTGTTTGGTTTGGGTTTTGTTTGTTGGGGTTTTGGTTTGGTTTGGTTTCTTGGTTTTTTTCTTGTTTGTTCTGGGGAGGCTAAACCTGGACACAGCACTCCAGCATGTCCCAAAGAGTGGAAGAACCCTAACCCTTGACCTACTGGCCACCCCCTTGCTGATGATGCAGCTTGCTGACTCATGTTCAGCATTTCACCCAACCACCCTATTCTTTTCTTCCAAACTGTTTTCCATCTAGCCACTGCCCAGCTTGTATTTTTCTGTGGGATTACTCCACCCTAAATGCAGGACTCAGCATTTGGCAAGTGCAAAACAAAGCTAGCAAAGCTAAAGTTATATTGTGGTTTAATTTTCATGTCATAAATTAAAAATTATTCAGGACTATGCAGTGTGCTCCTACAAGCAGGGGATCTAGTTGCCACATTTTCCAGGCACTCCACATAAGTAGAGAATGCAGTGGGCATAGCTTGCATAGCTACAAGTTAAAAAAATGCAAGAACCTTGTTTCAGTGCTTGTGGAAAAAAGTGAAGAACAGCAAAACTGAACAGAAATGGTATTTTCTTTCTGTATAAATTACATAGTGAATAAGCGATTTAAGAATGAGAGTAGAGAGAACCAATGTACAATGCTGTGAAACAAGCAAGAGGGAAGCTACTGCAAGGAGAACATTCACCATAAAATAATTAAGTCACACTTGTCTACCACCTGCAGCACAAACAGAGAGAAAAGGTAGTATTTTAATATTTATCTAACTCTCTTAGGGATATTTTTAGATGGCTGACTAAATTCACACTGTTACTCCAGTGCAATCCCTCAGAGTGCTGCCTTTTTGCACTCACAAGCTGAAGTGGTGTAGGTATGAAGACCAATTAACAAACACTGAAATCTTGCATAATGGCAGATGCTGAAACTCAAACAAATATCTGTTTTTATGTGGCCTCTGTACCCTGGCAGCCAGGTTACCAGACAGGTAGTGCCTTCAGTCCTGCTGCAGCCATCAGTCTTGGTTGTGGCTCTGTGCCAGACTCAGGGGATGAGGATGCAGAGCTATCCCTGGCAGCTCATGGGCATTTAAGTACAACTGCATGAGTGTTATCAATGACAAAGTTGGCACTGTTGTCTGTGTCACTTTAAGGTTATCTCATTCCTTATGGGCAGGGAAAAAGTAGCCCTGAATAGTTAACCCAGGTCAACATGCTGACAACAGCTCATTGCCTTGTCTGCGATACACACAGCCCAAAAGAGAACATTCCCATTCCTGCCTGCTCCTTTAGAAGGACAATTATTGAGTTATGTTTTACAAGGTTCTCTTTTAGACCCAGGATTATACATCACTGTTAGGGACTTGGAAGGTTTATGGGAAACATTTATTCTGGTTCTCAGGAGCATATATGAAACTAAATTTTCCTGCCTGGAAGAAGAACCTGCTACTAATTCATTGAACAAGTCCTTTAATTGTCCATTAGGGTCAAATCAGCCCTTTCCCTCACTGGATACTCTGAATGGTGTAAAGTTGCTTGCCAGAAAGCTCATGCAAAATAACTTTGTCACGTTCTGTGTGTTTGATGGAAAGCCAGGAGCATTGCTTTACTGTGTATCCATCCCTTACTGTGTATCCATCCCTTTATTCAGTGCAGAAATGGAACCTGTGTTTCCACTCCCAGTAGCAACTGAACACCCAGTGGTAATGACCTTGCAATTTCTAGAGGGCAATCTGTCTGAATAGTTACTTGTGCCTACCAATGGAAACACAGTACGTGACTGTTTTGCAGCAAAATCAATTAAATGTCTATTGCTGTTTATTCTCCATAATTTATTATGAGCATTTATTATTTCTATTGCAATAGCA
The DNA here is from genome assembly GCA_026261815.1 of Monarcha castaneiventris obscurior. Lineage (NCBI taxonomy): Eukaryota > Metazoa > Chordata > Aves > Passeriformes > Monarchidae > Monarcha > Monarcha castaneiventris. Next base: position 1,438,476 of record JAMPIT010000379.1, read on the forward strand.
CCCAGAGGCAGTTGCAAGGACTGGGAGCTATAGTAAGCAACACCCTGCACAAGCACATGGGAAAGCGGGGTGTTCTCCTTGGGGATGGCTTGCAATCTGTGTGCAGACAAGCTGCAACAGGTGAGTGAGAAGTTTCACCCAGTTTCTCATACCTCTGTTTTTTTGTAGACTCAGACAAAACCACTGTGGCTTGTTCCAAGACTGTTTTTCCAGCTAAACCAGAATAATGCTAATACTAAACAAACCTGGTGTTTCCTATTTGGTGTTATAAATGAATCATATTCTTTTGATCAGCTCTCATTTGTCTGCCTCCCTCACCTGTGGAGGCCTGCTTGGCTTTTAATTATACACAACTCAATGTTACTTTGGTCAGATGCTCTTGGCTTCAGATAAACCATGTGGAATCAAATCAGGGCGAAGGGGCTGACAGCAATGTCTGATGCTGCCAGTACCTCTTAAATATGCAAGTAGCACATCAGGTGATGCTTAATCAAGTCTGTTTATCATCTTTTCATCTGCCCTAGTGTATTTTGCTCCACCAACCATTTGCTCCACCATTTGCTTGCCAGTGTGTCCCTATCTAACCTTAGACAGTTCTATAGTCACTCTTTAAATCACAGCCTTTGTGTATCTATCATTGAAATCATTGAAACTTGTTCATTTTTATTACGCTCAGGTAAAGTTATTTATTGTCTTCTAGCAAAAGCTTGGGACTTGCATTCAATCAACTCAATGTTTGTTCCAGCTTTGCTGCAAACTTGCTGGATGACATGGGCAGATCCCAACCTAGCCAGTGCAATTTCCTCTTCTATAAAGCAGTGCTGATTGCATGGCAGTATGTGGCCCAAGAGCTCCAAAACCAGGTGTCAACCACTGAGCTGCTGAAGGCAAACACTGTAGAAATGCAGCTTATTATTGCAGCAGAGTTTGGAGACACTCTGCACTTGTTGCTGTGAGCAAATACATGCAGTGTGTCCTCATGCCAGACACTGGGCATAAGCACTGATATGCTGACAAATTCGAAGTCTGACCTACTAACAGCTGTGTATGGTTTGCATTACCATCGATTTACTGAGCCCTTGTAGCACCATGCTGCCACAAGGCAAGAATTTCCTGTCCAAGTGGAGAACATGGGCAGAACTGTCACAGAGGAGTCCCTAAGGGGACTACCAAAATCTGATTTGTCAGGAGCAATAGGAGATGGGTTTCTGAACTACAGTTTACCTGAGGAACAGACTGATTTTGACTCGAAGACATTTTGTCAGTTTTATAACAGTTTGTCCCAGTGAGTAAGGTCCGATGCAGTAGCATGGCAAAGGCAGGGCCTGCCGAAACTGTTCTTGGGGTCTTCAGAAAGTGGAGTAATTCTTCTGCCTCTTACACAGTATATTCCAAGCAAGCAGATCATGAGGTTGTGATATCACTTTTCCAAGGGGATTATGAGACCCTATATCCACATGCTGGATGTGTGCATACATGTGCATGTACATATCACACGAGAACGTATCTGTGCAATCCATACAAAATTGCAGACTGTTTCAGGTCTGCACTGTAGGTTAGTGCCATGCTCCATCCAGGCATCCAAGCCATTTGCTATGGCAAAAAGTTGTGTCCCTGTTCCTTCAGGAAGCAGTTCCCTCCTGATTTAGCTACGTTCCCCAACAGCACATCCCAGATCGCTCTGCTGATCCTTGTTCCCTGGCAAGGTACAGCACTACGTAGCTCTGGTGCCAGTTCTGAACCAACAGACTTGACATTAAAAGCAAGACATTAAAGCATTAGTCCAGCTAAAATGCCTTGTCAACATTGTGAGAGCAAAATGGATTATCTAGGGGCAACTTAGGTATGTGTCTCAGATTTCATCTTGCCACAGTTGCTAGGCATATGGTCCTGTTATTGATCTCATGAGAGTTAGCATCTCTCTAGGTCACAGAGGAGGTGAAGCAAAAAGTGTATTGATTAATATATTTTACGATCAAAGGGACTATTATGATCACATAATGTTAGTTCCTGCATATCACATAATTTCATCCAGTAATTCCTGCATCAAACACAAAATGTTTCAGGTGATACATATCTTTCAGAATGAAAAGTAATTGTTTATTGTGTTGGGTTTTTTTAACTCAAATGGTGAAGGAACCATCTCAACAATTTTTTTCTGAAATAATCATCCTCAGTCTTGAAAATCTACAGCTTGAAGTTTGAATTTATCTAGTTTCAGCCTCTTGATACTGTTTTGATACGCTTTCATGTGCAAAATTAAGGAGCTTTTCACTCCCAGAAATCATCCTTTGTAGTGATTTAGGCCATGAACAGTCACAGCACTTTCCCTTTATATTCTCTAAATAGAGTGAGATGCTTTATTGAATTATGGCCATAGGAATTTTTGATGATGAGCTACTCAAAATGTAGCTCATCATATTAGAAAATTGTAGGAATAAGGCAAAAAAGGGATGTCAAACAGAGTTTCAAAAATATGGGCTTCAGTGTAGACTTTTTCCTTTTTATAATGCACAGAATTCACTGCACACCATAATGAGCATATCAATAGGGTGTTGACTTTTTTTAGCTGAAATACGTCAGATCAGTGTAAGGGCCAGTTTTGCATCTAGGAATAATAACAGAACCACCAAGACGTGTTTGACCAACTAATTAAAAGTACAGTCTTATTCCTTTGGATCCTACGTTGCTTTTTATAATCTTCTGTTCAGAGAGATCTGACCTTATGGATATTAATGTAATGGGGAGTTTGCCAGTGATGTCTGGATCTTTAAAATAAACCTTGTTATGTTATGCTAAATTAAGTTTTCCTGTTCCCAAGCCAGGCCATTTGCCTTCTTTTTTCTTTTTTGTTTGTGAATGCTATCTCATCTGTGAAGACCTGGAAAACAATAACAGTCTAATCAATCAAGTGGAATAGAACAAAGTGGTCTTTGTGTAAATAGAAAACTAATTCTGGTATTGTACAAAGAGTAGAATACAGAGGAAAGCAAAGAGATACTGAAGTATGCAGAACAAGATAATCTGAGTAGTATATTTTTGTTGAAATGATATGGAAAATTATTTTTTAGCAAGGCAACATTCCTGATGCAGAATATTAGTCTCACATGGATTTACATAAATTTATATATACTCTATCAAATGCATAAAAGGTCAGGTCAAAAAAAAAAGGTAGAATTCAGAAATTCTCATTCCCAGGGGCCAAAAGCAGAGCTGCTGTGAGAAGGCACAACTCCGTTTAGTCCCAGGTGTGCAGTACAATATTCTGTTGCTGGGTAAAAGAGCTTTTTGTATTACCTTTGGTTGGGTTCATAGCTTTACATTCTTTAACATACTAACACCAGTGACTCAAGTTTCCAGACAAGGGCTGTATTTTATGTCTCTTCAGTGCTCATATCAAATGAAGTACAAATGGGCTGGGGTTTGTGCTACCTCATTTTCTGCACAATTCTGAAATTTCTGAGACACCAGATTTGGTTAACTTGTGGATTTTCCAATAGTTACTAAGACTGGCTGAATAAAGAAGTGTGAATTATTCTTGCAATGAACTCTTACTCTGAGGCAGATAACCATCATTTTAAAGTGCATTAAATATGACCTGCAGCTATTTGATCTCATGCTCTAATCCTCTCAGCTTTTCTAAGCTAAATGAAGGTGGGTGAATCAACAATGAGATGGTTTCGTTCCAGGAGAAGAAGAGCACGTGCAAGTCAAGTGGAACAATATTGCCTTTTGTATCATTATGGAATAGATGTCCCTGCACACTGCACTGCAGTGATAACCTAAACGAAGAGCTCCATATATTTGGGACCTCTGAGGCTACACAACTGCTATGTCTATGCTGGGATGTCACTTTTCTCCATACCCTGCAGGGTTCTCCTTGTGCTCATCCCCATCACACAATGGCTTGATACTAGTGAAATAAAAGAAAAATGCCCTATATTTTTCCTTGACTCATTGGTGTAGCCTTCTGCTTGATTGCACATCCTTTGTACTCACCTGCAGCTGATGGGAAGTCACCAGGCTAATAGCACATGCATAAATGTAGAGGGGACAGCAGGCTGAGCCTCTGGCTCTGAATGTGCAGCGAAGGAAACCTGAAATCAGTGTGCTAGTGGAGCTTATTCTTTTTGGGTGTAATATGGAGATATATATGACACTTTAAAAGGAAAAGAAACCCCAAAACCCAACTCAGAAAAAAATTGTTGTGTTATTCTGTCCTAGTTGTATTTCACATCTTAATGCTATATCTATCTTCATCCTGTCATCTATGAAATTAATTTAGTGCCCCATAATTTCTAAATCTAAATGTCTGAATTCACTCTTTTCTGTTGACATGAACTGATGAAGAGCTGCTGTATTTCACTGGCGTGTCAATGAAATAATTTACTTCCTTGCTTCCCTCAGCAATGCATTTTGGAACTTACAAAGGTAATAGTGTCTGCAGAGCACTTAGAAAGCCTTCCACAAAAGGCACCACTACTATGCAAAGAATTGCTGTCAATGTTAGTGAATCACTTCAGCCACCAAGGGAAAACGGGCTTCCGCTTTAATAAAACAAACAAACCACAACAGTATTTACTGAACACTTTAAAGATAACAACAGCTACATAAATACTTAGAGTTATTAAGGTTTCTTTGTGAAAACATTAATTGCATGGTGATAAACAGTATTGCAACTTTCGAGCCCATATACAGGCAGATTAAGCACCTTTGGGTTACAGGGAGCCCAAAACTGAAACCATCCCTCTCTCCAAAGGCTCCAAGATGAAACAAATGCTCCCCCAACAGGAAGGCTTCCATGCCAGAAGTTTCATTTTGGTTGAATAGTGTCTTTGCTGAAGCTAGATTCAGTCTGAATGGGGCAGAGAAAGCCCTGCCAGCTCTCCACCACGGAGCCCCCCAGACAGCCTGTGTGTTGTATCAGCCAGCACTAACAAGAGCAAGAAGAGAGAAACAAATCTCTTCCTCTAACCTGTGCTAGCCTCGCATTTCAAAGGCTGTTTAAAAATAAGAAAAGCCCATTATAGCACATGATCACTCAAAACAAAGCCCCGACCTGGTAACTGCATCCTATCAGAATGTCAGCAGATGCTCTGTACGGGACACAGGGACCCAGGTGTTTTTCACATGTTTCACAAGATCCCCAGCTGCAGTGACCATTCATAGAGACAGCTGGACAAAGGACTTGAAAGTCCTACTCTAAGTGGTGGGGAGCAGACATCTTCCCATGGACAGGCATAGCTGAAGAAGCTCTTTGCCCAGGGACTGTTCCCTCTGGGATGAGACAGCTCTCCCAGGAAAATACACCTAGCAGAAAGGAAGGGCCACCTGTAGATACTGGACACCTGCATTTGTTGTCTCAGCTTCTTACTTCAGCTGTTGCAGGATCATTGTTGGCTTGCCTTGCCCTCTCTCCTCTGCTCTGCTATCAGGAAAAAATAGGAGACCCTCACCAACAGTGGATGCTTCCACAAATTTTAGGAGGACTGTGTGATTATTACAGCCTGTCTGATATTAAGAGTATTTATTGCATAGCTACTGAAGACCTTCTAATGATTATTCACCTCCTTTACAGATATGGAAGGGCTTTTCACCTTGAGAGTGTGATCATTGCCAGTTGTAGATCTGTAGAAAATTTAGGGTGAAAGTTCAGTGCTGAGGCCAGGCTGCCCAGAGTTCTCCAAAACAGTATGTTCATCTTCAGCCCACTAGAGGCTCCAAATAAACCTGTCTTCTCCAGTGTTGTTTGTCAAAGAAGTTAGAGTGAAATCCCTTGTAATGCTATGCAACTTAAGATCCCAATAAGGCTCTTGAGATTTCTGCATGCTCAGTATTTTTCAGTCTTTTGCAGATCTTAACCCTGGATACAGTCATCCTCTAAGTATCTTGCACAATTCTTTGGTTCTGTACCAGTTCATCTGCAAGTTTCTGTTAGGCACAACATTATTTTAATTCAAAAATACAGCAGCATAAATTACCTAAACAAATAAATTTTTCTTATTACATGGCTGGAAAACGTAAAGCTTTCCTGTTTAACGTGGAATAGAAATTGAATAGCAATTCCAGCATGCAAGAAAATGTACACCCGGTTCTGTTCTCTTAACCAGAACACTGACTTCTTACCTAACTTACTCACAAAAAGAATAACTTCATAATTTGATAATACATATGGCTAACTTGCAATACGTAAACTACATTCATTTGTGCTAGCTCACCTAAAGATTTCCTTTTAACTCACCAAAGCAAAGGTGCAGCAGTTCAGCTGAATCCTAGGCAGACATTTCTTAAGCAAGAATTATTTTGTGTCCTTACAATCTTCCTTGTCTTCAACTTTTAAAGCAATTTTTCAGTAATTTGCCCATGTTTGAAAGCAGGTGAAATGCCTGGATTTATGTACTGAACTAACTTTTTACCTCAGCTCACTGTAAATTAATCTCTAACGTTTTTGTGGCTAACAGGACATGGCATATACTGTTTATACTGCAGAAATGACTGGGTTTTAATGGGGTGTCTTAGAGCAACACGGTTAAAACATAGCTCTTCACAAGCCACCTGCAATGTGCACTGCCTTCCCCACACAGGCACTAGTAGCATGTCCAAGTGTCTTAACCACAACAAAGGCCAGAACTGCTGTTCAGACTTCATTTTCCATGCCTGCATTAATTAGTGGGCCTGTTCACGTATGGCTACGTGTAATTCTCTCAGCAACTGTTGAAACACCTGTACGCTGTGCACTTCTCCCTTAGCTCCTGCCACAGACCTAGGGAACGAGTGCTTTGCATAGTAGCTGTGGGTACTAAACCGTAGTGTCACATATCTGAGTGCAGAACATACAAACACCACTTGTGTAGCATCTGTGCTGTTTGTTGTGCCTGACAGCTGAATTTCTGATGTACTTGCACCTGTGGAAAAATGCCCTGGTTGGTTTGCTCAGCAACCAGTCCTCCTCTACCCACAAAAATGCACATAAGGTCCCAACACATAAGATCCAACTAAGGATCCCCACACGCTGCGTGGGTATTGCAAAATCAACTGCTCGGCTGTGTTTCTGTTGCTGGACAGATTGGCAGATCAAGATGCTGCAGCTGAGAGGACATCCTCTTGCTTTTTGTTTGGTTGGTAGCTTTTGGCAGCATTTGTAATACTCTTGATCATTTTTATGGAGCTTCATGTAGTAGCAAAAATGTTACCTCGGCCCTGGGCTGGCAGGAGACATTTTGCTGTTGTGATGGCTCAGGCGGGATCTCACCTCTAGTCTCACGCGGCACTTGGAGGTAGAGAGGAATGGTCACTGTCAGCAAAGGGAGGGCAGGGGCGTCACGGGGCCATTCCATGACCAGCTGAATGCAAACAGCTGCAGGGTCCGGGCATCCTTCTGGCACAAGGGCCCAGTGCTCCTGCCCCACACTGTTACAGGGGTGTGGCCATGCCAGCGTGGGGCTGCGTGTCTGAAGCAGCAGCAGTGCTTGCCTGTGCCGGGGTGTGTGGGGAGCAAACATCGCCGCTGGGATCGGTGGCATCCTGGAGGACAGGCAGGGCTGCAGTGCCAACGCAGCTCCTGGGCCACCCCTGCTCTCGTCATGGTCCCGCGCTCAGCGATGCCGGGAGAAGGCCCCAGCCCACGGTGACCCTGTAGCAAGGGCCTGGTGCGTTCAGGGAGCGTGTACTGGACAGGCTAATCAGTTCTGCAAACTGTTCCAACCTAGGATTGCTGTCATGCTACTTGTGGTTAGGGCACATCTCTGTCAAACTGCATCTGCTACAGGGTTGCATTAGCTTTTCCTTTGCTTTTCCTTTGCGCGGAGGAGTCGGAGGATGCGTTCGTTTTTTGTTAGTTCTGCTGGGAGTTCATTTGCCTGGAACAAAAAACCCTTGAGGTTAGCAGAAATGAACGAGCTATTTCCCAGTCACAGTTGAAAAGCATTGCACTCTACAGAAGATGGTACTGGGCATTATAATGATGTGGGTTTTTTCTAGTGTTGTCTCCACCACTGCTGAAGGTATCTTAGGAAACCATCTTTCAGTGTTCAAGTCTCACTTAAGTCTTCAGAACAATCCAAGAGTGGAATTTGAGTGACAGCTTATTTTGTGCTCACTGTCCAGGCTAAATGCCCTTGAGCTCCCTATGCTTCTGCCACAGAAATAAAACAGAGCATGGCTGCTGATTTTTGGGGGGCGATGAGGCAGATCCTTATGTACTACAGTCCATAAAAATCCAAGGGAAGATTTAAATTGCTATGAAATAGTGCTATGCTGTAACGTTGGTAAAAGAACACAAGTTTGTTATTGGTTTTTTTATTCATTGAATACAATTTTGGTAACATAAAGTATTTTTTATGAAGCTGCTTCTGAAAATCAGTAATTCTGTCCTGCAAAAATACTGTGTCATGCCAAATGGCATGTTGTTTACAGAAATTTAAAGAAAAATCAGTAGGAGAGGTTTCAGCCACACTTTCTTCTACTGCACACCCTGCTGCTGCAGATCAGTGTCAGTAGCAGAAAAATCTTGTACATTTTTCAGCTTATAGTATCAAACCAAAATGTCTGTTAACACAGACTAGTGTGTGAGAGGCATTAACTGTGCTGCCATCAAGTGGAATGATGCAGAAATTAACAGCCACAGATTTTATATTAAACGACCAAAATATTTAAAAGATATGGGCTGGACTACTTGTTTTACAAACTTTCACTCACCCAATCATAAAACAGAAGTCAGTGCCAGACCATTCATTCACAGCTTAACAAACCCAGCCAGATATCAAACTCCAGCAGCAAAAAGTTCAGAAACATGGCAGAGGAAGACACATTCACAGAAATTATCAAACACGCCATGTTAAAACACTTCACAGGATAAAACCATGGTAAGTTTTCTACAGAAAATTTGCTGTTACCAAAAGAATGCAAAACTAATTCAAAAAACTAACAGATCTACAGTAAGATATGGGAGAGATGCATGTCATTTGGGATTTTTTTTTTTTGTATTAGCAATGCCCTGAATTCTCCACAGAAACATGGGCTGCCCCCACCTTCATGGCACACACAGCTGCACCTCTCGGTGCTCCCCCGTGCTCCTCGGCTGGGAGGATGGCGTGCCAGGACCTACCTTGTTCCTCAGGCAGGGATCTGCTCCTGCCTCCAGGAGCAGCGCCACTGTCCTCACGTTGCCACTCAGGACGGCTGCATGGAGAGCAGAGGTTCCATTCTAGGAAATGCCAGTGGAGGTGTTTGTACCATGCATGGGAAGAGAAGCAAAAGGCAGTGAAACACAAATGTTTGCAAAGAACAGACCTACAAGCGAGAAAGAAGTAACGTGGAAGAGATTAGATCATCAAAGGCATAGGGTCTGATTTAGGGTGCTGGCAGCTTGGTGGGATGTGAAGGAGGTGATTTTAAATGCTTTAATAAAAATGAGAGTCAAGTTCATTTTACCACAGCAGTATTTCCTTTTAATAATCACCTTTGTCAATAGATCAGAGGTGACATGAACATAGCACTTGTTTCTGCCTGGCAAAATCAGTCATTAGCAAGTGAAACAGAAGCACAAGCAGTAATGGAAGCCATCTGTGCATTTTATCTTCTATCTCTGATGATTAATGGCCTCAGTGTCAGCTGACTGGTGGGGTTTTTAATGGTTGGCCTTTTGTTTGTGGTTGAAAACTGACAGTTCAAATATGTGTGGAAGCTATTTCATACTTGAAATAAATAACTGAGTTGACGCCACCAGCATTTTCAAGTACATTAAGTTGGCCAATCATTTGCATGCACAGAGGCTATCAAAGTATATCTTTTATGGACACAGCCATTAAAAAGTAGCTTCCAAATATCTGTTCTTTTTCGAGTCACTTTATGAATTCAGAGGAAAACAAAATCTAGTAGAAAATCTGCTCACAACAGATCTTTTAGGACACTATTTTGCTGACTAAATGCATTAGAGGGCTGGGTATAATGTTAAAACTGTACAGTCAAGAGCAATCTACTTACAGTAGAAATAAAATCAAGTCACAAAAAGCAGAATTTCTTCTATGACACAATGTGCTTCCTCATTCCAAGAACTAAATTCATGGTTTTGTTTCTAAAGATTTGTGAGTGGCATTAAGGCTAAAAAAGATAATTTCATTTTTGTCTTGATTTTTTGGGCTCAAACTCCTATCATCTTCCACTGGAGTAGTCATAAATGCCAGGTCTTTCATCAGACTCTTTGCCTTCTTGTGTTCTGCCTAAAAATCTCAGTGTTTCACTACTAACCTTCAGCAGGCCAAGTGTGGGAGAGAATTTCAGCAACTCTTCTATCACATTGTTGTACCCTTTAATGGCAGCCTTCAGTAAAGCAGTCGTACCATCCTGTAAAAAAAGAGGAATGTCATGAATGCCTGGGCTGCACTCCCCTTGCAGGGGAAGCTGGAGGGGAAGAAGAGGCTGGAGGGAAATACCAGCTCTCCCCACGCCTCTGAGAGGAGGGTCTTCTCTGCTCATTATCTTTGAGAAGGCACCTCCACAGCATGTGCTGCTGGTTTTAGGGTACCTGGAGGATTATTCCTCTGGCAGGGGAAAACTTCAGGGTAAAATGAGCCAGTGACACCGTGTACCATCTTTGTCTCCCAACTATGTGGATATTTCCATTCCCTTATTCCAGAAGGTACCGCCAGGAAGCTGTCCCAGACACAATGGGAAAAAGGAAACCCATGGTGGGACTTTGCAAACTGACAAACAGGAGGGACTCTGCAGGCACCCAGCCTCCACCCAGGCCGACTCACAGCCCCCCAAAGGAGGCATTAAGCTGCAGACAGGGCGCAGGAGGAAGCGCTACTCACATCCCGGGCGGCGTCTCGCTCCGCTCCCCGCAGCAGCATCACTCGCACCACCTCGCTGTGACCCATCTGCGAGGCAATCCACAAGGGAGCTGTCCCGTCCTGCAAACAAAATACCACTGCTGACGGCTTCACCTCAGTGTCCTGTGCCCTCTGGTGGGTTCCAAGCCTACTGGAGTGGACATAGTTCAATTATTTGATCAAATCCTGCATCACAAGGAGACAGATGCAGAGCTGTGTCCAAAAACATGTAGGAGGTTGGTGTAACAAGTTAGAACTGCTTCAGCTTGTGGGGTAGAGCCAGCCCTACTGCCTTCTCTTGCATAACTTGCCAGAAATGTGCATTGCTCTGTGAAATTAAAGCCCAGTTAGGCACCAGCTGTGCCTAAAATACACAGGGAGGTTTGAAACATAAGGGCTAAAGGTACCCTGTGTACTTTGAACTCTAGGTGGGTAGGTGTGACAGAGGATACAGACAAACCTCAGCAGGCACAGGCAGATTCTGCAGTTGGGTGCCTGTACACGGGGAGTGAAAGCTGTTTACAGAAGCTAGGGAGCAATGTAAGGTGATCACCAACTTTCAGTATTAAACTACGTTATCCACCCTCAGGGAATCTGGTAAAAACGTCCTGCCTTACAGTGAAGGTGAGTATTTCACAAATTTTATCTTCAAAACTCCACTAGAAAACAAGGCAATTATCAAGGAATCCAGCACAAAACAACGTGCTTTGGAAAAGTTGTCCTGTGCAATCATTATCTGAGCACAAAACCTCAGAAAATAAAATGCACATTTGGAATAAGCTAAACTTTGTGATGGATTTCCCTCACAAAGGCAAAGGTGAGTTGAAGCACTAGAAGTATTTCTCACTGCAAGTAGAATTTAGTTTTGTGTCTTTTCCTGTTTTTTGTCCTAAATGGACTGATTCTCCAGACTGCAGGAGGACTCCAGGATTTATGTGGTGCCAAACTGATTCTTGTGAGCCTTTACAGGTTTTGCCTGTAAGGATTTTAACATAGAAGTGAGGCCCCATAAAGCAGGGTGCCTGATCCTGCCTTTAGGGCTTGCCAGTTCCTCTCACCACCCTCTGCAGCCTGAAGGCTTGGCTTGAAAGAGGAAGACAAATTACACTGAGACTTCAAGAACAGCCTTAATGAGAAGTTTCAGGAGAAATCAACTTTTTACATTAAATAAGATATTGCCACCTTGATCAAAGAAATAGTCTCGCTCCCCAGTGCCAGCTGAAGATTCCTATGACTTGTTAATGCAATCCAGAAAACCATTGTTGAACTAGTTCTCTGCTTTCCATGGACTAATTAATTAATCCTTTCAAAGAAACAGAAAGGTTATTTCTTCCTTTGATATAATAATCTGGGCTTCCCTTTTTCGGATTCTGAGAAGGAACAAAAGCACATCCTGAGATCTTCAGTATTCTCAAATGGTGATCAAACATGATCTTTGCCCACCCTTGTATAATTTCTCTATAAGTTAACTCATTGAAATTAGTGACTGACCTCACTCTCGTATATATCCTTTTAATATAAAGACTGTTCTTTGTGATTCAAAAATAACAAAGGTTGTCACATATACAGAGTATGTGATGTTACTGTGATGGCAAAAACCGTCCCTCTCTGATTTATAGTGTTTTCCCTACCAGTAAACTGACGCTTCATATTTTTCTGATCTCCCCCCACTAGAGGGCTCCAGAAAATAGCAATAGGTGCATTGAAAAATCCTATAAAACTTGGAAAATATCTGAGAGCAGCCTACACAATTTAATCTGCGTGAAGAACCAATGCTGTGCAAATCCACGCTTGTATTTACACAAGCAATGGAAACACAAGCTCAGCATAGGGAACATAGCAGCTTTTTTTTACTCACAGTGAAGTTTTTAGGAACAACCCCTATTTTTAGGCATAAATGAAATGGAGTAAAAGGAGATACAAATGTCACGTAACATCACTGCTACCATTAATTGTCATTAATAGTATTGCAGTCAGACATCATCCTCAGCACTTCAATTACAGGATAGAGGCAAAAGTACATTATGAGGAAGAGTGGCTGTCTTGGAGGACTTAGCCTGAAGAGAAGAAAGATAGCAAAGATGATGATGGGCTCACATTGATTATGGTCAGCTTCTTTCTCTTAAGCAAACAGCACCTAGCATTCAGGTTTATGCAAATGTCTATAATATTTATATGGAGTAGAGGAGCTTTTTGTCCATTTTCATGTTGGTGAACAATACAAAGCAGATACTACATTTTACTAAGAGGTTACATGAGAATTCATGTGTAAACAGATTAGGGCTTGGAGATGAGTCAGGAAGAAAGTGAGAACAGGGAAAGATACAGTTCAAAAACTACTTTCCTTTCCTCATCCCACTGCCCACCCAGCGGACTGCAGATCACTACGTTCCTAGAATAACTTTAAACACCCCTTATGTTTGTAGGTGTTCTTTTTCCCACATTTGGCTACAGGCTGGTATATATGGACAACACCTTACTATATCCAGCAGCCAGAAGTTCCAAATATACTCTGACTGAAATTATTAATGCTCTTTCTCTTACCCATTAACTAATGACTTTATCTTGCAGCTTTGAATCGCAACTTTTGCTTGTGGCTTGAAGTTTTAGAAAAGGCTAAAACTAGGGTGGGAGGTATAAGATGCCCCCAAATTCCCAGTAGGAACTTCTAGGGGCAGAGACCTCCAACTCTCAGGCTGCTCAGTGTCCTCTCCTCCTCTGCCCACTAGTCCACTTGCACCACTACACCTAATTTGCCAATAGCAAATTGCTTGCTTGTCTGAAGTGCACCCTACATGGGTTTACTGGCTTACACGTATGTGTAATTGCATATCATGTGCTAAGAAAAAAGTCATTAATTGTCAGATTATTTGGAATCTGCTTAGCCAGCCAGTATAAATCCTGTTGGGACACAGGCTGCCAAAACAGCATTGGCAAAGAATCTTACAGCTTTGTTTTGTGAGTTGAAGAAGCATAGAAACATCTCCTGTAGCAGGCTTCAGACACTGCCCCCAGCTCTGTCTAGACAAAAAGATGACAAAAGAATTCCTGCCCGGCTCCTCAATACTGGCAACAGCAGAAGGCAATTACAACCCAAGAGAAATGACATTGCTAGGGACGAAACTTTCCAGGAAGCTTCACTATTTAGTCTTGTGAAAGCTGAGCTGAAGGGCTTGCACATGGACAGCGAGGACCATCCAAAATGCTCTGTGGTGTCAGAAGTACCCCCCAGACTGAGGGGGAACTGGTACCCACTACAGCAGCAGGAGGGGACATAGAAGGCAGATGCATGTGTGTAGGTCCGTGGATTAAGCCACCAAATTCCCAAGGTAGAGAGGAAAACCTGGACACCAGGAGGAAGAAGAAGCATGAACTCACACCTGGCACTCTGCAGCCTTGTATTCGAGGTAATGTTGCCTGGAAAAGTTTTCTACCACAGTGAGAGCAATGTAGCTTGTAAATGAGAATGAGAGCTGTCTGGCATCAAAACTGCCCCTTCTAGAGCTACATTCCTCCTGACCAGCACACCACCTTCTAACAAAGTACAAATCCATTTGTTAGTGAGAAAGAGACTGAAGTCCATCCAACCATTGCTTGACTAATTAAACAGTAAAAATGTTCCATTTGTTAAGGAAATGTTTCAGATTACAGTGGGCCCAAATATAAATGCCACGCACTTATCCAGGCATAATCTTAGCAGGGATCGGAGGTACCCTCAAGAAAAGAAGGCCTGTCCTGCTGGAGATGAAACAGAGGAGCCAGGAGGAACATTCACACAGAGACAAGTCTTTGCCTCAACTAAGATTTAAAAATGCCTCGTGAAACATTGTGTTATAGAAACTGGATTAGAGAGCTAAAAAAATAGTGTCAGAAAGAATTAGCTGCATTATAATTACAGATAGCAGAATGCAGTTTTAATAGCAACAGGGTTCAGTTAAACCTAAGGCTCCCCAACCCTATTTTGACTTATTCAAAAGGTATTAATGCATACCTTGGTCTCTCCTTCTACACTGAAATTTTAGACTGTGTTAATTAACAACTCTTAACATTTCTTAAGCTTTTTTCTTGGGAGACAGTGTGGAGGCAACCTAGGATCAGAATCCAGGGGGTAGCTGCCAGCACAGCTCTGGTGCTCGGAGGTGGGGCTAGGGGCAGCAGGAAAACTTTTTTTGTTAAGGCTTTTAAAACACTAATCCTCTTTCCTTACACCATAGCTAGGAGTGTACACAGACCTACACATGCAGCAGAAGCATATAGATAAATTTCTGTTGCCAGGCTATTTGTCAAGCTTTTGGTGCAGATGAAAGGAAATACTGAAAATACCTGGCAGAGCTTGTCTCATGCCACGTTGTCTACTGCTATTAGAGTTTTTGCACTCATTTGCTCTTGCCTGCTGCTTTTTCACTTGCTGCAGTCCGTGATCACAGCCACCTGGCAGATGTGCATGACTGATTACAAGGACAAGACCTTATCCCATCAATTTCAAATGTGCAGTGAAGACCCAGGACAGCTACCTTGCCTGCAGGGTTTCAGCAGACCACAGGCAAGGCTCTCTCAAAGCAGGTAGAGATTCCTGAGGATCCCCATCTCTAAGCAGACATTTCTACATGCTGGGTGTAAGGCTAGCTGTGCAACTCCCACCTCTGGCTGTTTAGGCACTGATTTTAGTGTCAAGAAACAGACAATTAAGAAACCCTTTTATTTGCAAAGCAAGAGAGCTTTCATATATGTCTCTGTATACCATGTATGCTTACCAATCCCATAGTTTAAAACCTAGAAAGCCTCTTGCACCCTTACCTAACTCCAGCATCCAGTGATGCTCGATGAATCCAGCCCTTAACCCCCTAGCAGGGATCTCTGAACCAGCCACAAACGTAGCTCATGCTTCCCGTTTAACGATCGAACACCAGCCCCACAGCTTGCAGAGGAGCTAATTTCATAGTACCACTGGTTATAGGTGTTTGCAACGTCAGGCCCACTAGAGTGACTAGCTGGAAATGGGGAGAAGAGCTTTCCATATGCATGAAGAACTCCCAGAGATGAAGGCAACACTCATACCAGAGTTTCAGAATGCACACAAATGACACAAAGTAAAACAAACAAACAAACAAACAAACACAAGTAAAACTAAAAATAAAAGCTTTTGTCAAAGATAAACTTCAACACCAAAGCCACGTCTGCTGGTCTGGAGGTTTCAAAACACAGGATTTAGTACTGCCTCCTCCTAGAGCTCTCAGTTTTCAAAAGCTTTTCAAACAATTTTCAAAAGAACTCAGGGATGATGTAGGCTGCGTAGACCTTCAAAATTAACGTGGTACAACACAAACAGATCAGTAGTTGCAAGAGGTAGTTCTAGGCCCTTACATCAACATTCCATCCAGCTGGAGGGTTTTATTTTGGTTTAGTTTGGTGCCTGACCCAAACATGCATGTGGTTCAAACCTGTTCAGAGGAGCAGTCAGTGGTTTGATCTGCTTTAGAATCACAGAATAATTTAGGCTGGAAAAGGCCTCTGAGTCTAACCGTTAACCCAGCACTGCCAAGTCCACCACTAAACCGTGCCCAAGTGCCACATCTACACTGTCTTTTAAAAACCTCCAGGGATGGGGACTCATAGGGTGTAAGGTGTAGGTCTAGAACAGAGATTTCAGTTTCACTTCTACCAGAAATGACTGAGGTACTGACTTCACAATCATGTTACTATTCTGAACTAAAACACAGAATGTGGGCACAGCCCAAAACTGCCTTCCAATGAAACACCTCCACAGGAACCCAATTCCTGGAGAAAATTCCAGTGTTAATTTTTGTAACTATAAAATCAGAACCCAGCTCTGCCCTGAAGAGTTGATCATACCTGTCGTGGCTGGTTAACCTTTGCTCCTGAAGAAAGCAGCAATCGGATGACATCCAGATAGCCTCCTTGTGCCGCCAGGAAAATTGCAGAAGCCCCATCCTAAGAACAAACACATCCATCTTACACTGTGTTGAAGTGGTGCCATTTTTCCACTCAAAAACAAATCAAACTGGATCAAGTTCTCATTCTTTAGTCATTATGCTTTGTAACAGTAGGTATACAGCCATGCTCAAAAAATAACTATCAAAGTGCAAAGTCTAGTTCAAAATAAACTATGGCAACATTTTCATTCAGTATACACAAATACTGGCTCCCATCATGTACCAAATCCAGCATTAAATCCTGGGTCTGGAATACTAAGAGTTTAGTTCCTTAAGGCATTGAGCTACATAACTAGAAATTAGTTCCTGTACAGCAATATAGGTTCATTTAGCTTTTATATGTTCATGCAGAAGTGTTCTGCTACCTGGACACATGGTGGAAACATGTCAGGTACTTTGCAAGGCTGCAAACCCCAGCACTGAAGTCTGCCCTTGAGGCTGAAGGAGTCAGGCCTGTGCCACACCACTGTGCCACCCCAGAAACCACCATGCTACTGCTCTGGCACATCTGGTAGAAAAGACTGCACTGTAATATAATAATCTAAAAGTATTTCGTAGCTGTATGAGAAATCAGAATTTTCCTGCAAAAAGCTTGTGAAAGAATAAATTGTGAACAAATACAGGGTTTTATTTTCCTTTGACATGTCTTTCATGTGCAGATGTTCTCAGAATTTTACTTCAGAGAAACCTTTTCCCTAGGAAAAAAAAATTAAAAGTCATATTTCATTAAGTGTTTTCGATGAAACATTTTCAAACAGCATTATAATCCATCTAACCAACTAGAAGTAGAAATCTGTATTGAGGGTGGGACAGGTGTTTATCCATCCTACATCCACTGCACTCAGCACAGGATGTGCTGGGACAAGTTTTCCCAGGAGGCGAGAATCTTTTAGATTAAATAGAGACATGAATTAACCCCTTCACTGCATCTCAGATGTGCAAGTACACATCTCATGCCAACTCAGGCAGGTACTTATCACAAAATACAGGGCACTTCAGTGAAAGCCTCTTGTTGACCTTGTTGGCATATCACTATGTTGGTACTAAATGCTGTTGTCTGCAGAGAGAGTGCTTAGCTACTCCTCTAGCTGAAAAACTCAGCACAGACTTGGTGAAGCATGAGCTGAATATGGTGCCCCAGGGACTGAATTTAGGATGTTTGACATTGATTTCCAGACAAATGTCCTGGTAAACAAAAGAGGTGTCTGCTGGAACTATAAATGCCCGCCCCTGGGCCCTCTGATGGGCTGTTTTCTCTGGTTGCTGTGTGAGTATATGAAAAAAACCTGATGGTACCAGAGCCTTTGCAGGCTTCCTCCAGAGAAAGAGAACACAGAAATTTAGAAAGTAAACAAGGTTGTGTAACATTAAAAAAAATCTTAATTGCAGGATCAATCAAGATGGAGAACCTTGCATTCACTGATACCTATTTGATTTGAATTCACGCTGTAATGAGAATGCTGTTTTGAGGTTATAACACATTTCTGCAAGAAATACTAGTTAGTTAGGGTATTCTTTTGTGTCCTGCCCTCCTGACCCCTCACATGAGTCAATTTAATATTAAAACATTGATCTTGATGGTTTTGGGAGGACTATCCAAATGTGTGCTCCAAATCCCTCTCATTTGCCTGCCTGCCAGTGAAACTGCCATCCAGGTACCACTTGACAAATGCAGCTTGGCCCACAAAAAGAGCTAGACAACACCTATTTTCAAGAGATTGTATTATTATTTTATTACACAACTGTTTCTGACTGGCTTTGCCCAATGTCTGTGAGCAATAAAAGTACATTTCTTAATCCAATTGCAAATATTGCTCATTTCCAGGAGAGACAACAAGGAAGTTATTTCACTGCCTTGACCCCTGGGTAAGAGTCTGCAGGTGTGGCAGCATAGCTATTTTTAAACTGAGTGGCAGCCCCTGGGATTACCCTGCAGAGGCATGAATCACTGCCCTCAGATCAGAAAGACAACTCCTACTTGCACAGCAGCAAGGGTGGAACAGCCTGCTTCATAAATGAGGGGTGAGGCAGCACTGAGGTGGGGACCCCCCTATGACCACTTCTGCAGTCACCAGCTTTTGACTCCCATGCAAGCCAGTAGGAACTGGGAGTGCAATAGCATCCTGAGATCTAAAGCCAATGGAAACAGCTGAAAAAACTCATATATCCCAGGGAAACAACTTCCTCTTTGTCAGTCTTGAGTGCCCTGGGGTAGGAAAGAGTGGTGGGAAGCAGAGGCAAAATCTGCTACTCGTTTTTGTTGAATGCCGAAAAGCTCCACTTATCTGTGTCTCTGTTGGAGTAAATTAAATCCAGAGCTTCATTGGTTCAGTCCAACTTTCTGAAAAGTCGACTAAACAACATCAGTTCAGCCATTTTAACCATACTTGGCCCAAAACACTGGCAAACTGGAGATTCACAAGTACCAAATAACATAATTTTAACTGATACCAAAAGAAACCCACTTTGAAGTAATTTAGATATTTTAATTTTTACTGTTCTTTCTGGCAGAAAACTAGTGTACTTCAGAGGCTCTAGAGCTATTCACTCTTCTGCAAATCCTGGTGGAATATGACATGCTCTTTAATCCAAGGCTAATGGGTAGCACAAGTCTGTTCCAGATTTGGTACATATCCTTCATACAGGTAAGGAACCAAAAGGCAGCCAAAGAATCTTTTCTGATTTTGTGCTACTTCTCTGAGCATCGTGAAAAGCAGACAGTTAACAAAATTCACGTCTTAGAGGAACAGAGTGCTATAAAACTGCAGCGTTTGGCAAATGCCTGTCTGTGCTGGAGCCAGGGTGTCTGCTGTTGTCCAAGCAACAGCACATTTGTTCCACCACCACCATTGTCAATATTGTGTGTGTCAAACAACTCACATAGAGCTGATCGTGAATGTTGGCGCCGTGCTTCAGCAGAGTTTCCACTACTTTTGCGTGCCCGTACTGACAGGCAGCCAGGAGAGCTGTGCCTCCGTCCTGTGAAAAAAGCAGAGAATGGGTACAGTCAGGTGAGAGGGCAGGGGCTGGGCTGAACATCAACATAAAAAAACCAGCCAAATTTTAAGACTTTTCAGAATCTGCAATGAGTAGCTACTGAATCTTTCATAACTTTAATGCCAAGTGTTGCCACAGATATCTTTCAACTTGGCTCAGTCACTATATACATTTTTCTCCTGAGTTTTTTTTTTTAGGGAGGGACTGGAACTAAGAAAATTCTGATTTTTGTTCCTCATCTTCTGCCTTGCCATTAGAAGCTTTGCTCCTTTCACAACTCCAAGATCCTCCACGTCTCTTCATTTTACAGCCAAATTCCTCATGCCTGCCAAACTCTTCCACCGATGGAAGGACAGCACACCTTTCCACTGCTCCAGAGCCTATTGATCATCTCCTCTTTTTTGGCCAAAACCTTGTGCCCTGCTTTGTCCTGCCTCTCATCTGTGGATTGCTGGCCTGAAGCTGAGTAGGGAGAAAGCATTTTAAAGTATGCTAGCTAACTGTGGAAGTGTGAGTCCCACCAAAGGCATGACCACCAGTGAAAGCGCCTTACTTCTGCTTGAGAAGTGATCCCTGCAGCTGGGATCAACCCCAGGCAGTCAGAGTTGCTGCACATCGCCACTAAAGGGAGACCTAGGCACATGCATCAATCCCTGCTTGGAGAAACACTCCCTTGGGAGCCATCTGAGAAGGGAAATACCTCAGTGTCGCTGGTGATTGACTCCAAACCAGCTGAAACAATTGAGACAGCAAATGTGGGTCTTGTCATCTGAAGGGTGCTGTGCCCCACTCAAAAATTACCAGTATTTCTGACACAGATATGAAGTTCTTATCTTCTGCCTGGGATGGCACCATGCCATCGTGCAAAGATGATGCACACACCAAAATATCCCCACCACAGGTCTTCTCTCTCCTTCCCTGCCTTCTCCCAGTCCCAAGCCTCTCCTCCACAAAATAAGCTATCTAAAGTATTTCAGGTAAATGCTTTCTAGAGCTGTTATTAATGTGGACACAAGACTGTGCTTTCCCCTAGAGTTGTTCTCTGAAACAACTCCAGAGTTGTCTGAAATTTTCCACATAGATATCCACAAAAGAAGTTACAGCTTGAGTGACCAAATGGATCTTTTATAATGGGAAGTGACAATCAAATTTATTAATCAATGGTGCAATTTCATGGCTATAATAGCCTCATGAAAACTTAAGCTCTGACATGACAGAACTAACCCACTGGCACGGTTTATAACTACCCCCAAAACCTCACCTGCCTACAACATTGAAAAGAAAAGAAGGCTTGGGTGTCAGCAAAGCCAGAGATGTAAGGCTGTTATATGACAGTCTAAGAATTGCCTATTAATTCTGGATTATTTGAGCAAATACAGTGTGTAATCAGGTCAGGGGAGTTAAGTTTCTCTTATGAGAAATTAGACTTTCCTGCCAAATTAAACTACTGTAATTTAATGGGAACTGCTGGAACAAAACACAAAAGCAATCACAATTGTGCCTGGATTAAGAAACACCTTATACACACTTAAAAGACAATGGAAAAGCTAATTGCTTCATGAAACCTATTTCCTCTCTCCAACCAGCTGAAAGCCACTTTGCTCAAGTGGTGACTCATGCGATTGAAGGGCTACAAACAAAAAAAAACAGAGAAATTTTTGAAGATCCTTTCTCTAAAGAAAGTTGAGAGAGAAAGGTTAGTGAATTAAGAAGAGAAACTATGCTATCCAGACTGAAGGTCCTTTGTGGAGAGGCAGGGAAGGAAAAAGTTTTAGGAAGCTTAAAAATATTAAAGTTCCCTGTATGGAGGGTAAATAGACACGCTCGGTTGCATATGAGAAGAGTTTGTTTATTGCTTTATGGTCTGGCTTTTGTTTTCTAAAATTCTTGTGTTTTCCACAAACTCCTGTTATTTTTAGAAGATTGTTTGGTTATTAACATATTTCTGTAGGGAACCAAATGACAGGTCCCAAATAAAAGGCAGGCCAGCAAAGCTAACCACAGCTGGCATAGCAGAGCTGAAGCCCAACACTTGGAATCCTAATGTGTGATCCCTCCATGGGAGATGTGACTGCTTAGGGTTTAAGAAGGGCAACATTCTCCCAAGATATGTCTAATTAACCCCAAAAGGGATCCTGACCAAGTGTTTGGTTCAACCCAGTGAACAGTTTTAGACAGATACATTTTTTTGAAAGAATAACAAAATTCCAAAATACACCATTTGGATCTTTCAGACTAAACTGACAAAGTTTTCCTAGATCAGTCTGATCAGAGTCCAGGGGTTAGAAGAAAAGCATTGGATGGTCCCCAATTCCATCTGTCCACTCCAAATCAAATATTTACTGGGTCAGAGAGGACTGGGTAATAACTCCTGGGCTCATAGATCTGGTCCCTGATCAGGAAGACAACTGAGCTCTAAAACCTGCTCTACCATCTGTCTGATATATGAAGCTGAATCCATTCAACAGAAGGGGCTGGGATTCCTCTGCATGCTCTGAGTTGGGGGTACCACTGTGAAAAATCAGATATACATCTTTCTGTAAGAAAGGGAAGTTGGGGGCAGGAATCTTTTCCACTGACCATGTGGAAACAGCACTTACTTAAATCAAGGAATTATCAAACAGTGCAAAAGTCCACTGTTTATTAGTAGGAGAAAACTCAGTCCCCCTCTTGCCTCTATTGAGCTTCTATCTGCTTTTCTCTTACACTTTACTCCAGCAAGCCCTAGCTGAAAACCCCAATGTTTTACAGATCATAGGGAAAGCAAAACAGTTGTGGGGGATAAAAAAAAAAAGTAAATGACAGAGTTTTAACATCCCTTTGAGCCACGTGATTACCTCTTTCCTTTTTGGCTTCAGCTGAGATAAGTAAAAAGCTGAAGCAGCGTCTTTGGCATTGGCAAGGCTCTTGGAAACTCTGAGCAGGGCAGCAAGTGGAAGCTGGACACATGAGCAGGCACTGAGGCACTCCTGGGGCCATCACCCCTTCTGCAGTGGGCAGGAGGCCATCTGTGCAACCTCTGAGAGAAGGCACGTCGCCTTGGGTTCACTTCTTGCTCATATCCTGTTTTCCTGCCACAGTGAAGCTTCTACTAATCCTGCAAATATTTCCAGCTCAGATAGGAGACCCTTTTCTCAGCTACCTCTGCAATTCTTCCCCTGAAACCATTTTTCTGCCCTCCCCAGTCTGTCCTCCTCACTGCCAGCACATAACAGCAGCTGCCAATCTCCAGTGAGGAACAGCAGCACCATGCTAAGTGGTGTAGACTTCCCCATCTGTTTGCCGACCCCTTTCCTCTCTCATCATCACCTGAAAGTAGCTTAGAATTGTACGTTGTTTTACCATCACTTAAATACGCTACAGAGGTGGGGAACTGACCTGCAATCACCACCTGATGAAAAATAGCCTGTGACATACTGTTCACCCTGCAGTACTGATCAGAA
This sequence comes from Monarcha castaneiventris obscurior, assembly GCA_026261815.1. Classification (NCBI taxonomy): domain Eukaryota; kingdom Metazoa; phylum Chordata; class Aves; order Passeriformes; family Monarchidae; genus Monarcha; species Monarcha castaneiventris. Next base: position 1,461,702 of record JAMPIT010000379.1, read on the forward strand.
AACATGCCACCATGTTTTTTAAGAACTCACATGCTTACCACATCTATCAGAATAAAAGAAAAGAAGTTTCAACAGATGTTAAATATTTCTATGGATGTCAGACTGGGACAACAGAGAATAATATTAATGACTAATATTACATGTTATAATTATATAATAATTAACCTTCAATAGTACTATTCATTCTCTTCAGAACATCAGCATTTATCGCTTATTGCTTTATTACACTGTTTTAGAATAGGTTTACTTTGCCCGCCATAGCAAATATCAATTCTAATGATACAAGGCTTAACAAGAATTGCATGCCTGTATTATGACAGAATTCTTGTACATGAGTAACAAATGTAGTAATCACAATTTACAAATAAGTGCACGAAAAAGATGGGCTTTGCATTTCCTTGTTTTAAAGTTTCTGTTTTCTAGGATACATTCAATTTGTGTGCTTATTCCAATTCCATGTCTTCATTTATAATAGAAATATATATTCTTTGCAAATGGATTCATTTTGCACTGCCCTTTAAAAACAGACAGGATCAGCCGTATCTTTTCCAGTGCTGCTCCCAGCTGAGTGTCTTAGTGAGAAAATGCCTTGTCCCTAACCTGAAAAGGCATATTTTAACAGGTATATTGTTGCTGGGGCTTGGGAGGGATGGATGAGCCTGTCACCTTGGTCACCTGTTAATGAAATCATGGAATTATTCCAAGCTGTGAAAACTACATTATTAAATCAGAAGATTGAACTGATACAAAGCCACTCTAGTGGGCCAGTGGAAGATGTGGACTGTCCATGTCCTACACCTCACTGGTGCCTCCTGCTCAGGCACACACTGGGTGATGCTGCTGGAAAATCATCTCACATGCACAGCACACGCCTGTTTCCCATGTTAGGTCCATTGGGAGCTGGTATCATCTTTCAACCAGCTTGTCTGGACGTAGCAGGAAGCAGTGGCCTGGAGAGAAAGAGCAACCTGAAGCTTAAAAGATACTTGGGACTGGCATATGGGCCCAGTCAGGTCTGGGTTCAGGAGAAGAGGCAGGCAGGAAAAGAGGGGCTGGAATGAAATTTTCAAGGTGAGCAACAGTAGATCCCGAACTTTCATTTGTCCAAAGATGGAAGCCATTTGGAGCAGCTGAACTCAGGAATATTCTTTTATAATTTAGATATTTTCTCTCTTTTATCTGTCCTAGTGTTTCAAATCAATATATTTTGCATGCCTCATAAAGGATTGAATGTTTTCATGAAGGACCAGGGAATTTCAAGCCTGCTGTTCACCTCCTGGATCAAATCTTGGCCTCTTCACAAACTCCTAATTCACAGACTGGGGAAAGATTGAGTGAAGATGTAACTGTCCCTCTAGACAGAATAAGGTACTGAGCCTCTGACTTGCCAGCTGAATGCAAGGGAAGATGACCCCTCTGAATCTTGCTAACCCCCACCCATAACCTGAAATAAAAGTCGGAGAAGAAACATTTATTTTAATGTGCAACCTTACCCAATAAATCTGTCCCACATGAGATAATCCAGCACTTTAAGATCCAGCTGCTGTATTCAACACTGCAACCTCCTGCATTGCCAACTTTCACAGCTGCACTCCATGTTGTGTTAAACAGCCACAATTTCATTCATACTTTTATTTCTGATTGCTGCAGCAGTCAGAGAGTTGCTTACCACAAGTACATCTCCCTGTAGGCGCATGTATGGACTCTGACCACAAAATATCAGGATTTTTAGCCCCTGGAGCATAAGGAGCTGAGTTTCTAATGTTCCATCAACTCCCTTAGTATTTAGAGCCTGTATTTCCAGGGACTCCAGAAAGCAGGTATGGATTGAGGGAATCATTTGAATCACAGACTAAAATATCTTGAGAAATTGATTACTGTGGGGTAAAGAACTATTCCTTCTTCAAAGACATCACTATGAATCCCAGGGTAAGTGACTGGCAAGTGTCCTCCTCCTCAGATTATGGGAATGCTTCAAAATGTAGCCAGCATGTCAAGGACAAGTATATTTAATGAAAATATACTGCTTTTCACCACTTGCTGAAAGCAGAGGCGCTAATACTGCCTTGGGCAAAGAAACTGGGTTGATGTAGTGCTGTCAGTGATGAACTGCTGATCTTGCTGCTGTTGACCCCATGAGGGGTAAGGAACCCAGGCTCCACCACCTGTGCTTTTGGCTATTCTAAGATTTTGGAAAAGGATCTGCCTGAACAAAGAAATAAAAGCTCTGAGGTGCATTTCAGCTTCTTGTCCCAGATGGGTAAGTGGAAATTTAGGGAGGACTGAAGCCATTATACTCTTACGTGTCTCATGGTGTCATGCAGAGGCATCCCCATGTTGATGAAATGTAAGTTCTATCAACTTACATTGCTAAACACCTAAATCAGGATCCCACCTAGGAGGTACAAAAAGACATTTTGATCTTGTATTGGAGGATGGCTTATGAGGAAAGACTGATATCACTATCAAAGGACCTTGATGAACTTATGCCACTAAATCTAGGTAGGAAAAGCCAGTCCCAAGTTAATATTTCACAATGCATTACTCATATTACTCCAAAAATATTCATGCAAGGAAATTTCATCATCTTAACACTGCCCTGTCATAGTTCATGTGAACACAAAAACCCCAGCCTTGACTGTCAGAATGTATCAGCATGCAAAAATAGATTCATCATCTTACTTTATTTTTAAACTCAGTGGAAGCTCCAAATGAAAAGAGAAACTTCACTACATCGTTGTGGCCTTGCTGTGCAGCAAAGAACAGAGAAGTTGCACCTGACTGTAAAGGAAAAATGAATTAAAAGAATAACAAACACATAACACACTTGACTAAAGTACAGACATCTCAAATTAAAAAGTATTGAGCTCAATCAGTTGAGTATCAGCTGAAAAGACATGATGAATTTGAAGACTCCAGAGGACACCAGTTATCTTAACTCAGTCTTCTTCCTACTGCACTGAAAAGTCTGTCCAGTATCATACATTTCAGTAAAACCCAAGAAGAACTGAAACTCTGTATTTTAAACAAGTTGTAGAAGATACTGTCATTAACATGTGAGCGAATCAAGCCCCAGAAAACTCCCATATAAGATTTTAATGGCTGGGCAGAAGGAAGAAGGAAGGGAAGGAAGGAAGAAAGAGAGAAAGAAAAGAAATGCAGGCTTTTCTGACTTTGGGCTGGCTCACCCCATGTAGAAAGTACAGGAAATGGGAGCTGCACAAGAAATTCATTCCAGTGCAAAAAGCCTTTACAATAGTACATGGCCCCATTTAGACCATTTCAGAGCCCCCTCTCCTGGGCACATTTATGGGTCTCTCACTTCCCCAAACTTCACAACAACTTCAGAGAACAAGAGCACTGGTTGGAGTATGTGCATTTGGTTGCAGAAGTGTGCCATAGGGCTGTAGAGCTTAAACTTCATCTGTTTTGATTCCTTTCTGCAACAGAGTGATTTTGGAGGCTTTCAGTGTTTTTCTTTTTGTTGGCTTGTTGAATCAGTATTTCCTAAGTGATAATCAAGAGCAGCTCCATGAAACTGTTCTTAACTTTTTCTTTTGTTGCTGCTTTCCAAGCAATGTTTACCTAAGGGAAGGGACATGTTTAAGTACATGTTTTGTTAGAACAGGACCCCACTGAAAGACACTGACAATCATATGTTGGAGCAAGTTTAGGCCAGTAAGTGCAAGGACACCCACATCATCAAACATGGCATTCACTGACTCAGTAATTTGCAGATGTCAGCATGAGATTAATACTCTGGTTCCAGGTAACCAAGGAAAGTAAGAAACATTGGCTTGTATTGTTGGAGCAATGAGCACACTGCTGTCCTGCACTGCCTGCCACCATCCCATGTAACTGCATGCCCTCCTTAAACTGCTCTTCTCTTAAAGCCAGTGGTTGTCCCAGAGCAATTCTGCTCTTTGCATTGCCAACACGCAGACCAGAGCAACTGCAATTATTCCTTACAACTGTCTGCATGGAGTATGAGTGAAAGGCAGTTTCCCAAAAACATCACTTGCTGATGTCCCTTCCATGCTGATGTCATGGTGCAAGACATGCCTTGAATGCCAAGCAGAGATGCAGGGAAGGGTATGGGTGATAAAGCTGTGTGATTGTTAGAGATGAGTTGGCTCAGACTAAAAGGCAGAAACTCCAAAGCAGACAGGGTCAAAAACAATCCCTGTGCTAGCAGTGGCATCCACACCGTTTTAATGAGCAGGCTGCAAATCAAAAGCTAAAGGTCTTCTCCTGATTATTTATTCCATCCAGAGAGCTGTAAAACTGCTGTGCCAATAAGTGAAACTGCAAATACATAAATGGCATAACCCTGGGGGGTTCCATCTCAGATGTAACTGATCCTCACCAACCAGATGTGCTGAAAATGTTTGATAAGTTATACTAAATGTACCTCTGGCATCTGATTTTCTATTGTAAACTCCAGATATCTGATTCCCTGATGTCCTCAGAACAGAGCCTGTTATATGTGTTATAAGCACACTGTACAGCAAATGACAAAGAAACAACTGGCAACAAGCAGCAGACAACACTCTTATTATTTGTAACAAACCAACAGTCACTTAATCAAGCCCTGTTTGAATCCTACCTCTCTCTGCAGATTGATATCTGCTCCTTGCAACACCAATTCCCGCACACAATCTATGTGGCCATAGTAAGATGCTACCATCAGAGCTGTTGTGCCAAGCTGGGAGTAAGGAAAAACAAGTCAGTACCTTCAACAGACACCTACAGCAATGAATCAGGCTGTCTGGAGGAGACAGCATCTCTGCCAAAAAACTGGAGGGTGCTTATGACACCTTATTGTCCCAAAATAAGTGCAACAAGTATAAAAATAATGGGTTTTGTTTCTAAACAGTTCTTTTCTTTTTTTTTTTTTTTTTGAATCAGAGAATCCCAAAGTTCTTTGCATCATTTCCAGAAGAATAACCTCAGACACAGGAGCTGAGCGACTTAGCTGAGTCACTTAATTCTGAGTCATAGTCAGGAGTAGGGGCTGGGTGATTTGAACAATAATTCCCTATCCAAATAAAGAGAGCAAACTCACTCAGTGACTCTTCACATTATAAGAGAGAACTTTCTGTACAGAAATATGTGTTCAGCCCCCTCAGTACACTATAAGGTCACTTACAGTGAACGAGGTAGGATTTATATGTATGCAGTGTATGGACAATATGCAGAAACCACATGCACAAGGATGAAACATCCTTCAAAAGCATTCACACACAACAGCTCAATTTAAAGAAGGAATGGGTGACATTACAAAAAAGAAACATGCAAAAATAATTTAGTCTAGAAAATGTGTATGTCTGATACAATTATTAATGCAGTGCAGTGTCGCAGTGTCGGACACGAACACGCAGACTCAAACAGCAGGTTGGCAGCAGGTCAGCCACCGAGCAGAGCGAAAAAGGGCTCTGCCCACCTTTATTATCACACTTTTATACCTCTTCTAAAACAATTATACATTGGTAGATGAGGTTAACACCTCTAGCATTTTACAGGATAGGAACTCAGTCTATCACCTTTCTCCGCCTTGGAGAAAGGAATGAACAACTATCTAAAAGTTCAGTAAACATTCTTAGCCGGTTAGAAAACAAGAGCTATGTTTATAGAAAATGCATGAGAACTTCTACTACAGAAGTAAAAACATAGAACACTGTGAAAACCAGGGCAACAGTGCAGTGTGAAAGTTCTTGTCCAAAGTTAGCCTTCTTTTGAGAAAAAAATGAACAGTAGTGACTTCATTTTTTCACACTGTCCTGTTTGAACAAGCCTCCATTTGAACATCCTTCCCTCCCTGTCAGAAGGACAGTCATAGCATCAGCTCCAGAAGTACTATAGGACAAATACTTGCCTACGGGGCAAAAATGATATGAAAATTAAAAGATAGGTTAAAGTCAGTGGGTTTAGAAAAACTCTTACACTTTGAAGGTATTCAAATTCATGCTTCAGGCTGGAAGTGGCATTAATCCTTGCCAACACCAGCATGACTCTGTGTCAGTCAGCCCCAATACCAAACAAAAGAAACCTGGAACTTCTCAACCTCGTTTTTTCCCTGCTCTTTGACACAGCTTAGCACAAGCAAGTATCTCCCCACGTGTTGTAGGCAGAATAGAAAGACCTACTCCTTACCTGTCTTATCAGCCCATTTCTAATTTCAGAACTAATTTCAACCCATGTCAATTACAGTAAGGAAATTCCCATGAAATTCACAATGTGTCTGGGCTCCTTTTGCTTGGCAATCTTGTGCCTTCACGTTGGTGCCCAGTCCAGAAACTGGGTGGAGGAGGAAGAATTTAGGAGGCCAGCAGTTGTTCTAATTATGAGGAGGCCTGCTAGCTGACAGAATCATTGCTACCTGGGCTCAATTGAGCCAACTCTTCACTGTGATCTATTACTACAATGACATTTCTTTGCAAAGAGAAGCCCGAGGTGCTAGGATCTGTGTTTTTAATGTCAGCACCACAAATAACTGTGTAAGACACATTTTTGAGTCCTGGCAAATTCTTAACCCCTTGCCACTGATGTAAATCATCACACTATTTTATCTCACGTTTCAAGCTTGATTACTGACAAGAGAAGGTTTTAAATCATCCTGAAATGCCATAAGACTTTCATATGTTTCATATTAGATCCCTACTACACCCTCTGCACGGTGGGCTATGGAAAGTGATGCAAAATGAGTGCTGTGGCTGTAGGTGCATTGTGTGCATACGCTGTCTTTGCAGTCCACATCTACTCGCCCACTGTTCAGCAGCAGCTGGAGGAGAGCCAGGTTTCCTTTCCTTGCAGCCCAAAATGCAGCATTGGCAAGTGGTGTTTCTTTCTGGTGGAAAAAAGAAAAAGGGGAAAAAAAAAGGCAAGCAGAAATAAATCACTTTGGAAAATACATTGGACAAGCATACACATTGCATACATTCTGCATTCAAGCCAGGCAAGTTTCAGCTTATTGTGCTGTTTCTCCAAACCCAGAGCATGGAAAGGAAGCTAATTTCATTTCTTCGTGCAATTAAAGAGATCAGTCTTCCTGTGCTACCTCATGGTATTTCAAGTCTTCCTTGTGTCCATGGCAGCCTATGTCTCTTAGATTGCTCTGTAATGAGAAATGATGATGCTAGGCCAGATCCACAGGGAAACATCACAGGAAGCAACATGCTCAGTGATGCCTGTATTGCCTGCTTCTGTGGTGGGGCTGAAGCATCCTGCTGACATCCTGCTGCAGGACATCCTCTTGGGTTTCAGAGTAGGTCTCTGTCATCTCCTTCTCTTCTGTAGATAAAGTTCCAATACAGGAATAGTAGTGCTCATGCATCTCCCAGACTGCTTGTTCTGTCTCCTGCCTGGAATTAACACCCTGTGACTGTGGGCATGTGCAAGATCTCCTGGGTAGGAGAGAAAGATGACTGCTGCAGCACAGGAAAAGGACAGGGGAAAAAAGACATGGACTTTGCTCCTGCCCTCTTTATCTAATCAATGCCAACAGCTGCCAATAGGCTGCCTTGACAGGTAAACACTGTCACTGGGGAAGTGTTGGGGGAAAGTGCCATGGTGGAAATGAGATGTATCCTAGAGCAGGCTCATGCTGATGATTTTTTAATAAGGCCCCAAACCACCAACAGAAGAGTAAAGCATCACTACACTGACAGTCACACCAAAACAGAGTCAAAAATACCCAGGGGCATTGCTTTCCAGTGAACCCTGCCTTCAGGATATGAAGGCCACCCAAAGAGAGTGCAGAGTGGATCTAAAGTCAATCATTCAGCTTCAGAAATTAAATAGATACTTCTCTTTGCCTAAATGTCAATGCACACATGTAATGTGGTAGGGAATCAGGATTCAATGGTTTTATGGTTTACAATTAAAATGCACATATACAGCACAGTTTAAATTACTTCCTTCACTGACATGAAGATAATAAACTTTGCAGAAACCAGCAGACACAAGAATCATGAATCTGAATCTATCTCAGGCCTGTCACACTGAGCACTTTCCATGGGTTGCATTTTTAATATTAATAGGCTGGAAAATTGGCAGCTGTTTGAGATGAGAGAAGTTCCAACCATTCAATAAATTATAAGTCACTTCCTATAAATTGATAGTGATATTTCTTGTACCAGCATACACAAGGGCAGGAGTCTGAAAATTTTAGCAAGCACAATAAGCTAAATTCTGATCTTCTTTTCACAGCTACTGCATTTCCCTGGAGAACCTGTAGATAATGTTGATTAAAGTAGAGACAGCAGTTTATACCCTCCTTGCTGGCAACACTGTAGTGTCTTCCTATCTTTATCCTTAGAACCACTAAAATTTTATGTAAAAGCAAACAATTGACCTAAACACACAGAGGCTCATGTTGCCCCTTCTGCTCTGATTTATTAGATAGATACTTATTTACAGAGATGGCAGTTAGGAATATTGCCTTATTGGCTTTGTTATTACGATATTCACTGGAAAGCTATTGCAAAAGAACTTTGTTTAGACCTTACAGAATGGAAAATCAAATTCCTTACCTTTTCTTGTCCCAATCTATCCCTTAAAGTTTCAGAAATTTTAGGGGTATGGCAATACATCCATAAAGATTTATTGAATCCACCCCAGTTTTCACTACAAGGGCACAGTAGCAGACTGAATTTTATTATGGCACACCATACACCACCACCTTCAGGTAGGCAGGAACTGGAATCCATATTCAGGAACTCCTTACCTGCTTTCACCCGTTCACATGAGAAGAGAAAAGAACTAAATGTCCAGTGTCACCCTGGACTGGAAGTAGAAGTTCAAAGTCTTTGGCCTTATGAGTCATAAATTCCTACCTCTTCTTTTCTCCCCTGTAAGTCCTACAGAAGCTCTCCAGAAAAGTTGTCCTCATACTTTGGATCGGACCCAAGGAATGGAAGAATTCTTCAGTGCATCAAGGACACAGAACTAAGTTTTTCCCAGTGGTGCTTTTGGCCCCATTTGCAATGACTGCTACCATCACTTGTACTTGCCCTTGTGCCCCCACATTGCTTGGGATTCCTTGTATAAAAGTAGAGTATACAGCATGCTCAGACTATCAACCACCCAGTGATTAGATTAAAAATCAGATGCAAATCTGAGCTATTTTACCCACTAAGGTGAATGAAAGTGCAAAATCATTCAGATGATCTGGGCACCTTACAAGAACAGCCTCATTGTGTACCATGTGGCAATCTATATCTCCAGATCTGTATCTCTGTGCTCTTCATTTTCATCAGCAATACTGACATCACTGGTAGGCAAAATGTAAGACAGCACTTTGGGGTTAATAATCCAATTAACTGAATTATTTTTGAGAAATAAATGGGTTTATAACTGCAGGACGTGACTGCTGTTGCTGAGCTATGAACACAGTCTTGTCTCATCAGATACTTCTTAGGGAGAGGTAATGTTGAATTTCAAGAGATTAATTGGGCAAAATTCTCATGTAATTCTTATCATAAAGCTAGTCTGCTCCCAAAGCATCCTCAAAGTAAACAAGTGATCCTCAGCACTGACAGTCTGGGAGCAGACTGTAATAAACATTTGAAAATGATTAGCTAATAGCTTTCATGAAAATTGCTTGTTTCATTATGTCACTTGTTCCAGCATCAGCAACTTTCAGGATAAAATTTCCTTCACTTCATCAAGTTCTCTAAAGTTTTATTTTAAAATCTGGCTGTGCTATTAATTTTGATTGTATGCTTTTATGAGAGCCCAAAGATGAAAAGCTGGCATGGCATTCATGTTGTATTGACACTAGAAAAAACACTTTTCCAAAAATGGCCTAGAGGAAAATATATATTGTAAATCTGACAAAACCATTTCTCTGCAGGGACACAGAAAACATGAATTGTGCTAATGTATCTGTGTCATTTTAGGAATATTGAGAGGGAAAGTGTAATTTAAATGCTGTGACCACCAGCTCCTGCTCCCTGCCCTACCTTTGACTTGCTGTTTGCAGAGAAAGGGCAGGTGACAGTGGGATGACCACTGAGGAGGAAGAGTACAGTTCTTAAACAGGGATCTTGCAGAGGAAAGAAAAGAGGCAATAGACAAAGAAAAGAGAAGAAAGAGAAAACTAGCACACTGGCTTGTTCCTTGTACTGTCAAAATACAAGAAAATTCCTTTTCCTTTCTCAGTTTCCAGACCAGTCCTAATGGGAAGGAGGAATTGAGTGAAAAGTTTTCAGAAGAAGAAGAACTGGAAATCAGGATCAAGCATGATGGAAAAGACTAGTACAACTTAGGAGCAATATATCCTACATGAAGGATCCTGATACAAAAGAAAGGTCGTTCAATATATAAATGTTGTTTAGTCAGGCAAAATGTGGTACAAGAGAGGATATTTGTGTGAGAAAGAAAGATAAATGCTGTGCCATGGGTAAGTAGGATAATAAGATGGAAAATGTGAATAGCCAGTGGCAAACATAGATAGTAATGATCCAAGTTAAGTTCACGTCCTTCTGAGAGAAAATGCCAAACAAAAAGTCACAGAAAAGGGAGAGAAAACAGAGAGACAGAGGTATGGGCTGCAATTCTTCAGAGGGAGAAGAAAGCAGTGAGCTACTTTGAACAGGAATACTTGAGGGAATACAGTGTGAGAAATAGGGCACAGAAAAGGACCTGATAGGGACAGAACAGAAAGTAAGACCTGAAGAACAAGTTAAATAAACAAGGAGGCCAAAAAAGGATAAGAAAGCAAGAAGAAGCTGGCATCACCAGGAACATGGGGCTGTTAGGGTGAATGCTTGTGAGTAATGAAGGTGGGAAAAAACTCACAGAGACAGAATGGAGGGACAGAAAGACTAAGAAAAAAAAGAAATGAGGTGTGAGACCAATGCAGGACCAAAAAGGGGATGACTGCAGAGACTGCAGTCCAGAAAGCCAAGTGTATCCTGGGCTACAGCAAAAGAATCATGACCAGCAGGTTGAGGAAAGGGATTCTCTCCCTCAATTCTGCTCTGGTAAGACCACACCTGGAGTACTATGTACAGCTCTGGGGCTCTCAACATAAGGTTGTGGACCTGCTGGAGCAAATCCAGAAGAGGGCCATGAAGATGATCAGAGGGCTGGAGCACCTCTCCTATGAAGACAGGCTGAGAGAGTTGGGGTTGTTCAGCCTGGAGAAGAGAAGGCTCCGAGGAGACCTTAGAACAGCCTCCCAGTACCAAAAGGGGACCTGCAAGAGAGATGGAGAGGGACTTTTTACAAGGGCATGTAGTGACAGGACAAGGACAAATGGCTTTAAACTGAAAAGGGGTAGGTTTAGAGTGGCTATTAGGAAGACATTCTTTACTGTGAGGGTGGTGAGGCACTGAAACAGGTTGCCCAGAAAAGTTGTGGATGGCCCATCCCTAGAAGTGTCCACAGCCAGGCTGGATGGGGCTTTGAGCAACCTGGTCTAGTAGAAGGTGTCCCTGCTTATGATGATCTTTAATGTCCCTTCCAACCCAAGGCATTCTATGATTTCACCACCAAGTGTAAGGCTGAGCTGCACCTGGAGCAAAAGTTCTTTGCTGCCTGCCACAGGAGGGCTTTAACTGCAGGTGCAAACCACCTGCTGTGCCACCGCTGAACCAACACGGTGCCACTGAAGCACCAGCATTCCAGGGGGGAGACACCCTGACAGGAGTGAGGCAAGTACACGGAATAATCCATCAAATCCAGTAATGCAACACAAGCAATATGGCAAAGGACTGGCACTGAGCTGCTGATCAATAAGAGAAGGGCAAGCACAACATCCAGAAAGTGCATAACAGAGAAGATGTACATCCATCAGAAATATTATCTGTTAACACCATTAGTAAATTGCTTCTTGCTTCCCTCTTTGCCAAATAATCTTATTAATCCTGTCCTTAGATTGAAAAACTTCTTTCAGGCAATCTTTTGAAATTACTGCCCTTGCGTGGGTTTGGACGGAAGAAGTACAAAAAGTGACAGAAATCACAGCTGGCAAAGGGAACGAAGCAGTCTGGCTTCAGTGGCCACCACAGCCTGAAAGGAAGAGCACGGATAAAGACTGCCTCCTAACTATTACACAACCAGCACCAGCAGAGATGGTCGGAAAAGTGAGGAGGAGGCTCCTGGCTGCACCAAAACCCACAGCACGGCACCCGGCCACCCCAAAGCCAGCGTAAAGCTCCACGGGGGCTCGCGGTTTATGTAACACAAGCCACGCATCCTTTTGGGGCTGTCAGCTGTGAAAAGCGCCCGCTCCATCAGCTGCCACCGCAGCTCTCCCGGGGCACCCCACAGCCCGGGAAGGACGCTGCTCTTTTCTTTCCTTCCGCCCTACACCACCCTGGTTTTTCCTAAAAAAAAAAAAAAAAAATAAAATCAACCAGCTCCCAAATCCGCGGATGCGACAGTGCACTCCACGGGCTGCCGGCATGACAAGCGCAAAGCGGACACCCAAAGGCGCATCCCCCCGCCCCTCTCCCCGGCGCCCGGCTCACCTTGAACGACATCCTGCACATCGCAGCTCCGCCTCCGCCCCGCTCCGCTCCGCTCGGCGCAGCTCGGTCCGCACCGCTCCGCGCCCGGGGCTGCGCGGGGCCGGGGCGGGGCGCGGCCGGGGCCGGGGCCGGCGCCTCCCTCCCGCAGCACCTTGTGCTCACGGGCTTCTGGCTGCTAGTGCTCTGGAAGGGTTCTTGTTGGGGCGGGAAGAGAGTATATGGGGATAGTATTATTATTATTATTATTATTATTATTATTATTATTATTATTATTATTATTATTATTATTATTATTATTATTATTATTAAGCCGTATAGAATGAATTACATTCGAACATATACTAATTATATCAGCACACAGTTTTCTATAATTACAGAAAATTGTATTTTATTGTTACTTTTGCTGCTTATAACTATTATTCTATTGTTGTTGTTGTTGTTGTTATTAGGAACAGTAGTAGTATTAGTATTACTTGAAATGGGTCCCTGCTCCAGCAGCATCCGGAGGAGCCAGCCCCCACGGTGGGGGACCCACACCACTCAGCCTCTGGTTCAGACCTACAGATCAGGCCTCTGCAGCCCAGGAATAGCACTGAGATGGTCCAAAGCTCAAGCACCCTCACCCCAGCCCTAGCCTCATCACAGTGCTAATGCCACCTTCATGACACCCACCTCCTTTGTATTTCCCAGCCTCTTCCCTTCATATCTAGGGAAAACCTGTTAAGAGGGACTGTTGCAATACACCCACGGTGCTGCCATGCAAACCTGTGGTGGGGGTGAGTGTTCCTTCACCTTGCAAGCATCCAGCTATCACCAACACTATCTCCCACGGCTGATGTGCTCTCATTAGGAAGCCAGTAAGTTCTTAAGGGCTTAATTTTAAGCCTTAAAAAATGAACAACCATAAAGCCAATTCATGTCCTGTTTTGCCTGGCTGCCAGAGATTTCATTCAAAGTCTGTGTGATATAAAGTAGGCAAAGCAGGGCATGCTCTGGTGAGAGATTCCTGAATTTCTTTGCTATTGTTGGTTTAAACTGAGCCCTTGGGGATTTTCCTCTTTTGATGTGCACACATAAATCCCATTCACGAGAAAATTATGCGCGTGCATTGGGAGAAAATACTTGTGCTGAGATCCAAACAGCTTATTCTACAAATCTGCAAGTGAAGGGGTTTCTGCAGATCTTTGTCCTGAGGCAATGTTCATCTGTGCATCTGTGCATACAGTAAAACAAACAGTAGACAAGCAGATGAAAGCTGCTAATAGCACCAGCTCATCTCAGAATGCATGGCCTGGTGTGAACCTTAATTACTCATTGCAATCCTGGATGATCACTCAGATTTCTTCTTAAACTTAAAAATACTGAATAAACTCAGTAGCTTGCATAGTTGAGAGTTATTCTTGCTCTGATCCAGTTGCACAGTGATCGCTGTCCACTGAAAGAGGAAAATATTACTGATCTGTATACACTCCCTCCCTCATCCTTGGAAAATCCCTGTGTTTATTCAATCTATTGTGAATAACATGCCAAACTTTTCACGTTCATCAGCCCAAATATTAATTATTATTACCAAGAAAAAACAAAGAATTCTGTGGATGAACAACTAAAAAGGAGACAAAAGCACTACAGTTTTTCAGGGGTCTGTATTTGCCTTGGGTGTCGGGGAAAAATTTTGAAGTGCCTTTCTTAATTTCCCCACACAATTTCACAATCTGAAATTGCACCTATTTTCAGTTGCACATGGTCTCCTGTGACTTTTGTTTTCATACGGAGGTGCAATAATTTGTCAGAACAGTTGAATAAAGAAATACATATATAAGGTATGTTCTTTCTTGGTGATCCTTTTAAAATTTATCCCAGAAAGGATGTAGAAACTGTTTTTTGATGTAGACCTCTGCCTATGGTTACACTCAAAATCTTGTTTATGGGCAAAGAGAAAACACACCTCATATACATATAAAACCAAGAATATATAATTAGTATAACTGAAACTCAACAGTCTAATATAAGAATCATTACTACAGCAGATGTAATTATTGCAGAAAAAGACAAAAGTCCATACAGAGAAAAGATATGTATTAATAACATTACAGTTAAAATTTATATACAATTCCTAGTTTTTACTCCCTTTCTGGGTATTATCCTCACCTTTCCCCTGCTATGCTAGGTCCCAGAGTTGGTGGTTTCATTCTGATGGTGGTGGTTTGGGATGTTATGGTGAGCTGTCAGCATCTGGAATTGGTCATTGCAGGGAATATCATGTTCATGTTAATGGTTTCTTCTTCCCTCTAGGATCTGCGTAATCCTGTTTTATACATTTGCTAGCGTGCTTTTACCTCTGACTCTTTCTTCACTGGTCTGCAGCTTCACGTTACAACCAAACTAATTCTCATTTCAATTATAAAAGCTGCTGTTAGAGATAAGCCATGTAAAACAAAATTGAGGGAGGTCAAGAAAAGTTTAAAGAGAGCAAACCTGACAAGCCTCAGTCCCGAGGCCCTGCACACTCAATGCCTGTTACTATCGTGGGAATACTGTATTTTAGGGCTACACTTCTCCCCTATTCTTCAGTCTTGGCAGTATATTTAAGATTGCAAGATACTCGGACTGGTTGGGATTTGTTAGCTGCTTGGCAGAATTCATGTGCAGGGCAGCAGGCTGCATTCCTTTCACCTAGTATTTCATCACAGTGATTATTTCAAATATCCTGAGTCATGTTGTTTTGTACAAATCTGAAGGCTACCTAAGATGAATTGCAGGAACAGATTAAATTATTGCGTTTAAAAGCTGATCCAACCGTTCTGTGTAAGTTACAGAAAAACCTTATCTGAGCCAGAACAGTTCAGGCACATCTATTTTAACGATTAAGGACGATTAAGAGAAGTAGCACAAATTTTGGGTTAGACAAAACATTCCTTTGGAGATCATGGTCTACACATCTACAATTTTTTATGCCAAGATGACATTAATTGCTATCTGCTTTAAAAACCAACAATCAACAGACAAATACCCATTTAGAAATGTGAGTAAAGAGCAATGTAAGTTTGCCTGCTGTGAATGGAAATGGACAAATACATTTCAGCTGACGTGATGGTCAAAGTGTGTTTTGTAACTTCGGTGAACTCTGACGTGGGATTCTGCCTGCATCTCAAGAACCTGTTGTTAAATTTTGCCAGCTTCCAGACTCCAGAGCTCTTTACTGCAGGGCATGCCACACAACTGCATCTGTGTATCTCAGAAGATATGGCATTGACAAATACATTTCCACAACAGCTTTTGTCATTTCCCATATGCCTATATGTCAATAATGTCAATGCTTTTGCTTTCAGTATCACCTCTATAAAGATCAATGATGAAGGCTCGTGACATCTATTCTCTGATTGTAACTTACTTTTTTTTCTGAAGCTTTGCAAATGGTGGAGATCTTAGTATAATGTTATCGATTTCAGCTCTGTTTGCATTGTCTTCTTTCCTTGGACATTTGCTTTAATTAACATTTAGTTATTTAAATATTTTTAAAAATGTGTATAGGCTTCTATGTTTTTCTATAAATAAATTACTTTATCCAAAGTATTAAAAAAAAGGCAATTAAAATGTAAAATGGAGCAATCTTCAGCAGTTTCAGTTACAAATTTCAAAGCCTGCTTTTACCCAAACAACAGTAATAAGCTTGGCTACCTTGAACAGTAAATTCTATTTCTATTTTACTAAAGGTATGAATCCTCTTTACTACTGTAGTTCTCTCAGCATGATTTCAAAATGCTGGATCACTGCCTCTTAGACGACTGTGTATGTTTCTGCCTATGACCTCCTGTGTGGGCCTGGGCAAGCCTTTTGTCCCAAAATTTAAAAAAATAACTTCTCACTTTGACTTCCTTACGTTCTTTTGCATTGTAACTCAAAATGCTGACACCAGGACAAGGATTACTTTTGAAACCATCAGCCTAAGGATTTTGCTCATCAGTTTTTGTCAGAGAGATTCAATACCAGCACACAGTAGGGGAGCAGCTCTAAAACTTTTTTCTCTTTCCCAGTCTTCAGACTCTTCATGTTGCTGAAATCACTCTTGATCTTGGCTAAATCCTGCACTGTGCTGTGGAGTGAACTGAGCTGGCAAGCTCAGACACCCCCAGCAGTTCTGCTGTGCCAGCATGGACATCTGCATAGACCAGCAAATCTAACTGCTGGGCTGGCTAAATCAGTTCATGCTGACCTCTCTGGGACATCTCCTTTAGTGCTCCAGTCTGTATGAGGAGCACACTTCACAGCTGAAGTGACTCTCCCAGTTGTCTCCCTTTACTGTGCTGTTTTCTTACTGTGGGGGGATCCTGTACTGTGCAAACTGGATCAGTTTTGAACTAACCTCAAAGAACTTCTCCAGGAGCAGACTCGGTGGACTGCAGCTGCAAACTGGGATTGAAAGAGAACTAACCAGAATTAAAACAAATACAAAGGGAACACGACATGGCTACATTGTAGACTTTCCGTCCTCAGCACCGACTGTTTGCTCTACAGATTCACTCATGCCAGCCTGCACTACTTGCAAACGTAGACAGCCTGTTGTGCTACTACTACTTCAGCTGGTTTAGATATCTCTACACTGCAATGCAGTCTTTGATATAGAAAAAATACCGTATAATAAGATGTCTGGTACAGCCATGTTGGCCCCCGTCTCCTGCCTGAAAAGTAGCCAAAGTCTTGTGCCATGGCTCCTTCCCTTTGCCCTGTGTGTTCCCAGTGAGAATGTGGGGAATCTCACTATTTGCCCAGGACTTACAGATGTTCTGCAGCACCTACAAATGGGCCACAAACCACCAGGAAATCCTAGGCCAGTCCACTGCAGTTCACTGTAGGCTTCATGTGTGTGTGCTTCATCAACCCTCTTCAAGGACATGGTGAGCCTGACCTTTTTCAGGACGCAAAAATCGAATCCATGGTACATAACATACACAATAAATGTGATACTTTCGAAGCATGCTGTATCTACTGACAACAGCTTGTGTCATCAGCTTGTACATGTCCAACAAGAGTGATACACCCCGGAGTGCCTGGGCTTGCCCATCCCCTGCCTGGGAATATGAATCATTCTGAATACAGCATGCTATACCACCTAGGAATATTCATCAGTCCAAAAGGAATCCTTGTCTGCTTCTTGGTTTGATGCCCTTTGGCTCCTTAACAGCACTTTGGGTTGAATAACTGGGCTTGCTTCTCTTCATAAGAGCAGTACTGCTCATCTCATGTTGAAACACTTGAACAGCCACAGAGAAAACCAACTGCACGTTTCAGATTGATTACTGCTTA
Source organism: Monarcha castaneiventris obscurior (assembly GCA_026261815.1). Taxonomy (NCBI): domain Eukaryota; kingdom Metazoa; phylum Chordata; class Aves; order Passeriformes; family Monarchidae; genus Monarcha; species Monarcha castaneiventris. The sequence continues at coordinate 1,479,482 of JAMPIT010000379.1, forward strand.
TGTACTTAGCTAAAGTTTGCATGCAAAATGCTAGGACATTATGAGGTGGATATTAACCTGAGTGCAATATATTACTGCTATTCCAACTGTCTTTTAATTAAAAAGAATAGTGACAGACCAGAGAGGCATTTCTGAATTAATTCAGCAAACTGGTATTTTACTTCCAGCCTTCCCTTGCATGCACAAGGAGTTTTAAATCAGGAAAGCGCCAGAGCAGATCCATGAATGTGTCACTATGAAAGTGCACAGAAACACACACAGCCTTGTTACTGAGGTGGTATCTAATCCCCTAAATTCATTTATTTATGAACAAAAAAGACACTGCTCATTTTGGGCCAAAAATTGTATTCTTGCTGAAACTCCATAGACAAAGATTTCGATAACATAGCTTTGGGGAGATCTGCTTCTTGAGACACTGCAATCAATAAATCCTACCACACAGTGACAACTCCAAGGATTAATTCATAGCATTGCATCAGGTTAATTCATGCTGTCATGCCTTTCCAGTATATTTTCACACAGTGTTATGTTATGAGCCTGATTTCAGAATTTGGGAAGCACTTTTGTGGGATTCTTTGAGGAATAAGACGTAGTTTTATTGATTTCTTTGTTGTAGGACATACTTTATTTGAAGATCGAATATTGCAAAATTTAGGGAAAACTAAGCTAATAGATTGAGTTCAATTTTGCAGTTATCAGGAACATTCCAGTCTTCAAGTTGTATATTGCACTTTTCATGTAAATACCTTGGGTTTTTTGACTGTAATTTAAATTCTTCATGTTGAAGAAAATGCATTTAAATCATCAGCAATAACTTTGATAAAGCAATCTGTAAACAAAAAGGTTTTCCATCTGGTCTACCATTTCCATTAATCTTGTCCTTGCTAAACTGTAGAATAAATGCGGGCTGTTCCTTATTTCCATAATACTAAAAAAGTACAGGTCTATTTTACAAAAACTAGTGTATGAAGAAAGTACTTTGAGTAACTCTTGTTTTTGGAAGTTACTCCTGGAAATGAATAGGGATTATATTAGAAACAGTAAAAGTTACTTTGAAAATAAATCTTGCAGACTTATCAGGAAAACTGTACCAAGTATTTATGCATCCCATAAACTGTTTAAAAATAGAATGGGGAATTTACAAAACTGGACCTGAAAACGGAAAAGTGTATCTATTAATAGAAATAGTTTACCCATCATGTTGGTAACTGTATTCATTCATCCTTCTAGGGAGATCTTGCCTTGAAACTTTCTTTTCACTCCATAGGCCTCCTATGACATCCAACTTCCTATCAGATTTGCTGGTATAAGCTGGTGTAAGGACATGAGGCTGCTGGGGACCACAAGAGTGTTATGAACTTCCTTCATCTGAACCTTTGAACTGATGCCTGGGCTAATGACCAGGGAATCAGAGAGAAGTTAGCATTGCACTTGAATAAGCAGTAGAGAACAAACTCCACAAATGGCCACTTGAGTTTTTCAATGAGATTGCTCTTTTCCTTCCTCTTTTCCACTTGTTCACAGCAAATTAATGATTTTTGTCACAGATATGAAGTGACAAGTCAAGGGAATCAATGAAAGGACTACAACTACCATGTAAGACCAATTCCTAGTCCAGTATAAGCACCAGCATGCCATCTTCACCTAAGTGCAAATGCCTTCCAACCTTCAAACAGCTCAACTTAAACATCTCTGTGTTCCATCTGTACAGGTACATCACACTCAAAAGATTTTTTATCCTTCTCCTCCCAGTCTTGGAATTTTGCTCTCTTCAAGTTATATTGCTTTAAGAGAGCGTGTATAGGTCGTGACTGTATGTTGTCTTCATCTGTCATTTCCTTTTGCTTTCCCTGCTTATCCTCTATATATGCTGATTTTATGACTCAGTCTGAAGTGAATTGTTTACCTATTTTCCATCTGCTCAGCCAGAGAGAAGCCCATGAGTCTGTGTTCAAGTCTGCAATCTTTCTAACCCTATGCCTGGCACTTAAGTGCTGATGGATAGTGGTGCAGATAAATGAAACTGGCTGTCTGAGTCCATGAACAATCGAAAACTGACTAGATTGTGAAGTTCTCTAAACAGAAAGGCATATTCAAATGAAATAATATTATATCCATTTTTCCCAGCCATTGTTTGTATATTATTGTATATAACTTTCCTGTGAGAAATGTTGTGGATCTGAAAACACCACATAGTGTGAGAACAATGATGATATATCCCATATGCTACTACAGGTAGGAAAAACAGCACATTATCCAGGGCTTGCTATTTTTTTCCCCACAGAATATAACTGACTTCTTCTAAGTGGAAGATTTGTGTACATTTACTAAGATAGAAAACCTCAGTGTAAGAAATCAGGCCAAATTCTAGTTATCCTCCTAAGCCTAAGTAAATAGATTTGTTGAGGGAGGACACACATCATTAGCATTGCACAGGAACCACAAACTGCTCTTTATTTAGCATGGAAGTGTAAGATTGTCACCGTCTCGTTCACATGAGCCATTCTGACCAGCTGAACAGAGTGTGTTTGGCTATTTACTCTCTGACCCAAAGGCTTTATCTGAGGACAGCAGAAGCCACTGTGGAGCATAACTTTCAAGGGTCCACACTCTCTGAGATGGCTCCCTGGCACCTTAGAGCTCACCTCACCCAGTAAAACTGATCTGGTAGATTAATTTCATCCTCACTTGGAGAGAGTAGAGGTCCTCAAAGGAAGGGAGTGAGACTTTAGGCTGAGGGTGTGGATGACAGGGCACAAGCAAGTTCAATAGGAGTCAACTCTATGCATGTGAGAGAGGAACTACTTGCCTTGCCAGGTACAAAATTTATTTGAGTTACTGGCTACAGCTCAGTCAGTTCAATTTCTCTGTCTTCTGCTCTGCTGGTCAGAAAATCAGTCCACTAATTCAAAAGAAAGGATTTGGCTAAAGACCATAGGCATACAATTGTATGATAAAATACCCAAATGACAAAATAATACCACAGTAGGGCTAACAAGCACTATCACACCTCCTAATGAAGCTCCTGGTAATTAACATCACTGAAACCAATTATTACTAACAAAAAAAAGAAGAAGAAGAAAATAGTGATTTATAAGAGCTGTAACTCCCATGGAGAATTTTTGTAGTGTATTATGTCTGTGTTACAGAAATCTGTAATCGTGCTTAAAAAAACATAGCAAAAGTATTCTCCACTAAATTTTCTGCACTTTCACAAAGGATTTGTTTTAAATTTACTATATTTTCTAAGTTACAAAAATTAAAATAAATCAATCAATATTCTTAAACTACATCTGTTTGAATTTTCAGTTACATTTTTTGCCTGATCCTCAGCTGCAATAAACTGATATAGCACTGGAGTCGTCTCAGTACATACTGCTGAAAGTCTGGCTTCCTATCACATTTAAACATGAGGTTCTATTTAAAAATTAAGAACTTGATGAAACCTGAGGCAGTTTGTAACACCAACACTACCTAAAAGTATAAAAACCTTTCTGGAAACAGACCCCAGAAAAAACACTGCCTTATTAATAGAGATCAGATCAAAGACAATTCTGGCAGAGAAAAAGATGAAATTCAAATGCCAATCTAATTTAACCAATGGCTAAAAAAGCCTGTTAGGAAAAGCAGTCCACAAAGAAGTGGTTTCCATGAGTAGCTGCTGGCGTACTATGGCAGGGAGTCTTTGGAGAGCTGTTTTGCCTTATTATGATGGCCAAAGCAGCAATAATAGCACCAATGTCAGCAAATAGAAAAACAGGATGTGAAAAATACAAGAGCTGACATTTTAGTTTTCCCCAGATGTTTGACTGACAAGTCATTGGGTACTGACCAAAGGAAGCATGTGCCTCTTCACAGAAAATCAGCCATTTTATGACCAAGACTTGTTTTCTTCTTTTTGAACTTTTAAGTCCATGAGCAACTCCATAAAAAAGTACAGGAAGCCAAGAATAAAAAGGAAATCCATTAAGAAGCAAAACAATAAAGTGGAGAGATTTTAATGTTGTCCATTAGAAAGCTTATTCAAGAAAAAAAAAAAGATACATTAGCTTCTGTAGTTAACATGAGTTATGGTCAGGTGTAGTTTGCTTAGGGAGTCTTAGTCACACCTTTAGCGACATACCCCAGAGTGTTCCTCTGGACTTATTCACTTCCAGGGTTGCCCTAGCCTCAGGATACTCAGTAAGTAAATATAAAAAGATCAAAATTGGGAGGGACTGTCATGAGTTCTACACACTGGCAAGGGATGCGAGCTCATGGTTTTGCCTTGAAAATGTAATTTCCCTTCTCATGAAAATGCAATTTGCCTTCCCATGAATGGGGCAAGTGTTGCAAAGTTGCAAACATTCACCTTTCCTCCTCTTTTGGCTTTGCACTTCTCTGCAGTGAAAGATCATGAAACACCAATATGCCACAAAGCCATTTTAAAGTTTTTTGGTCCACAATCCCATCAAGCCATGAGCGCTTACTAGTAAGTTTTTTGTAGCCAGGGCATTGCAAGAAAGACCAAAAGATAGGAAAAAATATAAGAGCTACAATGCGAATGCTCTTCAGATGTTGCAATTTAACTCGAGAGCCCTTAGAAACTGAGTGTTCACTGTGATTTTCTATTATAAGACTATGTCAAGTAAACTTAGGAAGCAGAATGTACAGGGAAAATGTTAGTACATAAGATTGCTGATTGGCAGCAGGAAAGACAGAGCTCATATTAGGCTGTAGGACGATGCTAAGGAAATGGTAGCTACTAAACTATCATGCAACAATCACAGTTGCATGGTACAGCAACATTATGCAGATGTCTAATTATGAAAAAGTTCAAAAAGCATCAGCTGAAATACCTGAATCATGTGAGATGATAGGACAGATCATAAGAGAGGCTCCAACTGGATGGATAACAAGATCTAGCAGGCATAGTACAAGGACATTCAGAAAACGACGGTCTATGAAGAAGGATGGTGTCATCCTAGTGTGTAAATCCAGAAAGAAACAGGTGAAAGAAACAAGAAAAAATGAAATCAAACCGAAGGACAAGACGAAAGTGCAGTTCTGAAGAACTGAGTTTGGAATTACACTAAGTAATTTAGTAGTCTAAACTGTTTCTGCTGACAGAACTGCATTTTAGACCTCGGTCCCAGCTTCTGTATGCCTCTATTCCAGTTACGAACAGGATAATTTATCTTTTTCAAAGTGACATGGTAGGGTCCTCAAATACTATGGTGCAAAGAATTTCTGAGAGATGAAAAGGCTACTTTTGTCAGGAAAGCAGAGACTAAAATGATCTGAAACAGAATGCATCTTAATTAATGACATTTAGTGAAGACATTGGTCTTGCCAGCACATAACTACACTGCATCATTTTACTATTAAGCCAGAGTGCCTTCAAGTAACCTTATTTTAGTCTAGGTTTACTGCAAAAAGCTGTTATTAAAACTACTGGAAGTTTACATATAGACACAAACTGACTATTAGTCATGCATAAGCATTTATGACAGGATGTGATAAATGCATTATTTCCGTGATAGAAGTAGGGGATCGTTATCTGAGCTTGAAAGCTTCTGGTCAGGTATTTACACTCTAGGCTGCGGGTGTGCTTACCTGATAAAGATTTAGACTGTGGAAGAGTCTTCCTGCAAAGCATTGAGTCTCTCCTCAAAATTATTAAGACTGGCTTAAACATAAATGCCAGATAGGAAACTTTAATGGGAAAACAAGATGCACAATTTAAGCTTTAATGATGACTGAGTAGAGACTCAGGACTATCTAATCTGAGAGACTTTCTAGCTACCTGGGAGCATATTGATTCATTATTATCTTAAAAAAAAAAGAGCAAATTCCCATAACATCCGGTGTGGCAATGTGGGATGGTAAAGTAGGAGCTCAATATTACCACTAATTACTCAGTGAGCAATAAAAAATATTACTCACTGGGACTATTTATTGATGGTTTCATTTTCACTGGAGGTTTATAACACAACATATATGAAACAGCAGTATAAGATGAGATATGCTATAATGCACATATCACTAAGAGAGTGAAACAGAAGTTACATCAGCAAGGCTAATTTTCAACAAAAATTCTTGACTTTAAATTTTAAATGAAAGTATTTTAAAATAGAAAGAATGATCTATATTCATAGTAGTGTAAATGCAAAATAATATAATGTAATCTGCTTATGTCATAATAATACAGACCCAGTAACATTTTCAATTGCCTACATTTATTCAATAAACTGCTCAGTATCAGTCAACTAACAAAGTTTATTCCTTGCAGACAGGAAGAAATAAGGAAGGCAGACCTTATAGAGGCTGAAGGAAAAAGGAGGAGAGGCTTCACAGGGAGGAAAAAAGGGCAGGTGGCTGGAGAAGAGTGTTTTCTGCAGAGTGGCTCTCTCTTATAAATGCTGATTACAGAGAGCTGCCAGCTAATAAATTCTTACCTGTGTTTCTGGAACCTATAATTACAAAAAAAGATGACACGAGGGGAAGATGAAGTATTATCCCATGAATTATTGATAGTGACCTTTTTACAAGATGAAGTTCTACATCAGATAGGGTGAAACGAAACTCAGTGAAGTCACTGCAAAATTTCAGTTTTCCATCTGCAAGTGACAGGCCATGCTGTTATCATCACCTCCATATACACACTCACACTATTGCTCTGTCTGCTTCCTCACACAAATTATTCTCTCTGGCTTTGCATAGCTCCAGGGTCTCTGCATAAAATTTTTGGTCACTTTTTAGAGGAATCAAGTTATTGAGTACCTGTGCTTGGAATGCCACTATAAACATTTTTTTCCAATCACTTCGAGTCAGAGGCAAAAAACATCATTGAATTTTTCATAATACCTGCCCACATATTTAGAAAGACCTCTAGAGATTTTTCAAGAAAATCTAAAAGGTGGCACTTTGAACTCTATTTCTAGAAAACACACTGAATTTAAAAAACCCCTTGTTTGGTATAAATGATTAACAAAAGGACAGAAAAATTACCTAGATGGCCAAAACCCATTTTTAAATCTAGGTATACATTAAGGAAAATGCACACAATTTTATGAGGGAAAAACCAGGAAGATTTCTCCCTCTCTTCTTCTATCTGATAGGCTAATTTTGTGAGTATTTCAAAAGTTTCATCCCTGTTTTAAACTTCTAGTAAACTAGATCCAAGAACATGTCATTATTTTACTAAACTATTAGGTTCTTGCTTGTGTAAGTTGTGTTTTCTCATGTGATGCTTACCAATAAATTCACCAATACTCTCTGTTTGAGAATGGACATCTCTTGTGAGCAAGGACTGCCTTGTGTGCTGTGCAACCCACCAAACAGCTCGCCAGAATCTTCTCGTCAAAGTGAGATTGTAAAGCATCTCCTGAAGCTGGGTTCCTTACCTGAACCACCCCAAAAAGTGGGCAGGCCTTTCTAAGAGCTTGCTTGCTCCAGACTTACATCAGATACTTCCAGATCTCCATTTGTAAAAAACCAATACACTCCAGGATATTCTTGGGATTTAACCGCTTTTCAAGAAATAGTTTGAAAAGACCAGTGGCTGTCCTATCTGATAGCATGGCATTTTGGTTGATGGAACATTTGTATTCAAACCTTTCACATTTCTTATGAAGTACAACCTATTGCACGAAGTGAAACGATGTACATATTCAGTAAGATAATTTCCTTTCCCCAATGTCATGGTTGGAATATTTTTAAGGTGCTCTAGAAATTGAAAGCATTTATGGAATCTGATGTATGTGAATTGACAGCATGCTACATTTATGAAAGCCAACTTTTATTATGGAGGACACAAAAATTGTCTCCCACAGATATGTCTCTACGGTGTGCTAAAGCCATAGCCAAACAAACAAGGGTGGTGAGATTTTCTTGTAGGCAATATCAGTGGCTTGTGGCTGGTGCTTCCTGAAACAGTAAACCAGGGATCTCTCCTGCCACTGCTCAGTGGCAGGCAGCAAAGCTTTCATAAAATTATGAAATGCTTTGCAACTCACATGAATCACTCTTAAAATACTGTCAGCATGTGTCTCTACCCCGATCTTTTGTCTGAATCCCTCAAATTTTGTCAAGAGAACCAAACACGGGACGTGTGAGCATGTGTAGGATTGAAAATGTGCATAGGCATGAAATTTACGACAGCAATGGCATTAATCAGTGCAAATCCTGATACAGATGACATGGCTCTCTCTCCAACCTTCCTCCTCGCCCCCCAGCTCCTGTATTAGCCAAAGCCTGTGCCAAATAGCTTCAAAGAGACAGGAGACTCATTGTCTGCCCTGGATGAGCAGGAACACCCATTTCCTAAGGAGCTGCGAGCACTGGCTGTGCATTGCAGGAGGGTGGCCCAGGCAGCACTGTTTCCAGCAGCCTCAGAGCACTGAAAAGGGCAAGAGGAGCTGTGATTTCTGCAGCACAACCACACAGGGTCTTCCTGAGGACCTGCAGAGGGCAGCTGGGTATACCTTGGGTGGGGATGTCCCTGCTCGTGGAGAAATCTTGGACACCTTTACTCCCTGTATGTGACATGACAGGTGTAAGGGTTATCAGAGAATCATAGAATGGGTTGGGTTGGAAGGAACCTTAATGATCATTTTCCAACCCCCCTGTCCTGGGCAGGGTCACCTCCTACTACACCAGGTTGCTCAGAGCCCCATCCAGCCTGGCCTTCAACACTACCAGGAATGGGACACCCACGGTGTTGTGGACAGATTATGCGGTCTGTCAGAAATGCTGACCCGCGCCCTTACCGAGGACCAGGAGGCTCAGAGAGCTCCACACCGGGGGGTGGCAGCTCTCGGCATGCCCGCGGAGCTGGGCTCTTGGGCACACACCTGGGACAACCCTGCCAGCTCGGAGACCCTTCCCCCGTCCCGTCCCGTCCGGTCCGTCCCGCCCCGTCCAGCGCACCCGCACGCCCCGGGGGACGGGGCTGCGCCTCGTCCCGCCCCAGCCCGCACCGCGCAGCGCAGCGCAGGCAGGCTGTGAGAGAGGTGCAGGCAGCCCCCAGCGTGCTCCTTCTCCTTCTTAGCTCCGGTTCCTTCTCCTGGGCCGCTCCCGCCCGCCCACCGCCGGGGCAGTGCAGCCCGGGGGCGGCGAGGGCCGGGCCCGGCGCAGGATGGCCGCGGCGCCGGGCTCCCCGCGGCTCTGGGCGCTGCTGCCGCCGCTCCTCGCCCTCAGCGCGGCGCAGCCGGGGCCCGACGCCTCCCGCGGGACGGGGCTCAGCCTCCACCCGCCCTACTTCAACCTGGCGGCGGCCGCCCGCATCTGGGCCACGGCCACCTGCGGGGAGGCGGCGGGCGGCGGCGGGCGGCCGCAGCTCTTCTGCAAGCTGGTGGGGGGCCCGGCCGCCGCCCCGCTGGGACGCGCCATCCAGGTAAGCGGCGGCCGCCACCCCTGCCCCGCTCCCCGCGCCGCGCCGCATCCCCGGGGTGTGGGGGGATGTGTGTGGGGGGGTGTGCGTGTCTTTTCTGGGGGTCTGACGGGACCCTGCTGCCCGCGGTCTCGTTCCCTCCTGGCTGGGCGGGTGCCACGGGCACGGAAGGGGAGCGTGGAGCGGCGGGAGCCCGCGCAGGGAAGCGCCGGGCAGGATGGATGGATGGAAGCGGGCAGCGGCGCCTCTGCCCGCGCACCTGCCCTCGGGAGTGCCGGCACCTCCCGGAGCCACACAGCCACCCACGGCCCCCGACGCGGGAGCGGCAGCCGCCCCTCCGGCCGCGGTGCCACGGGGCTGCGGCTGCTCCCGGCCGTGTGTGAGCCGCTCGTCCCGTCCGGCACCTGGAAGTGCCTTCGGGAGTGCCCACGGGGCTGTTTGGTGGCCTCAGCGCGTGGTGGGCACTGCATGGTCTGCGGTGGGCAGCGAGGTGCTGCTGGGGGCAAAGAAGTGAGCTTGGGGGAGGATGGATGGGACGGGACTGCCCCGGACAGCGGGCATCTCTCTGCGGGCGGCGGGAAAAGAGTACTGGCTTCAATCAAGTATTTTGTGGTATTTTAGAAGCAGTACACGTGAGGCTTATCGTTTGTGCCTTGCATTGCATGTGGGAGGAAGCCAGAGACTCCCTGGGGCTCTTGACAGGGAGTATAGGCACAGAGGGCAGCAAGGATCGTGCTGTTCTTTCCTAGCATAGCACAAGATTACTACACGCGTTTCGTGCCAGTCACAAAATAAACTGCAAAACTTCTGAAAAAGGATTAATGGAAATATATTTTTCCCTTGGAAGAAACATGTGTTTACACGTTTGTTGGAGGATAAAGGAGTAACAAATGCACCAAACTCTGTTGTACTGCGACAGATGCTTGGTATCTGTTTGATCAGAACTTTGTTAAAGGAGGGGACTTTCCTGAAGCATCAGACCTTCCAAAGTTATTTCAATTGTATTCTGTCTTGGTGGGAGGAGAGCCAGAACGAAACTGCAATTCCAAAGGGATTTTGAAAGCTTAAAGGTCCACTGTCTGACTTCAGGCAATACAGAAAGTATACAAGTAAATTTTTAGCATCTTGGAAGAAGGGCTAGTGTTTCAAAGTCCTATGAGGTGTTTGTATGTTTAATAGTGAAATAACTCTTAATATACGGTTTCAGTAGGGGTTGCAATGGATAACAGAGTTGTTCTTCTCATTTTTTTAATGGGAATAGGCGCTCAAGAGAGGGGTAGAGGACTAAGAAGGTGCAGCATATGTATTCCTTGCCATGTGCCAGAAGGGAGCATGCACTATCATGCAACCTGCCCTCGCAGTTCATTGGACAGCCATAGCCAGCAGTGTGCTTTGTGCTGGACTTCCCTCTGCCGTAACACTCTGCCTCACAATGAAATCTTCTTATATCTCTCTCTCTCTCCTTATATTACTGTATATCTCTGTAGTGCTTTCAGTCATAAAAAAAGCTCAAAGTGCTTTGGAGATGCTTACAGGCTGAGTAGTATACAGTTCTAGTAAAAGGGAAACTGGGACACAGGTATTACATGCTTAAACTGAGGTTATAAGAAAAAGGTTGTGATGATCAGGAAAGTGCCTGGTTCGCTGTTTCTAACACACCTCTGAAGTTTAGGTGCCCATCCTTCCATACTGAATGTAACACCCATGTTTAAAGTTGCCTGAAACAACCATGCCACCAGGTGAATAGCAAACCCAGCAATCTCAGCAACTCGCTGTAGCCCACTGCTGCAGATAGCAGCAAATCTCAAACCGACATGCCTTGAAATATCACAAATCACAGGGTAATAAAAATCAGCCAAAGCAAACATCAGATAAACTTGGCAAGCAAGCAGAACGAAGCCTGCATGTTGCTATTGATGGTTTTTTTAGTTGTTTCCTTTATGTGCTAACACTCAACTGGAAATGAGGGTTTGCTGTGTAAAGGACGAGGGAGGCTAGAAAGGGGAGGATTCTACTTTTTAAATGTTTGACTTGCAGGTCCTAGGTTAGAGGGCTGTTATGGTTCATGCCCGATTAAAGTTCCCAGAGGACTACTGATAGCTCAGCCCTGGCACGAGGAAGCGTGTTGTGCCTCTCATTGCGTTTGTGTAAGCACAGATACAGCAGCTTCTCTTTCCAGTTATAACAAAGCCCCATTGAGATACATAACATGAATGCTTCTGTGGCTTACCAGTAGTTGTTGTGGTTCAAGAAGGGTTGGAAAGTCTTTCAAAAGGCCAGGGAAATCCAGACATGGAAAATGCACAATGTGTGTATTCTCAAGCCACTTCACCTCACAAGTTCAAAGATGCTGTAAATAAGAGAATTTTTTCTTTCATAGAAAATTGGAGAGAATTGCATTAAACTTTTACAGAACATGAGCTTACATAGAAGGATTTAAAATCAGCAAAAGTATTGAAGTGTTGTTTCTTAAGAGTCTGGGGGAAGATCATGTGGCTTTTACAAAATGATAGGTGTAATAGCCACTGCGTTGTGCTGGTTCAAGTTCAAGTGATACCACACACTTGAGTCACTCTCTTTTGGACTCTCTGCAATGCTGGATTGCAGGAATTGCTCTATGAACAGGGAAATTGGAAAGGAGGTGCAGAATGTGATCCTCATTCTGGCAAAGGGAGCAGACAGCTCTGTTGCTAGTGCTATCTGAAAATAAGGCAGACAGGAAGAGCATCCCCAGCATCATTTCCATTGCTCTGCCATTGGTTGTTCTCGTTCATTTAGTTAATTTTAATGAAGCCTGTAATATCCAGGAAATCCAGAAAGAGCATTTGGAGGTTGTTTAAAGGTGGTCAGTGGGGTGGCCAGTCCCTTCATGGGCGGCTCAACCAAGGCTCTTAAGACAGTGCTGGACATACACTGTGGAAAGCGGTGGGTTTCCCTTATATAGCACATTGGCATGTGGGACAATGACTTAATAAGAGCAGTGTTGAGTGAAGAAATGCACAACAGTCTAAAATATTTCAGCAGCTGATAGATAAGTGGCATGCCTGGTTTTGCCTGCCCGTCTGTCCACGGTGGTGTGCGGGCGTGAGTTAAAGTCTAACTGCATACCTGTTCTGCCCTGCCAGTGGGCACAGAGCTGCTAGGTATGAAATAGTGAACAAATCCTTCATTGTTGTCACTTTCCATAGCTTACAGGTGAGACATTTTCATCCCTGTGTGTCCCTGGTCCACACTGGCGTATTTCAGCAAATGCTTTCATGCAGTTCCAGGTCTCTCCTTTGCTTAGGAGAAGCAGGGGAAAGGAGGGCAACAAGGTCACCAGCAAATGCACACCTGCCTGTCTGATGAACTGCAGCCAAAATCAAACCAAGTTTCAAGGCCCAATCTACTGAAATGGAGACGTGTCCTGTAGCAGACAGGCTGAGCACGATGTGCCTGAGATACTGCCAGTGGGAAGGAAGGAAGGCTGCTCTGTCCTATAAGTTTTTTTCTTTCATTTTTGTTTTGCTGCCTAGTTGGCAGGGTGGCTGGAATGTAGTTTAAATAACTGAAACTTCAGCTGTTGCAATGAAATTCTTTGAATTATATGCCCAAAAAGAAAAAGATGGTATCTTGAGTTCAGATCAAGTGCTCTGGTATACTGAAATCACATAAGTGCATGTAAATTAAACTCTTCTGTTTAATACTCCCCATTGTTTTCTTCTCATTCAACCTTTCTTTGAGGTTGTTTCCAGATCAGAGCTGAAACTGATGTTAGCAGCAATTGCTTCCTGTGTACTTCCAGCCTGATGATTGTGAATGTAATTTAGATCTAAAGACTGTGTCTCCAGCCCATTATAAAGCTATTTAGGGAAGCTTGCCCTGTTGTAACATATATGTCAGAACTCAGGTATGCATTTGTCAGGGAAGATGCTCTGACGTGGTAGTAACTGCAGTTGCCAGTGCACAGATTGATTTCTCAGGGTATGGATTTTTGCAGATAGTGACATGATGTTCTTTGTCGTCACTGCAGAAACTGGCAGTGTTGCCTGTAGCTAGCACGGGCTGATGTGTATCTGCTGCAGCAAACCATCTGAATCAGACAGTGTCCTGGCGTACTGTAGTTTGTGTTAAAGTCAGCCAAACCATCTTCTCTAACAGAGCTGGAGGAGAATCGTGTTGTAACATGACCCCAGATGTAGTTAACCAACTTCTGTATGTGAGTAGTCTCTCTGAATTGTCAAGAGTTAACCCTCAATCAGATTGGCAGTGCTGAATCAGAACAGCTAATGGTAGCCATATCTTCTGGAAACTGCATCGTATTCTGGGCTTTCTGGAAGAGGAGGATGAGGATGGAACTACTGCTAGAGGCAGATGCTGAAATTATTGCTATTGATGCAGAAATATTAAATTCAGTGAACATCTCTGTTTCATATTTGAAAGACACAGGATGGTATATTCATATCACGAGACTGATGAAATATTTTCCAATCTGTTAGTAACTGTGTTGTCGTAGATGTGAAATAAATTCTGCTGAATGTCTTAAACTCACCAAGCTTTCAAGACTGCACCCAGCAAGAATGTGAGAGCCCTTCTGTTATTTCTCTGTAGAAAGTGGACAAGTATGGTTGCTCCTGTTACTTTACACTGGTTAGCCTGACAGCAGGGACAAACAAAACAACGGCAGTTACACAGCAGTCTGTTAATTCTGAAAAGGTAGGAGTGTCCTTCATGCCAGGTGGAAACAACAAAAGATTTGTCACATGCTTGGGATGGAAATCTGCCAAATTGATAAGGTAACATTTGCCCCATTCCTCTTATTTTAAACAGGAGTCCAACGTATTTTCAGCACCTCACAGGCTGATGGATTAAGCAGCTGTCCTGCTGAAGTAGACATGGCCATGGAGGGACCTGTTCAATGGAAATGTTATTTTTCTACAAAGATTTCTACTTCCTGGCACAGTTTAGCATTTTCACTGATTATCTCCACCTAATGATTGGAATAAGAAGTGAATGGGACACTAAAAAGAGCCCTTAATTACTAATTTCAGCAGTTCAGCACTAGTCTTAGTAGACTGTAAAATGCATTTTCTTGGAGATAAAAATAGCTTGTGGGGCAAGTCAAGATATGAAATCAAAAGACGATTAAATTTCCTAAAGTTTATTCATCATTATTGTACAAAGAGCTTAAGAGACTCTCAAAGGGCATCTCTGGATTGTGGCTTTAGTTGTGCACTGGAAATTGGGCAGTAACTTCTGGAAATGAATATACAATGGGATTCTTTAAAGGGAAGCTTGAAGGACCAGTCTGTAGGATTTGTTGCATTTTCCATAAGTACATATTGTTTAGAAAAGTCTGATTCAGAATGTATTATAATGGCATGAAACAAAATAAAAATAGTGTTATTAAAATTCTAATGCCAAGCTTACAGCCAAGTAGCAGAGCTTTTTTTTTAATGGTTTTATTTATACCAGGCTATGTGGATATGTGGCTATTTCATGACTTTTTAGAAGAATTGAGGATAATTTGTTTGTTGTTCCTAATCCAGTTCAAAGAATCGTTGTTTTACTAATTTTCTGCAGATTTCCTGCAGACACCACTGTAGATGTAATATAGGTAATTTCACCAAAGTGTGAATAAGTTCATAGAGATTTACTGTAGTTCCTTTGTTGAGATTTCTGAAGTTTTAGTTTGTTTCATAAAAGTTGATGTGTGAGAGTATAAGTGTGTAATTTAATTGCATGGGGAATAATTCATACATTAAAAATTGTTCTATATAAAGGAACAAAATTTACCCCCATTTTTAGTCAACACTATAGTTCAGAATCTCAATTAACAACCACATGTGTCATCAGTGCATAAGATTTTGTGTGATGCCGTGTTTTTAATTTGTTGTGTTCCAGGGCCAGTTCTGTGATTACTGCAATGCTGCTGATCCCAGCAAAGCTCACCCGATCACCAATGCCATCGATGGCACGGAGCGCTGGTGGCAAAGTCCCCCTCTTTCCATGGGCTTGAAGTACAACGAAGTCAATGTCACCTTAGATCTGGGGCAGGTAAGTGCCTGACCTGTGGGGTGGGTGTGAACATTTGCATTTATACATATGCTTTGCATTTGGGAGGGACTTTTGAGGTGATGATTTTAACTTCTGACATCACGGCGTTTTTATATGGCTTATGTTCTGTATTTTTTTACCGAGTTGACTATATTAAAGTGATTATTTTCCATTAGGAATTTTGATGATGGGTGTTCTTGGCATCACACAGATGTAGTGATGGTGTACTTTCTTGCACAGGTGCTGTAACTCACTAACCTGAGGTTACAAGGGGGGACCTCTTAGTTTAAACTCGGGCTCTAGTTTCCATTTAATGTTCTCCTTTTCCATGAGGGCAGAGAGAGAGGCTTCGTGATCTCCGTGCATGCAGACATTTTGAGAATAATGTTTGGAGTCTGTTTTTGCCTCAGGGGTCCTTCTGGTTTCTCTGTCATCCAGCAAGATCTTCAAGATAGACAGAAAAATACTGATAAAGTGATCTAAAAGGGAAAGAGACAGCAAAACCAGTGTAATGTGAATTGGTAATGAGACAGTAACACAAACACCCATATTTCCCCTGCAAGTGATAGGCAAGTAGCTAAGAGTAAAGCCTCTGTATCTGTTTATTAAGTCACAGGGATGGATTCTCAGCTGCCATAATTGGGTGCTGATCCAGTGGAGTTAGTTACACTGTGCAAGTTCACACCATGTGAAAATGTGTTTATAAATATATGTGTGGGCCTGCAAAATGTATGCATGCACGTGCATATATATTTTGGACCGCAGTAACTGTTTATTGACTGATTATGTAGGACAGGATTTTTTGAGCAGACCTTCAATTTGGTTGAGAGCAAGGTAGGGGATAACTAAGAAAGTATTCCTCTGTGAGACTTAGCTGCCATTTTGTTGGGGATTCAGGTGCAACTTATTTTACATCTTGTCTTACATGGTAGTCTTGTTCCTCCCGTGGCTGGAATGGTTCTCATTTTGAGGATATCCTCAGTCAGTGTTTCTGTATCCAGTAGAGCTGCAGTGCAGAAAGGCCATGCTAAACTTCTTTTCCTGCTGTGTGCTTGTTAGCTTCTTTGGAGGAGCTACCAACAGACACTTTGGGTGCTGAGTAAGCTTCTGAGAAACCTCCTTCCTTGAGGGGAGGGACATGAACTGAGTGTCCTCTTCTCATGGGACCCCTTGGAGATCCGCTGCTCTGTGCTAAGATTTCTGTAGTTACTAAAGAATTTCTTAGACGCAGGTTGTGTATTTCTCATGACTCTGGTACCACTTGGAAAGGTGACTCTGAATCCCCTTTCTTGGAAATGAAGGAAATCCAAGACAAAGGTGAAAATGACTCCATATCCTGTGATCAGGAGTGAATCATTTTAGCTGGGGGATGGATTTTAGCTGGTGGAGGGTTTGGTAGGATTCATATGATTTTTTTTTTCCCACTTCACAGACGTTTTTTGTATTTGCATTCATTCAGTTAAACCTTAACCTCAGGATTTGTTTGGACTTGAGAATAACTTTTGGCATTTTGCTTGGTATTTTTACCCCCAAATTCATGCAGTAGCACACAATACTACTAATGAAGAAAAACATTAAGTACTGTGACAGAGTAAGTCTACTCAGGTGAACAGGTAAGCACTGAGACCCCAATTCACCTTTACCTTCTTTTAAAGTCCTCAATATTAAAACCTTAATGTGCATTAGTCATGCAGACTTTCTCAGTAATTGTCAGCGACAATTTTTCAGAGTGCAGTTCCCCATCAGGTGAGCTGAGATGAAGGTTTTGGGTCTTAGGGAAAAATAAATCTTTTTAAAGTTTGATACATGTCTAAATACTTTACAGAGCCACATACCATAATATTGAAAATATAACAGAGATGTAGTTTTCCTCACTAATTATTTGTCCTTTTTTGTTGTTTTGTTTCTTTTTAATACAAGGCACTTTTTTCTGCCAACAAAATATGGAAAAGGTTTTGGGTAAGCAGAGCATGACAAGGAGTAAGGTACATATGCGTGCAGGGAAGCAATGACTGAGTGTAAGCTGATCATCAAGTATCCACAATTAGAGGAAGCAGGACATAGTGCAAAGTCAAAAGCTTTTAATTTTCTGCATTCCTGCCATTATATCTTTATGATTGAGAGCAGAGTCCCAGTGGAGCCATGGTCTCACAACAATATTTAATTGAATAGTTGCACCACAATGGAAATTTTAGTGCTAACTACAGCAGAGTTGGAACAGAACACCCACCTGGTGCTGCTTCTGTTTCACAAGGGCTAAGGTGATTTTGAAAGTCAAAATGCCTTCAGGCTGTTAAATCTGTTTGCAAGAAGAATGTTCGTTTTGCTGTACTTCGTAATATGAGAAAAAGCAAAAACCTTAAAGCAAAATCCCTGCTCTACTTCCCTTTCTGACTTTCTGTACTATAGTTACATTTCTAATCAATCACAGTCCTTCTGAATAACAATTATGGTGTTGATCCCTGAGGCAGTCTCTCCATTCTGTTAACATACCTGCTTACGCTGTGGCTATTCCTGACTTGTTTGAAATATTTGGATCAAATGAAATCTCGATTATTCCTCTAATTGGTTATGTTTTTCCCAATGTAGTTTTCAACATGTTTTAAACTTCTGAATCCAGAATGTCTGACTGAGTTTCATTGCCCTTCCCCTGACTCTTTGGATTGCCTAATTTCAGCAGGTGTGTCCTCATCTTTGGCTTGCCTATTGCTCAGCAGATATTACTCCCCCGGGTATTTTTCTGAACTCTCTCTTCTGAAGAAATGAAAGTTCAGGATAGCATGATAGCGTCGGATGAAAAAGAAATGTCCAACTACAAAAAGTAGTTCAAAGAAGTATAGCCCGTATATTTTATTTTTGCTTTTAGTTGTGTATAATTATTTTACTGTGCTTTTTGGCAGTAATGTAGTGCTGAAATACTCAGACTCAGTGAAGTCTTGTACACTAATATGTTGAAAAGTTTTATTGTAGCGATATTATTAGTCGCTGTTGTAAATTAAAGGTACACAGTGGAATGCAATGTCCAAATTAGTACTTTTATTACAGAGGGAGGGCAACTCAACCATAAATTTAAGCTAAGTGGTGTGGCCTCATGCTTTTATGTTTTCTGCTGGTTAAAGCATATAAACTTTTTGTAAATAGCCTCACAGTCTGGCAGATCTTCTGAGTTGCTTTTACATGGTAGGGGTCTAATTTTTATATTTGGTAGCAATCCGTTGATTTACGAACAGTATTTGTTGTTTGGAATATTATTCAGCTTTGGCTAATTGCTGGGAACTAAAAACAATTGTGTTTGACTTACAAAAGACTGACATGATAACTTCAAATGTTTCTGAAGTTACAGTTAATTTAAGTGTCCTTCTGTAAAATACAAAGTGTCCTGTGCTCACTTCTTCTGTAGGGAGAAACTCTGAAGGTGGTGGGAGATTTATCACAAGCTGCATTGAACTGGTCTCCCAAAAATAGTCATTGCACTCATGGTACTTGGCTTTTGAAGAGTTTGTATTATCACTGACCCTGAAACAAGACCCAGCTCTAGCGTGAAGTTGCATAACCTCTGTAATAACACTGGGAAGTCCTGCAGATCAGGGCATGAGAACCACTGCACAAGGCTTCCGCAGTGCTACAGAGCTGTACCTGCAGTGAGACAAAGCCTTTTCTCTGGAACCCCTGCACAGCTCTGAATCCACAGCAGCACTGAGCCCATCTCTGCTGTGTTGGCTCACACTGGGGAGAAAAGGGGCTTCTAAGTTAGGGGAAGGTGCAATATTGTCCCAACAGTAAACAAAAATGGGGATGCTAACAGCACAGAAGTGTTCCTTCTTACTAGAGAACTCTGGTTCTGAGTATTTTGGTTTGTGCAGGAAGCTGATTTGGGATCATGCCACAGAATGGTCTGCTTTGAAATTAGTTGTGATTTTTGGCTCATACCTCAGGAAGGTGCATCTAGTTATGAACTCTGGAGTAACACAACTTCAGCTGATGAAGTAGCACCTGTCTGGTAGAATCTTCTAAAAGTTGTATCAGGTAATACATGTTCCATTTATTCCTCAGTCACACTACAAGCAACTCATTCAGAGTTGAGCTACCAGTCTTAATAAGGGAACTACCTTAAAATATATTCTTTCTTGCTCATGTTTTCTTTTAAGTTGTAGTCAATGCGTTGTGTTTTCTTAAAGATTTAATTAAAGACCTTTTCAATGGCTCAGCATTTTTTCCCTATGTTTGCACTAGTAGATGCATGTAATTGGTTTTAAAATGCATTTTTGATACTAAATTGATATTATTCTGAAAATATACAGGAGAAAACCTCACAAATCTTTTCTCCTTTGCTTTCCTGACTCCATCTTCCTCAGCATCCCTTTAAGAAGGTCTTGGTTCCCACTCATTGATCTCACTTCCCTCCCTCCATGTCTGTACTTCTGCTTCCCCCATCTTCCTTTCCATACTCATTCCTACGTTTTACTTTAATTTTGTGATATGTTGTTCTAAATACCTCACTTTCAACCCAATGTAGTAAAAGCAGAATCTCTGATGGTTACCTCCAATCCTTTGCACTTCCCTGGGGCTCCTTCCAGTGCTGACAGTCTGCTGTGTTCCTTCTACTTTGGACTGCAGCCCTCATGAGGGGACATTTATCTTCTGGACAACTGAAGGCTGAATCATACAAATCCTTTCCCATATGAATAGCTTCAGTGTTCTGTCAAGAAATAGGCCATATGTAAGAAATAGTTATGAGCATTGAGTTGGTCTTCGTCCAAATCCTAATGGAAAAGTGGCTGCACGAGAAATTTCAGGAAAATAACCAAGAGTCATTGATGTATTTGCCTGCAGCCTTGGCAAGAAGACCAAGGACTGGTTGAATGTGGAGAATGGACTACCCTTTCATTTCTGGAAGCAGTTCTTCCTTCTAGAGGAAGAAATGTATGGAGAGAGCTTCTCCCTTCTGGTCCTACTATCAGCTGGGATAGAGAAAAGATCTCCAGATGTATCTGTGAAGCCTGTTCACAGGCACTGACTTACCTAACTAAATACACTCTTCAGCATCAGTGGCTAGTTAAAGGAAAGCATGGTGTGAATAGAACATGGACCGTGATAACTGAACAATGTTGAAAATCCTGTGCTTATTCCTGGCTGCTTTGCCCTATTCTGGGAAGCTGGCACACCAGGAATGACTTCAGCATGCTGTGCAGTGAGAGCCTCTGCAGTCACTGTGATGCCTTGAAGTGGCTACCTGAAAACAGGGGCTACAAAAGATTAAGAGAATAAAAGCATGTATTTATTTGAAGGGCCTTCAAAGGTACACCTTGGGCAGTCAAGGAGGCTACACCCAAGATGGACCCTGGGTGGTCCACGGGTTTTTCACACTTTTACAAGTTTGGTCCAATTGCATATCAGGGTTAATTCTCCAATTATAATTTCAGGTAGTGATGTAATTACCCCAAGTTTGCTCCCCCTGTCAGAGTCTTTGCTTACATATTTCGGGGCCTGGTACAACAAGGTGTCCTTGAGTTCAGGCCCAGACAGGATTTGTTAGGTCTAACCAAAAATTTAAGAACAGTAGCTAACAGGCTATATGAAGTTTCAGACTTACATACTAGGCAGTACAGGGTCTGAAAAATACAACAGCTAAAATCTAAGGCATCAGCTGTCACTGTGTATGCAGTGTAGGCCTTACTGTGTATATGTGTACTCAATTAACCTGGATGGAACACTCAGGAGGTCTGATGCCTCTCAGGTACTACCCACAAACGATTTTCTCTTCACCTCTGCTACAGCTATTTTTCCACATACCCAGAAGAGTTGCTGGCAACTCCAGAAATGCTGGGTCAGCTCTCTCTGGTTGGCATTTTTTTGTATTACAACTTAGGTTACAAAATACGTTGTTGGAAATTGATGAATACTGATTGTCAGGAGTGTTCTGTACAGTACTTGGATCTGCAAGGGTGCCTCAAGTCCTACTGAGGTGTTTGAATAAAAGGACCGCTTCCCTCTTTGCAAAATTGAGAAATCAAAGCCTTTATTTTGACCAGGGTACATGGGATTTTTATTGCATTTGAATAGATTGATGCTTTTGTGGCTTGGTCTCTGAGAGGAGACAATGCTCAAGATCTTAAGGCTTCATTACACCAAGAAACCAATGGGCACACACACGCCAATCCTATGCAGTCAGTGGCACTAAGGTGTGTTCTGGAGCAGGTGCTAAGCACAGTTCACACTTCTTGAATCCCTCTCCTGCATCTGTTCCCCCTCTGAGGAGTTTAGTTTAGTTTGTGTACTGAATCATGTCAGATTTCTGAGCAATTTGCAACATCACCCACATTATTGAAGATAATGGAAGAAACCTACACGAACAACCATACCATGTTGAGGGAAGTTTTGGTGGTACAGCTGTATCTGCTAGTAACAGTCTGAGGAAATTTCATCCTGCTGAAACAGATTCAGATTACATGAAGAAAGATTGCTGTGGTATCTTTTTGAGCACATCTAGAGATCTGTAGAATGCCTCAGATAGATGGTCTACCTGGGTTTAATTGGGTTCTTGTTACTGCCACATTCCAGGACTTTGTATTCTTCATGAGCCAAAAAGGAAGAACAATCTTTTCCTACAGAAGCAGCACACAACATCATGATTGTTTGGAACATAGTGTGTTTACTTTTGTGCTAATTTATGTCCAGCACTATAACAAGTCAATTCAGTGTTTCAGTATTCTAGTTTTAGTTTATGGTTTCAGGAATGGAGGAAAATGTGCTATGCCTTTATATATGCATATATAACCTTTATCAATTTTTTAATGCTTTCTAGGATTCAAACAAATCTTGGAAATTTCTCTGTGTAAAGAGTTGTTTAAACTTTTAGAGGAGAAAATAGAGAAAACATTTTAAACTAGTATTACTGCAATTTTTAGTGTTCTCGTGAGAATGGGATGGGTAACAGGGAGTTTTATTTCTGTTGGTTTAAAATAAGTGTGTGCATGCTGTTAGAGATCATGAATATTGTATCATTAATAGTAGTGGTACAGTGTAACTCTTGATCAGTTGAAATGCCCTCTTTTAATATCATCTTAAGTTTGCCTGAAAGAGCTTTTATAGAAACATCTCTCTTCACAATGTAATACTGTTAATGCATAACACTGAATTTTAATTTCCATTCTCAGATGAGGAGGGCATTTTTCTCATTCTAATGAATGATTTTTAAAAACCTTTTCTGGGTGCTTGTGAATTTTTTAGGCCATTGGCTGCAAGAACATTTCAAAACTGAACAAACCTGAGTGAACAGGAAATGGTCCCATCAATGTGGAACTTGTTAAATTCCAGCTGTTGATAATCCATCAGGTTTGACCTACGGTGCTGGATTACAGCAGGATATGATGTTCGACACTTACAGTAATACATCCTCTTTCAAGCATGCATTTCCAGAGTGCATTGTTTCCATTACTGGAAATGAAATGCTGTTTTCACTTTTAAATTCAGTTCTTTATTCATACAAGAAAATGCTCAGAGTTTTGATTAAGCTGTATTTCTGGGATTCTTTGTGAAAAATTTTTTACTGTTACATAATTGTATCAAAATGCTTACTTACAGTTTTAACATTTTTTTTGAGAGATGATTGGATTTTTAATGAAACAAATTTGGTTTAAAAGTAACCAAATAAACATTTTTTTTCAAAAGTTAGGGCACTTCCTTTTTTTTCTCAAAACTGAATGGCTGAAGGAAAACATTGCTTTGAGTTTAGTATGCCTTTTTTTCAGGGTAAGTTTTAGGTCAGGATCAAGATTTAAAGTAGTGAAATGCCATCTTAGAATATGTGATTAAAATCGGCTTTGATGGTTGCTTTTCTAGGCCTTATGTCAGCAAGGTTACTCTTTTATCTTCATCTAGGATTTATTTGCTAAGCCAAGGATTATTTTTCTTCTGTAGTTGTCTCATCAGATCTGGAGAGTGACCACTCATCAACTTGGTCAGTATTTAATCTTAGTGGAAGTTCAAATGTTCAAGAGCCATTTTGCATCCTTGATTCAGGTCAAAACCAAATCATAGGCCCTCATGCAAAGTTAGAAGCAGGACAGATGATAGGCTTGGTGACTATCTTTTGGTGGTATGCAGTCATTAATTAAGACTAATTTAATTTTTATCAGACCTGTCCCTTTTCCCTTTCTGAATGTGCCAGTACAAACCTGAGCAGTATTTCAAACCGTGAGATGTAAGGAGACCATCACGTGAATTGGAGGTTTTCATATGTAACAGTACTGTGAAGTCACCATACTTTTTTTTTTTCCTTCCATGTTTTTGATCTGCATGGAAATACACAAGGAATGGTGCTGGCAGTTCTTTAAGCACTGGCAGACTTGCAGAGCTCCTGATATAATACACATTTTTGAAGAGTAGGTATAAGGTCAATGTTGTAATCATTCCACAATGTGACTACAAGCAGTGGAGCCCTGGAAAAGGCAAGACATTGTCTATATGCTTCCTTTATTTCCTCTTTAGCTTTCTGAACCACTTGTCTTGGTTCAATCTGTATCAGTCAATAGAGTGTTATCTGCACTTGTGCACACTGCTAATGTGCATGTCAAGATGGGACTCTGAAAGATCTTAAGACACAGGGGAAGAAAGACTGTTAATGTTGCCTGTCAGTGCAAACCTGGTTTGAACAGGTAAATGCCCCTTGAGAGATTCAGCGGACCAAAAGCAAGAACAGGAAGCACTTTTTTTATTTTTTTTTTTAGGAGTTTCAGAACTATGATGCTTTCCTAAAAGGATACTGATCTTCACACTGAGTGTCCATACCAGATGACATGTTAATGTCTGTATGGCCAATATCTCTACTCTGAAACCTGACAGTGAAGTAGCAGAAGTTACTCAGGCAAAGAGTATCAGAAACTCAGAGCAAATCTTGCCATTGTCCCCAGAGTATTCACCTATTTCTGACAATGGCTGAAATCAGCAATTTGAGGGCATTACTCCACCTGCACAGTCATTGAGCGTAGTTTTGGGTTCTGCCATGGCTCTGTCAACAGAATGGCTGCCACTTACTGTGCTCAGTGTTGTTGTCTAGTAAGTAATTTTTCCTATGGAGATAATGTCTGGTTGTTGAAGTACCTAATTTAGTATCTCAGGAGGTGAAGCTGGTGCTTGTCAGGATGTGTTAAATAGCAGGGTAAATTTCAACACTAACAGAAAAGTTGGGTTATTTTCCTCCCAGTTCTCTCCACGCTGACCTAAGTTAACAACATTCAGCAAAGCAAAAGTTTTTGACATAGGTGGCAAGGTGCAATACCTGCTGCAGTGATGCCTTGGTGAGTGTAGAACAGGGGCTTGCCCTGGAGAGTAGTTGTACATACTGCATTAAATGAATGCAGAACAAAAAAGTTTCCATTTTTTTTCTTCTGAGATGTGAGGTATTATCATGAGACTTCATGACTTACTCCTTGAAGTCCCTGAATTCCTCCCATTTCTCCATGAGAAGGTTTTACTTTCTACTGTGAGTACAGCATACAGATATTCAGAAGCTGATGTCTGAAATAGATGTGTGAGGATGGAGGCTGCATGTATCCATGGGATTGTCATGTGCAGTGCTGGTTAGGGACAAATATTTCCAGGTATCTGCTTCACTGCATTGTTCACCATTTCCATCTGCCTCTTGGTGGTCCCAGTTGGTGGGACAGCTATTGAATTGTTCCTAGCTGACAGCTGAATGGGCCAGGAATGCCAAAAGAAACTGTTCCCAGTTTATGGTTGAGAGCTTGTAGGCGCTTGTAGTTTGGAGTCTAATAAACTTTGCAAAGTATTAGCTTCAGGGTTATGACATTTGTGAGGTATGAGGAAAGATAAACTGCTTGGATCTATTTGATGTGGGGGCTCTGGCAGCAGTTACTTGACAAAATGCAACTGCCTCTCTCCCCCATCAAAGTGAGAATCTCCTGCCAGCAGATGATTCTCAGTTGAGACTGTTGAATGGGAAATTCCAGTGCAGCTTCACTTGAATATTGAGTGTTCTTCAGTATTGGTTCACTTTCATCGACAGCTCCCATCCATGTCATGGTTGCCTAAATTTTAAATGACCTTTAAAATCAATCCATGTTTAGCTTTTTGTGTAAAGGTAATTTTTATTGATGTTCTGGTTTTTATGACATGGACTATCCCAAGAGGCTTACAGTAAGACTTCCTGTCTTGTAAGATCCATTTTTTCTCTAGTGTTTGGGAGCTCTCTGTGTGATACACAATGAGCACCTAAAGAAGCCAGATGAAACTCTTAATGTTCTTGAACACACTGCCAGGTGAAGTAGCCAGCTGAGAATCTGGCCTCTTATTTTAATGGGAAAGAAACTGCAGACAATAACCTTCTCCCTGTACACTGAAGAAAATGTGTTTATTTGCATTATTTTTATTATTGCCGTGCTTTTATAGAGTTAAAATAAATCTCCTGACAAGATCTGTGTATATTCTGTTACCAGCTCTTCCATGTTGCCTATATCCTTATCAAGTTTGCAAATTCTCCTCGTCCAGATCTCTGGGTCTTGGAAAGGTCAGTGGACTTTGGAACAACTTACACTCCCTGGCAATATTTTGCTTGTAAGTATCAATCTTGTGTCACTGCTCTTTTGTGGACAGGTTTCTTTAATCATTTCCCCAGTTGCAGCAAAATCAAACCATGGTGTTTGCTGAAGATTTCACCTGCAGAGAAGACAGTGAGCATTAAATACATTGCTCCTTTCTTGTTTAGCAACAATAAATTAGTGATGAGTGTATGATACCTTGAAAACATAATTCAGCATGTGAATATTTTTCTCTCTCTTGGGAATTTTTGAGTTGTTTTGCCTGTCTTGTTTTTTGGGTATGTCAGAACTTCAGTGTCCTTCATCCCATAGGAACCTGGGGTTTCTTGCAAAAATCAAAGTGAAATACAAACGCAAAATTGTGGAGTACCTATATAGCTTTTTTTTGTGATAATATGAGAAATACTGTGTCATTCTCATCAGGAATTGCTTAGGAAGAGAGATTATTGCTTTGAGGAATGTCTGTTTTTCTGTGCTGAGTGACACAATCACTGTTATTACTCTGTTACGGGGAGAATTTACCTGAAAGCACAGGGGATACTTCTCTATTAATTTAGATTAGAACAGGAGGTGTTGTTTTCACATATAAAATTAATTTTATTCTTGCTTGGCTAGACTCAAAATTAGATTGCTTGGAGCGCTTTGGAAAGGAAGCAAATGTTCCTGTGAGGGGGGACAGCGATGTCCTGTGCACCACAGAGTACTCTCGCATTCTGCCTCTTGAAAACGGAGAGGTAGGTGCTTTTAGGAAAGCAATGTGTGATGCTGGAAGCAAGCAGCATTGGTTTCAGAAGTTTGTTGGGAGTAATTTTTAGCTATGACTGCTTAAGTCTACATCAGTAAGTCCATAACCTAAACCTAAGTGATATTTTGGGAGGGTGACCTGACTCCTAATTTTCACCATTCCCTATAGGGGTAAGGGCTACTCAGAGCAGCCTGTGTTGATATTTATCATAATTTATGTACCTTAAGATAGCCATGTGCATTCAAAGGTGTTGACTGCATTTTCTGAATACTTGCAATGTGCATGGCAAAACTTGGTGCACCAGAATTGCTCATGTGAGTAAAGGCTGTAGAAACAGATATTTACCATTCAAGAATAGGTAGCTGCTTAAAAAAAAAAAAATCTCTATATATATAAGAAAGCTACATGTTTATAATATAATACAAGTATTTGGAAAACGTTGCTTTGATTTTAGCCATTGTTCCTTGCGAGGCAGAACTGTGGCTTGTATTACTTGAATGAATGTTAAACTCCTGGATGTGCTGATGGCTCCTTCTGGTATTCTGCTTTTACACCTGATGTGGTTAGAATCCAGATCTGAACTCCTCAAGAGTTATCCAGAGTTTTGAGCAGATGGATCTGGGGTTTCATATTAAAACAGAACTTATTTGTTAATGTGTCTGTAAAATTTTCCAAATCAGATACTGTAAAGAATAATTTCCACAGAAGAACATTGCTGGTGTCATTCCCTGTTACATGCTCTGTGACTTTACCTGAAGGAATTGTGCTGCAGTTGGAACAGTCATCATACCCTTGTTACATGCTTCAGAGTATAGGAGCCATTTGAAAATAGAAATGTGTTATGTGGATGGTTATAAATAAATTAAAGTCTTTTACTGAGCCCTGTACATACAAACTAGGTTGTTCATTCACTAGAGATTCATGATTTCTAAGCTGCTGGCAGCTGTTTTTTTAAAAAATAAAAAAGTATTGGATCCCTTGTTTTGGAAGTCAGACAAACCCGCTTTCATGTGAGGGGATTTTCTAAAGCAACACTGTGTACTTTCTTCCAGAAGACCATTAAAATGCTCGCAGGCACTGGACCTGGTAACAATAATATTTTCCAGGAATGTTTATGCCTTGACCCAAAAATAAATGTGCTTTGGGAAAGAGCCAAAATCTGATGTTTTTAATCAGGCTAAACTTCCATTGACACTGTAAACTGTTCAAATAACTACTTGCAACAATTTCTATTGTTTTTTCCTATTAAAATGTAGTTTTGCATGCCATACCTACTGTTTTCAAAACAGATAGAGGCTCTTTTTTTCCAATGTGCTATATGGATAATGAGAATACAGGAGGAGGCTCCAAGACTAACAGCACTATTTTTCCCAGTATCCTTACTTCCGTATGAAATGCCTAGTTCTTTCTGCAAATATGTTCAGAAACAATAGTCTTTTATTAATTCTGCTCTATGCTGCTATTGGCACTTGCAGTTGATACATTTTAACAAGAGTGTGCTTACTTCTTTGTTAGATTGTAGTATCTTTGGTAAATGGCCGCCCAGGAGCAAAAAACTTCACTTATTCCCCTGGTCTTCAAGAATTCACAAAAGCAACAAACATCCGCCTCCGTTTTCTCAGAACTAATACTCTTCTTGGACACTTGATTTCCAAAGCTCAACGGGATCCCACTGTAACTCGTAGAGTGAGTACTGTTGTCACTGAGATGTATGTACTCAGCAATCATACCCAGCATGTTAGGCACCAAAAAATGGTCTGAGTGGTGTAAGTTTGTAACGTCCTGACAATGAAATTTGCAGTGACCCACCTCGAAATCCCCCTGTTTTTCTCCAGGTTTGTTTGAGACAAGAAGGTAACTGGGCCATTATGGATTTATGGAGGGGCAGTAATGATTAATGGTTTTGTGACAGACCATTTTCATTCCTGGCTTTCTAATATGGAAGGAAGTTGAGTGCATCATGGGAGCTATAAAGACCCAAAGCAAAATTATTCTGAACTGTCTTATGCAGAAGTGAGGAACTAAATCTCTTCAGCTTTATTTGGCACTACTTTCTGATATTTATTCACAAAAGGTTTTCAGAAAATAGTACCTGAGTTTCCAAAGGAGCAGAAATCAAAGGCTGTACTTGAAAGTGCTTTCCACAAATCATTTGAGATGCCTAGGTGTTTTCAGTGCATTTTGGGCTATCCAAGAGCTTGAAGGCCGAAGTTCCACTCCCATTCAGTGGGTAAATATAAGGAAATACAGGGAACACCACACAGCAATTCATATACTTAGGGAGATTTCAGACTTCATATTGTATTGCTATTTTTAACCTTTTCATTTAAAATGAAGATTCGGTAACAATTGGAGGAAGCCCTGGGGTGAGGCACCACACAAATGTGTGTGAGGGTTTCTGCACTGAAAAACATAAAGCTGTTCCAGTTATTTGACAGCATTCCCATCAAGTGCCCTTATTGTCTTAAGTAAATTTTAAGATGTTGCTCACAGGCAGAGGTAAATGCAGTGTGCTGGTCACTTGGCAAGCAGCACAGTTTTAGTGTAAGGAACTTCTGGTGTTATCCTGGCCATGGGGTGTAGGTTAGATGAATGAAGTCTCAAGTGTTTTATTAAATTGCTAAAGGAGAGTACAGATTTTTATTGTAGAGGTCTTCCAAGTCTAGCGAACCTGATATTCATATTTCTGACTTAATGCAAGCAAGGACAGACCTACACATATCTCTTGTGCTTGTTCCACAGTATTACTACAGTATAAAGGACATCAGTATTGGTGGTCGATGTGTTTGCCATGGCCATGCTGAAGTATGCAATCCAAAGAGTGCTGGAAACCAATACCAGTAAGTAAATGGAGCCTGACATTTATCTGAGAAAAACACTACATGAATGCTTTCAAATTCCTTTTTTTTTATTATAGAATCACGTAGTTGTACAGGGATTCTTTTCTTTATATTTGAAAAAAAAAAGAACCTGTTAATGGTTGGCAAGAAAACATGTGAAGAGCGATTGTACATGAAATATAATAATAGAAAGTCTTTACTTAGATTTTTCATTTTAATTGAAATAAAAGTTCAGCAGATTGAGTAATTTCTTAGAAACTCTTAGTTCTTTTTGGAAAACATGAGTTGGTATCACCTTCTTACATTAGGAATTATAAGTCCAACTCAGGAACAAGATCAGTGAATTTCATGGAGATATTGAGCACTGTAACTGAGCTCATGCAAGATCCAATGGCTTTGTATCGTTACTGTAAAAACATAAAAACAAACTGAATGAACTATTCCCTTTTCCTGTCAAGTTTGTGACCTCCATGTTGATTTCACAGGGAGTTAGGTCAGGCTTCTTGGCTCACCTGCTACAGGGAAGTGACTAAGAATAATCAGGCTGTCTCAAACATATTTTAGAAACCTGCTTTAAATCAGCTGTTGCTCTTATCCATAATGGCATTAAAACAAACTTCTATCAGGACAATGCAATATTTCCAGTTGTGTTAGAATGAGGAGTAACTGGGGGAGATGGGTGCCTCCATTCCAGATGCCTGTGCTAGGGAAAAGTAAGAAAAGAAGGTGAGAAATCAATGAAAATAGGATGGTTATACTTGAAAGTCTGTGTTATTAGACTATACACATAAGAGAAGAATGTTGTAAAAGGCCTCCCGAGTCTCAAGGTCTTTGTTCCTCCCAGGATTCAGTTACTATGCAAGATGGTAAGACCTAACCCACAATTAGAACCTGCCCTTTAAGTAGGCTATTTAGGTAAATAAAAACATCCCTACATTTCATTGGTGAATAGTGTGCACTATCTTAAAAATAACAAAATCAACTTATGATCTTGGTTAATTAAAAACACTGATAAAATTATTGTAAACAAAGCATAATGGAAAAATTATGAAGGCATGCATTTAAAGGTGATAAATATTTTAATTACTGTAGGCCAACAAGCTTGAGCCTTGGAATGAAGCTGAAACAAGATACATCCTAAACTATTGTATATCAACTTGATTTAATAATCTAAAATAGTTTCATAATCCAGTCTATTGAATCCAATTATAAACATTTTCTATAAGTAATGTGTTCTAATAAACTCGTAATCACATGATTAAAGTAATCAATCTTGAAGAATTTCAGGAAAGTTCCAAAACATTCTAGTATTACTGATTGACTTCTTTACATGTGAGGTTTATATCCTGTCCTTTTCACATTATGTACAATTCTTGGACTGGAGTAAAATAAAGAAAAAACAATTATTTTTTATTTAAAAACTTACAAAAAAAAATTTAAGCCCAGCTTCATTAAGAGGTTTTAATTTCTGTAGGTTTCAGTGTGAATGTCAGCATAACACTTGTGGGGAAACCTGTGATCACTGCTGCCCTGGATATAATCAGAAACAGTGGCAACCTGCAACAGCTGGGAGTACAAACATATGTGAACGTGAGTAGCCAAAAAGATGGTGGGTTAAAAGAGATACTGACAAGAGGGGGGGAATTAGCTGTAGTACATATGTTCATGGAACATAACCAGTATGCTTTAACACCTCTTTTTTTTCTGTATAGAGAAAATTCTTCCCATACAGAAATAAAGATTTAAAAATGCCGTGAATATTATTTATGCTCTTCTTTCTTATTAAACAATGAAAATACTAATTTGTGTGAGAATATGACATGAGAAAAGTGGAAGACTTTTTGTAGAACATTGAGTCAACATCCCTCCCCAGTCATAGCTGTCTGCTGACAGACTGTGGATTTCCAAGCAGAGCAGAGACTATAGGCACCTTTACAACTCCAACATATTCCTTTCCATTCCCCTGCCTCTTGGTGTTCAGATTGCAGAGAGGTTGCTTGAGGCTGCCACTGCTTACAGGTGCTTGAGCTGACCCTCCCTTCTCAGGCTGAGAGTTGCCCCTCACTGACCATATGTCAGTGGCACAGAGGTGGTCCCGGTGGGGAATCCTGGTGATTCCACACTTGTACCTCTTCCCATCCTTGTATTTGGGAGTTTGGAGTACGTTATCCCTACAGACTGAGTAGTCAAGCTGGAGAAGCCCATTCATTTGCCTTTCTCCCAGTTCCCCTGTGTTTCATTCTTTTGTTAAAGAAAACAACAGCATGGACCCTCTTTGGGTGATGGGTGTGCACTGTCACACACGGGTGTTTTGCATCCCCCAGACAGAAACCAGGTAGGGTGGTACAGAGCATTGCCATCTCCGTGCACAGCCATTTCCTTTGTGTCTGGCCCAGTTTATTTTTCTCATCTGCCTTTCCTGAGGGTAGCAAAGCCGGTGGTTACAAACTGGTAACAGGAGAACCTTACTTGGAAGCTGAAGAGATATACCTATATAATTAGTCTGAGGAATAAAGAGATTACTTGTTTAATTAAAACTGCAGTACTACAGCTTGGGAGGGGGGAGGGAAGTTGTGTGTGATTAAAATGTTTGGTAGGAGGCAGGCATGTTGGGACACAATTTTTGAACAATATTTGAAACCTCATTTAAGTACCCCTCTTTGAAAGGAAAACATTTTCTGCCAGAAAAGAGGTAGACAAAGAGCATAAATAATGTCATGTTTTTTGAAGAATGAGTTTATAGAGGATCATCTATAAGATTCTGAGCCAAAACCACTTAGTTTCTAACTAACTCTGAAAAAATTTCCTTTTTAGTGTGGATTGCTCCTAGCAGTTTGAGGTGATTTGTTGAGAGTGTTTGCCAGGTGCAGGCTTCTTTTGCTGGCAGCCAGGAGTGAAGGAATTAAAGCAATCTTGTTCAGGTTTCCAGAAGCCTGAGGTTCCTTGAGAGAAACTGATTGAAAGAGGTTGGTGGCAGCTTGTAGGGATCAGCCCAACATTTTGTGAGCTTCCCAGTATGTATGGATCAGCAAATGGCCCAAAGTGGCGAAAAGGTATCTGATGAAGTAGAAGGGGTTTCTATTCCCCTATGGGTGAAAATGCTATTACTGTAATCAGAGGAAGTAATTTTCTATTGCTGTTAGAAGACACAGCTGAGCTGGTACGCACAGATGGTTTGGCCCTAGAGGCAAGGGAGGTTTTATTTACATTGTAATTACATATATATATATAAAATATTCTCTTTTTTCCTTTTCTGACTTAATATCTTAAGCCAGCATCTCATTGTGTAATTTTTTGTTTTCTTGAAGAATTATATGAGTAAGAAAACACAAAGATCTTCACAGGCTACTGCAACCTGGCCAGGGAACCCAGTCTTGAATCCTGTCCAGTTCTTATCAGCAGACCATAAGAGAACCTGATATCAGGGCACCTCTTCAGCTGTGTGGTTTGTAATTTCTAGGAAAAGATTTCCTCATCCACAGCTTTTCAGAGAAAAAGACATAGAGAAGATACAGAGAATGATCCAGTTTCTCTTCTGTTGTCTGTATGATCATGTAGCAAGACATTGAGAATCAGTTGTCCCTGAGTTGTGCTCCCAGTTGTACCAGGAACTGGGAATAAGAGTTTGGAAGAATTACCTCCCGTTTGTTTCCCTCGTCCTGAAGAAGGGCCAGAGCCCTTAGCTTCTGTAACCCATTGCCTTCCAGAGTATTGTGTCCCCTGGTCCAGATGAAGGGAGGGTTTCCCTAAACATGAAGTAATACCTTTGTCAAGTCATAACTTCAGGAATTTCCTGGGAAGGTTGCCCTGGGGTGCTGAAGCAGCTGTAATTAAAAGATCAACTATCACTGACATGCTTGGGGAAGCCTGTTTTTGCTTCCTTCATTCTTTCCAAAGAAACCCCATTTTCCTCTCCAGCAAAGAAGGAAGATCAGATCAGGAAAAAAAGAGGACATGGAATGAATTTATGGCCTTTTGATTTATTCTATTGTTTGCTGTTATGATTGGTTACTACTTAGAATTACATTATAGCCAGTTTGCTGGTATATCTTTACAGCTGAATATGAGAGCTCTTTGGTGTAGGTCTTTTTATTTATATATCTTGTATATCTTTTCTGTAATTATTAATTTTAAATAAAGGTTTAGTGCACTTAGCATCAGTCCAGATGTATTTTTGAGACACGAAAAAATAAGATAAACATTTGAGTTTGTTTTTGATAATTTAAAAAAAAACCTGCTGTGGCCATTCTCCTGGAGCTTCCTAGTTCTGCATTTATGCATAACTTTACGGTTTTGAGATGGTATAACTGTTGCCTTCTCTGATAAGACTAGCTGCATGTTTTCTTCATGTCTGCATTACTGTACTATGTTTCTGGTGTGAAAATCGAGTTGTTTATAGATAAGTATGTGCATTTGAATATACTCTACCATGCCTGAGTGTATGTACACATAAAAAATCTAATCTTGTTTTCTACCTCTGTTAGAGGTAGATGCTGGAGATTGCTAAATTCCAGCATTATAAGAAAAGCTGACTTGGAGTATTATTTTTTCAGCCTGCAATTGCCATGGACATGCCACCGATTGCTACTATGATGCTGACGTTGATCAGCGTCGAGAAAGCTTAAACATCCATGGGCAGTATGAAGGTGGAGGAGTCTGCATTAACTGCCAGGTAAAAAGGTCATTTTGATCAGTTTAACTAAGTGTGCACACCAGTAGTTTTGGGTCTGACCAGTCCAGATAGGCCCATTTCTCTGATGGTGTTACTACTTGTACTTAAAGTGTGGAAAAAAGTGCGTGAAAATAATTTACCTTGGTCATCATTGCTTGTTAGTGTGTAAAAGACACATAAAAATTGTATTGATGCTCAGTCCTATGTGATCAGAATAGAACCACACAATGTAACAATTTAATCAACTGTAAAAATTGCCTTTCCTGTTGTTACAAACTCTGCCATTTCCCTGCTTTACAGAAGGAAGTAAAATTAACCAAATAAAATGCCAGCTCAGGCTCAGCCGGTTCCTTACTGCAGCAAAATGCAGAGGGCTCTCTCTCATCAGCGGAAATAAAGGAGGATGTAGACTATACCAAGATGGAAAGTTATAGGTATTGGGAGAGCACAGAATCATAGAAGGGACCTCTGGAATTCTTTTGGACTAGTGCTCCACTCAAACCAAGGGTAGATACAAAATTATATCCAGCTGCACTGAGAAACAGTTGAATTCTGAAAATTTCTGAGGATGCACTTCACACACACTCTGGGTAATCTTCTACAGCACTTAATCACACTCCTGTTCAGTTGGAATTTCTCCAGTTGCAGCTTGTGATAGTTGGCTTTTGGGCTTTTGCTGTGCTTATGTGAGAAGAGTTGCTTCTGTCTTTTGTGTAGAGGAAGGAGGTCTTAGGTAGAGGAAAATGACCATTAGGCACCTCCCCCCTCCAAGCCAACCAAAGTCATTCCCTCAAGTTCCCCTGAAAACTGAGGGAATGAGCTCCAGCCCCATAGCTGTCCTAGAGGCTCCACTGGATTGCATCAGAAGTTGTAAATTTGGAATCAGAGACTTTACACTGTGTCTGTCATAAAAGGATAGCACGTTCTTGGAAAGAACAAGAATTTCTTTCATTCTGATTTTGTTCTGCTCTGGCAATGACTATGAGGAAAGATCAAACAAGAATCTGGTAAAGATCTTGTCTTGGACTTATCTCTGCTTTCAGTGGGACTGAACTACTTGACCTCCTGAGGTCCCTTACAACCTACGTTATTCATTGGTTCAGTGATCTCACAGTTAAATAAATCCAGACTTACTTGGAAGTCTGTCTTCCTTTTGTTGTCAAGTCATCTGATGTATAACAAGCAGCTGACCAGAATTTTGCATTACAGCAAAATTATCATCAGTTCTATGTTCCTGTGAAACCTGTGCATCATGATTTATGTATTACCATGCCTTGCATTTGAAAATATAGCTGTATTTAAGCAACAAAAAGGGGAAATATCCAGTGTATGTTTTCCATATTCTTGCCATAATATAATCAGAGGTTGTCCAAAAGGCAGATAGAAGAGAGTAGAGTTATTTTTACTAACATGAGTAGAAGAAATGTTCTTTGTGTTTCAGTTGACGTTTGTGTGCAGAACTTTGTTCATGCAGTCTAGTAAGATTTACCATGTTGGTCCTTTCAGTCAGCTCTTTGTTCATGAAAGAACATTTTTTTTAATACTGCTTCCAAGATAGAAAATAGCAAAATTAGTCTAAATCTACAAGCCCTGGTTATATGACTGATACTAATTGTTTATAATTAATTTTGTGGAAGTTAAGTTGGATTAAATGAGTTTACCCTAAATCCAATTACAGCTTTTTTTTTTTTGTTTTGATTGACAAAGCACATGAATTTTAGTTTAATTTTTCTGTTTGTGTTGGGGGAAAGAAACATGTTAGGAATGGAGGCATGAACAAAGAAGTTATATAACTGATAGAAGATAGAATCAGTTTCTTTAGAGTATGACGACAAAGGAGCTCTGGAAATC
Organism: Monarcha castaneiventris obscurior; assembly: GCA_026261815.1. Lineage (NCBI taxonomy): Eukaryota > Metazoa > Chordata > Aves > Passeriformes > Monarchidae > Monarcha > Monarcha castaneiventris. The sequence goes on from JAMPIT010000379.1 coordinate 1,515,558, forward strand.
ACATAGTCCTACTCAAAGTAGGTGTAATTAGATCAGGTTGCTCAAGAACTCATTCATCCAAGCTTTGAACACCTCAAGAGACTGGAATGCCACAAGCACTCATGGCAACCTCTTTCACTGTTTGATGGCCTGCACGATAAATTTTGTCCCTAATATCTAACTGAAATTTTCCATGTTCTAGTCTGTGCCTGTTGCCTCTCATCCTTTTGCTGTGCACCTCTGGTAAGAGTCTGGGTCCATCCCCTCTGTATTCTCTGATCAGGGAGTTGTAGGGAGCAACAAATTCACCCTTCTCTTCTTAACGCTGAAGAAACCCAACCATCTCAATCTCTTCTTTGATGGCATGTGCTTTGGCCCCTCACCATCTGTGCAGGTCTGTCCACAGCATGCCATTGTATCACACAGGTCCACGAGATTGATTGGGCATACTTTGCCCTAGGCAAACTGTGCTGGATGTGCCCCATCACCTTCCTGTCCTTTGTATGTTCTAAGACAGTTTGTTCACTGGATCTCCTTCCCTGCTGAGCAGTGGGCCCCTACCCCCATTAGCCTTTCATTTGCTGCTGCTCTACTCCTGGAATCTTTCTTTTTGTGCTTCACCTTCCTTGCTCATTTTAACTCTGCTAAGCTTTGGCTTTCCTAACTCCACTACTGCATGTTTGGGCAGTGTCTTTATCTTGTCACCAAGCAGCCTGTCACCAAGCAGCCTGTCCCTGCTTCCACCTTCCATGTACTTTCTTTTTGAGTTTGAGATCAATCAGGAACTTCGTGTTTATCTGTGCTGGCCTTCTGCCATGCTTGCACATTGGAAAGAACTTCTTTGTTCTAAGGAGGCTGTCGATGAGCTCTTGGTCCCCTTTCCCACCCAGGACACTTTGACACAGGATCTTGTCAAGCAGGTATCTGAGCAAGGACAAATCTGATTTTCAGAAGCCCAGAACTGTAATTCTGCTGTTTGTCTTGTTTGCTTGTCTTTCATACATTGGAAATAACTTCTGGATTGTTTACACCCTGCTGCATTGTCCTTCTGGCATCCTCCTGAAGCTCTGTCTGCACTGGGGCCACTGATGTGCCACTGGAGTGAGCACCAGTAGCCACTGAAGAATGTGCAGAGTCCTGAGTGCCCTGCTCATGAACTGCCCACCAGCCCATGCAGGAAATGCTGTGTCCCTGCACAGCCCTGAATTGCAACACTCCCTAAGGAGGAACTAAACAGGGAGTGGGAGAAATGCTTTGGTTGCTCCAGGGCAGAGTTTCCTGCTCTGGTTCCCCAGCTTTCATGTCTATGAGCTCATCAGGATGCCTCATGACCATGATCAACTCAACTAGTTCTTGCTATCACTGCTGTAATTCAAATTGCTTAGGATTTTTTTTGTATGTGTGTGCCTAAACCACTTATTTATAGAGACGTATACTTTTCTAACGGAAAGTCTGGTTTGAGCTGGACTGTTCAGCTTTTGGTTTGTTTTGGTCTTGCTGATCTTAGACACAAGGTATTCAAAAAATTAATATATAGTGTAAGGAAAAATTCATTATGCAGTTGCTAGAACAATATATACATCATAGTAAGAAAGTAGCCTAAAAAGAGATATTATATTGTATAAAGAGATATTTTTCCAAATATTTTTTTAATGGGAGGAGGGATTTATAGTGCCTTAAAGATAAAATTCAGCTGCTTTATGTGAGAATACCATGATTCAGAAGCCTGTAGAGAACAGGTGGTTAAAGACCACCACATGACGATTGATGTCTATTGCAGTCCTATTCCATTCTTTTTTGCCTTCTTAGTGGTATACAGAAACAGTGTAAAGGATGTTATTGTTTCTTAATTCTTCCAAGTTCCTCTCTTTATCTCATCCTTTTGTTTTATTTTGCACAGCATAACACAGCTGGGATTAACTGTGAGAAGTGTGCAAAAGGCTACTATCGTCCTTACGGTGTTCCCGTGAGAGCTCCTGGTGGTTGTATACGTGAGTCCTTCTCTATGGAGTGTCTTCTCCTAGTGGCTTGAGGGATTTGGGCTATAATCAAGGCATAGGATGCATATTTTGGGGAGGAAAAATTGAAAGAGTGGCCAAAAGATGCTGGAGAACAGCTACAAATGAATTTCTGTGTTGCTTTAAACCTTTTAAATTATATTCTTCTCAATTTATGTGTCATATGAGCATAAATCTTCAGAACAGCAGAAGGATAATAGGAAGTAGGCTGTAAAAGGGTACTGAGGAGATAGGATCATGGAAACCAGGAGTGCTGCTATAGACCCCACAGTGAGGAGGATCTCAGGAGCCCTGGGAAGCCATTCTTATCTCTTGTTCTCATGATCTTGTTTCTCTTAGCTCTCTGATGTACATGTGAGGTATCCTTTGACTCTTGGTCACTTGAAAATTTTATTCTATAGCTCAAAAGGTCACAAGGGTTACTGCTCTGATCTTATGCAGTGCTGAGCCCATCAATTAATAAGTGATGTAATAGGGTAATTACTAATAGAACATCTGAAAAATAGCTGAGTATAGGTAAGAGGTAAGTGTTGGATTACAAACAGGCTGAAGGAGCCATATGACAGGTAGGAGGAAACTACAGTTGTGTTTGGGGATTGAAAGGAGTGGGAAGTGAGCAGAGCTGTGGTCATAGTGTTGCACGTAGTGTGTAAGTGAAGGTGAACAGTGTGGTGCTTAGCCTAGACCATGGAGACAGATGAGTAGTTGCCATGCAGTCCTGTGGAGGAACAACGTGCAGCTTTTGGAATTGAAAAACCCTGAACACTCTAAGAAAATAACACGGGTTTTCCTTTTAAGGGATGTATTGGTGATATGTAAGTACTTGGGAAACGTTAACTCTTTAAATAATTAGTCATTCACATCTGCCAGTTTATTGTTATAATGCCATTGTGCGCTGCTGTAAAAGGCAAATTAATTATTTCCCAAAGAGTGCCTAATTGCTGGTGCTTTTACTTAGCCTGCAGTTGTAACTTGGAGCATGCAGATGGCTGTGAGGAAGGGTCTGGCCGCTGCTTTTGTAAGCAGAATTTCCAGGGAGACCACTGTGAACGCTGTGCTGATGGATTCTATGGTTATCCATTTTGCGTCTGTAAGTATACAAGTGAAATTGCCCCTTCTTCTGTATTTTAAATGTGCATTAAAGAATTAATAGTTTACACTGCTCTTGACTTGGTTAAAAAACATCTGGCATTTCAGCTTCACGTTTATGTGTTCTGATAAATCAGTTGTTACAATACTGGAGAGAGTTGGGTTTATTTGACAAAATGATAGTGACTTGAAAAACAAAGACATTGTGCTGCATTCTCACAATTCTGCATTCATTGGAGACATCAGGTTTACAACCTATTCTCAGTGAGTTGTGAACTCCAGTCCTAAAGCCCTGAACAAATTGTTTAAACATGTGTCAGGATTTTTGGGGGTAGAGACCACCTGGACAGGGAAGTAGAACATGACTGTAATGAGAGAGAGGAGAAAATGGATATGTGTTCTCCTTGACACCCCCTAGGCTTTGGAACTTGCCTCTCTGATAAACAATGCTTTTCCCATAAAAAATTATATATAAAATAACTGAGCAGGAAATGTAGCATCAGGATTGTATTTGCTGCATAAAAGCTTCTGACCCCATGAAAAGATTGCAAAAATGCATCAGTGGGATGTTTGTGCCCTCAGGAGAATAAAGTGTGTTTCTGACAGCTGATAAAAAACAAGGGTTGATCTGGGACCAGGTCTGAGGTCTGACTAGAAGAGAGGTATCACAATAAAAACACAAGAAGAGGGAAAGCAATACAAAACAAAGGAAGAAAAAACCCTGTGAAAATTGAATATTGTCTGAATTCAATGTCTGTGATAGAATAAATCCTGTCTGTACAGTACATTCTAGATTATCACATCTCATATTGATTGAAATCCTCTTGATTGAAACCAATGTTTTTGTGTAAGTTCAGCTCAGGTAGACATTGATCTAAGTCCCACTACTGTTTATAGCTCATTGACTTTGGATCCCATCTCAATGCAAGAATGTTTAAGAATGGGAAAGACAATCCAGCAATGTGGAGGACTCTCAAATAAAAGCTCCTAAGATGTCCTGTACATGTCATAAGTTACGGCAGTTCATGTATCAAGTGGTAATGCCACACAGAAGGAGATGGACCTTCAGCTGGAAGCAGGAAATGTGAAATAAATATGGAGCTCCTTAGATAACTCTCACAAAGCTGTCTAGTGTAAGAAAGCTTTCTGCATAAAAGGATAAGGAGCAGGAAAGCAACCTTGTGGCATTTCCAAATGATGTCTGGCCTTTCGTGCTGCTGCTAACAGAAGGGAGGTTTGTACCTGAATTAGAAATCAAAAGTACGGTGTCTCTTACCTCTTTCCTAAGAAAACTAAAGAAAACTAAGCTGGTTACTAGAGTCATATGAATATCATGTTCTCTGTGTTGACAGGGGGTGACCTCATTGCCTTGTCATGATTTCTAATGAATTTAATGTGTTTATTTCAAACACCTCGTTGTTTCTTTTATTTTGAAGATACTCCTGTATATCCTTTTACTTCTTCGATTCCAAGAGATGATGTGGCTGGTGACATAATAGGCAAGTTCTTGGTGTTTTTTCCCCCATTTCATTGTTTTTCCCCATGTTGCTATTTCTCACTGTTTTAATGGTGCCTACTCTTTTGTAGAGTCATTGAGTTCATCTTTATGTAGTAATTTTGCCTCTGTTGGTATTTATCTTTCAAGAGAACCTCTGTTCTTGCTGGAAGTTTGTCATATTGTCATGTTCATACTGAACAGTTTAGTGGGCTAGCTCCAGAAAGAGTTATGGATCAAAATAACTTGGGCCAGCCTCCGGCAAGCATCTGCAGGAGGGGCTGACCATCTTGTTTGGTGCACTTAAGAACAGATCCATCAAGACTTTCTGACATGTACAACTTTCTGACACAACAACCACTGCTTTGCAGTGTAAATCTCTTTCTTGAGGCTAACTGGCCTCTGCCTCCTGACTGTCCTGTCTCACCTGGCAAATTGTACGTTGCCCTTGGCACTGAAAGATTTTGCTTTCTAAGAAAGCGTCATATTTCTTATTTAGCTCACTGCAAAGCTGCCTGAAATCCATACAATGGTTCCCTTGGTGGGCTTTTATTTTTTCCTCTATATCATCATACTGCACAGCAGAGACATCATCACAGCTTGCACTTAATAACTTGCACACTTACTATGTACTACTCCTTCATACAGCATCCAGAATAATTGCCCTGGTAGGCCTCTGGGTGTGCTCTGTTGCATATCCCCTTCTCTCATGAATTTTTAAAAGAAAGAAGTCCAAAGGAAAGTGAATAAATATAACAGGAGAAAACAGATCTTGTGCTATTTTCAATGAGCAGCCTCTGAATTTGAAGACATAAGAAAGGCAGCTGCCTCTAAGTGGAAGTTTCTGTAGAAGTTGTAAGTTTGTGCTGTCAGGCTAAGCACAATTACAGGTTGTTTTTAAAGTGAGATTTGCATGTAAGGCTCATACAAATAGGGTATTTTTGTTCAAGAGTAATATTTACTAAGTACTGATCTGTTTTTCTCTGCAAAATGACAAGGAATTCCACGATTTGATGCACTAACTTTGTTTTTTTTTTCTCCTTTTCTGTTTTAACTAGAAGGAGGCTGCAAACCAGGGTATTTTGGCCCCCAGTGTCTGCGTAAGTGATGTAGTTTCTTTGACACTTGGAGCCTGTGCTCCAGGATAAATGCCAGCCTTTGGCTTCCAAGGGAAGTAGGAGCTTTAAGATGATAATACTGCAAATGTTTTCTTTACAAATGTGCTCTTCAGCGTGCCAGTGCCATGGTGCAGGAGTGCTGGGCAGTGACTGCAATGGAAGCACCGGGCAGTGCAGATGTCGAACTGGATTTGGTGGCTTTTCCTGTGATAGCTGTGCAGCTGGGTATTTTCAGTACCCCTTCTGCCAGGGTAAGCCAAACATTCCCTTTTGGCAAGCATATCCAAAACACCAAAACACCAAAACACCAGGTTTTGTCCTGAAGGGCGTAGTTATTTTGCCATGGACATGTATTCATAACAGGCTGTCCCAAAACTCACACAAGTCAAAGAAGAATAATGTGATGAGGGAGATTTTAATCTAAAAATGCCCCTATTTTCTTGGTTGCTGTCTGCTGTTTGATGCAGCTGCCAGACTCTAGTTTGTGGTTGGATTTAGTAACATTGATTAAACTTAGAATAACTTGGGAAACATTTCTGTTACTTATCCGTGGGGGTTTTTTTACAAAAAATTGTGTTTAATATGAATTAGCAACCTCACTTTGATGCACCAAGCTACCCTATCTAATCAATACTAGAAAACTGACTGGTTTTGAACTGTAATAGCTGTCTCTATACTGTCTTTTTAGGCAATTTATCAACCACTCCCACCTGAGATTGTAAATCTAAACCATAAATTGTTTGGGTTCAGTCCCAGAAGTGATGAAACTACTTTCAGTAGTTGGCATACCACTTGGGATTGATAAATCAGACTCTCACTGGGGCCAGGCCAAGTGTAGTGCTTTGACACTGATAATTGAACTTTGTGCCAGCTTCACTGCTTGTTCATTAATGTTTTCTTTGTTCCTGAATTATTACAGATGTGAGCAAACAATAAAAGCTGTTATGAAACCATATAAATCTGATGGGAAAATTGTGGTCCTGTTAAGCATCAGGGAGCAGCTTTTTCTGCTCTTTTTTCATATATATTTTTATTTCAAGAAAGATAAAAGAAGAGAGCCTGTGCAGGGGCTGCCTCTGAAATGTCTTTTCTCATTGGCAGTGTGTGAATGTAACTTGCTGGGTACCCAGCCCGAAGTCTGTGATTTTCTTGGGAGGTGTCTTTGTCGCTCAGGGGTCGCTGGACTTCAGTGTGACAGCTGCCAGCCTGGCCACCACTCGTTCCCTGCCTGTCAAGGTAAGGCTGCTCACTGCATGTACAGCATCAAACAGGCCCCTGGAAAGGCAGACAGGAGTGCTTTCCAGGACAGCAGCCAAAGCAATGTTCACAGCAGCAAATGGGCAACTCCTTCTTGTGCTCTACAATGAAATCCTCATATATTCTAATTCTCCAGTTTCAGGCGTGTTTCAATAGTAGGGAAGAATTATACCATCTTTTTCCTCACAGGCTTTTTTTTCCCCTCATGGTCAGACTTTTTGATGTGCCCTCAATCAGCACAGCTGTCTTATTAATAACCAAAGCATTTGAAAGCTGTTCTCACGTGGCGGCCCACAGCAACAGGGCATCCTTGACTGCTGAGGAACCAGCATAGCAGAGCTGTGAAGCACCAGTCTGATTTTGCAGAGGGTCTTTGTTTGCTACCTTGTAAAATGTGTGTTCCATAAATCTGAAAATCTGAAGCCCTCATTTTTCCCTTTGGGGTGGTTTCTCACTCATTTTGAGGTCATCTGACAGGCATTGACCCAACCTCTGTCCATGCAGGCATGAAATGTGTAAGATCTCTATGGGGTTTCCCAGCAAGGACTAGCCTGCTTTTTTTACAAGACAGGGGAATTAATGGAGTATAACTTTTGAGTATCATAATGGTCTTGTGTGCATATGAGGACTCCCATCAAGTCCTACTTGGCCCTAGGCTTTGTCTGCCTTTAAAGTGAGTGAGAGAGGGGCCCTTAATCCTTAGTGATTTTTCCTTTGAGAGAGAATATAGAATATTGTAGAGTTCTGGTAAGTGCTTTCCTGTACTGATTAACAAGATTTATGTATAACATTACGATTCGCTTTCTTCTCTCGTTATTTTTGGCTGTTGGCTACATCAGTCTTCCTCCTTTGGGCTTATACAGTTGTTTATCTCCTAAATGGACAGCAGAATTCTTTATGCCCTCGTGACCTGGTTTCAGCTGGGGTATTATTATTCAGTTAATTTTATTCCTAGTGCTGTGTGCAGTACTGTGTTTCATCATTTTTCCCAGTTCTTCTCCCCATCCCGTGAGTGGTGTGTGAGTGGCTGCATGTACCTAGTTGCCAGCTGGGGTTAAACTGTGGCACCTTGCAAAGATAGACTGTGCTGCGTTACCAAACACAATGGGTGGAGTAAAGAAATACCTACCACATGATTGTGGGTTTTATGGTTTGGAGTAGATGAACATTTTTAATGAAAAACATAAAATCAGGATTCTGCATTGGTACACACTGTTCAGTGGTTTTAGAATAACCTTTTTTTCTTTCTCCTAGAACAAAATCAAGTAGCAATCTTAAAGCAAATCAAACCTGTATTGAATATGTTTGATCTTTGAACATCAAAAGCTGAAAAGAGACATAAAAGCTTAAAAGAGCATGCAAAAACAAATTGTAAAAGACAGATAAAAATAGTTGAAAACACAGTCAGTGGGATTACTCAGAACTGCTGCAGTTCACAGTTTGTTCAGTTAAAATGAGCTGCCATGGGTTTAAACATAAATTAACACAGCATGCTGCAAGCTGTGGTGGAAAGTGAGCAGCCCAGCCTGCTACTCCTGTAAGGAGCTGTCATCTTCAAAAGGAGACAGACCTGTATTTTTGGGCTGCTGTGACTAGAACTGATCTCTCTGGTCTTGGCTTGTTGAACTCAATAGAAGCTTTATTCAAAAATAAAGTGGTATCAAAATAAAGCCTTTAAGCAAAACAGTAATACTAAAATTAGGAGAGAATGCAATATAATAGCCAGCTGATGGGGGACTCTAGAGTAGGTGATGTTCTTGGAAGCTTCAGTATTTGTATTTCTCTTACACTAACTTCCTAGCAAGCCCTGTGTCTTTCCAAGCATCTTTAAAGTAAACACAGCAAAGTCAGATGTCTTTGACTGCAGCAGAAAGAGGAACCAAAAGGGGGAACCAGAAACATGAACGTGTAACAGGAAAGCAGTGTTTGTTTTATATTTCTGTCAGTCAGCCATTTCTGCCAGTTGTAACATCCAAGTGGTTAACTAGAGCACTTCATCTTGTACCTGGGACAGCTGGGATGCCCAGATGGGGTTCCATTCCTGTACCTGTGAAGTGTGACCCTGCGGAACATTCCAGCATCATCTCAATAAAATAGCAAGTCTTGTCTTTAGCTGTTAGCCCAGAATAGTGGTAACTCCATGAGAAGTTCGTTGGTATAGTTGACAACATGCTTTGACTATATTTTTTAAAGATTTTTAAAGTATTTCTCTCATGTGACATTCTTCCCAAATGTGAGATGGATTTCTGTCCCTTACATGTGTCTTGCAAGGCATCAAACTGAATCTCTTAGCTGTGCATTACAGAAGTGTAAGAACCAAGATTATCAGTGGATGAGGAGGCATTTGCAGAATAACCATCTGTTTCAGGATATTTTTTTTTTGTGGTAAAATTATGGTTTGTCTGGTTTTCTGAAAGCAAATGATTGATTTACATTCAAGACTAAGTTTTTCGGCAATTTAGATTTAGATTTAGATCTATTTTAGATAGATTTAGATGTGTGTCTGTTATTTTTTTTTCTCTGTGCAGAATGCGATTGTGATGGTGTTGGCTCACTGGGCAGTACATGTGGTCCTGGAGGGCAGTGTCTGTGCCATAGTAACTATGCTGGGCTTAGATGTGACCAGTGTGCTCCAGGATATTACAGCTATCCCAACTGCTTGAGTGAGTAAAGGACTCCCCTAGTTTTGCTGGGGTTTTCCTTCCTGTTTCTGCAACACAGAAAAAAATAAATCTCAAATATATGTCCATTTAAAAGATTTACATTTTGATGGCACAGGAACTTTAAGAAAATGCCTGTCAGTTCCATAGGTTAGTGTTCTATTTTTCCAAGTGACCGCTTTGCATACAAACCCAAATACTATAAACCAGGCTAAATACACATTTAAAAAATCATTATTAAAGGCTTCTGCTGTCTTGGAGCTTAAAGTATTTGAGTCTCTCCAAGGTAACCATATTAAAAAGCCCTTTCAAACTCACACCTGCCACTTTGTGCTTCTTTACTACTACATTCCACAGCTCTGTTTTCAAAAGATCTTTCAATGTGTTTGTTTTATAAAGGTGTCAACAGCGAGTGTAACCCTGCAGGTAGCCTTGGTTCTCACTCTGTAAGTATTGTGCTATTGCAGCTAACAGTGCATGTTAATCATTTATGTGCCTTTGCTGAACACATCCAACTCCTTTCTCAAGCCCTGAAGCCTGCTCTTAGACTCTAAAAGAATTGCATGAGCTTGTTTGCAGAGTTTCGTTTTGTTCTTTGGTCATACCAGTGCAAACCCTTGTCAAGAGTGGGGGTTTTTTATCTTTTATATGTCGTATATGCATACTGTTTGTGTCTTTTCAGTATGCTCTTAACACTAACATACACATGAAGCTATAAGCCTATGCATGTCTTAAAGACCCTCTGGTTCTGGGTTGCAACAGGCCTTTCAGTATCAAATTATTTTTGAAAAATCATTACATCTTTGTTGCTGTTCCACTATTACTGTTATTAATAAGATGATGGTTATTAGTGGTTGCATATTGCCAGAAGTCACAGTCATTGTTAAATGTGCAGCAAAGACCACCTAGAGGATGAGTCTGATGTATGGTATCTATGTAGGCTTGTGTATAGAGCTTTTTGTGTCTTCCACCAATAAAGGAAAGAGAAAATACGAAAATGAATTTTTATTTTTAAGGAAATACGGGGTTTATACTTTACTTTAGAGCAGTTCTAATAAGGCTATAAAAGAATTGGAAAGTACCTCCTTTGGGACCCTTAGAATAAATTAGATGCATGAAAAATACGGAGGGCAGAATAATCCTGTGCTGATAAGTGTGAGACAGAAAAATCTAAGAAGTCTGAATCAGCCTGAGATCCGTGTGTCTGTAAAAGTCAGTAAAGTGCATGAGCTCTTAACAATATTAGGTTTTTCTTAGCAGTAAAGAGCAGTAAGTTTTTTATGAAGCAGGAGAACCCATATTAGCTCCTTTCTGTCATTAGGGATATTGTCAATGTCTCCAGCACGTTGAAGGTCCTACCTGCAGTAAATGCAAACCCTTGTACTGGAACCTGGCCAAGGAGAACCCCGAGGGATGTACAGGTATGGCTTCATGACATGTTTCTCTGGCTTATGAAATGTATTCATCTACATTCTCTGACACTATCTTTGCCAACTCTGGTTAACAGCATGTCTGTTATGCTGCTTAATTGTGACACCAAATTACCCATGATACCAGCAGTTACTTTCAGAAATCAGCCCAAAATTTCATGGGTGTTTGCACACCTGAACCAGGGTGTGCTCTGAAGTTACAATGGTGTTCACGTCAGATGGCCCTATGACAGATTTACTGGAGAGAGACAGGATTTTTGCCAGTAACCCTGAAATCAGAGTTTGCCTCATTGTTTTGAGAAAAAAAGGTGATTTTTCACTTTTTATTATTTCCTAGCTTGGGTTGTAAAGCCTTCTTGTGGCCTCAGGGTGGGACAAATCTGTTATGGTTTATATATGTATAATAAAAAATCTGTGGTTGTCAATGTTTTCCGACAGGGACTATATGTTTTTCAGGCAGCTAATAATAATTAATGAAGATAAAAAAGGGTAAACATAAAAAAATCTTTAAAGATTCTCTCCAGCTATTTTCTTTAGAACAGATTCCACCATGACAGCCACTTAGATAGGATGAGTAGCTTTAGACCTGAAAATGGTATCATTACGTTTTTTACTTTAGATCTCTAAATACTAAACAACTCCTCAAATATTATGTACTTCACTTTTCACGTAATTCATCTTCTCTGCCTTCAGTCACAGAGTCAGTACTGGGTTTCTTCAAATTTCTAGGTCAGCATAGTCAGCATAGCTTCTCCCTGCAATATTTTCTGCATTCTAATCATATGGAGAGTTGATTTGGTCTGAGAGCAGCACTGCAGAATGGAAGGTGCTGGTCAGGCTGGAAGATGCTGTTTTGTATCAATTGTCTGAATGTTTCTATGAAAGAAAACAATTGTGGATTCAAACTCAGTACTGTTTATTGTCAAATACAAGCTAGATCACTGTAAAACACATCAGAAAATCACACATACTTAGAAGTCCTCATTCTTTATCCTCTTTTTCTTCTCACCTCATACCATTACCTGTCTGCTGTTCTGAACCTTCCAGAGTAAAATCCACCTTGTGGCACTTAGACTCAAAACTGCAGATTCAGGGTGGTGGGGTTTTCCACTGCAAAGTATCACAAAAAGATGAAATGCAGGTGTCTTTTTTTTCTGTCATCTGTGCAGCTTGCCAGTGTGATGTGAGTGGGACACTAAGTGGCATTGGAGAATGTCAGCAGGTAAAGTGAAATTAAAAGAAAGATATTCATTAAATTGATTATTGCAAAAATAAATTACTGTTACATTTACTAAGGTAGGTATCTTAGTACTATTTATTGCTTTTGAACATAAACCAGCTAGTTTTATACAGCAAAGAGTCAGTTTTATACATCCTAGGGCTGTATAAAGCTTCTAAAAATTTTTGTCTTCCTGAGTTTATGTATTTTCCAGTCTGTTTATTGAAGATGATAAATGACAGAAATAATATCCACATAATGGGGTTTTTTTGTTGAGATTAGAAAGTTGCTCCTCTTTAGAATTAGTGGGAATTCAGAGTATTGAAAGATTAAAATTCTGGAAAGATGCTGAAAACTTCTTGATGAAATTTGTTTTCTTTACAGGAAAATGGGCATTGTTACTGCAAATCTAATGTTTGTGGAGGTTCCTGTGACACTTGTGAAGCTGGTTATTATGCTCTTGAAAAAAAGAATTACTTTGGCTGCCAAGGTAAAATGAATAAAGGACACCTCTAGCGGAACTTTTGCTCTTGGCACAGAAGTCTTTAGAATTCCCTAGGCTGTACTTTTAGAGTGGGGGTGTTTGAATTACTCATGTGCACAGCATTTTGCACTGGTGCTGGTAGTTGCTTGTAATCTCTGTGAGTCCTCTTCTGCCTTTCAGCAGAAGGAACAAGGCAGATGTTACCACTGTGCTTCCCAGTCGTTTCATGCGTGTCTTAGAAAACAGGGTGCTCTTAGACTGTGACATAGATACTTATTTAGGAACGCTCAGCCTTTCAATCCAGCTTCAAATTTTTAGTCTTGACATACTTGTTCCTTAGTACAGCATTTTATATACCTCGTTACTAGAGGTGTCCTTTAGTTGGTGCCACAAGTCCTGTCTACTGTAGAAAGTCATTCAGTATTGTCGTCCAGTGTCAGTTGAAAATATGCGTATTATATGAACACATAAATTGCAATTTTGTCAGCTAGATTCAATATTGGGGTACCAGACTTTGAAAAATTGACATCTTGCAATTTTTGTAAGTTAGGTTTTGATGTTGTTGTTTGTGGGGTTTTTTTTTAAATAATTGTTCTTTGTGATATTGCTGCAGAAATTTTAACTTGCTAGGAAAACATTTGAATAGCTGTTCTGTAAAACTGCAGCCCTGCATTTAACAGTGTGGCATGGTGTATTATTTGAAGTTTTTTTTAAAAAGTGACTTTTGTCACATTGCAAGGAGAAATTAAAAAAAACACAGGCACAAACATGGGAAGCTCAAAATAATTGCAGCTTATGCATGTGTATTAAGTTGTGTTTGAAGGAGTCTAAAGGGCTCTGGGAGGAGAAAACAAGCCATTAATGGTGTTTAATTAGGTGAAGCTGTGGTGTGTTCATCACTCTTTTTCTGATTGACTTCTGCTCTTGGCCTGACAGGCTGCCAGTGTGACGTTGGAGGATCCCTCAGCCCAGCCTGTTCCCAGCCCTCGGGCAGCTGCCAGTGCAGGGCACACGTCGTGGGCACGACCTGTCAGGAGTGAGTCCAGCTGGAGCTCCTGGTGGCTCCTGGCACAGCTTCAGCACAGTTCTTTTGAAACTGTCCATAAGTCTCTTGTTAAACTTTCATGTGACAAATTTCTTTCTGGATTTGTTGATAATTAACTTGGTAAATTGCACTGGTTATTGATATTAATTTTCCTGGTCAGTTTCTTTGCTATATTTTAATAAGATTTTCTGACTTGTTTCCTTAAATAACCAATACCAGTTTTGCAATAGTATTGCATATCTATCAAGAGTGGTATAGGAAAAAGTATGAAAGCTGTAAAAGCTTCTGGAAGGAAAACTCATTGCATCCCTCTTACCAGCTGTCTTGAATCTATGAGCTGCTGTCAGAATTCCTCAGTCAGCAGTGGGTCACCTCCTTTCCACTGTTTTTTTGCCCTTAGATGTAGATCATAAATGACTGGTAATTCTTTGTTGATTTGTTGTGGGTTTTTTTCTCCTTGAAAGGCCTGAAAGAAACTATTTTTTCCCTGATCTGCACCACATGAAGTTTGAGATTGAAGATGGTGCTACTGTAGAAGGAGGGAAAATTCGTTTTGGCTATGATCCTCAGGAATTTCCTAGCTTCAGTTGGAGAGGATATGCCCTGATGTCCTCTATACAAGTAAGCTGGTATTTCACTCAAAACTTTGGGGTGAAAATGAAAACAAAAGTGCATGGCACATACGTCTTTATAGTACTGCTATGTGTGTGGAAGGTCATGGGAAAAAGGAAAAAGGACAGGATCTCACTAATCCAAACCCTTTGGCACTATGCTGCTGTTTGGATGAGTGAGCGTTGCTATTACTGTCAGGTCATTTGTACATTGCTTCAGCAAATATGTCTTCATCAGAGATTTTCTTTGGGGTTGGTTTTTTTGTGAGATAGGTGTAAAGAAAGGAACGTATAGCTTTAAAAGTCTGTAATACTGAGTGCAGAAATTCTTGTCATGCCAAGAACAGCAGAAACAGCAGAAGATTAATGCTTGGCTAAATAATTTGAATTGCACAGTTCTGTGGCAGTCTGTGTCCGTAAGATTTTCATGTACAATCACAGTGCTGTCACTGAAGTCATCTTATATTGGGTAAAGAAGAGAAAGGTGCCAGCTTTCATTATGAATTATTACAGCAAACAGGAAAGTGTGTGGTTCAGTAAAAGAAGTTGTGAGCAGGGGCGTATTGGCAACATTTATTTTAGTTTCATGACAGACTATGAATAAACTAAACAACAGCTGAAGGAATAAGTAAATCACGTAGAAAGCCACCATGATTTCTCTGAGAAGGGATATTCTGGCTTTGGATTAACTGCTGATCAAATGAAGCAGGATTTTAAAACATTAGATTTCAGTAATAAATGGGATTTCTTCACTCATCTTGAAACTAGTGCTTTGGTATAATTGTGTCCAGCCTCCATTTGTCCAGGGACTAATGAGTCACTATAGCATGAGACATAAGCACATAACCATTGCGCAATGATTTCCTTTATGTTCTTCATTTTTCGGTCTTTCTTCTTTTGTTGTTTTGGTCTTGGGATTTTTTTAATCCCAGGTAATTTTTTGCATTTTCAGTATTATTCCACATTCATAAATGAAGGCAACTCTTCAGTATCTGACTTCTTAATGCCTGCTTTCTAATTCAGCTGCTTTTTGCGTTTCTTTTCTTAGTGGCATTTTGTACAGGCTTTTTGTTCTGTTCTCATTTGTGTGAAACAGAAAATGTTTGCATTTGTGGAAAGGAAGTGGACCACAGTGGTGGGGAGGTTGCTGTGTCACAAGTAGCTTGGAAAGGGACAGCAAGTGGATTGTGATGGATGAACTGGTGGGAGCTGGGTAGTGAGGGGAGCTTTAGGATTTAGGATGGAAAGAAAGAAACCACACCCATGATATTGCACCAGACCTGTTTTTTCCAAATCCACCACTGACCCTTAACATGTCTCTTAGCTTTTCTGAAAACTAAATAACGGGGCTGTGTGAATGCTGGGAATTTTGTGGCTCTGGAGGTGCCAGTTCAGCTCCAGGACAAGGACAGCATTTGTGGTATTGCAGCTCTAAGCAACTGCAGGATCTGGTAGAGGAGCAGAACTGTGGTGACAATCTGAGGTGTCTGCATGCTGTGGGATCTCAGACTAGGATCAATGATCATGGCCTATTCCTTGGAAAGGCAGGAATATCGACAGCCTTTGATATGCCTCCTTTATGGCATGAAGGGGGAGAGTAACAGTAAAAGAATGTCTGTGTATCAAGGTGAGGTTAGTTCAGCCATTCTGTGTCCTTCTGGATCAGCTGGTATTCAACGAGAGTTTTATTTCACAGGAGATTTTGTTCTATGCTCTTTTGTAAGCTGCCGATGCCTTTTGTCTTTGCCAAATGGTTTTTCTTTCTCTGGGTGCTGGTAACAAGTAATATACTTTCCTTTCCTCCTTTTTCCCTTTCTTTTTATTTTTCCCAGCCAGAGGTGGTTGTGCCTATCACTGTGGCTTCCCCTAAGCTCTTCCACCTAGTCCTCCGCTATGTCAGCCTGGGCTCAAAAAGCTCTAAAGGGAAGATCTCAGTTGCTGAGGGAAAACATTTTGGCACTAATTATACTTGTAAGTGAATTAATTTTCTCACTAGGCTTCCCTGTCTTCCTCTGTCATACACCAGCATTGCCATTCCAATATATACTTGTCTGCATGAGCCCTTTTCTTGTAGGACTTTAGTCTGGTGCTTGCATGGCTTCTAACTGTTCCTCTATTCAGCACTTTACGGCTGTTTTTGTTTATTAACTTCCATTTTTCAGAATGAAGTGAGGATAACTTTGAATGTGGAAAAATCAAACCTCTACTTATTTCGCATTATCCTGAGGTATATTAACCCTGGAGGTGAAACATTATCTGGTCGCATTTCTGCTTGTCAATCTCAGCCTGGAGCAGGTAGGTGCAACTCAGCAGTGCTACAGGTCAGGTGAATGTTAGATCAGAGAAGGCTTTCCAAGGTACACCTAAGTCAAGTCTTTCATGTGGCTTAAAAGGCATCACTTTTAACAGTGTCAGTGCTTTTGTGCTTCTCCTCGTACATTTTTTGCTGTGTAATTGATGTGGCTGTGTTTGCATGAAACCCCTGCTTGCAATAGTAACCAACATTTGTTTTTTTCAAATGTTTGCCACACTTAATATTTTCAGCCCTGTACTTGGAAGCTCTGAACTGTGGGTTCTATGAAGCTTTTAAAGAAGAGGTAACAACACTTAGTTTGGTTTACTTGCCTTCAATATTCAAGTTTTAAATGTGGCTTCTGCCTTCATTCCATGAGTAACATTTGTTTAATGATGAACCCAGTCTACCAAGTTAGTTCTGATTACAGACCTCAAAAACATGTGATGCCTTTCAGGCCCTGATAAAAGATAAGTACTCCATATCCTTTGAATGGTAGGGGCATACCAAGCCTATATGCAGAATTACGTCTTACTATTCCTGCCTTACTCGTTGGAGTAAAGTTACAGATCCTTTTAGTAATTCAAGTAAGACCAAACTGAAGACTTCACAGACACCATTCAGCAGAGTGGCAGCAGTTTGTGGTCATCACTGGCTTCTGATAACCGGGAGACAGGGAACCAGATTTTGTCTGTGTCCAGAGTCTTCAAATATGTTAATATTCATAACAATTGATCCTCATGACTTCTATTTGACAGAGCATGCCACAGCTATATTTCTGTAGTACGTGGAGTCACAGAATGGTCTGGGTTGGAAGGGACTTTAAAGATCATCCAGTTCCAACCCCCTGCCATGGGCAGGGACACCTTCCACTAGAGCAGGTTGCTCAGAGCCCCATCCAACTGGGTCTTGAATGCTGCCAGGGATGGGGCATCCACAACTGGCCCATCATCTCTGCCTAGAAGTTATCTGTCTGTAAGTAAACATTTTAGATGCTACTGAGACCCTCCAATACCTGAAGTATTTGACTTAAAGTCACACAAGAACAGGCCTTGTGTCAGCTGAACATATTGAGAGTCAGTGCAGAGAGAGGTTGAATGGAAAGTTACGGAAGGGGAAACGGAAAAAGTGACCATTTCAGAATATTGCAAAACTGGTCATTACAGGGGCAGAGCTCTGCTTTTCTGTACCAATTTGCTCAAGAGTAATAAGAATGAAAGCAACAACCACTGCATGGCTCTGTATGTGGTCAAGTGCATTTCTTATGCATATTGACTGAAAAGCATTGATCAGCTCCTGTCAAACAAAGTTTAATGGACCAAATTATCAGTCCTGCTCACTAAGCAAGTAGAGACATTTTACACAGTCACTTATGTTTTTTACTTGATTTTTTTTTCTGGCAGGGGCTGCTCAGAGCAAAGAGTTTGTCTTCCCACCCAGCAAGGACCCCGCTTTTATCACAATCCCAGGAAAAAGCTCCACAGAGCCTTTCTCACTGGTTCCAGGCACGTGGACTATCAGTATAATGGCAGAGGAAGTCCTCTTGGTAAGAAAACAATTGAGGAAATCAACTCTGCCTGAAGGTTGTCATGAAATTACTGCTCTGGAGTTATTTGCTGAGAAGAACCATGCAAGCAAGTGAAATTCAGCACTAGTAAAAAGAGTATAAGCAGCAGAATATAATTATGAAAATCTACACTTCTGCTTATTTCTTATTTCTTCTCTGACTTTGTCCTGCTCTAATTTTTCTTCTGCTTTCAGACTTTTAGTCTATCTGGAATCTGTACCTTCAAATGATGAAGTATTATTAACATACAGCACAAAGCATGAATGCTCACAAAAATTAGTAATTTTTTACATAGCAGGTGTTGTGTCTAGAGCTTAACTCAGCCAAGGCCTTATTTTCTTGACAAAAAATCTTTATAATAAGATGGGCTGCATTATGAGCAGGTCGATTTCTGACTGCTTTTATCCTCCCATCTTTTCTCTCCTTTCATTCACTGAAAAACTGAAAAATTTTCTAGCAGCAGTTCTAAGAAATGGCTAGAGAAAGAGAAATGGTTTGAAGCAGTCATTTATGAGAAACCTTAAATATGTATAATCACAAAGACACCATACTGAAATTCTGATGTATTTTGTACAGGGATAAAAAGTAAGCAGTGTCTCTAGTCATTAAGCCTGGGGCTGTGTTAAATTTATGGAATACCACATGAAGTGTTAGTAAAGAGCCTGCAAACATATTTCTTGCTGAAAGTGACAGTGTTTTGTGCTGGGTTTTTTTACTAATACCTTTTAAAAGGTATTTTTTAATTATCTTAGCCCATCATGTTCTCACATTAACAGTTGTTATACATAAGTGCTAATATCATAATTTAAGTAAGCAAGGCAGAACAAAAATATACCAGCTTTTAAAGCACATCTTAATAGGTTACCTGGATATTTTAATCAAGTCATCTGGGATACATGAATCTCCTGTATGGAGTCACCCAGAGTTGAGTTGAGTGCTTCTGGATTGCACTTCTGGATGAAAACTGCAGGCGTCTGGCTGTGTGTTACTGAGAGGCAGGGAAGCTCCTTTCTGAGCACTGTCTTGCACAACACATGATGGGAGAGTGGCTTCAGAGTTTCCCTAATCACAGGGCAGCTGCCTTCATACCATCTTTCTGAAATTACAGGATTAGGGAGACACATTCTGATGTTACTGGCCCAAGTAATAACAGCAAAAAGCCCAACCCACATCTTGCAGATATCCTCTGTACAAATTATTTTTGTGATTGGTTTCATTCATTGTTACATTGTGAAAGCCTGGTGATAGATGTTCTTTTTATCCTTGTTTGAATGCTTTTGCATTTGTTGTGTTCTTTGTTTTTAGGATTATCTGGTGCTGTTACCTAGTGATTACTACGAGGCATCTCTGTTGCAGATCCAGGTTACAGAACCTTGCACACATCCCGGGCCTGCTTCAGCAGAACAGTCAGTAGATGTGCTACAGTGTAAACCAGTGCCTTGGTTTATTTTGTTATCATCCTGCTGCACTTGAAAACAATAATAATCCTGTGTTTTGTTTGTTGTTTTTTTTGTATTAAGCTGCTTGCTCTATCAGCATTTGCCTCTGGGCAGATTTTCCTGTGTCCTTGGCTCAGAGGCAGTGCATTTCAGACACGGGGGAGAATCCAGAAGAATACCTGTGCGACAGCCAACTCCCAGTCAGCCAGCGATGGCCCATATCAGTGGAAGAGAGGTCAGATTCCTGCCTGCTAATTGCAGTCCCATCTGTGCTGTTGACTGTAAACCTACCAGACTGAAATGGTTGCAGTTTTACAGCTCAGGATTTTCAAATCCTAACACATCCCTAAAACAGACTCAGCACCAAGGTCTGCATCTTACACAAAACTGTGTTAAAGTATCAGTGTAGGCAGATTTATAACTGTGACTGGAGTGGACATTCCACTCTGGCAAAAGCATTTCATTAAATAAAAGTCCTTCTGCTTTAGGCATACTGGCTTGTTCAGAAGAAATGACATAAGGATTTGTCAGCAGAAATGGTGTACATACATCATTCTAAATTAATCTTTTTCTTAAATAGCTACACTTAGGTAAAATGTTTGCTTTACTGAAAAACAAGCAGAAGCAATTATGCCACTGCTGTAGGTCCTTTGAAAGCAAAACATGTTTTATGAAATGAAAATATATACTAGAAGTGTGTTTAAGGTATTTTATCAAGTATGTGGTAGTGATGTAAAATGATTATGCCCTTTATTACTGTGCTTGGATATTTCTTTTAAAAATATCAAGTACAGCAGGAATATTCACATGCCACAGGCTCTGGTGCTTCATCATTGATGCATGTGCAGAACTTTACTGGAATGAATAATGGCAGTGAAGTCAAGAGGGCTGTTGACAGAATTATTTACATGCTCAAGTGTTTGTAGCCTAAGGAAATACTGAGAAAAAAAAGCTTAATTTTGAAAATAATTATGTAGTCAACTGAAGCAAAACCTTTGTAACTACAGCACTTAACTACTTAGAAATATTTTGCATCAAATATTGTATTAACCACTTTGAGCAAGTAACCTAAAAGAAAACTTTGATGCTTCAAAGTTTTACTGTTTGCTGGAGAAGATGCTTTCACTCTTTGTAGGTAATCGAAATGCAACATTGCTATAGAAGGAATTTTGTGTTCCTGGAAGTATTTTTTTCAGTGGAGAAGTAAACTCAATCTTTATGTGTTGTTAAGGATAACTTAGAGATGATGGTGACAATTTTTTAGCATCATTAACTTTCTTCCCTTTCTGCTGGGGAGAAGAGAAATTATAATATATTCACTTCCCAGGGTTATTTTGCAGCTTTCCTAGAACTGTTAAAATGGCAGCTGTTTCTTGAACTTGTTTGACTCTGATTAGAGGACAAAGTGATATTTATAAGCGTTGCTTGCATTCTGCTGGGTGTCCTCTGTTGAGACACTACGGACTGGCCCTGGACTAATGCTGACCAGTCAAAAGAGCAGGAAGTGGGAGCAGGAAATGGGAGCTTCCTGCAAGAACAGGGAGTGAAAATTTAACTACTTTTTTATTTTTTAATTTATTTTGACCCAGGTCAATTTAGAGATGACCATAAATGTTCCTCAAGTCGGTCGCTATGTTGTGGTTTTTGAATATGCCAACGAAGAGGATCAGATGTACACTGCAGAGGTAACAATACATAGCCCTGGACCTGTCACTGAAGGCAGAGTGAGAATATACAGTTGTAAATACAGGTAAGAATTTCTGAAGTAACCACTAAATGATTAAATAAGTATTTGGAATAGAATTATACTTTTCATAAATTAGGATCCATTTTACCATGTAGATTGTTCAAATTCTAGGGTTTTAAAAGCAAGTGCAGGCTTCTGTGGATTTCATACTGATTTTTAATTCTCTTTGTGTAATCAGGTCATTAACTATTGCTACTGCTTCAGTGAATTGTTTTCCTATACAGAGAGTTACTTTTTTATATACATTCTTAAATCCTTATAAACTATTAATCTTCAAGTCCAGTGGAAGAGCATCACTGTTGGCTGCAGATCCCTGCACTGCTTTCCTTTAGTTAAAAGTGTGTGCAAGGGCTTTGGCTATGAAAAATGTAGCAGCCAGTTTTACAGGAGTATTCCCAGCGTTTCTAACAAGATTTGCTGAAGCAGAAGTAAAAAGGTCTCTGAAATTCTGTGTAGTCATCCTCTGGCTGTTAGGCTGTAGGCAAGGTCTTCAGCCAAATGCTTCTTTATCCTTGTTGACTGATGAGGTTACTGCAGATGTTTCTGCACAAGAGATTTTGCCTGTCCTGAGTGAGATTGTCCTTAACACTTGAGCACCTCAGCTTATTTTGAGCCCTTGGGAGAGCCCACCCCATGCCAGGGAACTACAGACATGCATCCCCCATGAGCCAAGTGTTTGGCAGAATGGAGGCTTAGGGATATTCAGGATGAAATTGCTCAGTAAGAAAAACTATTTTCCTCAGCATGTTTGTGATACAGAGCAGAGCCATGTGGAGCAGTGACCTTGTCAGGTTATTGCTGGGGAAAGCTCTTATTTTAGCCTGTTACATAACACTTTGAGCCCCAAACTTCTTGCTATAAATCCCCCATTTTATCGGGTTTTTTGGTGTTTTTTTCTCCAAATACATTTTATGGGCTGATTTTGAACATATTTGTTTGTTTATATGACCCATTAAAAACATGCTCATGAAAATAGAAGGAAAGCCCTTGCTGCTTTAATGTAGCAATGCAGCAAATCCCTCCTGCAGACATTCTGCATGAACTGAATGGTCACATTGTGAGTGAGGTGCTGTGTCATCTTTCCCAAACAGGAAGGTACAAGTCTCCTCTGATAAAAAATAAATCAAGCAATGACATAGTGAGGTACATGTAGATAACAGTAACTTGTAGAATCTGTAATATATTGTGCCAGACTTTCTTACAGCTCTGTGAGCTTTGATTATTCCAAATAAAACATGGTAAGAGAATAAAACACTACAAGCTTTCAGCCAATCATGAGTAAGGGACCTATATTTCTCTAGTTTACATGTCCTTAGCCCTGAGGTGACCTTTTTCCTGATCTGTGCTTTAAACAAGAGTGGAACTTCCACGTTTTCTAGTTTATACAGGAGGCAAACCTGTTTCTTCACTTGCATTGAGGAGTATCTCAGTGTACAGAACAGCTTTCTAAAATCAGGCCTTGCCCAGCTGCCACTCTGTGGGCAGGAGCTGCTGATTCGCATGGAAGTAGTGGAAAGGAGGAACTGGTGTGTGCTGGCACCTCAAGGAGCACGGCCCAGGCAGAAGAATGTTAGTTACATACCATGTTACACAGCATGGAAACCTCTGCAGACAGCATCTAAGTCTATCTGTCTGTCCATATCCTGCTTGAGCCAGTAGCTCAAATGGATGTGTGAGCTGAGATCTGGAGGCTTCAGCTCTAAGCCACCCAGGATAAGCAGTGTTTTGTACATGGTAGATCCTGTGTCTCACTGGCAAGGACAGTGCGTGTTCCGCAGTGGCCACAGGCAGGTTACTTATGGTCCAGCAGGAGGGCTAGGTGCTGTGGCTAGCCAAAAGCCAGGCAGTGAAGCTAGGTGACAGCCCAAAAAACGTGGCAAT
Source organism: Monarcha castaneiventris obscurior (assembly GCA_026261815.1). NCBI lineage: Eukaryota > Metazoa > Chordata > Aves > Passeriformes > Monarchidae > Monarcha > Monarcha castaneiventris. The sequence continues at coordinate 1,538,890 of JAMPIT010000379.1, forward strand.
GCCAGCAGGCTCATCCTTAATCCTGCTCTCTGTCTCAGTTTCCTTTGCCGCAGCGTTGTAGTTGATGACAGGAATCGCATTGCAGCCTACGACCTTCTAGCAGACACAAAGATACATCTTAAGGCATCATCAATTAATTTTCTTCTGGTAAGTTGGCATTTTCCCTTTTGTAATAGTTATTCCCTAATTGGCTAAACAAAGATACTTGTCTTCCTCTGTTCACACTCTGTAAGCTAATGTATGAAATTATGTATAGTAGATGCTTGAATAGACATGCTTCAGATATACCCAGAGAATGCTGAGGCAAAACTTGTCAGTTCAAAGACAAGCAGAACTTTGCCTTTATTGGTAAGGTTTTGTCCAGCTTTCTTGTGCTTTCTTTTAGTTCCCCTTTCTCTTCTGCAAGTAAACTTTAAATGAAAATATTCTGGTAGCTTTTATACCTAATTTTTTATTTTCTTTTTTTATCTTCCATTTTTTATAAATCCTCAAAACCCATGTAGGAGTTTCCTGTGTCTCTTACAAAATTCAGGTAATAAATGCATTTATTTCAGGTAATAAATGCATTCATTAGTCATATAGCTTTTAGATATTTTAAATAAAAAGCCTTCACTGACCTCTTTTGGCCACACCAGGAATATACTTTTCTGGAGACTGAATTTTCTTACATGTTGTTTGTGGTTTCTATTTTAGAAACACAGAGTTTGTTAAAATCTAGAGTTCAAACCCAGCCAGTAAGAACTATTAGGACTAACAGCTGACACATGCTTTCTTCATTTAATGAGTCAGTGTGAACTAATACCTTTTACGTTGTCTGTCAGCTCCCTGCATCAATTGCTGTGCCAACAAGATCCAATCTTTACAACCAAGTGCATTGTAGAGGGTGCACTTAGCAAAAGATGGGAAGGGGGAAAAGAAGGGCTTCTGGTATATAGGCACTGATCACTAAGTCAGTGATAGCATTTCTGGGGTTGAAGACACTCGTGTGATCCCTTCCTGCAGACCAGAGAGGCAAATGGGAGCCACCTCCAATGCTGGAGACATCTGTTCTAAATAAAGCGGAAATGGGGTTCCTGAGGCCATCTGTCAAAAGAGGCTCTTACAACTTTGATAGTCTTTATCTCATAATGATGGAGACAAGCTGTTTAAACCCAGAACATACTTAGCACTAACTTTTTAGCCACTCAAGAAGTGCTGTTCAAAGCTTCAAAATGTACCCTTGTTCTGCTGCAATGGCCTGGAGCCCTGTGGATTATTACACACAGGACAGGCAAAGTGTTGGCTGCCCAGGAAAAGGGACTTTTAGCACTCTGCCTTGTAGCTTATAAAGGTTTTGGTTTTTTCCCTGCTTTTCAAACACAGGCTGAACCCCCTTAGGAGATGCTTCCAAACTAAATCGCTTTGCATAATAATGAATTTTCCTTCTGCAGTTTTTACTTACATTACTACTTGGCGCTAGCTGTCTTAATGCTTATTGGACATCATCATCTCCTTTTCAAGTAGTTCATGGATAAGTTCTGTGACTTGTACATATGTATTTTCTTATATATTTTATTAGTGTATACTTTTGTGTCTACCCACAAGCCTTTCCCATATGTACTTACCACCATGAGTGCAGCAGGACTACCACAGATTCATTTGTTCATGTCTACTTTTAGTTAAAATAAAAAATCCCATATGAGGTCTTGCTTCTTTTGAAATGAGTTCTAAATCCTGGGAGAGAAATCCTGGTATCACTGAAACCCACTCCCATGGACCTTTGAACGAGCAAGTGTTTGTGCCTGTATTTGAGAAAGTCTGGGAATTCCCCCGGGGTCCCAAAGTCTCTGCCTCCACAGTTGAGGGCTTCTACCTCGTACCTCTCTACATTCCTTGCTTCTCAGCCTTTGGGCTGGTCTTCTGTCTTTCCCTTTACCACACATATACTTATGTTTTAGTTATTTCCCTTCTGAACAACCAATATTCCCTTGACAAGGACAGAAAAATGCTATTTAACCCTGGGGCATTGAGGTGCAGGGAGTTAAAGAGATCCAAAATCTTGTGGGAGGTCCATGACAGAACATGGCTTTGGGCTCATGTCTCCCTATGCTAAAATTAGGCTTCATCCTTCCTGTTCAGGCCTGGCCCTGTTATTTATGATATTAATTGTTAATTGTGCCTTGTGCTTTTTTTTCAGCACAAGGTTTGCATTATATCAGCTGAAGAATTTTCTCCAGAATACGTGGATCCTAAAGTACAGTGCATAGCTGCTTACAGGAGTACCAGTGATGGAAGGTAACTTGCTTGGTTTTATCCTTCCTATTATCTAAGGACAACCTTGAAAGGTAGAATAAATGGTGTTTTAATTCTTTTGAGTGAAGCTTTGCTCAGTGACTCACACTGAGTGAGTGGTTTGTAGGCCACTTTTGCAAAGTAGTCTTCGTAAAGAAGCTGAAGTGTTGGTGTTCATCTAGACAGTCTTTGCACAGGATTTTTTTAGTAACAGCCTCTTCCTGCCCCGTCTGAACTACCCAGTGCTGGTGTGTGAGGAAACACTCATCTTCCACACACCATCCAGCATGACAGGTGTCCAAGCTGGAGAATCATTCCTGCTTTGGTGGCCTGAAATGCTTACTGTTCCATCTGGAGTTTTCTTCTGCATGTTACTGCTTCAGCTGTCCCAAAATGGTGTTGATTTGTCATTAGGTGTGGGAGGTGACTGCCTTTTCAGGCACAAATCCACCAGCTCAACTTGGCAGCATCCAATTACTCAACGTGGAAACCCCCACCTCACAAAGAAGCCATTCCCTTGTCTATCTCGTCGTGGGGCCCTTAGGGTAGGTGTGCCCTCATCATTCACCTCACACAGCAATGCCAGCTGATCCTTCTTCTCCATCATACTCTATAGGACCAGTAATTAGGGGACTCATATACTGCTTGGCTGAGCCAGGCTGACAGCTCTTCTCTTGCTGTGAAGATCTGAACCTGAACCTTCACTTCCCAAGTGGTCAGGTTTGGGTTCCGCAGAGCATCTGCTCTGTCCTGTTGAAGCTCTTCCCCTCTCTGTCTTTTGTTCTTTGGGACAGAGAGGAACTGTCACTGCAGCTCCCAAATTAGAGACCTCCACATTTCAGTGCCTGTTGCACTCCCCAGGATGTGCCTCGTGATGCCTACTCCTAAGGCTTTCTTCCTACTGATCTAGCAGTGGGAAGGACCTCAAAGTAAAAATAAATGTCATTTGCAGGACTTAAGAGGCAAAATGAGTTGGTGATTTGGTCTAATAGTTTTCCAGATGGTAGCTTCTAATATAATGGTTGAATTGAAATAGAAAGCAGAAAAATCTGGATAGTAAATTGGATAAAAACATGTGACTGTGCTTGGCTTCCAAGCATGCATAGCATTGAATCACAGCTTTAATTCTCCTGCTCAGAGTGTTAGCACTGAGAGCAGCTTTCTAAGACTGAAGATACTTATCCTTGCACCGAAGTTATTTTGCAAATCCAGGCATTTATATTCTGAATAAAACAGGGGAAAGGATGGGTGAAAAACATGATTCAAAATAAAACTAATGTAGAAACTTACACATTTTATTTTTGTTTTGTGTTGGGTATGTTTTAAAACTCTTGTTATAGCTGCATCATTTACTGTAGGTTTATGCTTTGCTTTTGTTTTTATCTGGAATAATTTTTGTTTTCCTGAAAGTGTTTAAGTTCAACAAGTTGAAAGATGCAAAGGCTTGGCTCAGTTTAACAGTATTATAAGTGGATGATGCACATGATTTCCCACACAGGTCTGGCAAATACATCTCAGTTCTGGCCCTGAAACATAATTCCCATTCCAGTTCTGGGCCTGTCTGCAGCAAAGATTAATCATTGTCTGTTGAGTACTTACAAGAAGTGAACAAATACAACCAGAAAAGCCCCGAAAATATTTTATCCTGCAGTCTTGGAAAATTCTTCTGTCAATCCCAGAATTAAACATGCCAAGGAAGAAATAGTTAAACACAGCACTGAATGAATAAGGATGCTTTCAAGGAGTACTGTTATTTATTTTGGCTCCAATTCTACAAATATTTGAGTATATACTTAACTTCTAAGTACTTAAGTTGTCCCATTGACTTCAGTGGGAAAACTTGCATGTTCAAAGGTTCCACCTATGTAAATATTTGTAGAAATGAGAATTCAATATTAGTGCAGATTCTGGTGAATGTAACTAACTGGATTACCTAAAATATATTTAATTTTTAACACACTCCTTAAATTTCCTCTTCCTTAGAAAATTCTTTCCACTGAAACTTAAAGTAACGGAAATTTTGTGTGAATAAAATCAGGTAATGCATTAGAAGTGCACTTTATAAGTTAAATCCATACCTCTTTTTCTCATTTACTTTATGATCATTTGCAAAGAATCCAAACAGGTACAGGGGTTATTATTGCATTATCAATTGCAATACAGTCTGATACGTTGGCTTTTCTAAGTGAGCAGCTTTTCCTGTTATGATTAAAACTTTCTCCTGGCCCCAAGGGTAATTACTGGATTCTGTGTTTAGTGCAGCATGCATTCCCTCCATTTTTGAAACTCCACCAGCAGCTTTGGTTTTGGATGCATTCAAAGATGGGAAGATTTCCGAAGTACAGGAGAATATACTCCATGATCCACTGAGTGCCACTTTACCTGCTGATTCAGTTCATGGAGTCACCTTGACACCGTTACAGGTATCTTGTATTTTGAAAACTTTGTTTCGCAAGGCACAAAAAATGTTCTCAGTAAAGTTAAATAGATGAAACACTGTAAGAGAATCAAAATTGGATGATGTGACACCATGAAAATGTTGCAAACTGAGTAAGCCACAGATGCAATATAAAGAAAGGGGGGAAAAAAACCCCAAACACCAGCTTCTTTCTGAACTACACAGCAGTCTCACAGACTGCAGGAGAATGTTAAATGTGCTTGGCAGGCAAACAGAGCATGCAGTTGTAATGCCATGTTCCTTGAAGAAATTTAACTTGCTGAGAGATGCTAAGTCCCCTCGCTTTCACTGCAGGTAGGGGGTACTTAGCACAGCTGATAAGCCCAAGAATATTTCACAAAACTACAAATACAATCTGTGATTCTGTGATTTAATACCAGAGCTGTTCTTGTTTCTCCAGAACCAGATCACCCTGAGTGGCAGAGTGCCCCACTTGGGCAGATACGTATTTGTGGTACATTTTTATCAGCCAGCACACCCGGTGTTCCCTGTGCAAGTCCGTGTGAATGCAGGACATGTGTGGTCAGGTAGGCATCTGCATTTGATCTAACCCCTTTCCCTTCTCAGCATTTTGGGATATGTAGCTGTGTTGGGTTGACCCTGGATGGACACCAGGTGCCCACTGAAGCCGCTCTGTACCTCCCCTCCTCAGCTGGACAGGGGAGAGCCAATATAACAAACGGCCTGTGGGAGGAGATAAGGACATGGAGAGATCACTCACCAGTTACCAACATGGGCAAGACAGACCTGACTTGGGGAAATGAGCTTAGTTCATTACCAGTCAAATCAGAGCAGGGTAATGAGAACTAAAGCCAAATCTTCAAACGCTTTCCTTCCACCTTTCCTTTTTTCCTGGGCTCAGCTTTACTCCCAGATTTCTTCAACTTCTCCCACTGAGTGGCACATGGGGATGGAGAATGTGGGCTGTACTCAGTTCATCACAGGTTGCCTCTTCCTTACTCCTCAGCAGGGGACTGCTCACACTCTTCCCATGCTTTAGGGTGGGATCCCTCACATGGGAGACAGTCCTCCACCAACTTCTCCAACATGAGTCATTTTCCTGGGCTGCAGCTCTTCACTAACTGCTCCAGTGTGGGTCCCTTCCATGAGGTCACGGGGCCTGCCAGGAGTCTGCTCCAGTGTGGGCTTCCCAGAGATTCACAGACCCCTTTGGGCATCCACCTGCTCTTGTGTGGGTCTCCTCCACAGGCTGCAGGTGGATCTTTGCTCCAGCACCTGGAGCACCTCGTCCCTCTCCTTCTTCACTGATCTTGGTGACTGCAGAGTTGTTTCTCTCACGTGTTCTCCCTCCTCTCTCTCTGGCCATAGCTGCTTTTGAGATGGGTTTTTTTCATGGTCAGGCCTGGCCTTGGCCAGTGTTGGATCTGTCTTGGAGCTGACTGGCATTGGCTCTGTCGGACATGGGAGAAGCTTCTGACAGCTTTTCATAGAACCTACACCCCCAGTAGCCCCCTGCAACCAAAACCTTTTCACATAAACCCAGTATATTTTTCTTCTAGGTACTTTCAGTGCTTCATTCTGCCCTCATACTTCTGGCTGTCGGGTTCAGGTGATTGCAGAAAACCGAATTGAGCTCGACATTTCTGAACCCAAAGTCTCTGTTACAGTGATGATACCGGCAAGAAGAACTCTGGTTCTGGTATGTGTATTACATAAATGTACTTGAAAATTTTATTCTCAGTTTCACCCTTCATTCAGAGATAGATGCAAAGATGAAAGCCAAAAAGGATAAATTTTTTAATGTTGTGTTTCAGATTTTTAGGATCTTCTGCACTGCTTTTGGTTTTAAGATACTCTGCACTGTTTTTATTGTGCATTGCTTGTAGCACCACAACTTTGAGGGGCATATGCAAAGTTTATTTTCCTACTTTTTGGTTAAAATCTTACAGGTTTGGAAAAAATCCAGAATGTATAATGAAGTGACATTTAAATATGTAAATGCCTTATCTTATGCCTTTTCATTTTTCTCTGAAATGTACAACTTAGCTTTCTTATTGTTTTAAGGAAAATATCTTAGTTGTTCCAGCAGACACCTACAGTTACAAAATTCTTGACAAAAAGACAGTGGACAAGTCATTTGATTTTATCAGCCAATGTGGAGGAAACAGTTTTTATATTGAGTAAGCATCACTTTCTGAAAAACTTAACATTGACAATAAACTGGAAATAATCTTACTTCTACACTGTACTAAAAAGCTGTCTTTAATCCCTATAATTGTGCTACATTAAAATGCTTTTCATGGCTTATGATGGCCCATTAAATTTCCATGAGTCATTTTTCCATGACTTTCTATTGCAAATGCAATGTAAAGGTAGGGCTTTATTGCTCACAGTACAAAAGAGGAGAATCTATGTCATCTTCCTGCCTTTGGTATTTCCATCTTTGGTATTTGGTATTTTGCTTGGCATGTCTGAACTGATACAACTAATACACACTTGCTGTGAAAACAATCTCTTACCTGCATGTTCAAAGCCATTCACCCCTAATTTAATTAAAGTCTATCCTTGCATGTGTGCTGATGTCATCCTTATGTTAAACTGTTTGAAAGACAGAACCCTAATTTACTGAACCACTGCAAAGCACTCTCATAGCAATTCCCGAGTGCCAGCACTTACGCGATTTCTATTTTAATTTCAATAGCCCAGAGCGATCATCAGCCTTCTGTAAGGACTCTGTAAGGTCACTGGTGGCTTTCTACAACAACGGGGCCCTGCCTTGTGACTGCCACAGGGCAGGTGCCACGAGCCCTACGTGCAGCCCCCTGGGAGGGCAGTGTGTGTGCAGACCCAACGTCATCGGTCGCCGCTGCAGCCGGTGCCAGACCGGCTACTATGGATTCCCATTTTGCAAGTGTAAGGACGGGCTTGCACTCCTTCAGCTGCTGAGCCAACCCCCTACTTAATCCTCTGAATTTACTGCAGATATACTGCAGCCTGACTTTCCTTTGTACAGCCTGATCCTGGGGGAGGCTGGTCAACCCATTTTAGCTTCACCGTAGCATAGTTTTTGGTTTAAGGCAGAAGAAATCCCATTCCCCTAAAGCACACATAGTTCATGGTGTGCCTTTGCATGTGTTGTCTAACCAGGTATGGTAGGCCTACAGTTAAACTGGTTAAAATCTATATTGCCACTTCTTCAGTGAAATGGATTTTTTCTGCACTGACTGCTAAATCATTTCCAAGTTGTTAATGTTTAATCCCGTTTTACACCTTCAGACCTTTCCATAAATAATCAGAGACACAGCGTTCCTAATTCCTCATACTATGATGTTAATAGTACCGGCAGATCTGTAGATTACACCAACAATCTTCAGCTGCCTTCCTAGATACTATACTTGATGTTTATAAGCATTGCTTTACAAAAGTGATGCCCTTGATGCCAAAACTACTTTTTTAATCCTTGTCAGTTTTGGCAAGGGATAAATAATGTGTGTGGTGAAGTTAAGCAACCAATCCATGGAAGAGAGCCAAGCACTAAACCTGCTCTTTGAAACTATTGTTGCAGTCAGATAGTTGGTTTCTATGACCCTGAACTTTAAACTAGTGAGAGAAAAGAGTCATGTCTTCTATACATAAAGGTTGTGTGTATTTGTTGCATATTCAATAAGAGTTGATTGTTGTGAGATGAGATGTGATTGATTTCTAGAACAATTTCTTTGATCTAGTATGCAACTGCGGGCAGCGTCTTTGTGATGACATGACTGGTAAATGCATTTGCCCTCCACGAACTGTGAAGCCAAAATGTGAAGTGTGTGAGAAATACTACTTCAGCTACCATCCCCTTGCTGGCTGCAAGAGCTGTAACTGCTCAGAAAAAGGAGTTGTTGATGTGGCAAACCCAGAATGTGATAAAACCAGTGGACAATGCAAGTAAGTTTGGGTTATGTGCATTATAGACAATGCACGAAGGGTTTGCTTCAAAGCTCTTTTCAGGTGTTTGGAGAGGGTATGGGAAACTTAGGGCATTCAGTCTTCAGTGTGAGCAAAGTGGATTTTATCCATTGTGAACAGTTGTAAACTAACCCAAGCTTTGTGGACGACTGAGTTCCCTGTAATTATTCATATGCTCGCAATTCCCCATTTTTCTGTTAGCAGGTGCTTGCCTTGAGTAATGCACAGGCACATTTTCCAGCTATAAATCTTCTTCCAGCTCTGCTTACCTATATTCAACATCCATATTCTACACCTTGGAGTACAGAGAGAGTAGTTCTGCTCTGCAAGCACGGAATAGCTGTAGAAGTTTAATTCTATTGTGAGCATTTTTATCCTTCAAAGTCAAATCCATTCAGTTCCATGGCCATTTAAAATGTCACACTATGCAAAATCTGAGAGCAATACTAACCTGCTGCTTTTTCTCTGTGGAAATCATTAAGTTGTGTCATAGCCATGCAATCCCTTCAAATACCCACCTGCCTGTTGTTTTATTTCCCCTTCCTTGCTCCATTCCTGCCTCCCTTATTGACTCTCCTCTGTGTGTGTTCATACAGGTGCAAACCAGGAATAAAAGGACGTCGGTGTGATCAGTGTGCTCCTGGAACTTACGGTTTCCCTAACTGTGTGCCATGTAGCTGTAACAGAGATGGAACAGAACCGGGTGTTTGCGATCCCCACACAGGAGTTTGTCTTTGCAAGGTCAGATAAATGAATTTACTTCTGCATTCACAAGCATCGTTTGCTTGTCAGTGACTATTTCACATATAATGGGGTGAATAAAGTGAGTTTATAATTTAAGTTTTCAGGAAAAATTAAATGCAGCTGTACAAAGCCATCACACTTCGCAGTAAGTGCATGGATTATCATGGTAGCATTAAATACCATTTTTAATGGCTTCAATATCTGTCAGTTGTACAGGTGGTCTTAGGTTTTGCAGGATGTTAGAGAGCTGCAGAGTAGATGTCCCCTGATTCACTGAAGCAGCCTGTATCCTGCATGGGTCCGCTTTGTCCATCTGTGTCTTGCCTTTTGGATGTTAACCAAGTCCCATGCTTTTTTTAGCCATATTATGTCAGTTGACATTTTACCACATCATTATAGCTAGGAAATCTTCTTTTGTTCTGATCTGCATAATTAAATGTGATAAACGTGAACTTTTGCAAGTGACCTTTTATATTGTGGGTTTGCAAAAGCCAGCAGGAGGGTTTTGGCGAGGAAGTTACCAGCTGTCTCTGACTAATATTTATTACTCAGTGGTTCACATTATAAACTGGAAAGACAGCTCACAAGATAGCCTCCAAGATAGTTTTATTTGCATTTGGAATACAGTCTATCCAGACAGTCACACATGTTCATTCATTTGTTTCTATACATTTAAATAAATATTCTTTCATAAGGTTCGTTTCATGTGCAGGAGGTTTTGGGGACCTCAGCAAAGCAAAAAGAAAAGCACTGAAATGTCTTTGAACTCTGCCTTACAGGAAAATGTTGAAGGTGCAGCATGTGACACTTGCCGACCAGGATCTTTTTATCTGGACCCTTCCAACCCCAGGGGATGCACACCTTGCTTTTGTTTTGGAGCAACCAGCAGCTGTCGCAGCACAGATCATCGTAGAACCAAGGTGTACCAAAAATTTTTTTTCTTTTCTGTCATGAACTTACACTTGTTCCATTAAGGAAATTCCAGATTTCTTCCAAAGTTGAAAATATATTTTATTAGTTTCTAAGGATGAAAAATATTCTCCAAGCAATTCTCCAAGTGAAGATTTAGTGCAGCCTTCTTAAGATTAGGTGTAGTCTGAAAGTGCTGTTCACTTTTCACCTGTTTGTTTGCAAGTCACTAGTTGGACTGAAGTTGAGTGGGCCTTTATCTTGGTTGCTTTATCTTCAAACTCTGTGTCAGTGATCTCCTTCAAGATGGTTTGATAAGCACATATCATTTTACATGTCTATGTTATAGATGCATTCTTAAGAATTGTGACAGATTTCTACAGAGACTGTAAAAATTGTCTTTCTTCCCTCCCTATAAGAGACATGACATCAAGTGTGAGGAACAAAGATTTTTAGTAGCATAAATGAACAGTAAAATGGCTGAAGACTGAAAAAAATGCAAGAGAAAGGAAAGGAAAAGAGAAGAGAGCTAGAATGGTGGATGAGGAGTTTAGTTAAGGTTTAGACAGACTAGATGCAGTCCAGATTGTGCCCTTTTCTGTTTCCAAACAAGAGGTGAAAATGCAGTCTAAGTGAAATCAGTAGAAAATTTCCTCTAGTCATTACTCGTTCTCACCAAAAACAGTTTATGAAAACATGTCTATCTTTTTGTTTTATTGCTCTGGCCAGTCAAGGGCAACACACTAGAATCCAGAACTGTTCTGATACATACACATTATGCTCTCTTTCCTCCAGCATAATGATAAATTAAAAGAGGCATGGTCTTCCATGAAACAACAGCCATAAACATAAAATATGCATTAAAGAGCCAGAACATTAGGCTACATTGCCTGCTACTCCAAAATGCCATGCCATGTCCCCTCCCTAACAGTTAACCTTGGTCCAGACTCTTGTCTTTTAGGTTAGTGCCCTGAGTTTGGTTTTGGAATTGACTTAAAAAAGCATCTCCAGATTATATCCTTGGGTTTGTGTGCACAATTCCTAGTCACCCCCAAAAGGCTATGTCTTCATGTGGCTGAGATGGAATTTAGTTTCCAGGTGACAAACCAAATGCCTGCATCCCAAGTAGCTCTGGCACATCTTTACATTTACACTCTCCTTTGAGGTCCATGCAACATTCATTGTGCAGAGCTTTAGGCTGGCTCTGAAGGGATCTCATGCTCAGGGAATTACAGAGGCTAAACAATTTCTTCTCATGGCTTGGTGCTGGTAAAGTTTAATAAAGGATGAAACGAACTTTTATTTCCTTTATGTATTTTTCATTAGTTTGTGGACATGAGGAACTGGCGCTTGGAGGCAGTAGATGAAAATATTGACATTCCAGTCACTTTCAATCCAGTCAGTAATAGTGTGGTGGCTGATGTTCAAGAATTGCCTGCTTCTGTGCAGAATTTGTACTGGAAAGCACCACCATCCTACCTGGGAGAGAAGGTAAATGCCGCCTAACTCATCTGTTTTAATAACATGCAATCATTTTTTTGCCAACATGGTTGATAAAGAGTCTCACTGTTTTTCTTAGGTAAGTTTCTTTCTTCCCTTGTGTTTCTCACCTGTTATGCCAGGAATCAAAACATTTTACTTCTGAGTACAGTGTTGCAATTAACCAATAACACAGAACTAATCATATTGCTTGGTGCCAGACAGGTCTTTATGTGAACAGCATGATCAAGAGCTCAATGGCTCAAATGGCTCAAGGAGCTGGTACCTTCAGCTGCTTTTCTGAAGCCCAGAACATGTAGAACTTGCCAATGTGGCTGCTGTGAAACCCAGAACGCAGAGGACTTGTCAGTTCTTTAGATTGTCTAGAGTATGTCCTGGGCAGATTAACGAAAGAGTAAAAGCTGATTATGTCTCAGTAGCACACAAAAAAACCCCAACCTTTTGCTTTTGATATATTTCTTGGGAAGAGCATCAACTGGTTATTACCCTTTGTGTTCTTTGGGCTGCCTGCTGCTCTCTCACTCATGTAAGGGAGCAGTCTCCTGCCCATGGTTAATACCATCAGCATCTCAGCCTGAGGATCACACTGACCAGGGGACTTGGACAATGGTGACTTCCAGGCCCAGAGCCCCCCTCTTTGGAACTCTGACAGTGCAAATACTTACCAGTTAGTTGCAGGACACACAGGCTTTTCAGATGGAATCCTGGTGAGACACAAGAGAAAACAAATGGTGTAGACACCAAGGCATGAAAGATGGTACAGTTTTTTAAGTTTCTCCTAGTACTCATTTTAAAGACTAGAGCAGTATTTTTCCTCCTGCTCTCCTATATATCTCAGGTGAACAGCACATTTAGTTAGGGTGCTTTTTGTCGATGTTATAAAGGTTCTTGTTTCAGTGACTACAAATTATTTTTGGAGGAAATTTCATGTTAAAGCATACATTATCACCTGCAGTGTTAAAACAAAGGTGCTTTTGTTGTTCCATAACAAGATATAAAGCAGGCAATAACCCTTTTTAAACACAGCTATTAAGATCAGTGCTATGAGTTTTATGTTGCATGTCACAGTATCTACCTAGGCCTGCCATGACTTGCTTTTATTTACAATGACAACACTGCAAATAAAATAGTCCTAATTTGGGTCCTGCTTTTGCTGTACACTGTGTGTGAGTGTATATTTTAGCACAGGCAGTACTGCAGTAATGAATGTCCCACCAAAATGCTATCTAGCTGTGAGTTTACAAGTTCATAAATTTACTGATTATTCATGTTATTGTGTTTTGAAAATGTCAGGGTTTGGTCTGCTTCCAGTGATAGCATCTCTTTTGGAAAATATGAACAAGATCACTTCAGCTATTTTTCATTATGATGAGGGTATAAATACTGTTTTCCATTAACTGAAACCTTTTAACTGGTTCCACTGGAACATTTATATTTAGCAGAGTGTATTTTCTTTCCTCTTTCTGTCTTTTGTTTACAAAGTTAAAAGGGAACCAAATGTAAAATGTATAGCAGTACAGGAGCTAAGAGTAATTGAGAAATTCAAATCATGTCGTCCCCATTTTCTTTTATGTTTTAACATTCTTTTTAATGGACCACTCTTGACATTAGAAAATAAATACTCTGCATACAAAATACAGAGGTTTGTTTGTAACACCAATATTGTGCTATTAAAAAAAAACATTGAAAAAGAAGTAATTTAACAGCCTCTCAAATGGTGCTGTTCTGAAACATGTTAAACAGGAAATCAACTCTAATTTGAATTTTCTTATGTTTTTGTAAAAGAATTTTATTTTTACATGGTGGTTTGATTGTGTTGGCAAACTATAACCAATGTTCCAAATGATGCTTTTGGAAATGCAATTGGCTAAGGAGAGTAGCATTAATTATGGACCTGTGATCCAAAGAACAAATTTAGTGTTGAGATGTCAGTATTTTGTTTGTAATTCATCAGAGATATGGAAAGGGGTAGATTGAAGGTGGTGCTTACCTGTAGAGCAGCAGAACCTGACAAAGCAGTTCTTCCATGGCAAAACCAAGGATAAGATGTAAGGGCAAATGCCTAGGGGTGCAAACCAAAATAGGATATCCATGGCAAAACGCCTGATTTCACTTAGTACCCACAAACCTTCCCTCGAGTCTCTTCTTGGAACAAAAACTATCTAGGCTGTGCCTGGAGCTTCCTTTGCTCCCAGTTTTTTACTGAGTCACCCACACAGCACCAGGGAAGTGCAGTGTTTGTTGGGTGATTCAAACACACTTGTCTGTGTTTGTTCTGGGCAGCAGCCCTGTGTTTGGTTGGGTTTGAGGCTGCCTGTGGTCACCTCTAGTTGAGCCAAAAGAAGTGTGATTTCAGCTCACCCTGCAGCCACAGCCTGCTTACAACAGAGCTGATACCAGTAGAAATCCTGTCCTAGAAGTGGAGCAAACATTTCCTGATTGTGTTCGTGTCTTCAGTAAGTTTAGAAAATGCTGGCCTATGAAACCCACCTTTAAACATGCTTAGTCTGAACTCTTTTTATCCATGGCTATTTGTTAGGTTTACCACCACTTTCACTGTCAGTCTTATGTCTGCTCTTGATGCACCAAATCTGTTCTCTACAGTCGGGGGAAAAACAATGTTCATGTGGACATGTGATTTCTCCATGACACAGGTGGTGTGAACCCAAGTATGAAAAAAACCCATGATGCAGGTAACCTTCCAGAGAACAGTATCTGCTCAAAAAGTTATATCAGATACACACAGTGAACAAAATAGAAAGTAATTTCTTACAAACAACAGTATTTTTGTATTTTTTCTAAAGAACAAAGAGCAAGTGTGAGTGCTGGAAGATGAGATAAACTGGAATACAAATTTATATTATTATCAAGCAATAGTGCAGTAAAGTATCTCTGGTCTTGTGCATTTTGTTACAGCTTTCTTCATATGGTGGCTTCCTAAGTTACCAAGTGAAATCTTTTGGCTTACCTAGTGAGGGCATGGTTCTTCTGGATAAGAAGCCTGATATACGACTAACAGTAAGCTTTGAAATACTATTTTTTCTTACAAGCAACACAAATACCGTGATTTTTTTATGTTACTTAACAACTATGGCAAATTTTGCTCTTATAGTGTACTTAACTATTAAAACAACTTGCTGTGTTTCTGTAGAAGTGATTTTACTGCATTTTGCTTAAAGCCAGCAGCACATCTGTCTCTGTTGCCAAAGTAACATATTGTTAAGCATAACTGATTTGAGCAAGTAAAAAGATAAAACAGGATTTTCTCTGTAGGAATATGCCTGTGGAAAAAAAATTAATGAGTGCATTGCACACTTGTCAACAAGTATGGGCTCATCTCTGCAAAAGATGCCCTGGATTTCATGTGTAATTAATCTCATTTTCTGTGAGAATTTTTTTCGGCATAAAACTAAGCACAATTGTAAGGCTTCAAGGGACTGAAATAAAAAAGCAATTTAGGTTAACGTTTTTTTAATTTAACCACTTTAGGGCCAAAATTGAAATCCTTAACTGTTTGTTGAAATTCTCAAGGGGGAGTTTTGTTTCCTCTAACGATCAGAAGTACTAATTCAATATTCTAGGATTCTTACTGGGAAACATACCTCATAAACTACTAGTAATACCCATAGTTGCTTGTGCACCAGGATGCAAAGGAGAGTGTTTCAAAATGCAAAACCACTTTTATTCTAAAGTAATAACTAGTTCCTGTGAAAATTGATCAGCATGCATTTGATTCTCTTGGTGCTTTACTTGAAAACAAGGTTGTTAATAGGCAAAACCAGAGAAAATTTTGCTGGCTCTAGACCACTTTCCTGAGAAAAAGAGGTACAGTTTTCTTAGTATTACTTAGTTTTAATCCCCCAAAGAAGGGGATTGATGTGCTTCACCAAATTTTATTGCATCTGAACACTTTCCTGTAACAAGCAGTGAAACAGCAATGTTACATCCTCTTTCTCACATAGGGCCATCAAATGGAAGTTGTTTATATGGATCCCAACAACCCACTCCCTGATCGTCAATATTATGGCCGAGTGCAACTGGTTGAGGTAAGAACTGAAAAGGGAATGACCTTCTCTTTTCTTCCCAGAGTCACATAAAAATACACACATGCAGAATATGTGCAGAAATCCCAAATGCTTGGTAACGGTGATGAGTGTAAATGTAAACATTGTAAACCTTAAATACATACAAAGAACCTTAAATACACACAAAGACCTTAAATAAATACAAAGAACATTTTTTATCTCTCTTTACTGCCACGTTGAACCTGGGTTCTGGTTCGTGACACCTAATTTTAGCCCCTCTGAGTTAGGCATCTTGTCCAGTGTAGCCCTTAGCACTCCCTCCAGGGCTGGTGCAGCAATGCTGAATCAGTCCTCAATAGGAAGTGATTCATTGCAGCTGCAGACTGTACTTAATAGGGATGGAATGAATTGTTACCTGTTTTCCTTGGTGTCTAGGTACCTAGTTTAGAATGGGGTGTCCAACATTCGGATAGGTGAATTTAGCAGGGATTGTTCCTGTATTAAATCTGTGCTCAGAAGGTCAGTTGGGGTTATTTCATATGCGGGCAAAAAAGATGTTTCTTCAAGCCAAATTCCGTTTTCAACAATGCTGTGTTTATTAGCAGCCCTGAAAGACTGGGTTTCTAGGACTTCACTTACTCTTAAAAATACAAGCATTTTCCTTCACTCTTTTATGATTTGGTGGGTGATACCTCACAGAAATTTGGATGACCGAAGAAGAGCCTACAGGCTTCTTCACTTTTCAATACCTCAAAGGCATACTTACCTTGCGCAGTAAAAGCTACGTCCCTTTCTTTATGCTCATTGTTCTTTTTTCCACCCACCCTGTGTCTATTCTCCTGAAGTCTCTTTCACCACACCAACTGGCACTAGACCAGTCTGTTCTGTGGGTGTTTTCTCCCTTTTTCTGTCCTCTGGTCTTCTTTGAAGCTACACTTTTTACGAAGCTGCAGCACTGTGCTCGTTTTGTTCCCTCAACGTGCAGGGCAACTTCAGGCACGCCAGCAGCGGTAACGCAGTGTCCCGAGAAGAGCTGCTGATGCTGCTGTCCAGGCTGGATGGTTTGCGCATCCGAGCCCTTTACTTCACGGAGACCCAGCGCCTGACGCTCGGGGAGGTCGGGCTGGAGGAAGCCACGAGCGAGGGCAGCGGCAGCGTCGCGTACGGTGTGGAGACGTGCTCCTGCCCGCCGCAGTACGCCGGGGACTCCTGCCAGGTGGGAAACGTTCTCCTCCACGCCGTGCCATTGTCTTGTGCCTGCAGCTATGCATACTGGGTTAGTTAGAGGAGCAGGGTGGTTATTAAAGTCATTAAACGTGCTCCTCGTAAGCCTGTGCACTTCCAATGGCTCGAGTGCTCTCAGCATCTAAGAAGCACTGTAGGGTTATTCTACTCATGATTGCTTCTATGGAGCTGCGAATGTCATTTTGCATGTGTAAGGCACTATAGTGAGTAATTCTGTGATGCCCGCTGAGAGGCCGAATAATCTCTTACTTTAATGGAGAGAAGGTCAGAATTGACTTACTCAAAGTCTGTGAGACCATACACAGTAGAGAAGATTCCTGGTGTTTCCTATTTTAGCAGGGTCCAAGGGAAGTAGCCTGAATCCAGATAATTCAGGATACTATTTGTATAGAAAAACATGTGAAATCTGAAATTAACATGCAAAAAATATTTGGAGATATGTTTATGAAAAGTAGTGTAGGCTTTGCAAAGTAATAGTATTAGCTGAAAACTGGCAATACAGCAGTATATCCTGTCCCTGATGCAGTTCCTGTAGCTGTAATTCTTTTGGTTGTCACTTTGCTTAGCTTAGAGCTTGGCTGTTGCCATGTGTAAGCACCCAATGCAGCAGAATAAAGCACCAGAGAGATAAGCAGTGCACAAAATATGAGGAATTGCTCTCAGAAAATGGTTGAGTGTTACCATAAAGTAGCAATTGCTGTACTAACCTTGCAAAAGCTTTTTGAATTGAGAATGAATGAATAATATCTCGGCTGGAGCAGCTGCAGAGAGACTGAACAAAAACATGTATGGCTGGCCTACATTTCATGTGTGCATCCACTGCTCAGAAGAGCTAATTCATCATCTGCAGAATAACCATTTTGGAAATATTTTTGATTTTTTCACACTTTTGTTGCTCTGTGCCACCCAAAAATTGATGAGCATTGACTGAAAAGTCTACTGCCATCCCATAGCTTTCAACATACTGCCTTGGTTAAACTAAGTTTAGCAGGTTTTTTAATGAAACCTGGTGAAAATAAAAAGCCAAAGGAAGTGATCAAGACATTCACAGGGTAGTTCGTAAGCCCCGTATGTTTATGCAGCATTACTCAGGTAGTGATTTACTGCTCTAATCACCAAGCTCTGTCTGGCTGCCTTAGGTGGGGAGGAGGTGATGCCTGCCACACCCTGGCTTAGGTATATATTGAGCTGCAGGAACTGCGGGGTTACTTGTTAACCTCAGGAGCAGTACTGTGTGCTGAGCGACTTGACTCATGGATAAAGTTTAAAGGTGGGGCCCATCACGGCACACAACCTCATTAATCTGAGTCAGGAGCTGGAGGAGAAGGGGGCGTAATAAGAGAAGGAACAGTGAGCACCGAAGGGAGAGCAGCGAATGTTCACAGAGGAGCCAAAGTGAAAGGATGGCCCAAGCACAGAGGCCAAGAGGATGGCTGGTTGTCACTTTAGTGTCCCTTGGGTGTTGTTTAGCACAAGATATGCAGCAGAGGCTCTCCTATCCCCACCTTCGGGAGAGGAGTCAGTGGCAACAAGTTCAAATGGATTTTTATCCGAGAGAGGTAATTTGCTTTTTTTTCCTTCCTCACTTCCTTCTTTCACTTTGTTTTTAAATGAACTAATTTGGTAACAACTTATACATTACTTTATATAGAAGTAATGAGAATGTCAATCTAATGTCTCAAAGTACTTTACTAACAAAAGTGTGTACAAGAGGTTTCTTTTAAATTGCTGTTTACTTGAAAATAATGATCCTAAAAAGCACTTGAAAGTGCCTAGAGCTTTATCTTCATGTGGAATACATTTATCATTTGTGTGGAATCACAAATGCTGCTTCAAAAACAAAGTGCCCACGTACTCCAAATGTATCATTTTAAAGACAGCATAAATAGAAAAACAAAAGGCTGTACAGACTTTTTTTCCAAATGCAATTAAATGTATTTTTAAAATGTGTGATTTATTTTTCACTCCAAAAGGAGACTTTAAGTGAGTAAAATTTATATGCATTAGAGCATATATTTTACTTACTCATGCTGTTTAATGTATTCCAGGCCCTGGTTTCTTCTGAAGCTGTGTATATTGGCTCCCTGTTAATTCAGGGGAAATATTCACCCTTTAAAAAATGTACCTGAAAAACTTCAGCCATCTATTAATTTAGTCCTTGCTCACAGTGAAGTCAGTATTCAAAGCTGTTGATGATATTAGTATTCTGCATACTTCTTTTTTTTTTTTTTTTCAATTATCCTACCTGTAGAGAAGGCAAAAGTGCCAGTAGCGATTGTTGTTTCAACAGCAGTAACTCATTCCATTTGGGATCTGCCTTGTGAAAGATTAATATTTTTCCCCTCTGGTAGTTCTATCATTGAAAAACTCTCTGGTTAATCCTGCTTCTGCATAAATATTTATACCTCCAGCTACTGGAATGTGATTTGTGACACCATCCCACGGACCCTTTGTTCTTCAGATTGGTCCCATCAGTCTTGGTGGTGCACTTAACTATGAGAAAAGATTTATGGCTTTAGAGTTCAACTGTCTCTTGTTTTCTGCTTGTCGTTGGGGCCAGCCCCTGCCCGTGAGGCAGAGGCAAGGCATAGGTGCAGCTCACAAGAACACTGCCGGAGGCAGGAACCTGGGAGGTGCTGGCTTCGTGGGGAGCACAGCTTTCTCCCTGCTTCTGTGCAGCCTCTGGTCTTCCTTGCACCACACCAGCTTAGTTCCTAGCGAAAAAGTGCTGCAGAATAGAAAGGATAGACTTATGTGCATCATTTTTAGTGTGGTTGGTACGCCAGGAGTATTCCAGAAGAAGGTGGGTGTGAATTTCTGATCTGTATGCCGGAGGGCTTCATGCCCAGGAGGAATTCCTTGTGCTTTCCCTGCCCATGCCAAGCAAAAACCTGGTTTTAACATACTAGTTACTACCTCCCTGCTGTAAGCAAACAAACTTGATGTCTCTTACTTCATTCATAATGTCCCTCTGTTTAAATCCAGCTGTGATCTGACAGGCTGTGCTCCTGCTCCTGTGCCCTCAATAGTTGGAACATTCTTCTCATGCTTCCCGGGCTCCAGGGCAAGCCTGTACTTAGAAATTAGACCACTATATGTTCTGTTACATCACCTAGCTATGTCTAGGTGTGGCTTTAGCTCCTGGTAGACTAAACTGTGGAAGTCGCGATGAAAGTATGTAAAAGGTATCCAGAATTATTTCCAAGGAATACACCGTAGTGAAATTAATATCAAGATATAACCACTAATTAGTAAGTGAGATTCCCAGATGTTCTTCTTTGGATTCACACTACAGTGTTCTCATACTCAAATATTTTTCTGTGGTTTAGAAATCATACTCTACACTTTTGTATATAGCCAGGGGAAACCTATTTTGCTCTGAGGTTAGAGTCAAAATGAATCATTACTACCAAAGTGTGTAAAGCACAGGGTTCAGATGAAATTTGTTCATCTCCATTCATTACTATTTAATGCATTAAAAAACATAAATAACATTATGAGCTTAAGAGAGCTTGGAGGCAAATGTTCACCTTCACTACTCCTTGGAAATGGACAACATTTTCAAAATACACTTCTCATAATATGTAAAGCTTTCCACCAATGCTCACCAATTTTTTTCTTTCTGCTTGCTGTCCAGGAGTGCAGCATTGGATTTTATCGTGAGAATAAGGGATTATTTGCTGGACGCTGTGTGCCCTGCAACTGCAATGGAAATTCAAATAGATGTCAAGATGGTACTGGAAAATGTATTGTAAGTAATCAGTAACATTCAAGAAATTAATGGGAAGAAAAGGAGAAAAAACCATTTATCTTACTGCAGTATGGACCATACAGTATTGTTAAATTCCAAACATATAAGAATAATCCTTGTATGCCTCATTCATAACAATTTTATGTTGTTAATGAGCATAAGATGCATACACTTAAATGTACATTTAATGTAACTGTGGTCGATTGGAATAATTTGTGTCCTTGTCTTCATTTTTTCTTCCCCCTGTAATTTTTGTTAGCTCCTGGTACAAAAAAGTCACCAAACTTGTACATGAAGAAATGTTTGTAGTTATTTATAATAAATATGGGTCTTATCCTGGCATCTGCAGTCCTGAGCTTTTTACAAGTGTTTGTATAATACTGACAAACAGCACATTCATGCATAGCATAGTCTTTGCAGAATGTCTTGTTTAAATCAGCTTCAGTGCATCTCCACTAATCATAGTGTACAGCTAGATGGGTTAAAAAATATTGAATGAAGTGAAATAAAAGTAATAGAAGTTAGATTAATTAGAAAATTTCAGCTGTTTCAGATTTTGCTCCCTGGCACCCTGTATTAAACCCAAAGCAGCCCCATGGGAGTGGATCAGCCCTCAATAATGGAAGTGTGACACTTGGCTGACTGCTTCTCCAGTTTATATCCATGATGCCTCTTTGAATAGTTTGTCTTGAAAAATTGTCCCTTAAAAACTTTTGACTAATTTTTCATGTGCTGTGTAAACAAGAACCTTGCCAACATCTTTCATGGTCTGTCTTTTCTGTTACTTCTTCCTTGTTCGCAGTGCATCCATTCTGCCTGCGGTGCATTCCTGTGCCTTATGTCATCCTCCCCGACTTTGTTTCAACCAACCGTGCTGCTTTAATGGAAACTATAAACCAATTCAGCACATTCTGGGAGATGACTTACAGGCTGCCGCTTTGGAGGGGCAGGGCAGGCCGTGACAGGAAAGTGCTGCAGCACAGCAAGAAAGATCAGGAAGTTTCATTTCAGATTAGAATTATGAAAGCAAATTTTACTTTCACCTCATGAAGTATGCGATCTAGGTTTTTTTTATCCTGCCCTTCTCACAGCTGGATTAACTTTCAGAGATAGAGTTAAATCAGCCCTTGGTCCTGGGACAAGATTTAGGGCAAGCAAAGTCATCCAGAATGATGTGGTGAAAAATGAAAGCCCTGAGGGCCTTTATTTCCATCATGAACCTCTGCCTAACCAAGAGCAGTCTGTCTCTCTGTAGAGGAGCCATGAGACAGAAACCTGACGTGGTGCAGAGAAGACAAGGAGGCTTCCCACTGCAGAGCCATCAAGTTCCGCATCCAAAGTGCAAAGCTTGTTCTCTTGGCTTCCTGCTCCTCACCTGGAGCCCCAGATGCGAGTACCTGCATTTGTCAGTGTCTCTCCAGCAACAGTCTCCAGAGGAGGCTTTGTGAGGGAGGCTGAGCCCAGGCTGGCTCCTTCCCCTGTGGCAGCAGCACAGCCCTCCCTGGCTCAGGCAGTCGCTCTCCCGCTGCTGCGTGCTGGGGAAGGAGAGGAGTGCACTGCCGTGCTGCTGGAAGCAGGGGACAGTGGAGGGCTGAAGGAGGTGGAGGAGGCTGGACCTGGTTCGCACGTGTAAGCAGAAGGCATCTCTGTGCCATTAATCAGGCTTTGTGTCCTCGTGGTCCCTGCCCTTCCTCCTGGAAGGCGCGTTCCCTCGGCAGCAGCGTGGTGCCGAGACTTGCTGATCCCATGGCATGTTGCTTCATGTCACGTAGCCCCATGTGCTTGACGTAACCTCAGTGGTTCTGCTGTGGCCCTGACACACTCTACTCTGACTTCCATGTATGGGTGCATGTGGAGTCTGCTGGAAGTTTTCCTTTAGGATTTGCAATACTTGATGGTTTGGAGATGCTGTGACTCCAGTGGTGTCTCTGACCCTGTAAAACTTGAAGGAAGACCCATGAGGGAGTTGCTGCTCTGGCTTCATTGCACTGTGCCTAGGGAGCTCCATGAAGCTAGAGGAGCAACATGGCTCATTTAGAGTGGCTTATATGTGAAATACCTGAAATATTCTTTGCAATTACAGAATTGCTTCAGTTTCTATAGATAGAGTGAACAAAACAAAAAGCCAGGATATAAACTTGGGGGGCATGGGAGGAAGTTGCTCTAAGATGAACCCAACACATGTATTTTAAATACATCTCTTTTACTCTTTCTGCAGTTGAATTTATTATTCAGGGTTATAAAAATTGACAGTAGTTTTTCAGAAACAGTCTGAATTTTCCATTAGGTTTCTGCAGGAACATACGCACCAGCTTTTATAGAGGCCTCATTTTAAAATGGTTTCTTTTGCAAACATAGTGCCTGTGTGATACTTGGTGTCAGATGGCTCACGTGAGGGCTGGAGCTTCTCCTGTTCTCTCCCAGAACCTTTTATCAGTGAGCCACAGATTTAATTCCTTAACCAAAATGAAAACAAATTAGGGCTTACTACCTGAGGGAAGAGCTCGTGGTTGAGGGAATCTGGTGTGAAGAAATGTGAAGGAGAATGGAGTTTTAGAGAAGATGGGAGAGACAGAACTATTTCTCATTTGTAGGGGAGAATGCCCTCTTCTGCCACGCATGGTCATAGGGTCTTCAAACATAGCCCTGAGCCATCAAGGTCCCTGAAGTGAAAGCACAGTTTGCTCAGTGACTGCTTCCAGCCAATTTCCCACTTTCTTTTTTCCATCTTTTGCTTTGTTAATAAGCCTTCAGCTCTGTGGGACATTTGATCAGTCTGTTGCACAGAAGGCAAACAGCTGTAGAACTTGGGAGTGTGAATGCCTCTTGACTGTTGGTCATTTGGAATTTTTATTACAGCTGCTTACGTATTTTTATGCTTCTTATGTATTTGAACAACTTCTATTTTAAATTAGCAATGCTTTAGGTAATGCAAAGGCAACTTCCTCATTCTGTCCACATAAAATATAAATGTATGACAAGTAGCACTAGAATTAAGACTGTTTCTAAACCAAGATGCAATCCCCAACAATTTTATCATGGAAAAAGTGGCTCAGATGCATCAGTCTCAGTTGTATTCTTAGCTTTTGCTTTCCATCATTTATTCCGGTTATTACAGTAAAATACAAGTAACACATACACTGGAGAAACTACATGAAACTCAATTCTGATCTGAATGTACTAAGAGAAACAATTTTTGTATTTATTTAATGAGATTTTTAAAGGAATGTACTTGGGCTTAATTGATTGCATATTTTTAGATTGTATCTGCTTTCTAATTAGCGTTAAGATGCAAAATTTAAAGTTTTATATAAACATAGTGATTTTTAATGGTAATATCAAGACAGAGAGAGTGCATTAATGGAATGCGCCTTTACTCGCTGTGCATCTGATTGAGCTTCTTTAAAAATATGTTGAGTTCAACTTGTTTATCTGTTGCTTTTCCACAAGAGGGAGGAAATTGCTCTTTCTACAGTTAGAAAATTGACTGAAACTGCTCTATCCTGGTTGTGAAGGCAGTTTGGCAATAAAGGCTGGATTATGTGGAAGGAAAAGAGCATATTCTCTGAGTAAATTCGCTGCGTTTTTTTAAATAACAGTAAAGCCACATTGAATGATACAGCACTGCTAACCGTCCTGCTTGTTTCCTTTTCAAGGGCTGTCAGTATAATACTGCTGGGGAGAAATGTGAGCACTGCAAAGATGGTTATTTTGGAGATGCCACTCGAGGTTCCTGCCGGGAGTGCCCTTGCCCCTATACAAACAGGTACAGTAAAAGCTTGTAAGAACAGTCAGGCAGGGAAGGGAAGAAGAAAAAAGGAAAAAAAAAAAAAAGAGAGAAAAAGGTGCCCAAAGCCCAAACTGTGCTACCATAGAAATATAATGATCTTCTTCTCTGTTCTCATATTGAGAGCTTGGTGGTCTCACTCCACCTTAGTGGAGTCTCTCTTAGTCTCACAGCATTGCCTGTTTTAATAAGCTGAGTATTTCAATCCTCATTCAGATCCTGAACTTCAGAGGCACACTACTCATAGCCTTGGGGACCCCCAGGCAGTAATAGTGGGCTTATTTTCGAAACCACCAGCACTTCCTTCATAGTGGAAATACAGGATGGAGGTCTTTTCCCTTACACTGGGCATATCCAGAATCTTTCTTTTTTACTGGAATGTAAGATGTTTAACACCATTACTCTGGCTTGGAGATAAGAGGCAACAATGAAACAAGCCTTTTATAGAAATTCAGAAAAATTAGTAAGATACAAAAATGATATAAAAACATTTAAGGTCTTAAGCACTTATCTAGAACTCTAAAAGCGTATTTCCTGTGAAAGCTCTGTTTGAAGTGCAAACATACTGAGATGGAAAGTGAAAAAGTGAAACTTCCTTGGATCTAATAATGTTGCCAGGCTTTTAAAATTGGGCAATCATTGCATTTTAAATGCATGGTATGTTTAGCCAGATTGCCATCATTGGTCAGTTCTGATTCACATGGTGAATCAAATCAAATTTAAAAAAAAAAAACCAAAAAACCTAAAAACAAGCCCCTAAGCTATAAATTGCTAAAAGCACCACATAGTATTTGCCAGGTGCATTAGCACACACCAAGTAACCTTAAGTAAGAGATTTACACCATCAGACAATAGACAGGTTTATCACTTACCAGAGAAAACTCTGATAGATCTGGTTTTGACAGTCTCTTCTGCAGGTGCTTGCCTGAGGCTGACTGAACATGCTTTTAGTCATTGTTGGCTTTCAGAGTTCTGAAATATCTAGGGAGACCATAAACCTGTGCAGTTTCATAACTGCAGATTAGGGTGGTGAATGCCATTCCTGACAGGAAATGCACCCCACCTGGCATTACTGGATTTTGACAGTTTTCCACCTTGTCAAATTCCAGTAATTCTTAGTGCAGACCTCTGTCTTTGGTACACAGACTTGCTTTGTCCAACTGTTCACAGATTAAAAAATGAAAATAGCAAACATGGCCCTGCTTTATATGACTTTATGTCTTTTCCTTCACAATCATTGAACTTTGACTCTACGCAAGTCTTCCTGAAAGAGCAAAGAAAAATGTTCATTGTGTTAACCAGATCCTCGGATCACAAAAATCGTGCACAACTCTACTTGGCTTTGGTTAAAAAACCCCTAAACAGTATTAGCTATATAAAAATATCTTTTAATGTTTTTATCCATTAAAAAGAAAGAAAATAAAAGATACACAAGCATGAGGAAATGTTGTCTAGCACAGGCTATTGATTCTTGCCTATTAAGATAAAATAGCTACCCAGACTTTATTTTATTTTATGACATCACTATTAAGGTTTATTTTAGGTATTCCTTTGGTATTACACTCAGTCCACAGGGCCACGAAATGATATTTTTTTTAGTCTAAGGAAATAATTCACACAAAAAAATATGAAACTTCAAAGAATTAGTCACAGTAAATTATCTAGAGGCAATTAAATTAGCTGAGAAGTAATTTGGTGGTGTAAAAACTTTTTAATCTGAAAGTGATTAAACTGAACCTCTAGAGTGTAAAACCTATTTGATCGTATGCTCACAATAATATTTTTGCTTCTTCTCAAAGATTTGCAACTGGCTGCGTGGCAAATGGTGAAGAAATCCAGTGTCTGTGCAAAGAAGGCTATACAGGAGCTCGTTGTGAACGGTGAGTAACCTGCTTCTCAAAACCAGGAGTTTTGAGAGACACAATTAAAGGAGGGGTGTCTGTGTTGGGACAGACACATGGACATGCACCTATGCACAGTATGCATGTACCTAGGGAGTAGCTATTTATATGAACAGCTGCTAAAGAGTGTTGCTGTAGTGCAATTGCAGTCACAAACCCAGTGCTCCCTGGAGAAATGAAAGCAATTCTCCTCAGACTACTGACTGCTCCATCTTTACCAAAAACAGGTGTCTGCCTCTTTGCCTAAGTGCCCTATGCCTTGCCTTATCCTGCATCTTGGTAGTAATGACTCCCACTTATTTCACCCCTTTTCAAGTTAAAAACATTTTCCCATTTCCTCCAGTGTACACAATGGTGCCTCAGTGGTCTTATCTAACAGGAACTACATAACAGTTAGCACCATACCCTTCATCCCAAATCATTCTGGTGTGCTCCAGTCAGAGCTTACACACACCAGGCTGAAGCCATCTCTTTTGCTAGAACATTGCAGCATTTTGGCAAGGCAAGAGAGGAACAGCATGGCAGCTTCAGGCAGCCAGAGGAACCAATTTCACTGAGTTGCAAGTTCAGAGAGAGCTCAAGTGTAATGAGAGTGGTGTTGTCTGCTTTGGAAATTTGAGGCTAATAAGTCATGATGTTTCATCTGACCACAAGACCCACAGCAGGGCATAGTCGTATCCTTCAAGACTGGTGCCTTTGGCCCTGTCTAATCTGTGGGTTATAGATATTTTCCCTTCCAGATTTAGCTGTACCTCAGCTGCTCATCATGGCCCTTTGATCCTGCATTACCACCCTAATAGGTCTTATCACAGAATGACTTCTAGGAATATTAGCTATCCAGTCAGAACAATATATTTTACCTTTAAAATATTTAGAGATCAGTCACACAGACAGCTTTGCTGGCAGGAGGGGGTATCATGCAGCAGAAGGGTGATGATGTCACTCAGTGCCATTGCTGTTGAAATCTCAGGTGTTCATGCAGTGTGATCCTCCTTAATATGTGTTTTCTGGTGGGGCCACAGAACAGAATGGTATGATTTGCTTGGTTAAGCCTTGTCAAATTATCTGTGTATGTATCTGTGTGCATTGTTTTGGTTTTTTTTCAGATTAAGTGAATTGTTCCTACAAGAGCACTGTGGGAGTTCTTTTATTTTTAGAAAAAAATTCTGCAGTGCTCACAAAGATATTTTTAGCATAGTGCAGAGGATACTGTAAACCAAAAATATATTTCTTCTGTCTAAGTCAAGACATGAACTCAAAAGTTTTTGAAAGTTTCTTCGGGAGAATAACTGGGTTTTTATCTCAAGGGAAAGTATATTTCACAAAATTAGCTTCAACTATTTAATAAAAATTACTTGTATCTCTTTATCTAGCTGTGCTCCTGGATATTTTGGAAATCCACAAAAACATGGAGGCTACTGTCAGAAATGTAACTGTAATAATAATGGGCAGCTGGCTAGCTGTGACCACCTGACTGGAGGTATGTGAGGGCCTGTGAACATGGAAGGGAGCATTGTTTTCTCTTTGGGAAGCAAAGAAGGAAGGTACTTGGTTAAACTGAACTGAAGGAAAGATGTAGACTTACAAGAAATGTAGATAATTTTTTTACAAAATATAAGATTTCCTAAAACATAACACCATAGTAATAGAAGAGCTGTCCTGAGTCATCAGGTTTACCCTTCTGAATGGTTTTATCCTGTATTTCCCTTCATAAATACTGCCAACTTTATTTTGGTTTTGTTTCATAGCAGTGTTTTTAAATATGTCATGGTTTCTCTGCTGACATGGTTAAATCGTATCATGCCAGTCTGTTACAGATTCAGGAAACTGAGCATCCTCAATATGCCTTTTTAAAATGTATTTGGCACAGTTTAGTGAAATCCTCAGAGTCTGCATCAGGCACTCTGCCTTCTTAGGTATCCAGGCTGGCTGCATTTACAGTGGAAGTTGGAACCTGACTCAGAAGGCTCTTCTATAAATGCTGCTACACACCGCTCTGCTAGCTGAGACATCCATGATTTCCCAGAATCAGTCACATATGTGCTTCACTACTAGTAAGCTCTTATGTAATGCCATGGGCATATGTTTGCTTTATCTATTAGAATTCTGAAGTAAAGGGCCTGATCCCACATTCTTCAGAGTGTCTTTACCTCCATTCACCTCAGTCCCTTGGGATACTCTTTTATATTCAGAAACACAGGCCACTGCTCCTGAAGTGTCCTTGATTCTCCCATATTTTCATTCACCAATAAGATTTCACTTTTCCTTCCCTGTAGACAGATTTTCTTCCTCATATGTTAGTGAAGTTTCCAACTAATAACTCCAAATATTTTCATACTCTTCATTTCTCTGCACTGCTGTTCATACTGCAGTCTAGTAACTGCAAGGAACCTATTGTCTTTCCTTGGCTACAGAAATTAGAAAAACAGCAGGTGATGTGAACCACTGTTGGCAGCTGGTGCAATTTTTCAATAACTTGTTCTCACCTCACATTTCACCACTGGAGTAATATATCTCAATATTATACCTTGTATGGAACAGATCCAAGAAGTGTTGGATGTTCTATCATTCCTTTATTTTTGAAGCAAGAGTTTGCTGGGACAAACAAGTCTCTCGGGCAATATTCAACAAGCCAGTTTGTTCTCCTCCAATGACACATCCTGATCAGCCATCTCTTTCTCTGCACTAGGAATAAACCCCTCTGTGATCATTGGCACAGCATGTTCTAGCAGGTTCCTTTTGCACGACGTTGGGCGCTTGGCCAGCACTTCACCATTTCTTGGCTGATGTTGGTGCAAAAGCTGTAATAATAGTTTTATTTAATCGGTGCTCCACAGTGACAGCTGAAATGTGTCTGGTGTTAGCTGAATTACACAACAGCAGAACTGCATGGGTGTTTGAATTTTGGAGAAATTTCCTTCATTCTCTTAAAAATATATTCTTTGTGATTTGTCTCCTTTTGGCAGCAGCAATCACTACCAATCCCGTTTAAACTTCCTGATGACTTAATGTGCAAGTGCTGAAGGAAATGGCACAGCTAGGCAGTTTGTTCCAGGCTGTTTCATGCTGCTGTTAAAGTTCAGGTCCAATTTTATCACTGTATTTTCTCTGCAAGCTGTTGTTGACTCTTTGACAGCAGCAGCCTGTACTGAGTGCATCCTTTTGCTTCCGAGTAAAAGATACAGAATCATTAAGGTTGGAAAAGACTTCCAAGATCATCAAGTTAAATCTTTGACCAAGACGCGCAGCCCTTTTCATTTTCAAGAGGAGATGAGAGCTTGGCAGTGGGATCAAGTCTGTTAAAGGAACATGGGCACCAAGATGGGGAGATTCCTGTCCTATATGATGCCATTTTTTAGGAGCCAGTTTCTCTCCTGTCTCCTAAAAGTTAGGATCTCAGGATGTTACTCCACATGCACCTGGAGACTGTTAAGCTTCTTGTAACAGGGTTTGTAAAAGCCAAACAAAAGAGTACCTTGGACAGGAAGTCACTTGTGCTGGCTTGTTGGAAAATCTGAGGGCAGTGTTTGATATAAACCACCTGCATCTGTGGTCCAAGCTGCGTGCCTTGTCTTACACGCAGTGCCTCCATCCATGCACACACTGTGGATTTCTCTCAAGCTTGATTAATACCTTAATCTTGCAAGCTGTGACAAGCATGAAGGAAGGCCATAAATATTTCTCAGTTCTTTGTGGGTAAGACATTCTTTGGGGAATCAGAACCTGTGGTTTGAACTTACTAAAGTAGATAAAAGTGTTTGAACTTACGTCCTGGGTAAAGTGCTTTAACGATATCATCTTGTCTCCAATCCTGGTGGTGTTATTCTAGGCAAATTCTAGCAATACATTTGGCACACTTGGTGTGAGAGGGTCTCCTGCTGCTCCCCAAGTACCATTTATTGTGGGATTACAGTAGGTTTCCTTTGAGGGATGGAAAAAGTGTTGCTTTCAGCAAGGCATAAATGTGAGTTGAATATTTCAGCATGTTTAAGCCTTCTGAGCATTTCAGCTCGTTCACAGTGGGTATGGATTTATGAAAGGGCACCATCATATTTTAATGGCTGCCAAACATGAAAAGTGAGGGAAAAATTCAGTAGTATTTCCATAAGAAGACTTTCGTTACTAATGACAATCTTGTGATTTCAGAATGTTTCAATAATGAACCAAAAGATGTGGATCCCAATGAAGATTGTGACTGTAAGTAATAAAATAGAACTGCAGTTGGATTACTTTCAGCTGGCTCTGAATACATACTGGTGACTCTTTTAAGGGTGACAGAGTTTAAAAAAGGACTGAGGTGTCCTGTAATGAATGTTTTAAAAGCAAACATTCAACCAAATACTTGGAAAAATGATTAAAGAGGTGCTCATCTAGTCAGATGTAAATGGAGCCTCCTCCTTACTTCTGGCTTGGGTCACTTTCCTTTGTGCTGCAGGCTTTGTTGTTGCCTTTGTTCTTCAGGCAGCACCAGGTGACAAGCCTCAAAGCTTTTCCATCGCATGTCACTTATTAATGTGCTCACTGTTCTCTGTGTTAAATATCAAGGATATGTATTGATTTCCATTGCTCTCTCCAGCCTGTGATAGCTGTGTGATTACACTGCTGAAGGATTTGAGCACAATAGGTGATGAGCTTCAGCTCATCAAGTCTCAGTTGCAAAGTGTCCATGCAAGTAGCCATACCCTGGAGCAGATGAGAGACCTGGAAACACGCATCGAGGACTTAAAGGTAGGCATACAGACAGGGAAGTGGATTTCAGATTAAGTGGATAGGCAATGAACCCTGGAACTTCTGCCATAATTTTGTCAGTTTGCAAGGAGACTGCATCAACCCCGGATTCCAAATACCAGATGCTGGAGGCACTGGGCTTCACCTGTTAGAAGGCAGCTGTGGTTTCCATGTCATGCTCTGAAACAGAATCAGTATCTCTGCTTTTTCTGAGGCCTGCTCACCTTTGAAGTTATATCTCTGAGGTTTCTCTCTGGCTATACCTTTTTCAAGCGCTTCATGTCCCTGCATTACGGAAACTCCCCAGCATTCCAGTTGCCATTACCAAAATTCATTCTAAAAAAACGTTACGTGGTTGGAATAGCAGTTGCTATATTCACAGATAGAAACCTCAGGTTTTGGGAAGGAATTGGTCAGTTTTGATATCAGTAATTCTGCTTTTATTTACCTTGGATAAAGATTTAATCCAGTGAATTTTTTGCTTTTTGTCTGCTGTGCAATGGGTGATACATTGGGTTATTTTTTCTTTTCTTTTCAGGTCTTATTGAACAACTACCGTTCTGTTGTTCGTAATCAAGGTTCAAAGATAGACGAATTGGAGACAGAATTCATTAAACTAGATCATGATTTAAATGCTCTCCAGGAAAAGGTGACTTACCAAATCAATTCAAAAATTCACATCTCCTGACTATGTATTAGCGTGCTGTATCCAGATACTCTTAATCTAATAATTTTTTTTCCTTGCTAGGCTGAAATGAACTACAAAGCAGCTGAGAGATTATTTAACAATTTTGGCCAAATTCATCAGAAAGGAAAGGATTTGGTTTCACAAATGCAAATGGTGGTCAACAATATACAAGGTAAAAAATAATTTCTAACTCATGTTTTGTTTTATAGAGTCCTCTCAGTTTATTTACAATATTCTTAATTAAGCATAAGAGGTTTTCTTAGAAAACAACTTCATAAATCAGAATTTAATCACAGATGTAGAATTCACTCTTCCTATTAGAAATCTAATATACAGTATTAGTTTAGGACTCTGCATTCCCTATGAAGTGAAAAAGGACAGAGAAGCTTCACTACAGGGACATTTCGAGCAACAAATTTGACTATGCTGACTCAAGTCTAACTTTGTTCTGTGTTGTTATCATGGACTCCTTAAAGTTAGAGGTTTAAAATTATTGCTGTCAACTTGGTCCTTTGGGACAAAGTCCAAGGTCAGTGCTGTCTTACTATCTCTGGCTGTGTGACATGGGATACTTTTCATGCTAATAGAATTAATGCAAAATGGATTTGCTTCATTAAGGAAAAAATAAGACATGCCTAGTCCTGAATTTGTCAATGAAGCAGATCCATCTCAGAAAAGAGGTTGGCCCCATCATTTGAGCATTTTGAATAGGCTTAAGCACATTGTCTTTTTAACTTTGACAGTGGTTTATTTCAGTGCTGTTGGAACAGATAGCTGGTACGAACGCAGAGGGGAACAACCTGCCCCTGGGAGATGCCTCTGAAGAGCTGGCCGAAGCTCAGCGCATGGTGGCAGAGATGCGGAACCACAACTTTGGCCCACTTCAGGCTGAGGCAGAGAAGGAGAGAACTGAAGCTCAGCGGTGTAAGTGCTTCTTCTCCCAGCCTCTGACTTTCTAGAGAGATCTGTCTTAAATCTGAAGCATTATGGGTTGGGTTGGAGTGGAGGGAGGGGCTTTTCGCAGTGTATCTCTGAGATTTGTAGCTGTTGTTAGTCAACAGGAAAGTTCTGGAGGGGATTTCAAGGGATTTTTAGTTTGTTATGGAAGAAAATGGGTTGAGCTAGGGAAGACACGCAGTAGATCCTTTTTTTGTAAATAGATCAGCCTCAGTAAAATAAAGATGCAGCCGATCCTTATACACCTATGCAATACTTCTGTTTTGTAAGAGATAGGCAGTAATACATAGAGTTATTTTAGAGGACTTGCACGTTTAATTTAACAACAGATTTTTGAGAAGCTGCTAGAGTAGTCCAAGGACCAGATCGTACAAGGATGAGGAAGTTCAGGAGTTCTAGTTGAACTAGTCATACTCCCTGTCATGTTCTCTGCATGTATTTGGGATTGGGACATTCAGAAACTTGATTCCAGACAGTAGAGACATCAAGAAAAGTCACAGGCTTATCTCCTAACCAGAGGCATAGTAGAGGAATATGAAAGACCATATGAGTGACAGTCAATTTCCATCAACCTTGAATGTTGATACCTACCTCTGAGTGACTCTTCTGTATCCTATTTTGTCAGCAGTGAAATGGACATGCTTAAGAGTGTGATTAATTTGACATCCGTGTTCCTATGTTCTTTGAAATTAAATGTGCCCATATTTCTCCATTGATTACAGAGGAGGTTTTAATAACCAGCACAGTTGTAGATGTCTACATTGTAGATTAAATTGTTGATGAAATTATGTTATTTCTGTGTAAAAAAGAAAATTAGTATTTTCAGATCAGCCTCATCCTTACTTAATTTAGAGAACATTTATCTGTGCTCTGTGTCTTCAGCTGCAAACTAGTGAGCAGATTTGATCCAGTGAGATGTTGAATAGTATCTTTGCTATAGCAGCACTGAAATTAGCACTGCAGAAGATGCTCAGTTCACACAAGTACATCTTCATAATCCTAAATGTCAAACCCTTTTTAACCAAGTTTGTTCTGGTTCCCTTCTTCTCTGAACAAACCTTTTCTTCCTGGTCCTGGTACTGCAGTACTGACACGTATTAAGAACGAACTACAGAAGTACCACGAAGAAAACCATAGGCTTAATAAAACTGTGAGGGATGCGCTGAATGAGTATGAATCCAAAATCACTGACCTTCGTGAAGCTCTGAATGATGCGACAGGACAAATCAAGGAGGCTGAAGTCTTAAACAGAGACAACACAGTTCTCTTAGAAGACATTAAGGTAATGTTTGGGTTCAGGAGAAAAAAGTTAAACTTCAGAAAATAAGAAGTGGTTTTGGTTGTGGTTTTTGACCGCACATAGCCAAGCAGCACTAATTCTTTAGACTTTCTTCAGGATCTCTTTCTGTCTTCTGCTGTGTGTGTGGACAGGTATAAATGTATTGTACTGCTGCTCCTGGCCTCCTTGGCGACCAGAACAGCATGACCAAGGCACAGCTCTGATGAGAGCAGGGAAGGAAGGATGAGACCAGAGACATGCTCTTCCTAGCACTTCTCTTCAGCTGCCACTGGTGGTTTTTTTCCTTTTCTAGACCAAATTCCTGATGCTGATGTACTTTTCATAGTAAATTCTTTAAAGCCATGAAAGATGGGAGCAAAAATGTGTGCAATACTGTTAAATTATTTGGGATTAAGGTTCTGCAGAACAGATTCTGAGGTCTCATCAGGACAAGGACCAGCTGTTATTACTGAGCAGTGTTTGATTTTTAGAGCTGGTAAAATAGTACAAGGAATAAGTGCTGCAGGACACATTCTTTTAATTGTGGTTTTGCTGAAATGCATCACTGGTTTAGCACACTCATGTCCGTATTTTAAGAAAAAAAATGTGACTGTACTTTTGGTAGATCCTACTGCCAGCTAGATTAGGTTTGGGTTTGTGGTTTTGTTTTGGTTTTTTTTTTTTTTTTAAATTTTGGTTTCAAGATAAGTTTTTTCTTGCCCCTTTTCTTAACTCAATCACATGTTGTTCAACTTTTCGTTTTTCCTCAGAAACGGATTGAGGAGATAAATGTGCAACAGAATGGTGTCTCGAATATTCTGAGCTCTGCCCGATCTTCCCTGACAGAAGCTAGGAGTGCACTTGGATTATTCCAAAAGAGCAAAGAGGTAAAAAGTTAACCACCTTAAGAGAGCGTTAAAAATCCCAGTATCTTGTTGGAGATGAGGCTTATCTGAGCCAGTCAAGAAAGAAAGGCTCTCACAGCCCATCCTGGATGCAAAAGGAGCCTGCCTGCACAGGTTTCTGTAAGAGAAGCTTGTTGAGGGTTGTGATGTGTCTGAGGAAGACACTGAGCTGCAGACTTCACAATTTGGGAGAACATCTGTGAGAAGTACACCATAAGCAATCGTGCTTTTTTTGTATTTCTTTTTGGCTAATTGCTTTTAGCCACTGTCAGAGGCAAGATACCAGGCTAGAAGGGTCTTTGCTCTGACTCAGCTTTTACATAATGGGTCTGGAAGCACAATGTAATGACTGCCAGTTGTTTCCAGTAACCTGCAGAGTAAGTTGGAATGGAATATTTCCCTTTGGTCTCCTCAGGTGCAAGGTATGTGTAACTCTGAAGTAGACATGGACAAAATCAAACATGTACAGATACAAATAAAAGTATATCCTTTTAAAACCACAGGAATATGAAAGCCTGGCTGCTCAGCTGGATGGAGCAAGGAAGGACATGAAGGAAAAAGTGGCAAATCTCTCCTCAGCAAGCAAAGAACCACTGGTGGTGAGGGCCGAGGAACACGCCAAATCTTTGCAAGATTTGGCAAAACAACTGGAAGAGTATGTTGCCATTCCTGTAAATGAGTAGTTTTTGTACAGAACATCTGTGGTTGTAATGGTCTGACTGTAACTTCACTTGCTTTTATAACCATTTGCAAAGCCCGAGAGAAAGTTGGTCTCCTTCTTCTTCTTGATGTACGGAAGTTTTCTTTTTCTCCAAAAACCAGATCTTCCCATATTTTTCCTGATTTTTTTGGCCCCAGAAGTGTGAACTCCCATAATACTGTTTTATACTATGGTACTAACACTTCATTAACGTCTTATTAACAAGAGAAAATCCTCATATACAGAGTGGGAAGATATTTAGCATATTTTTTTGGTAGAGTTAAGGTACTTGTACTCAGGGATGCTTTTATGATATCAAAGAATTGAGGCAAATAATTGGAATAAATGCTATCTTGGCAGTCTTCAGGCACACCTGCTTAGCAGTCTGGAGGAAAAGACCTTTAGTTTTCTCATCCTTCAAGGAATCTTCTAGAAAGGCAAAAATAAGATAAACTTGATAGGAATCAAGTGTTTATCTCTCCATTATTTGTACTTTACATTGGAATCATGAGAGAGGTTTTGGAAGCCTTCTGTGGTACATCAGAACAAAACGGAAAAAAAAAAAGTGAAATCCTGATTTATTTTTGCCTGTGCAAATTGTTCGCTTTTTGTCATTACACCAACTAGAAAGTCTCAAAAAGTTAGTTCCAAAATATTGGAATTAATTAACTTGGCTGGAAAATTATTGGTTAAAAGAACATATTTTCATTACTTTTTTTGTTAGTTTTCAGTGTGATTTTTTTCAATTAAGAAGGCACTGTTCTCACAAATACAAGGCAGCTAATGCTAGACGGTTGTATAGTTCACAGGGAGTGGGCAGAAGAGATTGTGTCCGTTTCTGATTCCAGAGCTGCTGTGCTGGTTCTTGGGGAAAACACATAAGGTCTTGTAGTTGCTCCATCTTGTGTTTTATCAGGGTGCTGGAGCAGCCAGAGATGATCTGAAATCTACAGTTCTCTGAATTCTTCTTAACCAAGTTGTATTTGGAGGGCTGTGATTGAGGTGCCTTATTTTTGACCATGTGCTTTGGTGAATTCTCTCTATCTTAGTCATTTAAAGGCTGCTTTGGAGTACCACAGCTGTGCTTTTCCACATGCCTGAACTTACCCTGTCTTCTGAAGAGTCTTTCCATGTTGGGTCTGCCTCCCAGTTTGATAGTTTTGCAGAATGAAGTTACAGGTTTAAGCAAAAAACATTTTCTGTAATGGTGCTCCTTCGAAAATAGTGAGTTCAGATCTATTTGGAATACATCTTGCAGCCTTGACAGAGGCTGCATTTTTCACCCTGTTTCCCACAGAATAAAGAACAGTGCCAGGAGGGATGAGGTGGTAGGTGCTGTGGAAGCTTGTACTGCCTATGACAATATTATTGGTGCCATCAAGGCAGCAGAGGAGGCAGCCAAACAGGCTGGGAAAGCAGCTGACTCAGCTTTATCGGTAAGTGTCAGTATGTGGCCAAATAATTGTAAAGTTGTTACAACCTGATTTTTGTCTTCTTTAACTATCACAGTGGCCCCAAAATGAAGCACCTGTGTGTCTTGGCATGCTTTATTTTTCTGTGGCCTTTATATGAGTTGCTATTCTGCATGTCAGTGAATTAGTCTTGGCTTGGCACTAACCAAGCCAATTACTGCCTTTCTTTTGGGACTGCCCATATGAATATTGACTGTTGCTTTCAGTGCAAAATAAAGAGATTTTACAAGGCAGCCCTGGTAATCACTGCAGGTGATTTTACTCTTTTACTCTGCACTACTAACACCCACAAGCTCTTCAGAAGAGGCATAACATCTAACAGGTGTATGCTAGTAATTTCCTCCTAATGCCCTAAAATCCACCCGAAGTTTGCTAAAGACCAAGGTTGTAGTATATTTAAATTACCTGTGATAGTTGTTGCTGAAGGTGATGTTCTTCACATGAGATCTCTGCCCTTGTAGAGTTGGGGGCTCTTTAAATTTGATTGGGCTCTCTCTTTTACTCTTAAAATTTTAATGTAATTATCAAGCAATCTTACAGTACCATGCTTCTATTATTAGACTGTGAAGAGAGAAGACCTATCAGGAAAAGCTGCAAGGTTAAAAACTGAGAGCAGTGCACTCATGGATCAAGCACAGGAGACTAAAAGGACATTGCAAGGTACTAAGAAAGAAAGTGGTCCTAGAAATGTTGACACACTGTGAGAAGTTTTCATTGAACCATTGTACTAAAAATGTTGACAGTGTGATAAATTTTCATTGAACCATAAATTTTCACATCTCAGCAAAGCCCTGCAGCACTTGTTTAACCAAAAGAAGCTAGTTGGGACATTTTGACAGTGGGACATTTTGTGATGGTTATTTCCAATGGCAAAAAGGCTAGAAAGTAGATTTTCTGCTTCTGCTATGCTCTGTACCTTTGCAGAACTCCTGTCCAGCAAATCCTTTGCCTTGTACTTGTTTTGCAGTGGACTCAATGCTCAGTGGCAGCATGAGCTGTGTAAGAGTGTAGACAAGTGCTGCAACACTACCTGTCCAACAGAGAGTTGATATTTTTGTTTAAAATTCACATGGGGCTTTCACTGTTTTGCAGCTCTTGGTCCAAACCTCGAAGACCTAAAGCAAAGACTTGATGTCGCTGATGGAAAGAAGAATGCACTGCAAATTGATCTTCTCACTGCTCAAAACAATCTCAACGGGATAAACAGAGGTTTGTTATTTGGCAATCCCTTCTGGCCTGCCCCTTTCATCTGTTACTGTAAGAACCTGCACGTTCATTTCTGTGTGTTTCAGGTGACATCGACAGCATCATCACCAGTGCAAGGAACATGGCAAAAAATGCCAACTCTGTCACGGATAGTGTGTTGGGTGAACTGGCCCCAATTGAAGAAGAAGTGGAAAAAATTAAGAGTAACTATGGAAGCACACAGAGTGCCAGCTTCAATAAAGCACTGATGGAGGCAAACAATTCAGGTATTGCAGGTGCTTCAAATCGCTGTTAGGTGAACACGGCCAGTTTTGCAGCAGAAGCTTTAGTCATTCAAAAGTTAGGCACATACCCTAATTTAGTATTGTGAGCTTCCTTTATTGCCAGTAGAAAGGGACAGGCACAGCAGAAAGTGACTCAGGCCATTCTGTGGTGTGTGTTAAAAGCTGGTGCCGTGACTGGTCTCTAAAGACTTGGAGGCCAGTGACAGGCAGGGTGCCCTAGAGTTCTGTACAGGGTCCAATCCTGTTTAACATCTTCAGGAATGCTCTGGATGATGGGGCAGAGTGTGCCCTCAGCACGTTTGCTCCTGGCACTAAACTGGGAGGAGTGGCTGATACACCAGAGGGTCGAACTGCAATCCAGACAAACCTCAACAGGCTGTGGAAATGGACTGCCAGGAACTTCATGAAGTCCAACAAGGAGAAGTTCTGCACCTGAGGAGAAATAAACCCATGTTTATTTATAGGCTGAGCAGGAGGCCAAGGTGGAAAAAAACTTTGTAGAAAAGGACCTGGGGGTCCTGGTGGGGACCAAGTTGAAGATGAGCCAGCAATGTGCCCTTGGGGTAAAAGGTTGAAACACAGGAAATTCCCTCTGAACATGACAAAGCACCTGTTTTACTGTGAGAGTGACTGAGCACTGGCACAGGTTGCTCAGAGAGGTTGTGTAGTCTCTGTCCTTGGGAATATTCAGAAGCTGCCTGGACACAATTCTAGGCAATTGGCTCTAGGTGGCCCTGCTTGAACACAGGAATTGGACATTATGACCTCCAGAGGTTCCTTCCAACCTCAGCTGCTCTGTGATTCTGTGATTTTCTACTACACTGGCTAGAGAAGGGCCCTAGACAATTACCTTAGGCTGCATGTCCGTTAGCTGAAATGAAGTGAAAAGGATTGCACAGAGCCTGTGCTGAATACAAAATAAGGGACAATCACATTCCCAAACAACTTCATTTTACATCTCTTCGGTAGCTTTATCTGATAAAGTCAAGTAAGAGGAAGACATTTTAAATAATATAAATGCAAGAGCTAGTCCTGCATGGTATTGAAGGGTTATAAATCATCCCTGCAGTTATGAGACTGGTTTATAAGTCATATTTAGAAAAACAAAAGGTCTGGATTTTATTTGCCGTCTGCATCATAGGGTTGAAGTCTGCAAATACTTTCAGGGTACGGTTTTTTGTTTTGATTTTGGCTTTTTGCAGTCACAGGAGATGAGAAACTGTTTCCTGTTACAATCAAAGTTGAAATTCTCATCATATTTTCTTTTCTCCTGCAATAAACCTGGCCAGATACTGTAAGACTGACTAATAAATTGTTCTGACTAGCAGCCTTGGCACAGTATAATTCAAACCCTACTCAGTCAGGCCAGCAGTCTGCCTATCCCAGCATTCACTCTCTGACAGTGGCAGCAGGAGATGCTACTCAGGGAATGCACATAAGCCTGAATCCTGTCTTCTGTCCTTTATGCTCATTCTCCCCTAGCATCCACAGCCACTGAATAATAATGTTAGAGACCACATCGCTATTCTATTTAATAGTTTTTTTCTGGGCCTTTATCTAAAACATTTTTGGAAGTGGTAATTCTGACTGCTTCTGCAAATACCTTTGGCCACAAATTTCACGAGTACAATAACCTCTGTATAAACTGCTGCTTTTAGTGAGGGCTTCCTAATACTGGAGGACCAGTCAAAACTGTCCTGTCATTACCCTGCCCTCTGCTTTTCTGATAATCCTGTAGTGATACCGTGTTTTTGTATCTTGCTTTCCTCCTCCTTTTTAACATCAGTGATTTGTTTTTCTTTCATTGCAGTAAAAAATTTGACAAACCAGCTTCCAGACCTGTTCAACAAGATCAAGAGTATCAACCAACAGCTGATGCCACTAAGCAACATCTCTGAGAACATCAATCGCATAAGAGAGCTGATTCAGCAGGCAAGAGATGCTGCAAATAAGGTCTGTCCTGAGCATTGCAATCACGCTTGACCTGTTTGGATGCACAACAGTACTTTCATTCCTCTTTCTCTTTCTAAATAATTTTATTTAAATGTGTGTGAGAGACCAGACATAAATTTAATTCAATGGCACTACCCAGAAATTGAAGCAACTGTGGTGATGGGAAACATAATAATTAGTACATAAAAATGACAGGATGCAGTAGCATCCTGCTACATCTTTCTCCCATTTGTTTTTTTTTTTCCCAGGGCATCTCTGTAATACTTATTTGCTCAGCAGCCTCTTGCATTCCAAGGTACATTGTGGTGGCTTTGGCAGCAGGGACAGAGTTGGCTCTGCAGCTTAGAGACAGGGCTCTCCACCCATATGTGGCCAACTGAAAGCTGATACTGCCAAAAAAGTTGTGCAGCCCTGTGCTCTCATTACTCCAGCTGCTCCAAGATGTTAGAAGCTGGCTACTAGCACCTTATTAGACAGCCCTTTCTCATTTAAGCGACTGCTGTAGTTGCTGAAGTGGTAGTGTGGTCTCAGGTCCCTAAGAAGTATCCCTGAGATGACCACAAATGGCCTAGAGTTACAGTGAATAAGAGTGTATACAGTGATCACGGTGTATTTAGCTGTAACAGGACGTGTCTGTATAATGTCAGAGGTGTGGTGTAATTCCCAACAGACAGTCAAGTCCAGCTAAGTGAAGCATCAGGATGTGTTTGTAGACATCTAAATAATTCACAGACTTTCTCTTTAGGGCTGCAGGGCACATCCTTCCCTGTCCGTGTATTGAAGATAGCAGATACTTGACAGAGGCACAGTCAGAGTTGATTAATAGATGTCTGGAATAAAAAAGTGCTGTGTTAAGTACTGATAATACAGACTACTGCATTATCCAGTCTGCTTCCTAGTTATTTTGTTTGGTAGGATCAGA
Source organism: Monarcha castaneiventris obscurior (assembly GCA_026261815.1). NCBI lineage: Eukaryota > Metazoa > Chordata > Aves > Passeriformes > Monarchidae > Monarcha > Monarcha castaneiventris. The sequence continues at coordinate 1,580,487 of JAMPIT010000379.1, forward strand.
GTCCAAATCTGTGGTAACTGATGGCTGAAACATGACTAGGATGTGTAATAGGTTACTTTGCAATTAAACACACCAGTGAAATAGGAGTAGTAGCAATAGTTAATTGTAACGTACTGAACTTTGGTTTTCTTAACAGGTTGCTATTCCTATGAGGTTCAATGGCAGCTCTGGTGTAGAGGTTCGACCTCCAAGCAACCTTGAAGATCTAAAAGGCTATACTTCACTTTCCTTATTTATCCAAAGACCTCAGCAAAGATTAGACGCCTACGAGGAGGAAAATAGGTTTGTCCTGTACCTGGGTAATAAAGATGTAGGTATATTTTGATATTTAATCTGATTTTTAGACTAGACACCATGTTTTGAGAAAAGGATGGGAAGTGATCTGTTCTGACTGAAGTTTGTAGCTGCTGTTGGCCTATTTCTTTACAATTGCCTTTAAGTGGTGGTAAAAGTGTTTTGTTCATTCCTTCCAGGGCAAAGTAACTAACAAGTGGCTGAGCCTTGTCCTTTGATGCTTTGCTGGTTTGCTTCTTTGGAAGTTACTTCTTTGTCATGGATACCATCACACAGTCTTATCAGAACTGTCGGTTTCTGCAGGAGTCAGCACAAACTCAGCCCAACTCCTGCCTCAGAGCTTTGACTCTTTTCACAATATAAGTCACTCTGAGTTCCTACATTGGTTTAAAAAAAAAGCAATCATTTCAGTTTTAAAATTCAGCCCCTCAGCTCGTAATTTTTTTGTTTTCTGAATATGCAGAATAATGCAGACCTGCTTGTGCATTCAGGTTTGTTCAATCACCATCAAACAATTTAAAAATTTCCTGCATGCAGTTCCTAGTCTTTTTACTTGACAGCAGCTGTATCTATAGTGAGCCTCGTGCCTACACAGAAAGCTGTTTAGAGGTATTTGTTCTACACTGGATTTCATATTTTTACCCCTGAATAACTAGCTGGGACATCCGTTGAAAGCATTTTAATCGTTACTTCTGAAATACGGTATTTTGAAGAAATCAAATGTGATTTTTTGGGGAAAATGACTGCTCCCAGTCACCTCAGTAGGAGCCATAGTCCTTCACTGAGTGTTGTTCTGAGCATCTTTTTTATTTCACAGATGTGGAGTCTGATCCTTAGTAAAGGTGTCATGTTTCCATAACTTTAGCTGGGAGAGGTTACAAGTGACAAAAATATTTTAGATACTATTGTTACAAAAATAAAAAGCCACACATGACTTTTCAATTGGTTTTTAATTATATTAATTGAATCAGTGCAACATATAGGATTACAGTTTTTCTTCCCAGAACTTATAAACTTAATTCTCATCATTAGGTGGGTGGATTTCTTATGACTCATGCACAGCATGTTGATGTCTCTGAGGAAGTACTGCTGTATTTTACCTTCATTAAAATGAATCATTTATTAATTATTATTTGCTTTGCTATTTTTAGGCCTCCAAGGACTACATTGGTATGGCTGTGAAAGAGGGTTACTTTACTTGTGTCTACAACCTGGGAGGTGGCGATGGAGAAGTAAGAGTGCAGTCATTGGTGACTGAAAGCAAAACTGAGGAAGCTCTTATGGATCAAGTTACATTTGAAAGGTATAAGATCCACAGTGCACAACAATCTTCTCTAAAACCTGCTCATAACATCTTTTATTAGTGTGATGTGATATTCTGCCTGTCTGTTTTGGTTTTAGGATTTACCAGTATGCAAAGCTGAAGTACATCAAAGCAGCAACATCAGTTTCTCCATTTCCTGAAAGCCGTAGTAGTGCAAGCAGTGGAGACAGTGACATGCTCCTAAATCTTGATCCCAGCAGTGTTGTCTTCTATGTTGGAGGATACCCACCAGATTTTAGGGTACAAACAGTGTCTTAGTGTTTTAAATAGATTTGGTGTTAATAATCCCATTGTTCTTATGAGTAAAGATTGCAACTAGCAGTCTTTCAAGAGCATGTGAAAAAGTTTATCTATGTTAGTAGGAATAGATGGGATGCAAAGGGATGCTACTTCCTACAGAATCTGCCTGGCTTGTAGAATGCTAGTGCTCAAAGAAGGGAGCATGGTGATACTTCATTTGCCAAGGAAAGCACTAAACCTGTCCGGCCCTGCTACATACTGTTCCCAATCCATGTGACTATTTTTAAATTGTGCTGCAGTACACCTAGGGTGGTATCAGACAGTTTGGGTATTATATACGAGCATATAATGTATTTTTTTATATATTTAGAATGTCAGATTCTGTGTCTTAATAATATTTGCAGTAAGTCCTAGCAGTTAGATAGCAATGTAAAATTTTGTTAGCTAATTTTGATGAAATGGTTTTAATGACACTGTTTTGCAGCCTCCACGTAATCTCAACTATCCTCATTATGAAGGCTGCATTGAATTACACAGCCTAAATGAGCGTATTATCAGCCTTTACAACTTCAAGAGGACTTTTAATCTCAACACCACTGCAGTGCAACCCTGCAGAAGGTATGATATGAACACAGAAGTGTTTCACAGTTCTGTGATTTTTATCATTACACATTCTTGTCTTTTCACATCCACAAGAATAACCGCTGTAGCTAAACTGGTGATTTTTTCTAACTCTTGGTCATTATTACATTTCTCAGAGAAAATCCACAGTAATGACATGATTCACGTCTATGGCAATCTCAATCAGTTCAAATTTAAGTGTTATAAAATCCAGATACAATTTGTGGACTAATGTGTTCAGTTACTTTATAAAGTAAATATTACATTAAGTTTTAAAGTCAGTCATTAATGATTTCCTCTCTAAAGACCATTTGTGAGTCTGATAGAAGCCAGTGGAAGGTTTTCTCTCTGCTTGGGTTAGATCAGAATTTCACCCTATACCAAATGCTTTAATTTCAGCTTTTGTAAAATTATGATGGCAGTAAGTACATGTGGTAGAAGTTCTTGCTCTCATATATTCACACTTGTGACATTGAATTATTACAGGTATAAAGAAGAGACTGACCAAAGATATTTCGAGGGCACTGGTTATGCCAGTGTCACAGTGAAACAAGGAAGTGCTGAACAAGAACGGTATGAGCAGACAATTGAGACGACTGCAGATGAAGGCATCGTGTTTTTTGCAGCAAATGGGGTAATGTGTGGAATGCTTCTGTCTGTTTTGTGGTCGAAGAACATCTTAAAAATCTTGTTTAATGAAGAACATGTTAGATTTAGTAATAACTGTAAGGAAATGTCTTAAAAGTTATTTTCGTCTGTGTGGAAAATTAGTAGATTCTGCTGTATGTTTAATGTCATATGGTTTAGTCTTAGGTAGTTGTGCAAGAAACAGGGAGTTGGACTTATGGGTCCCTCCATCTGGAGATACTCTATGATTCTACAATGGTTGCTGAATACTCACGAGTAAAAATCGTTCCAAGAAGCTCCTCCATTAGGCCATGCAGAGAATTCACAACTGGGGGCAGGAAAGGAGAAATGCAATTGGACTCAAACCAACGCTGGAATATTGAAGTCCTCCAAAATTGGAAGTGCAGTCTTCCCAAATCTAGCTATGTGTGGAAACAGAGTAAGAAAGAATATAGGAAGTGACATGATGACTTATACCTGTAAAGATGCTCAAAACCACAGTGCTGCCACTTATCTAGTAATCTTGTAGGCATATTTGCAATCACTGGGACACATTCTGGATAATTTTTCAATGCTGTAAAAACTCAGTAGACATTTGAAATGAGACAAAGTCCTGTAGAGATTTGGAGAATACCTGGAGCTGATAGCAGATCTGTTTATAATAGTTTAAAGCAATTATGATTTATAATAAAAGTTTTAGTCTGCCTTGTGTTATCCTTTCCCTGAAAAGCTTTCTTGAAGCAACTAGATAGCTTCATTGCAATTATTCATATGAAAGTGAAATATGTATCTGAAATTGTGGCAATTTAATTGTGGTGTGTTTTTTTTATTGCAGGATCAGTTCATCAGTGTGCTCATTAAAAATGGTTGTACAGTTTTTAGATACAAACTTGACTCTGAAACTCCAAAAGAAGTAGAAGCCAGAAGAGCTGTAAATGATGGAACATATCAACAAGTATGTAATTCTAACGAATCAAGGGATCATTATTTGTAAAAATACACATTAGCTGAAGCTGTTGTAAAGTTTAGTTGTGGAGTTTTTCTTTTGTGTGAGGAAATCAAGTCACTTAGTTTGGACATGTGAAAATTAATCTTTCTCTTGTCCTGCTTTAATGTGAATAGTTCAGTTTTAACAGTGAAACCACCAAAGGAAAAAACTTTGTCAGAGCAATGCTTTACATAAAGATAGCTGTGTAAATTGCAATTATTTGCATTAGTTTTATGCTTAGATTAGTCTTTTCACCATCTAAGGGTTTATTTTTTCAGTGTGGGCTGATCTTTATAGACATTACTCTTTTGCAGTCTTTTTTGCTGGCTTGTCTGCTTAGCCTCAGTGCAGCTCTTCTGTTGCAGTACCACAGTGAAATCATAAAGATATTGTTAAAAAACTTTGATTTCCTTGTTGGTTAGTTCTCCCTTCCCCCCTTAATATATTTCCAACTAAATAGTGGAAGCTGCAGGGTCTGCTGCAAGGAATCTTTATACTCTACTGGGTCAAGTTACCTTCAGCCAGCTGACTGGCTTAGTTTTTGTGTCAGGCAGCAGCTTCTGAATCTTCAGCTGCAAATACAAGTAACTGAATCTTAGCTGAGGTGTGTCTTCATCATTCTTTCAGATGAAAATAAAACCTCACCTTGTATTGGGATAGTTGAACATTTTCCTTAGGTATTTGCTTTGACTAAATGCCCAAAGTTTGCAAAGTAGCTTTGAACTACTGCAGTTATCCTTGGTTCAAGTCACTAGTAAACAAGAGGAGGGGGAAAAAACCACTGTGTCCTGCTCTGGGGGTACTTTTAATCAGCTAAATTATTTTTCTTTCTGCCAAGTGAAGTGATTCTCATTATTTGCCTATTTCAGATTAGTTTGGTGCTTGACCGCAAGAACAAAGTTGTGTATGTCAGTCCTGGTATTAAAGCCAACATCCGTGTCTTCAGTTTCTCTGAGTACTACCTAGGGGGAGTTCCACCTTTTCTACGGGAACGGTGAGTAGCTGTAAAAGGACTGTAATGTACAGGCTTTGTCGGGAAACTCCATCTGACTCTTTCCTTACACAATTTCTTTCACGCTCTGTATCAGCCATCTCATGTGACATAAAAAAACAAGTGTATAATACATGATCATAATCTGTGATTTTTTGGCTAATGGCGAGATCTTTGTTGGGGTGCATCCTAAAGATTGGGTTTGATCAGCACGAGTGCAAGCAGTGGAGAGAGTGACATGCTCCTAAATCTTGATCCCAGCAGTGTTGTCTTCTATGTTGGAGGATACCCACCAGATTTTAGGGTACAAAGAGTTTCTTAGTGTTTTAAATAGATTTGGTGTTAATAATCCCATTGGTCTTATGAGTAAAGATTGTAACTAGCAGTCTTTCAAGAGCATGTGAAAAAGTGTATCTATGTTAGTAGGAATAGATGGGATGCAAGGGGATGCTACACAAGAAAGATTGCTCTCATTCTCTTTTTGTACTTCTTACATTGTCAGCATTTATAGGTTACTATAGTGGTGTGTGCTTTGAAATGCCAGGCTACTGAACTCTTTTTCCTTCTCCTCCCTGAAACCAGCTTTAATATATCCACACCTCCATTCCGGGGCTGCATGAAGAATGTGAAAACCCCAGTCACTGCATCTGTTGTTTTTGATAAGACTTTTGGTGTCAGCAAGAAATGTTCAGATGACTGGAAGGTAACTAATGAATTGCCTCAAAAACTTCTGCTTGAGTTCACAGACTCTGATTTGTCTATAAATCCTGGACCATTATGTTTTGCTTAGGTCAAAATTTATATTTGGTTAACATGTGATGGCAGTAAAAGAACCTGGATTGGGTATGAAGATACAGAAGTAAAAGAGACACCACCCACACTGTGATAGCTTGTTACAGCACATAGTCCACCCTCTTATTTAATAGTGTTTATGATTAAGTATTCATATTTACCATGGAAGCTTGTTGGCTTCCAGTTGCTGTTATTGATTAGGCTGGAATACTTAAAACCATGCTGTGTCTTTCCTCTTGCCAGGGTGTTTATGCTTCCTAATTAAATGACCTCTCAGCATTTTTTCTTGAAAGATGTTAACAGACTACTTCCATTGAAGTCTCTCATTCTAAGGCTCTACTCATCTGATTATTTTGTAGTTATTTTCTGTGCATCCTTGAGTCTTGCCACCTTCTTTTTAAAACGGGATAATGTGACATTTCAGTGCTGGCTTAACCAGTGCAGCATGGAGAGATGAAAACTATCCTCCTTCTGCTTCTACTTACTGCAACTTACATGGTGCATGATCTCATTTGCCCTTTTTTACTCATTTGCCCTTTGCACTGGAAGTTTGTGCTTATTTTCTTTCACTTGTGGCATCTAAACCTTTCACAAAGCAGTTTCTTCACAGACAATCTTTTCAGAGGATCTAATCTTCATTCTCTGTCTCTGTACAACTTCTCATGTATTAAAAGGTGTCCTATGACTCACAGTGTTTCAGTTATGTAGCTCATCTGCACAGCTTCATAGTTACGAACTGTTCCTCCAGCTACTCAGTTTTGTGTCCCCAAATGTGAAAACTTTCAAAGCCAGAGTAGCTAGAGATGAAGAGCTCATTGTTCTCAGCAAGCCTCCTCTCCCTTTTTAGAGTTTCTCAGACCCTAGTTAATGCTGGTGAAACTAACTCCGACAGTCTGTTCTGTACTGAAATAATGGTTTTTGAGGTGTGCCTTGTGCTTGGTTTTGACTGGAGCTGATCACAATTATGTTGAGTGGGGCAGCTGTTGTCTCATATTGGCATTTCTTCTGATTAAAAGGAAAATCACTGAAATCATTATTTTCTCTCTTTCAGCTTGTCAGATCTGCAGCTTTCTCCAAGGAGGGAACACTGAGCCTGAGTGCAGCAGATTTCCCATTTCCCAAGGATTTCCAAGTTGGCTTTGGCTTTCAGACCACAGCTTCAACTGGAACACTCTTAAATTACAATCTACGGGTATGAAACACATTCAGCTTTAGCATATGTAATAGGTTTTGTCTCTGAATCAGTCATGTCAGTTTGTGTCGTAAGTCTCATGTAGATTTCTGTATTTGAAGGTAAGAAATGGCTTTTGAGCGTGGCATCTTGCATGTCATAGGCCAGAGAAATGTATTCTGGCAATTTCTTCACTTGGCCAACAAGTAGTTTGATGAGTAACTGAGCTTTGAACTAGAGCTTTGTGCAGAGTACCTCACACACCTGACACCACCATCCCAGAAGAAAACTGTTGCCTAATTGGCTGGAAATTTTCTCAAGAAGAAATGGCATTCTGCCCACACAGAAATGTTACCATGTCCAAATAGGCAGAGAAAAGGGATTGGTTTTGGCTATGATCCCTCAGAAAGCAGGGAAGTTTAAGTAGAACCCCATTCTGGCTAGCTGGAGGAGCTAAGAAATGAGTGCACACCAGGCATTTGGGAAGTGGAGAAATGACTCCTTTGCTTTTGGTAAAAATAAACAGGTATTTTAAATAACTGTTTGCTATTCAGAGGTATTTTGTAATGGAAGCTATGCTAATCATGTAGAACTTCATATAACATCTGGTACTAGGTGACTGAGAAATGCAGTAGTAGTGTAAGAAGATTTGTTGCCTACTGGCAGCCACTGAGAACTGCATTAATTTAGCTCTTGCATTTATTTAGCTGATCATTTTGTGGGGTTCTTTTACAGCCTGATGTTCTTTCCATCTTTCTGAGTCCTGGCTCTGTAACTGCAAAGATGCGAGATAAGGAAATCAAACTGGAAAAGAAATATGAAGATGGGTCAATGCATTATGTAACAGTAATAAAAACAGAAGACAGGTGAGTCCAATTCTTCATCTGGTTCTTATATGTTGCAGTTGGAGAAAGAAAATTCAAATTTTGTGGGACTCATTCTTTGGATAAAAATAACTAAAAATGGTCTCTTCTAGCAGAGGATACCTAAATAATGAAGGGAAAGGAGATTTTTGCTCTATGAATGTGCATACTGGTATGTGTGATGTTTCAGCTGTACCCTACCATGCATTTCTTTTATAGGTTGTGTGAGTTTTGACTGCTTGTCTAGCTGGAGCTTTGGAGTCTTTGGAGTTCTTCCCCTTCCCATAACGTTCATGTGTGTCCCTGTAACACAGGTGGTTAAAGGACCAGGGAAAAAGCAAATACTGTGTCTGTTTTATCAATAATGATCTGTTATGCAGATATTAGATATTAGAAGAGACGATTTACTGAAAGGCTCCTAAATCATACTGATTGCTGTGGAATGCATGAAAGGACATAAGTGTTAATTGAAGTGGAAATTTTGAACAGTTGGCTATAACTTTGGGTGATTATAACTCAATACTATCCATATCATTTTGACACAAAGAATTAAATCCTGTCCCATAGTTGGAAATAACAGCTTTTTCATTCATTTCCATTGCACCAGGATTTCACTGTAGGACTGAAGTATGAGCTTCAACTCTTGCTCATTATTTAGTATGGAAAAGCAGAGCAATTTCACAGCAGTCTATAAGTACATACTGGAAAAGTCCGAGAAGTAAGCTAATGAAGCTCTAGCATAATCACAATTTAACAAGAAAACACATCTGTCAAATGGTTCTTATATATAGATATATTTCATTTCATTCCCTAACTATTTCTTTATGTATCATGCTTATTTTTATTCGCTTTGTTTCAGAGTACATCTGATGGTTGATGATGAGTCAAAAACAATTGACTCTCCCAGGACATCAAGCACACAGGAATCAAACAGACCTATAAAATTTGGTGGAGATAGTTTTGAAGGTTGCATCTCAAACATCTTTATTAAAAGGTATTTAGGTTAGAAAGGATTATGTTTCATACATTTTGGCCTGTTCTCCTTCTTTAATCATGTTAAAATTACTTTTTGCTAAAATGCTTTTTTCCTACCTATGTGAAGCCTCCATGAATGCATAACTTTGCTGCCCTCAAATACTCTTTCATTCAGGTATATTAAACATGGGATCTAGTTATAATTAAATCTGCTGTTCCGATGTAAAGGAGTTTTAGTCTGAATCATACCTGTTTAGTAGTGTGTTAGCCAAAGAATGAACTCTGCAGAGTGAATTGGATATGTCCCAACAAGGCATTCAGAAAGATTTGCTAGATTGTATTGTTATAGCTCCCCAGGGAACCAGGTAATGAAAGGAGCAAAGCTACTGACAGAACCGAAACAGTTACACAAACAAGTGAGAGCATATGTGTAGAAATCATCTGCCTCATTTAGACTGTCTCTTTTTTCACATATTTGTCTGATTATTTAGAGGCACCTTACAGGCAAAATTTAGGAGAAAAAAATATGCATGAATATGTTTCTAGAAGAAAAGCATTCCATGAGTCATAAGTCATGTCCCAGTGGGGCTTTGTGTTAGCTAAGTTTTGATTAGTCTTTATACATGTGTAGAGTTTTCAAGAAATAGTGTATTTTGATTTGATTGTCACACAGCCACAGAATGGGTTGGGCTGGAAGGCACCTTAAGGATCCTCTAGTTTTACCCCCCTGCAATTGGCAGAGACACTTTCCAGGTGCTCAAATTATGTGTTCATTTAAGGCACTACGAGACAATGAAGTAACCTATATATCAAATGTCACATCAGAAAACAAATTTGGAAAGTTTTTGTGCAAAAAGAGATGGAGAATTAATACTATAGCTGGTCTGATGGAGTGAATGGAGAATTACCAGCATTAAAGAAGTTCAGGTTCTACTCCCAACTCTACCATTCTTCTCATAGAAAATCACAAGCAAAGAGCTTTGTTGCTTTTTTTGTAGCTGTAGTTTTTTGTAATTTACTGATTAGAGACACTTTGTACAACTTAGAAAATTATAGTATTAATATTATTCTTTATACACACGATAAATTGGTTTTGACCGTTTTTCTGATAATTTGGTTGTAATACTAGAGCTACATATGAAGTTGTGATGGGCTTTGCCCCTTGATAAAACTCATTGGAACATCTTTAAGGAGAGAGTGAAGCAGAACATGATGATGCCATATTTTCTTGATTTGAAACGGGTTATGTATAATTAACAATCAAAGTTTTGTAGTCTGATTCACAAAACCTATTCAGTCAAGGCTGCTGTCATTTTTTTCTCTTTTTTCAAGGGCCGTATATGTTTGTGTTTTTTAAATAGCTTTTGTCAAAATTTACTTTGTTTAGAAAAGATTACAACAAAACATCAGAGTTTTTCTGTAGCCAAAAAGAAATGAGCAGAACCAGGGAAAAGATGATTTACAGCACTGAATGTACATTTTTCATTGAAAAATAAAAATTGGTACTTCAACATGGTGTCACTGGCAAATATATTTTGTGCAGAACACAGTTTTACAATATGTTCGTTGTTGATTACACTAAAGAAAAGGAATGCTGAGTCACAGCACTTACTGCTTTCATCACTACAGGGCAGGTCAGCTCCCTGAGGTTCAAAATCTTGTCAATAACACTGGCAAGAGTGGTGTATCCCTCGGAGCTTGCCGGGAATATGAAAACCTTGAACCAGTGCTGCTGCAGGAATTTAAAAATCCTCTCAGGCTTAAGATGCTCAAGGTATGCTTATTGTTACTGTCCTCTTTGCTCCATATTGATGCCCAGGCTGTGTCTGCACAGCCATCATTTCTGGAACTGAGATTCAGATGTTACTTCTTTCCTTACATCTCACATCTGAAGCAAGTTCTCACTCTGCTGGAGCTTTCACTTTAGCTGGAGCTAAACCCACAGCTGTCTAGAATGACAACAACTTTTCTGTCATTTAGGGAAGGCTGCTGACTGCCTTGGGTGGGAACTGTTAAATATGTTGATTAAAATGTTTCTATTTATGTGCACGTATAGTAAATGTTTCAATTCTGTCTTCTGTTTACAGAATGAAAAATACCTTGATTATCTGAAAGCTGCTAACATGCAAAACCACACTCTACCAGCTCAGTTACATGACAGCAGTGAAGCATATCTCCTTGGAAGCATCCCCAACAGTTTCATGTCCTACATGTTTTCTCCACTGTTATCTACAGACAGGTAATAAAAACGTTCTCTGTTCTCCTCCTGATACTCAAATTGTCAAAGCTGCTTGACTCTTTGGGTGCTGAGTGTAAGGATTTTCTTCTTGCTTATGTCTTGGGCCATAACAAAAGGTGGTTTTAAAGGTTCAGGCATTTTTTTTTTCTGTGCAAACATTTACCTAAACTGAGTAGATTGAATGGGATGTGATGGACAGTTATGGTACATATTGATGCCAGTTCCTTATCCTGAATGTGTCAAGTTTCATTCACATTCAGAAATGCAGTGTATAATGCCATGATTCCACCCAAACACTATTCTGCATTTCACAAATGGAGTTTCACTGGAGAACAGAAAAGATGCAACAACTAACAAAATAGACCTAAACTTGAATATGCTTACTTTCCACTACAGGTTACATTTTTCTGTAGATGTACGGACTCGATCATCAAGAGGATTAGTAGTTTTCACAGAAGAAAGCTCTGAGGACTCCTACATGGCTCTCCACATTTCAAAAGGACGTTTTGTCTTTTCACTTGGCTCTGGAGAAAAACAAATCAAAGTCAAAACCAGTATTAAATACAATGATGGGCAATGGCACACTGTAAGTAGTATGGAACCACAGTGATAGCATTCAGCAGGCACAGCCCATTGCATTTTTAAGAGAGTAGAAACTCAGTTTTGGTCATCAGAAATTAATTCCTGTGCCTGAAAGTTCGTGTGGTCACAGGTCTCTGAGAGACCTCGTTGAGACTGATGGTCCCAGAATGTTATTTTCAGTTTAAATATTTCAACAATATGGTGTCTAATTTAAAGACAGAGAAAATCTCCAGAGGCTTTCATTGGCCTTTGGGTTTTTTATTCTGTTATGTTTGCCTCCTGGAAAGGTGGTCTTCAGCACAGATGGGAAGAACGCCCGCCTTGTCGTTGATGGTCTGAGGGCCCAGCACAGGAGATTGGCAACAAATTCTGCCATCAGCATTAGGCCACCAATCTACGTGGGAGGGCTGCCATCACTGAAAAAACAGGTAAATAATTGGCACATCCACCCCCACACACTCCCCATGCTGCACTAATTTACATGGGAAAGTCTTTAATATGCAGGATTTCCATGCTGAAAAGCTTTGGGGGGGATTTCCAAGCACCGCGTGAGGACCATCTGTGACTGGTGTTTGCAGTGGTTCATTACAGATCTTTTTCCTCACCTGTTCACACAGCCTTCATCTGGACCCATATTTTCAATATGTTGCTGAGACACTGGTGACAACCATGTACTGCTTTCATTTTTATTCCTTAAAAATAGAGAAGACCAAAGTCACATTTTTAATTCCAGAAATACCATGTCTCTGCAGAACATTTACGTCAGTGGATTAAGCAATAATCAGTAGAGAAGAAAAAGAATAACTCTCATTAAGGAATTATGGATATAGAACTGGATTTCAATCTGAAATATGTGTGGTTTCTATTTAAAAAATGGGGCAATTAATGATCCAGGGCATTTTATAAAATCAGATTTAAATAAACAGGAAGGAAAGGGGTACTTGGGATTTCACAATTCTTCTTGCATTGTCCTTTTGACACATCATTGGGAATCATCTGTTCTACAAGCAGTAGTCATGTTAACTCAGAATCAACTATTACTGTGTTTCAAGCACTTTTTTAGAATTTTGGAATACCTTTTCAATCTGTCAAAGATGGTTTAGGTGCCCTTAGTGCCAGCTGGTTTTCTATAGTCCAACAGTCCAAAAGAACCAATGTTTAGTATTATTACTTAAAAAAAAAAAAGCCATAATGCTTTAGTATTTGTGTTTTGAAATATGCTTTCAGAATATACCAATGAAGAGTTTCAAGGGTTGCTTGAGGAATTTTAAGGTGAATGGAAAAGTCATGAATGCACCTCAACAAAAAAATGGCATACTTCCATGTCTGGATGTTCCCATGGACACAGGGATTTACTTCTTTAATGAAGGAGGATATATCACCGTTGGTAAGCTGTGTGGAGATTATGGTATATGGAACTATGTCTGAAGTGTGTACGTGTGTGGGTCATTTGTTTTTACATGGTTTTCCAATTGTCTCCTGTGATCATTCCTCTCCCCACTGTTCAATCCTCCACAGGTAATTTGCTGATGGGATTGGATTTTAGGATTGTGTTTACCATTCGACCAAGGAGTTCAACAGGGGTACTCCTCCATGCTGGAAGCAAGCAAGACAACTACTTGACTGTTTACATGAAAGGAGGAAAGGTGGGTACAGACTGTTTCCATTCCAGCTGTATTGCCCTCATTCAGCAGGGGGAATTCTGACCTTCCTCTGTTGCTCCTGTTCTTTGTCACAGTAGCTTAACAGATAGCTCCTTTACAGGTCATTGCTGCTGGAAATAGTGGTGCTGGAGAATTCCAGACATCAGTCACACCAAAGAAACCTCTGTCTGATGGACAGTGGCATACCATTGCAGGTACGTTGCACATACCATTTCTTTTGAAGCTTTGAAAGGACAGTGGGCACAGAGCACTGCAGTTCCAGATTTTTATTAAATCATTTTTCTTCTGTTTAGTCTCAGAATACTCTTTAGAACAAGGTAAGTGTCTTGTGTAAATTAAAGGCTGTACATAAGATGTTTTTGGTGGGCTCTGTTAAGCCCCAGATGACCTAGGTTTGTCAGTCTGACTCTGAATTAAAATAAAATCTGTTTTTTCTATGCCTTAAATGTCAGGAAAGGCGCTATTTAAAAATAGTGCCATACCTAGCTGATTGTTTAATAGGGCTGAGAAAGAGTTCTCATTTACCTGCTTTTTTGCAGTCTCTCAGAAGGAGAACACTGTGCAGCTAGAGGTGGGCACACAGAGTAATTATACCACTGAACTTCAATCCTCTCCTCCTAGACGTGTGTATCAGCCACTCTACTTTGGCAAAATTCCAGGTAATATTATTGCTTCTTATTTTTTCATGTTTTTTCTTTTCCAAAACAAAGGTCCCATCAATTCATGTAGTCCTGTATCAATCCCCCTCTTTTGAAAGCCTTGCAATAATTAATGTTCTTTAAAATAATTCTTATTAACTTGGTCTTGCCACCTTGTTTTTGTAGCAGATTTGGACATCCCGTGGCTTCCAGTTAAAGACCCATTTTTTGGCTGTCTTCGGAATATTACCATCAATGACAAACATGTCTCCACCAGGAGAATTTCAGAGGTTCGTGGTGTAGTGAATTTGCACGGGTGCCCAGAGAACTAACCCTGCTGTTACAGTCGTTGTGCACACGTGGGCTGTGTCTGCTGAAGAACTGTGTGGATTCCCCTTTGCTGAGCAGCATCAGGCTGCTTGTTCTGAACAGCTGGTGAGCAAATGCATCCTCTGGATGTGGACTGTGCCAAAGCAAACAAAAAGGATTTGCTTTGATAAACTCCCTTTTAAACGTTATTGATTTCCAAGGTAATCCGTTGGGCCTTTGGAGATACATGCAGAAAATATAATTGCATATACCCTATGGGGCCAAATTCTGCTCTCACCCACAACAGCAGAGACTTGAGTAACTCCAGTGTCTTAATTTTGGAAATTTACCTTAATGTTGGTCATCTTAAGAGGAAATTTGATCCATTAATATAAAGAATTTTATAAAAATATAAATCTCTTTGGATTATTGTTTATAAAATGTGCATTGATGTTAATGTAATAATAATAATATAAATGGAGTTTGAAGCACTTTAAGGAGTGAAACTCTGGGGGTTTGTTACAAAGTTAGGAATTGTGGGACCAAATAAATGCAAATATGTTCCTAAAACCATTCATTTTCTTGTTTGGTTGTTTTAATCTGGTAGGTTTTTAATGTGGTTTTTAGAAGCTGCTAAATCCTGCTTGCTTTGTGCAAATATTTCTGTTGGTTGAAGATGCTGATTTGCCTGAATAAGCAGGTATCCATCATCTCTGCCCATCACAATTTGGTTATCTAAAAATCTGAAAAATAGTGTCATTTTTTTGCAGTCTTCAGAGCCAGAGAGTCTCCTCCATAGGCAATTTTTTTTCTAATGAAATGAAGAAAAGTTTTATCAAGAATAGCAGCTGCGTCTGCTACAATTATGGAGCATGAATTACAGGACTAACCCAGCAAAACTGTTTTCTTCAACATACAAATCTTTATTTGGTACCTGATTGTGACCCACAGCGGAGAGCAGGGAACCCAGTTTGCTTTATTCTTCTGAGTAGAGGGCTGGACTGAATAGACTTGACATGGCTTCTTTTTCCACTGTCATTCAGAATCAGCATTTTGATAATTTTTTTCCCCAATGCCCTGATGCCAGTCCTCTTTTGCAAAATGAAAACATTTTCTAAGGTTGGTCCTCGATGCAGGGAGGCATGCAGATGAATTCTCCTTCACTCCTAATGCTCCACTGCTGCCTTCTCAATGTACAGCAGTGTGTCCTCAGTGTGTTTGAAATGAGGTGCAAGCTGGACTAATAGAAGCAGATGCCAGATCAATAGCCCATATGGCTTTGGTCATTAATCCCATGTCAAATTTTTGCAGCTTTAAAGGTCCTTTGCAGCTTTGCAGGGTGGCAGAAGTGTCAGAAAGCTGTTCACACCAAATCTGTGTCCGTGCAGAGGTTTCTGAAGTGTAAAGCCAGTTTTGGTGGGACTGGGGTGCACGCTGGGTTGAGACCTCAGAGGGAGCAAAGGATTGACATGTAATGGCAGAGACCTCTCTGGAGATGCTCTGCAGAAACATCTTCTCCTGTACAGCAACCTGCCACATGGGACAGAAACACCCATCAGGCTGGAGGTGATGGGTTCAGAAATCATCTTCTGTGATAGCAGCAACTGAATCCTTTCTACTTATAAAAGCTCCCTGCTCAAATACTCAGGTGACCAAAACTGTGGAAATAATTGATTTACTGGCCCAAGTTGACACTAAAAGTTTCCAGAAAGAGAAAGGAAGAACAGTTAAATTTTATCATGCAATTCTCTAGTAACATCCCCTATTTCATGCTGATCAGATGGCTCTGTGAAGCAGATTTTCCCAAATCACAAAAAAGGCCTTTTCCTTCTTCTCTTACTCCCCTAAGTAAAACAAAAAAAAAAACCATGGCAAAGATTTTTGCGTCACAACCTGGAGCCAGTCCTGGATTTCTGTTCCCTTCCATTTGATTGTATTTTATCAGAAATAGTTTTAATGTTGATGAAAATAAATGAAAAATGTATAAAGACTTGAGTAAATGTAAGCTATATTGATTAGTAAGTACTAATTCAATGCAATACTACTTTTGCACTACAAAAAAATAGGAGTCTCTTTGGTTTTAAGGTTCTTTGTGGTTGGTTTTTCCCCCCCTCCCCCCAATTTTTTTCAATTGTATTGCTTCCACAGAGTCAGGCTGTCATACAGTTTTGAGACAATGAATAAAAGCCAAGTAGAGTTTCAGGTTCTGTACTTTCACATAGGTAAATCTATATCAGGCTGAGGAGCACTTAGTAAAAAGCTTTTTCACAGAATCACAAAATATTTTGAGTTGGAAGGAACCGTCAAGGATCATTGAGTCCAGCGGATGATCTTTACATGATGGAAGAAGTTGTCCCATTTCAATCAATGAAGAATTTTTACTGTTGGAGAAATCCACATGGACACTGTGTCATGGGACTTTTTAATTGTTAGAAGTTGTAATTCCAAGGCTTTCATCATCAGTGTTGCCATTTGAAAATAACTTCCATGAATTATTTGCCTCTTTTGGCTGTAGCATTTCAGATGTGCCCCCAAAACTAGGAATTTCCATGCTAGAATAAAATACACAGGAGAGGCTTTCCCTGTAACATTTTACTCTACAGTCAGATACCATGTTCAATACACTGTGAGTGCATGGCTAAAAAACCCACACTCTTTAACAGCATGTTAAGAGTTCTTCTGAATCCCAAATCAATTATAGAAAGAGAGCTGAAGATTTCCACTCTAGACTAAACCACATTGGTACTGTTAGCATGAAATCCCTCTCTTGTCCGTGTAAGTATCAAGGGCAAAGGGTTCTCATCCAGTTGATTTGGATTAGATTTAATAGGATCATGTTATCTGAGGTGGATGACACCAAGGTCTGTGAGTTTCCATTTATTACAACTATAAACTGCAGCCAGATTATTGACAGCTGGAAGACAGAAAGCCTAACACTGAGAGCAAATAAAATGAAATAGATCACAGGGCACTCTAGAAGAAAATACATATTCATTGTAGGGAAAAAAAAGCGTGTATATATGAAAAAGGAAAACATACTGCCTTTTCACTGCCTATAAGTGACTGTAACTTAAGTCTAATAACAAAAGTTTGCAATTAAAACTTGAACAGTCTTTCTGTACCTGAGCTTAAGGGCCTATGCTTTTGTTACTGTGGAGCTTTCATTTAAAACACAGAGCCATTGACCTTTCACACTGTCACCAGCAACATGAATTGGGCAACCTAACTTTCTCTGGTTTTGTAACCACTTCTTTGAGTCACTTGTGAGCCAATTGATTTTAGCTTTCCATCCTCTTTGCCTCTTCGTAAGTCCTTTGTGGGTATTTTACATATATATATATATAAATATATTTATTTGTTTATAATTTGGGGTATTTTCTCCCATCTCCTTCCTTTCTGCCCTTCATAAAATAGCCTGGAACACTCAGTCTAAGTGAAAACACTGTAAATGCATTATGGTTTTGTAATGGACTCTGACCATGCTTTTTGCCTCTTACCATTCTCTTTGTGGTTTCCTCATTTAAAAAAACCAAAAACCTCCTGCATCTTTTCTTTAATGATGTAAGGAAGTTTAAGACACAACCTTCTGTAAATCTGTCTGCATTTTCTAAAAATACATTAAATGGACATCCCTGGCAGAAGGGATGTTAAAGGGGATGGTGCCATAATACAATATTACAGCTTCACTGGAGGCATTAAGGCTGCAAGGCAGAAACATAAACATCCTTTGTGCAGCTGCCCCAGACATCTTCAAGTTGCAAGAGGCTGATCATTGCCTGAGCTGCAATGAAGCACCCCCTAAAGCATAAAGAATTGCAGGCAAAATAACCAATGAGTTTTTATGTTCTGTCTGTCAGTTTAGGGGATCCTCTGTAGCAATGAAACCAAACCCTGACCCGTTGTTCATATTGTAGTGTGTCTCCTGCTTTGCAGCTGATAGCGTAAGATCTTTTTTAAACACACTCCTATCATTATTTTACACCTCAGCCAGTTACTGTGTTTCCTACAGGTTGTTCCAAATGTGAAGCACAAGTGAAATGTTCCATGAGAAACAGTTTCTTTGTTAAAGTGTCACTCACTCGTTGAGAGAGATGGAGCACTGCTGCATTATCACACAGAATAAAAAGAAAGATAGTTGGCATCATGGTCTTTTGTCTCTGTTCAGTTCTATTTAAATTGAGAGCAACAACAGATTTCTCCATTGTGTGGGAGCCTATGTCTGAGATTTCTGTCAGAGGAGGACTATGCACTGGTAAGAATGAATAATTACATTCATAGGTATGTCAGTAATTTATAAAATAATATGTATCATGGTTTAGGAATGGTACTTCACAATTCAGTGCAGCCACTGAGACTGCCAAACCACACTGACACTTGGCCGCTCTTCCTTTCCTCTGCCCCTTCCTGGTCTAGTGGGGGAAATTGAGAATTGGGCCACAAAAGGTGAACATCACAGGCTGAGAAAAGAACAATTTACTGGAAACAGCAATGAGATAAGAAAACTAAAAGTAACAGTAACAATATTAATAACAAAAGTGTACAAAGAGAGGGTGGTTCACGTGCAAGATGCTCACCAGGGACTCCCAAGTCAATCAGCCATGCCAAACAATGCTGCCATGGTTTTTTCAACCTGAAGCCCTGTCCTTCCCCACAGAAGCCAGAGAGTCCCTTACCCCTGCTCCTGGCAATGACATGAGGTGGTATGGAATAACCTCCTGCCTTGCCCCTTCAGCCATGCTCCCTCAGCTACTGCAAAAAATTAACTCTGTCCTGGCCAAAACTAAGGCAGTATGGAAGGAAACTGTTAGAATTTCCATCCAGAAAGAATTGTTCAGATCTGTTTTTTGATGCCCGAAGACATAACAAAAAAAAACATATTAAAGGATAGAGAAATAGTGTGTCCAGCCAGCTCTTGCTGACACAGTTTTACTTACAAGGTGTTATTAGCATAATAAGCCAAAATCTATCAGCATGAGGTAATACTTAATAGAGGACTTACATGGTTGGGTAACAGCACCAACCATAAATCTTAATTCTAGATCCTGATTACTTCCCAATCAGAATTACTGTCCTGATACTACAAACCTGGAGAGCCAGTAATATGCCCAGGTAGTGATTCTGGCAAGGTCAAGGACTTTAACTAATAAAATTTACCTGAGGACAAAGTGTCAGATCAGTAATAACTTTCCCTTTTCTGTACTGATTTAATTCAAAGGTAATGACATGTCCCCGGACACAGCAACCTAAGCAGTAAAGAAGCTAAAACACTCCGAGCAATTCTGCAGGAAATCATATAGGCATGATCCAAAGTTCAGTGACTTAGTGGAAAGATTGAATCAGTTCACAGGACTTTGGTTCATATGCCTTATTAAAACATGCAGTAAATCTTACATACTGTTTATAAAAAATGTATTCTAAGATATTGCCAAGGTTTATAGAGAATTGTTACTGCAGATTAAATCTGTTTGTTATGTAATAAAGGGCAGGACACACTCTCCATAAAGCCTAAGATAATCCATCTAATGCAAATATACATAAATGGAAACTTTACACAAACACAAAGGGTATTTGCATCAGCAAGAAGAGTGGAAGCAAAGACACCAAGCAGATAAATCGTGCTCCCTGAGGAGCATCAGTGGTGAGGGCAGTGCTGGGAGGAGGTCTCAGAACACCTCCTGTGAGCCATCCAACCTGGATGCCAAAGACCCCACTGAGGCCCAGCTGTTTCCTATGCTGCTCAAAATCAAAAGTAACTGCAGTCATCCCACTATGCCTTTACCAGACCAAAAGGAAAGAAAACTTTTCTAGCATTTTCATTATTCCTGCATGCAGAAGAGTAATACGAAATTTTGGACTGATCATTGCATGTAGTCAGATACTTGTAACTTGATATTGGCATGTTAAAGGTAGGTAATGTTCCCAAAGCAGAGCCACTTAAGAGGACACATGATCCCTGAATCTATGTATATTGCATTTATCACAAAAGATAAAACGAATCAACATGACATATATGCTCAACACAAATTTAATTCAAAACAGACACCACAAAACCACTGCTGGTCATTACTGTTATTTGATTAAAATGGAATGAATAGGTTAAATCTTTCAAAGAGACACTGAATGCCATCAAACAGAATAAAGGCCAGGTGCCTGATTGGTATAAATCAACATTGCTCTGTTGTTCCTGGATTTGGGCAGATAGGAGAAGAGGATCCAGTCGTGTTTGTGTAATTTATTGTTTTAAATGTTGGGGACACAATGCATAGACCTCATAAAAATGACTTTGCTGCAAAGAGTTAAAACTGGGAATGTTACAGTTCACTTTCTGTGAAAAAAAATACTAGTTTTTTTTTAATCAGTGCAAAAAAAAGCTTAAAAACGAGATACAAGCCTAGAGGATGGACAGAACGAAAAGGAGACCTTATAGTTGAAGAAGAAAAGGTATTCAGGAAAAAATAAGCCTTGATACTGCTCAGAGAGGGAAGTGTCTACGGCAGAGAAGCTGCTAGAAACTGGACAATTTTAGGTTATGTAGTTACAAGGAGCACAGCCACTGATCCCCTGAACCAGAGACTCAGCACCACCCTCCCGGGCTGCTCCTGTGTGCCTGTGTGGCACCGTGGGTGTCCCAACCTCTTCTCAGCCCGGGGGGGCTGTGGGGCTGTGTGCCTGCCTGCACCCCTTCCCCGGTGCTGAGGGGAATGGCTTTTCTCAGGCTTCCCCTCTTTCCTGACCAGACACTCAGCCTGTGAGCTTACAAATCTCTGTCTGCAATGGGGAGTTCAGAAAAATGGTCAGTATATGACAGGAAGGAAAACATCACGAAGCTGCCACTCCTGGCCCTTTTTATTTTGCTCTCTGACCCTTTTTCTTTTGTTTGTTGTACTCAGTATAATGGAAGGGAACATCTGGACTCTAGTGACAGCGACCAAATTTGCATGCATATAGCAGATAATTAAGCACGTGTCTATCTGCAGCTGCAAACAGCAATTAGTCATAAGATAGCTTTGCACACCCCTTCCTGCCTATTCTTCTGTTCTCCTCAGAGGGCCCTCTCACGTGCACATCTCTGAGAGGCACTGAGTGCTGGCCTCCTTTTTATTTGTGAAGACAGTTGTGCAGCTGAGCTTAAACCCTTCAATATAACTTTGAATAAGATGAACTTCCTCTGATCTATCAATTTCCAGTAGAAACGGCTTTCTGCATAAGACATGATGCGGTGACCCAAATCGAAACACCCGTGCTTACATCCCAGCATAGCTGAGACTATAAGCAGATTTCATTCCTAGTTCCTCCTCTTAGATCTCAGGAAGCTGAGCTCTAGAGAGTTGCTTCTGACTGCTGATGTTTTGTGTGGCCAACCCTTGCCTCTCTGCTGTTGCCCAAGGCAAATACTGCCCTCCCTGCAGCTGAGAAGTTTACATTTGCCCTACAGCTTCCACTACAGGGCCATGAAGGGCATTTTATAACATCTTATCCTATAAAGTAATTACATTCATCCTATGCCTTTTCATTTGTAGAGTCCCCTGGCAATGAAGCCATAGAGAGCATTCTGTTGCCTAGAACAGGTGTCCTCATTTCTCTGGTGATAGAGTCAAATTTTCTAGACAGGTAAAATAGAAGCTGCTCTGCCTTGCAACTAAGAGACACAGTTCAGAGTAATTTACAAAGCAGAACAAATTTCTAGTTTGTTGAAAACCAAAGATTGCAGTGCAAATAGCAAAATTTCAGGCTCTGGCATCATATCTTTTAATTTATCTTTATGCTAAAATGAAGTGTAGTAATAGGGTGGGCTTCAGCTGGGGCAGGCTCAAGTTGGAGAAGAAAGAGCTGGAGTGTGATCAAAGAGACCTCTGTGCCTCGAGCAGGGATTAGATTCAATGGAATGGCTTCACAATCTGGACAACAGTGATTATTCCATGTGGCTCTTTGCATTTGCTCATTGTATGACCCAGTTGCCTGGTCAAGGCTTTTGCTGAGGTCAGAGTCTACAAAATGATCTCTGCTGGGGAATTCCTGTGCATGTTTGAAATAACATTCTTGGGTATAATTTGCAATGTTTCCATTTATTTCTGTGTGTTAATAAAATGTAGGCATTCCCAGCTATAACAAATTCACACAAATTGCAGAAAGGGTTTGCATCAAGTAGTCATTTGAAAACAAAACTGCAGTTTCAGATACTTATTAAGGCCTAGAGATCTGCTGGAAAACAGAAGTTTGCTTCTATATAGATAACATGAATGTCCTGTGTTTCAGTGGGCAACACCAATGAGGGTTTTTTGTGAATGCCCTGTAACAGCAATGAACAAAAAAACCCTGGTTGGCACCAACAAGCACTGTAACACCATCACATGCATCTGCATTTCATGCATAGCTGTGCTTATAGGAACACATTCCACCACCAAATCCAGACAAAAATGTTAAGGCTTTTACTATTAGGATAGGTGAACTGATTTTTCATTTGGGAACCCACAGAAAGTTACAAAATACATGGACCTATTTGATTTTAAGCAAAATGGAATGGCTAGACAGACTTGGGTGCATACAAAACTGGCCAGTAGCACTGGTAACACCCACTTGACTTGAGTAGGACCCCTAGCATTTGTGGAGCAGTGTGGTTACTCATCTCACAACTTGGATGGAGACAAACTGGACAAAAATTGGTTGTGTACTCTAGGCTATCTTTCTACAATCAGTGGAGGATGGTTAGTTATCCCTAAACAAAAACACACCCAGACACCATCTCAAACATATGCTGTAAGAGGGCATGGCAGCAACCAGCCTAGCTTTGAGCTCCAAGCAAGGAACCCACTGAACTTACCCCCTGAAGATGGATGCAGAGCTTGATTATACTTAAGTCCTCAGGAATACTCAGCACACCTTGCAACCCAGCTGTAGAAATCTCATTGTGGGGTGTTGTCAGCAGGCCACAGAGAAGAAAAGAACAAGCCACAGGAAATTATCTCCTGCTTCCAATTACAGGGAAAATTTGACATTATAAATGCTTTTGTCACTCATCCTTTTCAACACTGAGTCACCCAGACATAGCATAGTTAGCTTCTGGCATCTCCATATGATGAACTACTTTTTTCTGTGCTTTGTATGATTTGAAGCTTGAGAATCTAAGAAGAAAACGTGGGTTGAACCCAAATGAAAGGCACATAAAGAGGTGTGAGATAGAAGGCGTCTTTATGTGTGCCTGTATACTTACAAACCCTCTAAAAATAGGTGAGTGCAAGAGCTATCAAAATGAAAGGAACTCAAAGGAAAAGAGAGGAATGCCTGCCAGATGAATTGCAGTAGAAAATAGCATTTGAAAAAAAATGCTAATGAAATGAAAAATGGGAAAGTGCACTGAAAAAATAGAAGATTGTTTCTCCTTGTGCTAACCCTGGAAGATGAGCTCTGAAGAAATGGCCTGCAGTAAAAGCACAGCTTTTCTCACTGTATCATCCTGGTTATTGCCATGCATAACTCACAATGGCTAAAATTACGCTACTCAGTTTAAGGTACTTGCCTTGTACGTAGCTCTCAGCCTCACAAAACGTGTTTGTGGAACAATTAATCGTGAGTCAGTACAGGATAAGTCACCCAATGTATGGTTTTAGAAGGCACTGTGCTTTCAGAAGGGTAGGAGTGCTTTCAGAATCCAAATACACTTTAAAAAGAGGAGGGATATTAAATTTGTTATTATGCTGTTACTTTAATAAAAATCTTGTTGCAAGTTAAGTTTTGTAAGTCACTCCTGTGGCTACCATTACACACACTCAGAATCTTGACTTTGATGTCTCCCTTTATCTGCAATGCAGTGTTTTGCTCGCAGAGCTGCCACTTCCTGTAGTGGGAACTGATTCTGGTAGCCACTGCTTTGAGGAACCTATAATTCTCAAGAGTGTTTCCCAATTCACATACCTTGATCAAAAAGTGCCCAAATAGGAACATATTATAAATTAATTTGTACAGAATATGCATTCCAAATAAATGGCCCGAGTTTCCAGAAGTAAATGGAAGAATGGAAAACCTAATGGTAAGCAAAAAGAGAAATCACTTCTTATTGGAGAGAATAGGAACTCAACTGCATGCTGCTAATTTCATTAAGTACCAGGAGATAATACATACATTCCTAGGTTTGCTAATTTCACTACACAGCTGTCAGCTCAAAATCTAGTTGGTCAAGCATCAGCTTCCAGTCTCTTAAATTCTCTTTAAATGTTGGCTACAGAAAATAATCTCACCAAATGACAAGAGTATACTTTCTATGTCTTTGCAGTTTTACACATCAGAATGTGAAGAATCTTCCATTCATATCAACTGACATCCCATTCACTTGAACTAATATTCACTACAGAACAACAAGTTAAGGCAAAGACTAGAATGAAGATTATTTAAGCATGTGGCTCTATGTAGCTGTTGCCTTCAGATAATGCTGTAACCTGAGTGTATCTAAATATACATACTGCCTGAGTACATCCTTAAAAGACGATCCCTTCACTTTGGGTTTATACAAATAGGCACAATGACTTTTCTTGCAAATTAAATGGTTCTCTAAACTAAATGGTACAATTAGTTACTTTCTTGAGTGAGTAGCAAAAGTCGTCAAACCAAAGCACGTTTCACAGAAGAAAAGCTAGCATCCAGAAATATAAACTTTGATATCTGAGGTAGCATCTGTCTCTCAGTATGGCTTCTAGGTTTTTTTCTGACTTGTGATATATGCTGCAGATCATACTGCTTCTTTTAAAAGCCAGTTGCCACCTCTATGTGTGCAAGCCTCAGACAAGAGTTTTGTAAAGAACAGAGCACTGTGTTCCAGAAGACACTATTAAACTCCCAAAACATAAGGAAGTGAAATAATTGGGGACAAAGGTATCAGTAGCTAAGTAGGTGTAAATGCAAGGGAAGGAGCTCACCATCTTTGCAGGCACAGTTTGTATGTACACTGCTGACAGAGCTGCTCAAATGAACACGGCCTGTGTGGTCTATTCCAGTGACAGAAAGTCAAAACACTTTAGTGCCAGGCCGTTCTAGATCACCAAACACCTTGATGTAGCATAGCCACCAATGTTGAGGCACAAAATTATTGGGTATTACAATCCCAACAGATACGAGAACCAATGCATGGACAATTTAAGTGGCTTGCTGAAAGACACTGGTGAGACAAGTTCCTTCATGAGTGAGCGACATATGACTGTCAGGTGAAAACACTTCTTAGACCATGAGGCAGTACTCCCATCTAAAAGTGTGCAGGAAATGTGAAAACAGGCCAAAAGGGACATTTGTACAAGAATTAATTGTTTGCAGCTTTTACTAATGCCAGGAGTGGAAGACTCAACTCCGCGGTGGCTGCTTCATAACCTCCTGCTGAGTTCTCATCTGCCTTCATGGGTTGTGCCCAACCATCAGCCTACCAGGCCTTTTCTCATGCCTTCCTTTCTGTTTGCCTCAACTATTCTGCATTGCAGTTGTGACTATCTCTCAAAGCAAGGAGTGTAAAGCTAGGTCTTAGTCTCCTCTAGATAATTATTTGGACAATCTGGCTACATAAACTGATGTTTCATGTCAGAAAAAAAAACCTGTCACCAGTGGGGTTTGCTGACATTTTTGTCACTACAGTTTTAAACAAAAGATTCCCCACTCTAAGGCTAAGGAAAAAAAGAGGGGCAAGAAATGCAGATTTCAAAACTGAAAAACAAACATGATGCCTACGGGCCAAAAGAAAGCCTCTATAATTCAATTCTGTTGACTGGCCTTTCTATTTCTGTAGTGAAGGACTACAGAAACAGAAAAAAGTGAAAACTGTTGAAATGCTACTATAGAACACATATAATGCCAGAAGTCCCAAATGGAAGTAGAAAAGTACAAATGTTGCTGACAAGTGTTCTTTAAATAGCCTCACTTCAAATCACATTATGCATCAAGCTGCTTGACACCTGTGAGAAAATATTTACTGCTAAAACAGTAAAAGAAAAATAAGCCGCAGTAATATATTATCTTTATTATATTCCAAACTCAAAATATGTTTTACAAGGCGTTTTGAGTACTGTAGGTGACAAGGATTGGGGGGAGCACTAACACAAAGGGTGTTTATTGAGGCTGATACATTTATCACAGGTTATCTATGGCCTTGCTGATTACTTGCTTCTCATCACAAGCTTGAAAGTACAAAGGCACATCCTCACTATCTGGGTAAATGAGTTGTTGACAAATGCTATACCTATCATTAGATACATGTGCATGTATACAGGGGAACAGATAGAAAAAATCCTTCACAAACACAACCGGTCTGTGAAGTGGCTTCATGCACAAATGAACAATGCAGGAAAACTGGAGGGCCCCTCCAAAGCAGATCAGCAAAAATGATTAGAGGTTTAAAATTTATGACCTGTTTGTGAAAGATCAAAGTTGTTATTTGTTGTAAATATTGAAAGAGTACCAGGGTCTCAATCAGGAGCCCATAATGTAGAAACATGGGTACTGAGAGGGACTAATAATGTTTATATGCCCCAGTTTGGGTAAGACATCCTGCCTCACTGTCCATACACAAAACCATTAAGCTCACCTGTTTTAATTTGCCACTAACCCCCTGCTTCTGCAACAAAGATGCGTATAATTGTTTTCCATGTTCACTGGAGCAAGAACATGAGGGAAATTAATCTACAGACTCTCCATACTCAACGTATTTCAAGGACATTCAGAAAAAGATTTTTCTTTTCCCATCTAAATGAATTTGTTCTGACTCCCCAGAAAGGACTGGGCTAGAACTGGTGGATTTCGGGTGATCACTTTGGGCTTTACATTTCCTGCTGTGTGGCAATACAGAGCAGGTATTTTTATAACCAAATATAGATCTCAACTCTGTAGGAAGTCATTCCTCTGAAAGGAAAACATTTTCAATCGGCTCTTAAAAATTCAAGTGGCATGATTATTTTGGGTGGAAGTCTTTCCAATTAATTTTTATAAAACAGGACAGCATGTGGCTGCTGCCTGAACAGAGCAGCTGTTAGTATTTAATAGTTGTGTATTCCTTTGTTTTCTCCGGAACTGTGTGCATATGTTGGGCCATTAGCACATTCTGGGGAAAAAAAATTCCAACACTAAAAAGCTCTGTAATTTAGCATTCTTTATATAGCAAAAATTATACACCTTTATATGCTTCAGTAAAAATAACTGTGTGACTGCACATCAATTTATCCCATTATATGACTGATTACACATTGGGCCCAGAGCAACAATGTGTGGATAAAAATAAACATTATCCAATACTAGCAAATATGATAAAACAATTGCCCTTACTTGCTCTGTCTCATCTTTCACTCTCCTTTTTGAATTTCCAAGAACTTTACCTGCTCTGACCCAGCCATCTCTGTCATTTCTCTGTGCAGAAGTGACACAGCACAGTCTGTGTTACAGACTAAAGGAGAGCAGCCACAAATCAGTACTCAAGAGACCAGGACTAAAAGATCATTCACCTTCCATCTGATAGCTCACCATACACAAAAGCCTTCCTGAAAAGGAAAAAAAAGAAAAAGAAAAAGAAAAAAAAAAAAAAAAGGCAGGGGAAACAGAAAGCTTGTGGAAGGAAGGAGTAGTTCATTCTGGAGTAAGGTCCATTGCAAGGAAGAACACTGGTTGTTCTTCCTATTGTTATTACTGTAATTCTCTTTAATTAAAAGAAAGGGTCAAAAGACTAATTTTCAGTACCCTTGGAATACTTTGGATGAAGAGGCTCATTGAGCCTGTCCTGTTTTAGCAGGGTATGTCTGCATATTCCTTGTCTATTGACAGAACAGACAAATCGTTTCATGTGGGTGTCCTCAGGCAGGGTTTAGCCCTCAAAAGGACAATGCATATTAATCGGAAAATGTCAAGAGCCAGCTCTGAAGATTAGCCTGGCTTTGTAGTATTGCTTAGTTGCTGTGCTGTATGGAAAATGCATGATGATAACTGATGTAGAGCTTACCACTCATAAATATTTAAGTGACAAGACACAATAGACAGGCATCGTTATTGTTCAAGATCAGAGGTACAGTGTGAGGCACAAAGCACAAGAATAAGTGACTTTAGTACATTTCCTTAGAAATGTACTTGTGAACTTCATATTTTTTTCTTCCCAAATACAATATATTCAAAAAGGGAAGATCCCCCCATTTCTATATTCACTAGCCATTACTGGCAGTCACTGACACAGATAAGCCCCCTCTGATGGTTTGGAAAAGATGACTGTACCCTGGATTGCAACATCCCTTCATAGCCAACAATGGGACCACGTCTGATACTGAACTAGAATAGCAATCCTCAAGAAGGAGGTCAAAACTACAGAAGCAGATTCTGCAGGTTTGTGTCTGAGATTGAAAAAGTATGGAAGATGTCGTTATGATTTTCATAATTATTTCCAACATGTTACATGTGACACAGAGTCACATTTTCTGCAACACAGAGGAAAAAAGTTAATTCCATTCTGTGGGATTTTTCTTCTCTCTGCTGAAATGAACAGTGATTCTAACTTAAATGCTGATTGTCAAGTATTCTAAATCAACTGCTGAAATTTCATCTCCATCTAAAAAACTATAAACTGTACCAGGCTTATTGAGGTGTTCCAGGACAGAGGTAGAGTTTTGGAACAAGATAGGTAAGAAGAAACCCAGCAAAATCAGATTTAGGGCACTCTGAGACAGAAGCAAGGGGTTAGGTTGCTGCATCCAGACCCAGTGGAGAAGAGCCCTGAGACAAGCGGGACCTAATTTACAGACTATGAAAATGATATTAAAGAAAATAGGCCTGCCCTTGGTTTTAACTCTTTTCTCTCTGATGCTTTAGATAAATCAGTATGGTTTCCTCTAATAATTTATTTCCTGCTACTTCAACTTCTGCTATTCCCTGTAGTTTATGAATAGGGCTAAATTCCAGTTAGACTTGTGGAGGAAAAACACCAATATTTTTTACTCAGGGACCAGTATGTGAAGATGATGACTAGCAGGACTTCTCCCTGTCAGAAGCACAAAGACAGGGCAGAAACTTGGAAAGCTTGTCAAAGGGAAGAGCAGTGGAGTATTCAAAGGTACAGGCTATCGTGAACTATGACAGCAGTGTCGTGCAAAGGGGCTGTAACAGCATCACAGTTCTGGATCCCGTAAGGGATGTGAATATTGTAGCCACTTTACCTTTCACTTATCTAACACCTTCTGGGAAGCCAGAGTAAAGGTCTTGGAAATTTCAGGCCAGTTAATTTATTGAAAGTACAATTCTTGCTTACCAGTAACTTCATTGTCCTTGAGTAATTAGAAATCAGCTGCCTCAACCTTTTTTCATGAGAGGTAGCAGACCACAGGTTATTCCACACTGCCCTGCAGGGAGCTGTGAGGTGAGGGGAAAGCTAGCCACCGACTAACCCCTCTGCTGAAATTGTTGGCCGATGACTGCCTATTTTGCTGATGATAGTGTGCTACCAGGAATTAAAAAACCCAAACAAACACAAAAAACCTCAAGAAAGACGCTTAGAGTGTTGTTAGACTGCAAAGTCAAAGTAAGCTTTGATTGGCACGTACAAGTCATCCATGTAGTCCTGCTCACTGTGGTTTCCTCGCTCCCTTGGCCATTTTTAGCAGGATGAATCAGCGGTACCACATCCTCCATGTGAATCAAACTAATTGTAACCCATCACAAGACCTCATCTGCTGTTACAGGGCAGGGAGACCTACAGCTCTGATGATTTCCAATCCAATTCTGCAGGAAAATGAGGTTGCAGTGCAGACCACAACAACATGGGCATTATAAAACTGCTGCTGCTCAGCTGATGAAGTCAAACTGCAGGTGTCAACTTCCTTCATTAAGGAAGGTGTGTTCAACATGTTACTTGTCTACTTGAATAGCTGCAGTGCAGTTTCATTCTGCCATTCTTTTTCCGTACATTTATAGCTGTGTTTTTGTAGAATTGATGTAGCTATTCACATCTTGAGTTTGAAAATTAATAGCTAGCTACAGGGTACTTATAAAAGCATTTGTTACAGAAGACAAATTATCAGTGCCAGCTTCAGCAAGGTCTGGAGCAACTGGGTACTAGAAAGAAGATCTCAAAAGAATTCTAGCTTCTTGTGCATGGGACCTAAACTTGCAGGAAGCACACAGCCCTGCTGCGCTATTGTTCAAACACAGGGGCTAGGAAATAGGAGTGTAGCATTGGAGAAATGGAGTAGGGGATTCACAGAGGACTTGGCTCTTTGCTGCTCCTCAGAAACAGTACTTGGACGTAGGAGTAGTCTATGACAAGTTTTCAGGGAATCCATAGGAAGATTCATTGCCTCTTGACCGATTACATATGACAAAGGGAAAGGATATAATAAACTGGTCCACCATGAACCCCTGCCCACAGAATCCTGCCTGGCAGGTAACATTATAGGAGTAATTGCTTTCATTTGGAATGCAGTGTCTTGAAACAGAGAGCCTGAAACAGAGAACAAGGGCAGTGAAACTGCAACCTGCAATTTCCTTTTAGTGAGGCTTCTTGCATTTCTGGAGTCCAAATTTCACAAATAACCTATAAACACACAGGAGAACCTGCTGTTCCCTAGTCATGCTGTGCTGACTTCCTAGAAGCCCTTTAGGATTTCTAGGCTGTGTAGATCGTGCTGTTTTGGAGATGTGCATTGTAACAGAAGATGTGTCCTCTTTAAATACCCCCTGAGTGTCCAGCCCTGCTCAGTGAAACAGAGGGGCTGGCAATCAGCCAAAGGACCCGATTCACACCTGACAGATTGCAGAAGCCTCCTGGCATTAGGCAATCCACACCTGTCAAGAACTGCTGTCCCAAGAAGTTATTTGTACAGAGTAATTCCCGAGGGGGTGGTAGCGATTCCCACAAGGCATGTATGGAAATATGGCAACTTGATTCACAGGAAGACAGACGTTTTGCTTGACAGGGAAAAGGGGCTGCTACTAACAGCAGTGTTTGGTCCCACTCTTTGGTATGCTAGCAAGGGGAGGTGGGGGAAGTCTGAGCCCTAAATTTTTCTCAAGAGCAGCTGTAGCACTGCTCTAGCTGTCAGGAAGCAAGACCAGGTTGTTGGTATTAGCCTTAGTATTCACCTAAATTTAAGCACAGCAAAGAAAGCCTCTTCTTGACAAGAAGGATGAAAACAACGTGGGTGTATTTTCAGTGTCCAGGTACTTGGCCATTTTGGGTTGGAATGGATACATTTACACGTGTGTATTTGCTCACCCATCCTGTGCTTGGAAACACCTGCCAGACTAGCTTGCACCTGAACCAAACTTGCCAATACTGATTTTTGCTGTCAGCATCACAGGTAGGTTCACATTGCTAATCATGAAGATATGTGTCAAGAGATAGGGTGCAAAACTCCCAGAAACCTTTGTTTCCCAGACATGCACTGGGGAGGTCACAAAGTCACCATTGTATGAAAGAGGAACTTTTAGTCTCTGTTCTAGTGACTGCAGTCACTGAATAAAACCACTAACCAGAAAAAAAAAACCCAAAACAAACCAAACAAAAAAAAAGA
The DNA here is from genome assembly GCA_026261815.1 of Monarcha castaneiventris obscurior. Classification (NCBI taxonomy): domain Eukaryota; kingdom Metazoa; phylum Chordata; class Aves; order Passeriformes; family Monarchidae; genus Monarcha; species Monarcha castaneiventris. The sequence continues at coordinate 1,612,318 of JAMPIT010000379.1, forward strand.
ACGAAAAAAGAAAAATCAGTTCTCTGGAAAGGGAAAGCTGCGTTATCAGAGGAGGACTTTGGACTTCTCTTCTTCACACTCTAGGTACAGCTGCAGCCCCAGCTGCCACATCCCACCCATGAAAAGCCCCAGTGGGTTATGCAAGAAGCCACAGGATTGTGGAGAACCCACCTAAGGTTGGGAGGGTGGGTTGCAGCCACCTGCACCTGTGCAGTGCCCACCAGCACAGCAAGGTGAGGTGTGAGGGTGGGGACAGAAGGTGGCACATGGAGGCAGAGGCAGCTCCCCACATGGACACCCCTAAGCCAGGCATCAGTGCCTGCCTCTCTCCCACTGGCGCTCACTGCGCTGTCCCCAGAGCTGGGGGTACGGCAGCCACAGGCAGGGTTAGCACTGCCCTGGCAGCCAGGAAGGCCAACCATGTCCTGGGGGCATCAGGCACAGCATCGCCAGCCGGGCAAGGGAGGGGATTGTCCTGCTCTGCTCTGCACTGGGGCAGCCTCACCTCGAGTCCTGGGGGCAGCTTTGGGCACCCCAATAAAAAAGAAGACAGTAAGCTTTTAGAGAGTGTCCAGATGAGGGCAACAAAGATGGTGAAGGGTCTGAAGGAGAAGCCATATGAGGAGCGGCTGAAGTCACTTTGCTTGTTTAGCCTGGAGGAGACTGAGGGGTGACCTCATTGCAGTCCTCAACATCCTCATGAGGGGAAGCAGAGGGGCAGACACTGATCTCTTCTCTGTGGTGACCAGCGACAGGACTCAAGGGAATGAAGCTGTATCAAGGGAGGTTTAGGTTGAGTATTATAAATAAAAAATTCTTCACTTGAAGAGTGATTGGGCACTGGAATTGCCTGCCCAGGAAGGTGGTGGAGTCACTGTCCCTGTACGTGGCACTCAATGCCACGGTTTAGTTTATGAGGTGTTGGGTCATAGGTTGGACTTGATGCTCTCAAAGGTCTTTTCCAACCTAGTTCATTCTGTATTCTGCGAAAAGGTTCTTCAATCCAGAGGGTGTTTGAGCACTGGAACAGGCTCTCCAGGGAACTGGTCACAGCACCAAGCCTGCCAGAGTTCAAGAAGCGTCTGCACAACGATAGGAAGGCGCATAATGAGATTTCTGCGGTGCCTGTGCAGGGACAGGAGCTGAATGGAAGATCCTTGTGGATCCCTACCAAACCACGACATTGTGTGATTCCGCGAAAGGCGCAAAAGGCTCCTCGAGCAGGGCCGCCAGCACAGCCCCTCCACAGGCGGAGCCGCCAGCACAGCCCCTCCACAGGCGGAGCCGCCGCTGCGCCCCCAGCCCCTCACCCGGCGCCGGCCCCGCGCCTGCGCTCTCCGGGCGGCGCCTGCGCGCTGGGGCGCGGGGCAGGCGCCGCCGCTTTCGGAGCGTCTGCGGGCGCGGAGCGGCTGCGGCAGTGCCGAGTTCGCGCCTCCGCGGGCACCGGGCGCTCCCCGCTCCTCCCGCAGCCGCGCCGAGGCAGCACCAAGCTGCCCGGGAAGGGGTGGGCGGGTAGGCAGTTGGGGAGGTAGGTAGGTAAATAGGTGGGAAGGTAGGGGAGAGTCGGCTGGATCCTGCTGCCTCCTCATCGTCATGGCCGGCTCGGAGCAGCGGGAGGACGGGGAAGCGCCGCTGCCCATCGAGGATTCGGAGCTGGCGCTGGCCGGCATCAACATGCTGCTGAACAACGGCTTCCGCGAGTCCGACCAGCTCTTCAAGAAATACAGGTCAGTGCCGGCCGCCCCTTCGCCGCCCGCTCCCCGGGCCCCTGCCCCGGCGCGGCCCCTCCGCCCCGGCAGCGGGAGGTGAGCGGGCGGCGGGGCCCTGCCCGCCCCTCGGAGCGGGGAGCGTCGGTGCTGCCGGGCAGCGCTTCCTCGGTCAGCGCTCTCCTGGGGCAGGGACGCGCGTGTTTCATAGAGTCACAGAATGGGTCCGGTTGGAAGGGACCGCCGTGGGTCATCTGGTCCACCCACCCAGCTCAAGCAGGGTCATCGTAGGGAGCATGGCACAGGATAGTCCCCAGACCGTTCTTGAGTATCTCCAATGAGCGAGACTCCTCAAGCTCTCTGAACAATCTGTTCCAATGCACAGTCACCCACACAGTAAAGAAGTTCTTCCTCACGTTCAGGTGGAACTTCCTGTGCATCAGTTTCTGCCCATTGCCTCTTGTCCTGCTGCTTGGTACCACCGAGGAGAGCCTGGCTCCATCCTCTTGACACCCCCGTTTAGATATTTATACACATTGATGAGGTCCACTCTAACTCATCTCGAGGCTGAATAGGCTCAACTCCCTCAGCCTTTCCTCGTAAGAGAGATGTTCCAGTCCCTCAGTCATCCTCATTGCCCTCTGTTGAACCCGCTCTAGGAGCTCCATAGCTCCTTTGTACTCAGGAACATAGAACTGGACGCAGCACTTCAGATGTTACTTCGCCAGGGCTGGGTTGAGGGGCAGGATCCTATTCCTCAGCCTCTGGCACTGCTCTCCCTGTTGCATCCCGGGATTCTGTTGGCCTTCTTGGCCACAAGGGCTCGGGGGTGGTGTGTGGTGTCTGGCCGTGGTGGGGGTGTCTGGCGCTCTGTGGGAGGGGCGGAGAAGGGCTGAGCAGGGGTCCCTGGGTAGCACTGGCTGCGTTTGGCTCTCGTGTGTGTGTAAACACACACGTGTGGCTGGAGATGTGCCATGTGTGTAAACACACACGTGTGGCTGGAGATGTGTCCTGTGTGTGAACACACACGTGTGGCTGGAGATGTGTCCTGGGGGGTTTTCGCTCCGGTGCTCGTGTGTGGTCTGATGCGGTCTTCAGCCTGCTAAAGGGATAGCAACGAAAGGTCTGCAAGTGCTGCTGTGATTATCTTTGGGCTGCAAGATTATGTTCATAATCCCCACATACATCGTGTCTAGGTTTCTGCATTAAGTAGGCGTCTGGTAGGAATGGCATTAGTGCAGCTGTGTAAGTCAGGCTTAAAGAAAAGGTTGCCCCTACCTGTCCTTGCTTCTTTTCTTAGGACTGATGTCTTCCGCTCAAGCTTGAGCTGCTGTAATTGCGCATACGTTATAAATAATTAATCTGCGCTATAATGCTGTTGTCTGTATGATTAAAAAAGGCTTTGGTTGACTTAAAATAGAACTTCATAGTGATGGTGTAGTTATGTATTTAAATCTTGTTTACAGAAAGGAGGGTTGGAAGTAGAGTGCAGGGAGTAAGATTAAGAACATTCGCCTTAATAATCACAATGGAATAACAACTTTGTTGTGTGCATGCAACAGGTTAATATTAAATGTGTCATTTTGTCTCTAGTTTATACTGCTGTGTAACATAAAGTACTGTTGTGTAGAACTAACTGGAATATTGCAGGTGAAAAGTAAGGTCCAATTCTGCATTCCTCTCATGCATAAGCATGAAGTCCAACTCTTAACCCAGCACTGCCAAGACCACTTAACCCTGTCTAATTGCCATGTCTATGCCATGTGAAGTTGTACCCTATGAGTTACTTCTTGGGTATTCCTTTCTTTTGAAGTTCTCAGTTGTTCTGTGTATCTAAGGAACCTGTTGGTTTTGGTTGCTTGCTTTTGTGTTGTGTAATTTTTTTTAAGGTGCCAGTTAAGGAACACTCATTGAGGTTTCCTCTCCTCCACTTCTGCTTGTGCTGTGCCATTGCTTTTTCTCAGTAGCATGAATCTGGAAGAAGTCTAGGCATTCTAAATATGTGATGCTTCTTACATTTTAAAGTAGTGCTAGGCAATAAAATGGCTAAGATTCCTGTTCTCAAAATGCAGTTTAATCCTCCCTTGAAAGGATGAATAATGATTTCTTCTGCAAACTGTTCTCTTGGTTATCTAGAAGGTTTTAAAGGTACCTTAAATGCAGAAACTTGCCAATCTTTTTTGCCAGGTGCCGGCTTTTCTTTGTTTGATTTTATCAAGAATTGCCTCGGAGTTTAGTGTACTTTTTGATCCTGGCTTTTAAACACCGCCTGCAAGGAGTAAATAGGAGTCCCTTCATAAGATTAATAGTTTGTTGTTCATAAATTGATAGTTGCTGTCTTGGGCTGGAGATTTCCACAGTAATTTAAAAACTTCGTCCTTCATCTCAAAATTTGTAGCAGGCTTCCTCTTGCTGTGAACTAATAAGCCCTTACGGAATTTCAGATTAACTGTATGTTGAAAATTTGCATTTCATATAGGAGAGAAGATACAGCAATGTATGCTCAACTTCCTATAAACCTGAATTCTGGAGACATGTGCAGTGAGGTCCACTTGTTTTTCCTAATAGTTTTTGATTCTGTGCTTGTCTTGAATGTGTTCTTTTTGCAAGGACTTAAGCAGTGCTATTACATGTTTCTTTGCATGCAGTCTTAATGAGTATGTTTTCGTAGATGTGTGCTTGGAATTATGAAATAGAGCCCATCCTAAATGGGGCTGGTAAGCCAAATGAGGAGGGTTTAGAAGCTCACCGTAATTTAATATAGATGTTTGTAATTTGTGGTACTAGAGGTCAAAGATGTCTGATGGAATACAGCTTTTTTAACGTGATGTGGGTGTGTGTTGTCTGTATTTCAAGTGACCTTTCTTGTAGAAAGTGTTAATTCTAAACTACTGCCTATGCAGGTAGTTTAGCTCTGTTTCAGAAGCTTAACAGTTATTAATGAATTGTAGAAGTGAAGAATGGAGGTACATAGCAGAACTTCCATTTCGGTAGCCACATCACTTAAACTACTTAAAAACCATTTCTTATGAACTGCTGGTTTTGATTCTGCTTTTAGTTACTTCAGTTTTTAATTCATTTGCCACTTGAAAGATCTTGTGAAGAATTCAAATCAATGCTTCTGTCTTTATGGGACAGTAGGCATCCTTGTCTCCAAAACAGTCAGGATGTATTTTTGTTTACTCTTCTGCATTTTTGCATCTTCCAGAAAGATGACCTCTGAGCCTAAAATCAGTTATATTTGAAAACTGGTCATAATGCAGTCCTTGAGGAAACCAGGGTTGGAATTGCAGCTGTGTTTCACATGTATATCCACACTAATGAAGTCTTGCCTATGAAGAGTGGTGGTACTTAGAAGTTATGTGTCATAGAACCATTATTTCTGTATTAGACATGGGAGAGTGGTATTTTGTCTTCTGGTGGTTAGAGCTGGTATATATGGAATATATATTCTGTAGAGAATCTGAAGAAGTCAGCTGGATATTCACTTGTGTGCCAGATACAACATGTAGTTGAAACTGCATTGGCAATCACACTAAAGCACTTAATGATTTGTCAGGTGCTGTTTGGGAGTGTTTTTGTTATTATATTTGAGGGAAGATAGTAGGGTTTGAAAAATCATCTACATGTGGTATCTGTATCTGCATATGCTTTTTCATGAGTTTATTTTTTTTAGAAGTCCAGATCCTCTACTTATTAGTGGTGATAACATTCTGAACATGAATCAAATACCAGTGGATGTGATATTTTCATAGATCTGTACAAGATAGCACCACTGTCTTTAGTGCTTGTAGCCATGTTAGGTTCCCTCAGTGCTAACTCATATTTGGAACTGTCAGATACCAATCTTTCTATTCAGCTTGAACAATGCTGACTCTATCCTAGTTCTCATCAGTTTAAACTTTTCAGTACCTGTGGAAGCTGCAAGAGAGATGGAGGTTAACCAAGGACGCAGGCAGTGGAGAGGGAGCCCTCAGGCAGCAAGATTGTTTTGGTGAACCCCCTGACACTAGCAGGAAAGCTGGAACTGGAGTTTTCTTTTTCCCCTTGTAGCTTTGTGGATTTCTAAGTATATAAGAAGGAAAGAAACTGTCAAAAATAACTTTTTTTTGCTGATTCTTCACTTCTTAAGAGCATTTGCAATTCAAAAATTATTTTAAAACTTCCTCCAGCTAAGAGGAGCGAAGACTGTGTTAAATAAAACCAGGAGTTTTCCGCTGAGTGTTGACTCAGAACATAAATTGTTGAATCATAGAATATCCTGAGTTAGAAGGGACCCCTCGGGATCAATGAGTTCAACTCCAGGCCCTGCACAGGACATCTCCAAGAATCACACCATGTGCCTGTGATCATTGTCCAAATGCTTCTTAAACTCTGTCGGGTTTGGTGTTGTGACCAATTCCCTGGGGAGCCTGTTCCTGTGCTCAAACACCCTCTGGGTGAAAAACCTTTTCCTATATCCAACCTAAACCTCCCCTGACACAGCTTTGTGCCGTTCCCTTGAGTCCTGTCACTGGCTGTGAGAGAGAGGAGATCAGTGCCTGCCCCTCCATTTCCCCTCACAAGGAAGTGGTAGGCTGCAGTGAGGTCTCCTCTCTGTCTCCTCCAGTCTGGACAAGCCAAGTGACCTCAACCACTCCTCATACGGCTTCCTCTCAAGGCCCTTCACCACTTTGTGGCCCTCCATTGGATGCTCTCTGATGGCTTTGCATCTTTCTTACACTGTGGTGCCTAAAACTGCATGCAGGGCACGAGGTGAGGCCGCCCCTGTGCTTTGACTGGAGGGCAGCTCTGTGCCTGATGCACCCCAGGACACATGGTTTGCCCTCCCGACTGCCAGGGCATAAATCGTGAGATCAGGGCTATTATCTTGTAAGAAATCCAACAATCTGTCTCCTACCAAAGAAACATTTGATTCTGCATGAGTGACTCTAACATCTGAGAAGGCTTGGTAAAGTTTTCGACTTGCATCTGAATGGAAAGAGAAACGGTACAAAATGACAAGTAAAATGTATAAAATAAGGTCATATCCACAGAAGAAACTGAAGATTATATAGACAAATTTAATTCTAAGACAAAATGTGTAAAGATTTAAACAATGGGGCCAGTGTAGAAAGCCATGCTGTACAACTTGCTAGGGTAAAGCAGAACATGGAGAGGAATTGGAAGCAGGAGCAAATGAGAAAAAAGCCTACTATGGTTGCTTAAAAAACCTAAATTTAAAGTTGACGTGTTACATTATGTGTATTAACAGACACAAACTTAGTAATGGACCAGAATTCCATTATGGATAGGCATTTGAACCTCATATTACCAATTTAAAATGCTGTCTGTGGCTCAAAATACTTTTGACCAAATGCATGTTGAGACAAGGTGACATTAAGCCAGCATTGATCAGTAGGTAGATTATGGCCCGTGTATGGGCTGTCTAATCTCTGCTGAAATTCTTGCTTATGTAGCTCAGCAAAGGAACCTTAAGAGCAAAAATTAAGTGATTTAGGAGATGCTGCAGTGGCTTCTCTAAAGATAAGGCCAGCAGAGCGGGAGGTGACGTCAGTCGGTTGGGCAAAGGATGATAGCATCTGGATTGGCAGCGTGAGAATAAATGGTGAGTGCCCTGCTAGCACCCCCATTGTTGTGGGCTTTTGTTTGTGCAGCCATGGGCACAGGAGCAGCTGTTAGATGGATGTATAGAAAGGGGAGTTGTTTACAAGGGAAGTGATTTTTAGTAGCAATATTCTCAATGTGTACCTTAGTGAGGTAAGGTTTCATTGCTCAAGGCTAGGCAGAGTGATAGGAATAGCGATGCACATAAAACCAGCATCCGTTTTCCAGCTATGTGGATAGATTAGAAATGTTTTAAGCATTCTGCAGTTTGAATCTTCCAAGAGCTGGGTACACAGAGATGATCACATTGAGTGTGATACTTAGTTTTGTGGCCTTCATGACAGAGACAGGTGGTGTTGCTAGAAGTGGTAGAAAGGGTGGAGAGAAGTTGAGAGATCTGTTTGTCATATGGAGCAGTATCTGGTGGCTAGAAGTCCAAGGGAAGATGACAGAAAGCTAAACTAAAATCTGGGTTTATAATTCAGAGGTTAGAAGTCAGATTTGGTGGAGATAGCAGAAGAGGTGTGGTAGTAAGCAGATCTTATTTTAACACCAAATTAACTGTGTGAAAGATACAAATGCTGTAAAGACTTTTTACTCTTGTTAGTGCACCCACTCTTAGATCTGCTGTTTCTAGGAAAATATTTCAGACTGTTGTGATAGGATAGATATGTTTTTGTTTTAAATTCCTTCAGGAGATGTTAACTCTGAGTTGTTAAAGAAGTTACATGATGTCAGTTAAGCTGCCACAATTTGCCGTGGAAAGTAATTTTGGTCAGGTTGGAAAAAAAGGTTTTGCTAAAGTCCCCAATTCTTACAGATTAAGAGAGTGCAAATGGAGAGTTAATACAGATCTGCTGATAGGTTATAACTGGCTTGTCTCTCACCTTTGTAACTAGTTTTCAAAGTCCAGATGCAATTGAAAATGCTTCTCCTAATCTCCAGTGTTCTGATGCTGTGCATCTAAAGTTCACAGCCTGAAGTTAGGGCAAAACAATCTCCCATTAATTTGCAGAAGGACAAAAATCAGATAAAAAATGGGTAGAACAGGGCTACAGAATTATTTTTATATTCCTGAATTTCTCTTTTGGTATTTTTTGTATTTTTAGTGAAAATAGAAATGTGTGCTAAGGGTTCATTTAACAAAACAAATTTGGGCTGATTATGAAATGCAAACTAAACCTAGATCTGATATTTGCAGTTCTCAGTGTGATTTAATACTGTAATGCTTCCATGACACTTATATTACCATGGGTATTTCAAATACCAGTATTGGATGAGAGGTGTATTTATGTGGGTCTGTCATGTTTGTAGTCTCACAAACAATTTTTAGAACACATTTTAGAATAATCTGTGATGGAATAATGGCCAAAGGATTTGTATGTTGTTGCAGTAAATTACTTACCTTTCTATTTACATGTTTTTCTGCCTTGTTTTAAAATATTCAGTTGCTACTTCTATATTTATCTGTGAACTTAGATGAATTACGTCATTTTGCTTTATTCTCCCACTTTGTGGACAGAATTAATTTATTTTGTTTCAACTTGAGCATCACTCTCAGCATGATGACTGGGACTGTAGTGGACTGTTGTTAAAGTAGCAGTGCCTAGAAAAACAGTGAGGAAATGTTGACAAGTTAATTTCATTACTGTAAATTTAATCCTGAGCTAGGCCACAGGAGCTTTAGAAGCTGATGTGAAGAAGTGAAATGCTGTCCTGGAAAGCTGTAGAAATAAAATAAAATACAAAGAAGTAATTGATATTTTTGCTTCAGTTCTGATGTATTTTTTATTGTGAAACTGGGCTGTATTATCTCAGTATTATTAAACCAAGGCTTGAAACCTCTGGATGTTATCATGTGTGAAAATGGGGCATAGCAAACACTTTTCTTCTGAAAGCGAATTAATACCTTAAGATATGCTATGAAATGAGGCAAATGAATCAGGGTTTATTGGAAGAAGCAATGTCCTGTGTGATGCTGGTTTATATGCCTGGAAGAAAGTTCTACTTCAGTGCTCTTAAGTTTTTGACTTAAGTTTAGTTACACATGCCAACTTATTGGTACGTAGGAGCCTTTTAATGTGGAATCTTGCAGTAATGGTGTTAATAACATAGTTTCTTATAAAAAAGATACTTTCCAAGCCCTAGTTTCCTAGGTGAAGTGCAAACTGTGTTTTAAAAATATGTCTGCAGACTGATATCCTTTTTTTCCTTTCATCTTCAAGCTAATTAAAAGTCTTGAGATTTTTCTTTACCTAATGGAGGTTACTGCTTTCAAAGTTGTGGTGACAACTTGGGTAGTGCAGTGTCCCAGTGTTAATTTGTATTCATTTCTGTATCTCCTGTCACCACTGATGCAGCACTTGGTTTGCTGTTATTACCTTCTCACGTTCTGCCTCGTTTTTTTTTTTCTTAACAACTTTAGAGTCTGCCAGAAGGATGAAAAGTCATGTCTGAAGCTGAAGGTCACTTACAAGGAGCTTGAGCTTTTTGTGGGGTTGTGTTTTTCCCAGAAACCTACTGTCATCATTAGTCACACTTTGGGTTTTACTGGGACAGAACTGTGCCATTGCAAACTTTTTTCCTAGCTCTCAAGGAAAAGACAGCCTTGAACTGTTGAAAAATTTATCAGTCAACATAATTCTCACAATGACTGAGCACATAACATGTTTGTTGTTTAAAATTGTATTTTAAACACTGAAATTACCTTATTAAATGATCTTCCATAAAGCTGCAATTATAGTCTCTACCCAGTGACTATGTAGGAATGTGCTAGAAGTGTTCCTTATTTTCTTTAGTGATGACACAAACTCTGTGTGAGGAACTCCTACAGTAAAGTTTTCATGTTTTGGTTGCCAAACTCCATGGTCTCAGCAGAAGCATCTCCCAGACACAGGATAATATTATGCATCGTGTTTTCTTGCTTCAGGGTCCTTTTGTGCTACAGCCCATATGTGCTGTAATGGCACTGCTTTTTATAGATTGAGTGACTGAAAGTTAGAAAGAACTGATCTGTGACATTTACCTCATGTTTTATAGCTACTGATAATTTCAGAATGGAATAATGATGTGGCTCTTGATTTTTTTGTTGTTGTTTCATATTTGATCATGGGGGATGAATTGGGAACAAAAGTAGCAGTGAGTGTCAAGAGTGCAAGTGTGGAAGCAGTTTTGAAAGATCAAGTTAAAAAGATAAATATGTACTTGGGGAAAAACTCAGCTGTACTCAGACAAATACACGTTAGAATACTTGGGCAAATTTTCATTGCTTCGGTTTATTTTGTAGTCTTTAAAGACAAGTTGGCCCTCAACTGTCGTTAGCTGTCTCAGTTTTTAACATTATTTTAACATTTTTTAACTCCCCAGAACTGCTTGCCTTCTGTGTACGTAGGTCTGATGAAACGCAAAAATGAAACATTTGGTTTATTTCTGAGCTTCCTTGAAATACGACGTAAATGCAGCTTAAAATGATGTGTGTGGTGTTGTGCTGATCTCTTCTGCCCTTGTAGATCAGTTGGGTGTTGATAATGCAGGCGTGACCTTGCAAAGTGTGGTGAGGGTTGTGCTGGGAGTATGGCAGTAGGACTGGCTGCCCAATGGTCCCACATGCCTCATGAGTTGGAAAAGGGATGATGAGGGAGCCACGTGCCCTCTGCAGCAGGAGTTGGTGCTGGAAGTGGCAGCTGCAGCCAGTGCAATTAGCGTGGCTGATTGCTGCTGCCCTGTGTAACACAGCTGCTGGAGAGCACAGTCCAGGTACTGTGTAGCAGAGACATTTGCTGGCAGCTATTCTTTGTCGGCAGCTAACAAAGGGGAAGCACCCAACCTATTTTTCCTTTGAAAAAAAAAGTAGTGAAAAAATGTGACAAGTTGTGTTGGTCTTACGTTTAGGTGAATATCCAGAATTGAGCAATGTATATAAAAAGGGAACGTTTTTCCTGTTACAACATGCTTTGTTTGTCTTCCCTGTTTTTCCTTCTCATTATTCTTGTTCATGGCCTTGCTTTTAGATATTTATGCTAAATCAAAGTGAGAAAAGGTGTGTGGGGGGGAAACATTGCTGACTGCTTCCTTTTTTAAAAAAAGCAAACAGCCAAACTCTACTCTTGTATTCTATGATACAGCTTCACTACTGGAAATTTGTGCTTTAGCAATATACTTCTTTCCCCATGTTTTTCAAGTACCTTTGCTATTTTAAAACTCTGCTTTAATATAATGCTTGTAGAATAAAGTTGAAAATAAATTAAGTGCTTTACTGTAGCAGTATATGTTTCTGTAGCCTAAATGATACTTCTTAAATCCTGGAAGTCTGTGTTTTTATATAACCTGGCAGCCCACCACTGAACAATGTGAATCAAAGGTACCACTGAGGTCCTGACATTTTAATTTTTTTTCAAGTGCCTTCTGTGTGGCATTACTGTAGCCTCATGGTCTGTGTGACTACAGTAGTCCTGAAGCTTGAAACCTGTCTGATGCATTATCAAGGTTTTGGTTGCCTGAATTTTTTTTGATTTAGCTGTTATTTCACCCTTTGGAAATAGCCCTGTGAACAGAATAAGTAAAGCATCTTAAAGCTGTTCCTCACACTGCGGTAAGATATGGATTCTGAGCTTGAAACAAAACAAATACAAAACCATAAGCCTTGTGAGAATCTTACATTACAACTTCATTATGTAGTAGATGCATTTTTTTAGTGGGTAGGTTGGTTAACTTAAATTCATAGAAGCAGGTGGAAATGGGAATCTCTTAATAGAAACAGGTAACATTTCTCTGCTGGGACAAAATCATAGTGATGAATCACAAGAGGAGAGTAGAATTGGCAGGTTTTTAATTTTCTGTAGCTTTTTCTTCTGACCTGAACTGAAGGCATTTTGATGGCAGTGGTTTCTCTTAAAATATCTCCATCTTAATACCTGAAAGATTGTTTTTTTAAGATACATTCAATATAGTAAAAGATAGGAAACTTTTGGTTTTCTGTTTCCATTATGTCTTGCAGATATCTTTGTAACTTGATACAAAAAACCCACCAAGATTTATTTACAAACATGCAGGCTAAACCCAAGAAATTCAATATGGATCTTTATTACAGGAAATATGTACAAATATGGTAACTATTTGTTGTTTTCTTTACAGAAACCATAGCCCATTAATGAGTTTTGGAGCCAGTTTTGTCAGTTTCTTGGTGAGTAGATGAGAGCACAGAGTGGGGTTCATGTTTGTATGTGCATGCATGTGTTCATAATACTCTAAATTTGTTTCTTTTTCTGAGACTGATTTTTTCCAAATTTTTAGATTAAACATAGCTAGAGAACAAGGCAGTATGCTGTGTAAAGCTTGTTTACTCATGTGGTTTAAGTAAAGGTTCTGCAATTCAGCTTGTTAAATATATTAAATATTTATGTGTTCCATTAACAGAGCCATAATAAAAAGTTCTCTTAAGTGAGCAGTGGAGTTATTTATTTATTTATTTACTTGATTAAAATAAAACATGAATGCCTGTTTTTGTGGTAACTTTTGCTATTGAAGCTTTCTTCATCCGTACTTCTGGGTGAAATTTGCTAATTCAATCCATTCACAATGCTTCCATTTTGGATAGATGAGAACTGAGAATATTGATTGACTAAAAAGTCATAATGAGCAAGTTAGGTTTGTTAAATGCTTTTTTTGTATATTACGTATTAGAAATTATAATGGCATGTATAAAAACTGAGCAGGTGTATTAGAAAGTGTTGGGATCCTGTTTTTTGTACTGTCCTTATTCTGACTTTGCTGCTTCATCTTAGATCTCACCAGAAGTTATCAATGGTAATACTCTTTTGAAAGACAGAATTTATTATAATGTGTCAGAAATACGTGATTTGTGAATGAAATAAATATGAATTCTCTCTAGTATGCAATATGGAAAAATACACTGGTTAGAAAAACTCCTGGGGCATATGCTTCCTTTTAAGTCAGTGGAGGGGAGAAGGGAAAGAGAATCTCTCAGGTTTGCTTATCTGAATTGATGAGCCAGTGCAACAGCACAGTGCAGCATCAGAGGATCTTGAAAGTCTCTTGCTTAGCTGCTGTTCTAAATATAGCAGCAGCACTTAGTGTGCCTGTGTCATTCAGAGCTTTTGTTTAATAAGCTCCAAGAAAAGAAGTTACTTGTCCTGATTTTTTTTTTTATTTTCAGTTGGTTCAGCAGTAGTTGGGAGTCAGATGTGGTTTCTTTTTCTTCTTACCTATGTGGGGACTGTGGCTATTATTTTGAAGAATTTAATAGCTGTTTAATAGACTTTGGAGGCCTGTTACTTATATGAATGAATTACATAAAAGCAGATACCTGCAGAGATGCAAATCATGCCTTACATAACAAAAATTGGAAATGAATTTATAGGAATTTTTCTTCTGTTTAAAGTAGTGTGACAGTACATTCAATTTGACTATATATGAAGGTGTAAGATGGAGGTTAGCACTTAATGTGTTTGGAGTTGATTTGTCTTGAAATTTTGGTAAAGTACTCAATTTTCTAGTTTGGTGTTTCTGTGTTAGAAAGATTTTTACTGATGTGTGTGTATTAATACTTCAGTTTAAAAAGGTTTTATTGTCAAGCTTTTATGAAAACTTCTACTATCCCACAGCTTTTGTAGAAATAAAAGTATTTGTGATTTTTATCATTCAAATGTGTTTGGTTTTTGATAGAATGCCATGATGACATTTGAAGAGGAGAAAATGCAACTGGCATGTGATGACTTAAAGGCTACAGAGAAACTTTGTGAAAGTGAAGAAGCTGGAGTTATAGAAACAATCAAGAATAAAATTAAAAAGAATGTAAGAATGTAATTTGTGTATTGAACAAATTTTTCTGGAAACTTCCTTTCTGTCTTCTTTGTATCTTAAATAGATGGTTCTTGGTATGTGAAGAGCAGTTGAGATTAGTAATAAATTTGGAAATTAAGTCATATATTTTGGTTGGATTTCCTAATTGTTCTAAAATACTCAGTCTCAGGTGAGTGAAGTGTCTTCCAAAGCATCAGGTTGTGTTGATGTTAGTAATTGTTTTCTGAACATGTAAAATTTGTGACCTACTAAAATTTTTCAGGAAGCTTGTAGCCTGTCTAATTCAGGCTAACTTTAATTCATCCATGCTCTAGTAATGTTCAAAAGCTGTGACGTTGAGGCTGCAGACTGCTATGAGCCAGGCATATTCCTAGGGAATTTTCCTTCCTTTTTTAGATTTTTCATTCTAAATAATAAAGGAAGAATAAAGCATGGAGATTCAGAACAAGTTGAAGTAGTTGTTTAGAAGCCTCCAGTGAGCAGCCTGCCTAGTGTGACACAGCAGAACCACAGCAGAAAAAGAAGCCATTTCTCTTCAGTATTTAGTCTGCCTGGTAAAAAGTGTTGAGCCTGTCATTCCTAACTCTCTGCTCTTAAGAGGAGAGGCACTGTATTTTCCCTGCCACTTGTCATGCACCCTTTTCTGTGCTCTTCCCATCAAACATCTTTTAATTACGTCTTATGCATTTCATAATAATTAAATGAAATTTAAATCTGTTCTGACTGTTTGTAGAACCTTGGGAAAAATAACTGGTAGTGTATGTGTAAAATTTCTCTCTTAAGTAGGATTTTGCTTGTGATGATCTGTCTGAGAAATTTTAGCATAGTTTTGAAATTCAAAACGCTCAGTTAATTTAGTAGCAATACTACCACTTGCAGTTAAAATTGGATTTTTTAATTTTCCAGATTTAGACAAGTATTGTGTATTATCTTTGTTCATATTTTCCTGTTCTCTGTGTTTGTATATTCCAAACAGGTTGATGGACGAAAATCCACTCTATCCATGATAGATCGTCTACAAAGACAAATTATTGTAGCAGACTGTCAAGTCTACTTGGCTGTGCTCTCGTTTGTAAAACAAGAGTTATCAGGTGTGCTGTGGCTTTCATTTTTAGATCTATTTTAGCAGGATGTCTTTTTAATAAAGCTTGATCATAAAATTGCCATGTGACTATCAGTAAAAATAATTGTTTTGTGAGAAGGAACACAGTTGCATTTGAAACATTCCAAGATTGGTATGCTTACACAGGTATTCCACCTTTGTGTAGGTGGTCATGAAAAATAAGATGAGATGGATTGCTACAAATTAGGACTTTTTTGCTTTTTTCATACCAATAATCATATTCAATTGGTTCTCCATAGACAAGTTTGCATGTTTATCCTAGAGGTGTTGGGACGAAGATTGGTAGCATCTGTGTGCTTTGTGACCAGCAAGATACAAGAGGCTGTTAAATCCTGGCCACTGGGAAAATCCTAATGTTCCATATGTATTCCATTCCTGACAATTCACGGAGGTGACAAAGTGCCAATGAAAGCAGTTTTAAATGAGTGTGCTCAACATGGAACTGCTGAATCAGTTCTTCCTCTCTGGTCACCAGAGTGCGTCCTTGCATGCCAAAGAGGGTAATCCTGTCGTGTTGAATACAAACTCCTCCTTTTAACTGCAGAGCTGTTTCTGATGTTTTCTTGCATTCCTGCATCTCTTGCACAATCTTAAAACATGCCTTTATCCATAAGTTTATACAAAATGTGGTCAAGGTCATATAGAAGGTGTGAGCGTATCTCAGGTTCCTACCAAATCGATGAAGACTGAGAGATGGCAGACAGACCAGATTGAAAACTCTGCTGATCAGCTGGAAGGAAATGGGGAAATGACATTCAGATTATTTAAAATAATGCTTAAGCTTTTCAGTTAAGGATGTAATGCTTTCTGTGATGTGCAGACTTGTTTTATTCCAAGCTATGGCATCAAGAATATGTTTGGTTCTTTCTAGCAGAAATTCAGGAGATATTTCTGTCTACTTTTTGCGTTGTGCTGCAGAAGGGTTTTCTTGCTATTTTTGATGCAGTTCTGGGTTTTTGTTTGTGATGGCTATTTTTTCCCTCCCTCTTGAAGCTTTTTTCCCTTGTTTCAGTATGTATTCTGCAGCTGCATAACTGGGTTGGATGCTGTAACTGAAGGTGGTGTCTGTTCCCTTTCTTGTCTGCAGCTCAGAGAACTGAAGTGGGTAGCAGAGAATTGCAGAACATGCAGTATATTTGGGTTATTCTACTGAGTAAAAAATATACCTGAAATATTTAGTTAAAATTCCAAGCAGCTAAATGCTCCCTCAGTGACTACTAGTTACTGATATTGCTGAGCTATTGGATCCATTATTTTGTATTTTAAAGTATATTATCTTTCTGTTTACATATATACATTCTTTGTTTTTATTGTATTTCCATACAGAAATAGCAACCAGATTATTGAAATGAGTGTAATTTCACAAAACCCCCAGGAGACAAATGTTTGTGATCGTTGGATGGGTGAAACATGTTTTTTTCTTCCTGGAACAGTTTGACAAGAAGCATATGATGCCACGCAAGTTGGTTTCTCATATGCTTAACACATTTTATATTTTCTTTTCCACCCTCGTGGATGTAATAGAAATAGTTTCATCATAAAGTTGTTGGCAGAGCAAATGACATTAGCTTCCCATGGCAATACTGAACTACCTTTTTTTGGTATTTACCACTGCTGTCATGGGTCTGACTACTTTCATGTTGGGGAATCAACTCAGTGATCTGGCTTGATTTAATTTTTTTGTCTAAAAAGTCAGAAATGCCTTGTATTGGTATATCAAAATCATATCAATTACGGTAATGATGTGTTAGTGAACTGTTAAATGACAGCACACCAACAGAAGTAAAGTGGAAAACTGTACTTTTTCTTCACCATACCACATCTTCTCCATTTCATGCTTGTATTGGACACAGTGGTTGACTCTGGGCAGAATCACTATCTGTAGGATAGGTAAATTGTGGGGTTTTCTTATTACCTGTGTGCTGCATGGCTGTGCATAGTTGTATGAGCATTCATCTTGTGGTGAGCCACATAACTTTTAAAGTACTCTGTGCAGCCAAAAAGTGACCTAATCACTTAAAATTGGAGTAACATTAGTCCTGTAATGCAGCTGAATCATGGTGGGGGGGTCCATTTTTTATTCTAATGCTTTTATACTCATCTCAGGAGAGAGGATTTATTGTTCTTTTAATACTTTCAAGTTCATATTGACAGAACCCATCTGTCATAACTGAGAATAAAAATATTTCAGTCTTCTCAGTACAGTTTTTTAAGACTATCACACTGGCTTCCTCCCCTCCTAATATAACAAAAATCCGAAAAGAGGTAGTCTAGTCTGTGATGTTAGTTTCTCTAGAAATGTTGGGTGTTTTTTTGTGATTTGGGAGGGTTTTTGTCAAAGGCATCAAAGGCTTTTATAGAGTTGTTTGGTATTAATAGCATCTTGCTTTTTTTTGACACAACCCACCTGTTATGGTCTAATTCTGGCATTAGTTATAACACTGATCTTTGCAAATCTGGCTATATTTGTTTAGAACACTGCTGCTATAACCATGTTTTTATTTTATTTTTAGTTAGTCTTTGTCACTGCAGTTCCTAACTCTCAGGGCTCTGTCACAGCCAAAATGCTGGTGTCTGTTTTTCCAGTTAACGTGTGCAAGGATATTCTCCATTTGTTTTATGTTTAACACTTACCATTATTCAAGGGGGTGCTTATAACAAAGATGATTGCTGTGTAAATAAGCAAATTGAGCATCTTCATCTTTTGATGTCAGGCCTTTTTTTACCCTGCTATAAAGATCACAGACCAAGAATGCAGTCATTCTCAACTGAGAATGCTCAAGACCAGATTTTTAGGGAAATTCAGGTACCCATATTGCATTTGAAATTGAGGAAGTTAGGCAACTGAAAATACTTTAAAACCATATAACTTTTGTGTGTTTTCTTTTTTTTTTCCTTAATTGTAATGCACTGTGTTCATGTGAAGGGCAGGGAAGTGATAATGTTGAAAATCCTTCTGTCTAAC
Source organism: Monarcha castaneiventris obscurior (assembly GCA_026261815.1). Classification (NCBI taxonomy): domain Eukaryota; kingdom Metazoa; phylum Chordata; class Aves; order Passeriformes; family Monarchidae; genus Monarcha; species Monarcha castaneiventris. Next base: position 1,630,541 of record JAMPIT010000379.1, read on the forward strand.
CCAAAGGAAAGGCTTTTCTTGGTATTTTCCCATCAACTGTCTTTTAACACAATTTGGGCTTAAGAGAGGAGGTGTAATCTCTTCTGAGTTTTGCTTCTCTCTGTTTGCCAGGCAGCCGTTTCATCTGCACTCTGTAGTGGAGCAAAATCCAGCATTAAGTTGTTTGATTGCTCTCTTTCTCTCTGACAGCTGTGCTGCTGCATCGCTGACTGGAGGTGCCTTTGTGTTGTGTGCTGCTGTAAAGTCTGGTTGTACACACTGGAGTTTGTAGTGCCCAGTATGGAAGACCTCTCTGAGGGAACTGTAGCTATTACAAAATCCTTTATACAATAAGTTACTGCCAATAGAGCATCCTGGGGCTGGAAAATAGCATTTACTACTTGGGATGTTCCGCTTCTGAAATATGTCTTTGAAGTGTTTCTTTTCTTCCTTGATTTTTCAGCATACATAAAAGGTGGGTGGATACTCCGAAAAGCCTGGAAAATTTACAATAAGTGCTATACGGACATTAATACACTTCAGGAAATATATCAGAAGAAAACAACTCAGGAATCCTTGACTTCTGATGCTGCAAATGATAATCATATTGCTGCAGAAGGTGTAACGGAGGATTCGCTAAACAGACTGAAAGGTGCTGTTAGCTTTGGATATGGACTTTTTCATCTTTGCATATCCATGGTGCCCCCAAACCTGCTCAAAATCATCAACCTGCTGGGTTTTCCTGGAGACCGCCTACAGGGGCTTTCCTCACTGATGTATGCAAGTGAAAGTAAGGACATGAAGGCCCCTTTAGCTACGTGAGTAGCTATATTGAAATGCTTTGGTAGATAACTTAGTACTAAAAGTAAGTAACTGGGAAAAAGTCAAAACGAAAAAGTCACATTGCTTTAAAGGAAACAACAGCAGGTAAAATAAACTGGTAGTTCGTTGTTTAACATACCACGGTTTAGTAAATTCATCACTTACTAATGTATGAGATCTCTGCTGTTAATTATTTTCATGTGTTTGGGGTTTGGGTCAGTATTTTGCTGTATTCTTCAGTACCTGCAGTTCTAATGTCCTGTAATTTAAATGCCAGCAGACTAAATAAAAGCTCCCCCTGAAGGCTGTGTAAATTTACCTGAGTTACATTCTCTGCTGTGGAGTGCATACTACTTTGTGTGAGTCATTGATCTCATTTAGCTGTTTTTTCTTACTGCTAACCCAAACGTTTTCAATTGTTTTGAATTTTTTTGTTGTTTTAGCATCTCAGTAAAATGAGATGTTCCTTATAGTATTTTTAAGGGAGTATTGTGTACTCTTTTTACCAAGAGTTGTTCTGCACTCAGGTCTTTTCAAGAGCTGAGGGGTTAGCCTGGCCTAATTTAAACTGCCCTCATAAATGGCCTTATTATTGCATTATCTACAAATATCTACAAATTATTGCTTTTATTACTGGACCTACTGCAGGTACTATCAGGTGTCACTTTTGAAACATTGACCGCAGAGCTAAAGTCTCTTCTGTGTCAGGAGAAGAGTTGGATTTCTGTTTGTTTCAAAAAGCTTAGGAGGAAATGTTCCTATTGATCTTCCTCCTTTCTGGGGGAGAAAAATGATGTATTTGGGGAATGTTTCCTCCTTCAGATAGTCGTGGAAAGCTTTGTGCTCTGCCTTTGTTTCCAGGAGCGATGTAGGTCATGTAAATATCTGCCCTTCTGAACACAGGATGTATTTCTTTTTCACATTGATTTCAAGAGTGTCTGCTGGTGTGTGTTTAGGGTATTTTGTTGATTTTTATCAGATTTATTGTTGTTTGGTTTTGGGCTTCTTGTTTGGTTTGGGTTTTTTTGTTTGTTTGGGGTTTTTTTTGTTTCCCATTCTAGTGAAGAGTTAGTTTTCAAAGTTCTCCTGTGGATTTTTCTTTTCTAAAATCTACTGAGAGTTCTAAAGGCTCAACTGCTTTGATGCTATGAGCTCGATTGTTACCTTGCCTTTGGGTGATGTGCACTGGATTGTATGTTCAGGTGCAGTTCAGGAGTACGTTGATGTATGGCACTAGTATTGTGTTTAAAGTATAAAGCCAGATTGTATAATAAAATATCTATCTTTGTCATTCAGAATAATGTATAAGTTCGTGTAGAATGTTACCCTTAAATTTCTGTTTACAAGCTGTAATCCATTTTACTCTTACATTTCTTTTAGATTAGCTCTGTTGTGGTACCACACAGTTGTTCGTCCCTTTTTTGCCCTTGATGGCAGCGATAACAAGGCAGGATTGAAGGAGGCAAAAGAAATTCTTGCCAAAAAAGAATCTGCTTATCCAAATTCTTCTCTGTTCATGTTCTTCAAGGGAAGGATACAGCGATTAGAGGTATTGCACATTTTCATCTTTTAGACTGAATTTTTCCTCCTGATCCTTTCTTACATTTTTCTGGTGTGAAAGAACTATACAAGCTTCAGCAGATTGTGACTAAAGATACAGATACATGGAAAGATAAGAATGATTGGGTTAAGTCCTTCCTAGTTTTGAGTTCACATGCAGAGCTTGCTTTTCCGCTAGATCTATCTGAGTTAATGACATTTTGAAATTCTTTTTCAGCTACTTGATACTTCTGTGACTCCGAGCTAAAAGGAAGTGCATTTGGCCACTTGAGTTTCTTGAGCTATTTCAGTTTTGCTTGTCAAGCTAAAATTGAGTATTATCTGCTGAGTACATAGTATTTATCTTCCTCTTTGTTTTATGCATTGTTCATTTACAGCTAATTCTCTGCAGCAGTTGCCCTTAAATGACTGTTTTGCTTTTCAGAGGTCACACCAGGATGTTTTCTGTTACTAAGGTCTGCTCCGACCTGAGCAGAAATGTATTCACTGAAAATGTGTTTGTGAATGCTGTTGCAAAGCATTATTCAAACACTGCAGCAGCCTTGTGGATTTTGGCTGAATTATTCTCTAAGAATCTGTTTGAAGTACTACTCAACTCCTAGCTGCTACTTTTATCAGACCAGAGTATTTTCAGAGCAATTACATGAACCAGAAAACCTAACACAACAGAAGCCCAGAATGTTTAAACCCTTCATGTCAACATCATAATTACAAGAGCTAATTGAGATGTTGATACTGGTGGTCGTTCTTTGCTAGATTTGCAGCTAAGTCTTTCAAATACAGATCAGTATTTTCAGAGAGGTAGAGACAGAGCAGAGGAGCAGGCTTCAGCGGCCTTTCAGATTTTGCAGGCATATTCTTGCATGGGGTTTGAATGTTGCTTTTCTTTTTTTTGCTGTCTTTTTGAAAGCAGTGGTGCATTTTGGGAATTACATTGTCACGGGCAAGTTGTCAGTCTTGGGAAAGTATTGCTGTTGTCTGAGTAGGAAAGACCTTAGTGACTTTTGTTCATTTATATGGCTATTCCATTCTTAGGGTAAAAAGCCAATTTGGTGGGAATAACTATACAATGAATGCAGAGTACTGGTATTTTAATGTAATGAGGAATAAAATTCAAATGATTCTTCTAACTTTCAGGGTAAGTTATGGCAAAAGTCGAAACGTAAGTTGTTAATAAATTGAGCATATGTGTAAAGAAAGAGGATGTATTTGGGGTAAGTGTCAGTTTTGTCTAGTCAGTCCCTTTCTGGAGAACTGTAATATTTCAAAGGAGAGTTGTTTAAATGTAATCTTACTGCATTATTTAATGCACAAATACTGTATGGAGATAGTGAAGTTTAGCTTCAAGTGAATGGAGACAGCGTGGCCACGTTAACTTAGCTCAGCAGGCAGAATGCTGTGCATTTTGCTCTGTAGCCATGCCCTTAGTCAGCAGAAAGCTTTTTGGTTGATAGCAGGAATTAAAATGCCCCTTTGCTATTCATGTGTGTGTTTTCATGAGAGCTTTTCCATTCAGCAGCCTTTTCCCCCTCCCCCAATCATTTCTTTGTTCCAAGTGGTGCTCTGTCACGGAAGTTTTCCTGTGTCTAAATATTCCGGGTTAAGTGTCTCAGGCTCTTCTGTGGATTTTGGTAGGACTTTCCCAGCTTAATTTGCTTAAATGTTGTTGCCATAATAATGAAGGAAGGACTGTGATGGGTGGCAGTGGTGTGGGGAGCTGCACTGGGTTTCTGCCCAATGCACATGTGGTTGCATGTGGCCTGAGTTTGGGCATTGGTCTTGCAGCATCCATTGCATATTTAGTGTGTCCAGCAGGGCTGTGTCCAGTCCTGGGCCCCTCAATTCAAGAAAGACATTGAGGTTGTTGGTGTGTCCAAAGAAGTGCAGCACAACTGGCAAAGGGTCTGAAGCACAAGTCCTGTGAGGAGTAGCCGAGGGGGCTGGGGTTGTTGAGCCTGGAGGAGGCTCAGGGGTGACCTTATCACACTCACAATCACCTGAAAGGAGGCTGTAGCCAGCTGGGAATTGGCCTCTTCTCACAGGCAATGAGTGATAGGACTCAAGAGGACATGGCCTCAAGCTGAGCCAGGGGAGGTTCAAGTTGGACATCAGGAGCAACATCTTTGCAGAAAGGTTTGTTAAGCATTGGAACAAACTGTACAGGGAGGTGGCAGGGTCTCTGTCCCTGAAGGTGATCGAGAAATGACTGGATGTGGTTCTTAGTGCTGTGGTTTTGTTGACAAGGTGCTGATTGGTCAGAGGTTGGACTGTGATCTTGGAGGTCTCTTTCAACCTAAATAATGCTGTGATTTTGTGACTCTGAACCAGAAGTGCACAGACACTCTCACATTGCAGGCTAATATCCTGAGTTGTAATTTCCTCCTCATTTTCAAGGTGGGTGAGGAGAGCTCCTGCAAAAGCCTAGGAAGTGCTTATTTGGCCTTCCTTGAAACTGTTAATGCACAGGTAGGTTTAAATTCTCTCCAGTGGGCATGGGATATTATTCCAGGTGGCTTACCAAAACTGGATTTTAACCTATATGCACTTTTTCACCTTGAGCTGAAGCTTACATATTTTAGAGTCTTTCTTTAACGTCTATCATCCTTTAACAGTTCAGTGATAAAATTTAATAGTGCAGATAGATAAAAGGCAGCTTGGATGTTACTCACAAGACCTTGTGTGTTCCATTTGTGGTTGCAGGGTTTGCATTAGGGCCTGCTAGCACTCAGTCCATCAATTTTTTTTTCCTTTGATCCTGCATACATTTTTTGTAACCTTCAGCTGATGGTATGTTCAGCTCCCATTAGGAAGCCTCCATGCTGTATGTATGTCTCTTTTCTTTTCTATGGAGAAAAAACCAGTAAGGAGCATAGTTCAGCCATGGACACGTGGGGAGAGGGAAACTGTTCAAAAGGCAGGAGCAGTAATTCAGGACTGGCGAGTGAGACACAAATCTGGCAAAGGAGGAAATTTCCTAGGGAGGCAGTCAAGGAGAAAGCACTGTCTCTGTGAAATCTTCCTGTCTGTAAAAGACAAATGAGCAGCATGGGACTGTATAATGCTTTGTGCCCCAAAAAGCATGAATGGATATTAGTCAGTAAAATCCTTAGAAGACTTCAGTTTTGGAGGAAGTAGCCTCAGAGGTACAATAAATGTGGAGCAGTATATCTGTCAGCCTTTTTTTCCCAGATTCACGTTTTTGAGAATAAAAGTTTGAAAGTGCTTGGAGACTACTGAATTGAGCAAGTTAAGGGAAAGGAAGGGAGGATGGTCTGGAAAGATTGGAATGAAAGTGCACCAGAAAGTTAAAGGCTGTACTGCTAGGCTGATCAAATGTCTTTTTACTTTCCAGTGAGTAAGTTAAGAGACTTGTGTACTAAAAGTAGTATTTTTACTGACTTTTACATAATTCACTAAGGCTACTTTTATGGACATTCTGTGCTTGATTTGTGATTGTATAGTACATATTCCAGCCTCACAGGTATTTCTTTGTGAAGGTCTGACAATTTCTAACTTTGAAATAACTTTCCACTAAAGCTGATAGTGGTATTTTATGTAAGCTTAAAACTACTTCAGACAAGTGAGAATAATGTTTTATACTTAGGCCTGAAGGGTATATAAAAATATAATTGGTATAATAGTGGCTGAAACATCCTGGACTAAAATATGAAGTTTCTGGCTGTGTGTTTGGATGTGTCTTGTTACTGTGGAAGTAAAAATATTGCCACCCACATTCTAAATGTGTGTTGTCTGATACTACAATTATGTTAATAATTACCAATTTAATTTTGAAACAGTGACTTAGACTATTCAGGTGGGAGTTTGTAGCCAGTAGTGGAAGATGGGCATGGTGGTAGCATGGGAGAGGGCAGAGTGAGAGGTGGTGTTCTGAATCTTACCCATTTCTGCTTTTCAGCTTCCAGTTTTGCTTTCTCTTTATTTTCTTTTTTTTTTTTTTCCTAATCAGCAACACAGTTTAAAATCTTTTAAAATCACAATCATGCCACTCAGCAATAGTTAAATTGATTGATAGCTTCATGTGGAGAGCAGTAAGGGTATGAAGGAAAAATGAAGTGCTCGGCAAAGTCGTGAACTGGACTAGGTTGCTGCTTTGCTTTAATTAGGAACAGACTCCTGGTGGGGGTGTGTGTGTCTATATAAGAAATATGCAAGAAATTCCTGTGGCTGGGATAAACCTCAGGTTCTGGGGCTCAATCCATATTTTCCATTTTTGTAGGTACATGTAAATAGTCTGAAGGAAAAAGTACCAAATACTCCAGCTGGCAGGCAAAGCACCAGTGGTATGTTCAGGTGTGCTGAAGTGTGGTTGATGAGCAGGCTGCTGAGAATGTGCCTGGTAATGTGTGCTTAAATGTAATGCTGACAAGTGCTCTTGCTTTTTAGTTAAGTTGTAGATGTTATAGTATCAGCAGCATCATTCTTAATTAGGGGTAAGAGGGTATGGTATAGAAAAGAAGACTGAGGACAAAAGTAATAACAAGCATTGAGAAGTCTTAAATGAATTTTCTGGAAGAAAATCACAATGATGTGTAAAGCAAAGAAATTTGCAGAGCATGCATAATGTCAAGGTTTATTTTCAGGATTTATTGAGGGTTTTGTCGTTACCTGTTCCTATAAAATTTATTCTAGTTTGATCTTGTGACTTGTCTAAGGAAAAATGGGTTTTAGTGTGTTAAGGAATAGAAAATACAGGCTTTGAAATGTCCATATAATGTCCTCTGGTGTAAATTGTTACCTTTTTGATGTTGCTTTATTGTTTCACCTTATTCTGAGCATGACTTCTTAGAAGCTTTACAAATTCAGAGTGGTGACTGAGACTAGAGATGTTTTGGGAGAGGAAAAGTGTCCTAAAATTTCATAACTCTGAGGAAATATGTGCTGGCATGGGAAGCTGCCTTGTCTTGTTAAGTTCTGTAGATGCTTAGTTGTTGGTTTGGGGTGCTTTTAGTTTTAATCTTAAGTCCAGAAATGTAAGACTAGAGTTCTCACATTAGGTTTAATAATCCTCTTTGTGGTTATTTAGTTCTATACATTACGTATTTTATGGATCAGTCTTTTTTATGTCTTTGTATTATGTCCAAGAGAGACATGAGTGATACGTATTGAAGGAATTACAGTGTGTGTATACATATATTTATAAATCTCAAGAACATCAATTTCAGGTGCAGCCAGGATGTTACAGAATCTTAGGACTTTATAATTCTTGTTGTTTGTTCTTGTAAACAGTAAACAGGTAGTAGTTAATTTAAGAATTAACACCAAGAGTAGTAATTCATATTCCAGGATGTTGCTGCAATCCCTGGAGATGATTGAAACTTTAATTATTAATGAATGTCTCTGAAATACACTTACATGAGCTTGATGCTGAAGGAAAATGTAGGCAGATGTCAAAACACTTCAGAGATCTAGAGAGTTAGAGAGGTGGGTTATAAAAGATTGAATATTCACCAAACTGGACTTGTATATTGCCAGGTGGTCAGTATTTCATGTGCTGCCCCAGGCAGGTGTATGGCATTGCAGACAATGAGTTGATTGCCAGTAGTCATTGTATGGAATAAGTGATTTCTATTTTAGAATGCTTAGGGTTTTAGAAGGCAGTGTATCTTTGAAGAGGACTAAATATTTAGATTTTCTTTTTGGGTTTTTTTGTCATTTTCCTCGGAAGCGTTGAAAACATAGATTTACTGAGCTTTTGAATTCCTAGCACAGAAATAAAGTTCTAAACTGATGTTATTTTATTTATTTTTTCTGTAGGACTGGGCTCACAGCAGATTTTCTGGGAAGTGTTGGGGTGATGCAGCATCAGTGGAGTGATGTGTAGTGGAGATAATGTGTTGTTACAGACATACCTGGCTCAGGCTCCCTGTCACTTTTCAGGGCAAATATACCTCATCTGTCTTTCTGTGTTGTATATTCTTCTGCCTTGCCACCCAGCATCTTACTTCAATCACTGCTGTACTCCTTAAGTGTACAGTGTTTATATTGGTACAGCTGTGGCTCCCTGTGCTGGCAGTTGTGCTGTCTTGATGCAATGTGTATTATTTACAGTTAAATTATTCCTTAGCAACTAAACCAGTTTCCCCTGATGAGACAAAGGAGAAAACCTAATATAATCACTTCAGAGCTCTGTGTGTGCCTGGACTTAAGCTACAATGCTGCAGATTTTTGTAGGAATTTTTGAATTCAGTTATGCTTGCAGAGATGGTGAGATGCATTTTCAAGGGTTTCTTTTGCTCACACGCTTAGTTAGCAGAGTGGCTTAAAAATTCTTCTATTGTATAAATTATAATAATTGTATGTGAGAATAAATATCAGAACAGTATTAAAGCTGGTATAAGCCGTATTGGAATATATAATATGTTTAAAATGAATTAAATATTGATTTTCATTCCCCCCCCATAATGATTGATATGCAGAAGTCCCATCCCAGACTGGGAAAACCAGGTAGTTAAAAGAACTGTCATTCTAGTTCTTAGAAAAATGTCAGCCTCTTTTTGCTAAGCTGTTGCTAGCTAATGATTTTATAAAAATCTTTTTTCTCTCATATGCTGTTTGAGCTTTTTACATGTCATGCAGCATTTATGAATTCTCTATTAACTGTTGCTTAAAGGGGTTTCTGAGGGATATAGGAAGAGGTGAAAAGTTCAAAATAAATGAAATCAAACACTAAAGGTATCCTGTTGTCCAGAAAGCTAAACTTCATTGGCAGATGCTAAAAATGTGACTTTTAAAGGTGAAATGACTAGTAGAAGTGAGATTACTTAAAAGCTTACTGCACAAACCAAATGAATTTTAGACTTAATAGCACATAGGAGGAATACAGTCCCTGATTATTAAGGTTGAGACATGCTCTGACCTGGCTGCTATTACACTGTTAAACTCCTCTACTGTAGCTTTTTTTAAACTACCTATTAAAAGAAATACAATTTTTTTTCTTTATAGAAATTAAATTATCCAACAGGTTTTAAATTTCAGATGCCTAAATTTGTTTCTTTTTCTTTCACTTTTGTTAGTGTCAAATTAATAGTGCCTTGACCTCATTTCATACTGCTTTGGAACTTGCAACAGACCAAAGGGAGATTCAGCATGTGTGCTTATATGAAATAGGTACGTTGGATGTATTTACACCATAAATAGCTCACTTTAAAGTTTTGACTGGCAGCTTCAATAAACAAACTGGGTACTTCTTACTAGGGTTTTTGAAAAGGTTTTGGACTACTGGCCTTTATTGTGGGTGGATTATGGTAATAATCTTCTTGTTTAGACAACTAGAATTCAACACCTTTTCATAATAAAATTATCTGCAAATACAAGGTGATGCACAATCAGAGAGTAGACTGGAATCAAGGGCAAACTGTTCACCTACTAAATATTATTTAAAATTAGCAATAAATTAATCTGACTTGTCTATAGATTCACCATTTCTCTGCCAAAACCTAATCAGTTTAGTGACTCTTCACAGTTTGCAGGATCTGTATTTCATGTTCATTTCCTTCTATCAATAGCAGTATATAATATATGGTCTGAATTTGCATGCAAGTCTTTAGAGTAGAGAAGATAGGTTGCTTCAAGCTTTAAATGGGTTCTTGTCCCATTTGGACATGGAAAATACTAAGGGAAAAAGTCGTAGCTTTTTAAGTTTCAGCATTCTACAAAATGTAGTATCTAAATTTTAAAAATGAGAGCTTTTGGTGTATAATTTTGTTCCTGCTCTGAAATGTGGATTCATTATTTCCTGTGGAACCTTCTAATTCAAAATTTCTGAGTAAATTTAAACCAGGCTTTAAATGTATGTCATTTGTTTTGTTTTTAAATTTTCCAGTTACTTTTATAGTTGTTAAACTAGCTCCTGCTCTCAAAACAAAAACAAACAGAACTGTGTTTCAATAATGTTGGCACTGAGTTGGAATTCCTGTACTTTCCATGAAATTAAATGAATGTTGCTTTTAGGTTGGTGCAGCATGATAGAGATGAACTTCAAAGATGCATTTGAATCCTTCGAAAGGCTTAAAAACGAATCCAGGTGGTCCCAGTGCTACTATGCTTATTTAACAGCAGGTGAGTATATCCAGTGTGTTGGGTAAATCACAAGTCAGTGATGTGGTAAGGTTTTGGCACTGTTTTGTTCTGGGAAACTTGCTGGTGCATGTAGTACCTTGCACACTGCCTGCTGCACATGCAGCTTTGTTCCAGGCTTGACTTGGAATAGTTGGTTTCCATAATGTGCTCTTGCATGCTCACACGTGCACATGCCTGTCTGTACACCCCTCTCCAGGCAGATAGAATTATTACCACTTTACAAGCTTGCTGGTATTACTTCCTTTAATGGGTGTAAAAAAGTAGTACTGACTTTTTAGTGATCACTAAAGTGGGTACCTGGGGGAGTTGGGATTACCATGTTGGTCAAATCTTTGGTCTGGATAACATTCTGGACTTGAGTGTGTGGAGGTTTTTTTTTCTGTGACCATATGATACCTAATCTTAATTTTTCCTGTTTCGTGTCCCCCTAGTGTTAACATATTTTTGTTTCTGTGTTCTTGCAGTGTGTCAAGGAGCCACTGGTGATGTCAGTGGTGCTCAGAATGTGTTCAAGGAAGTTCAGAAGCTTTTCAAAAGAAAAAACAATCAGATTGAACAATTTTCAGTGAAAAAGGTTAGTTTTTGCAAAGGCTGACTTGTTTTGGTACAGTGATGACAGTTCAATTCTTAGTTCAGTGTTTTCTTTAGAAGGGTGTATCTCCTTCCTGTGGTGCTGCTTCTGTAGAATTTGTGGGAAGGAATAGGGCAGAAAAAGAATAGTGTCATTTGAAGGACCTAACAAAGGAAATGTGAATTAGCTATTCACTCTACAACTAAAGTAATTATTAAAGATAAAAATACATGATACCGTAGTTGCTTGGGTAATTTTCCTTCTAGCTTTGCCTTTCTTACTCCTTTTTATCTTGTCTTGTTTGTGAAAGCCTTAGTTGTTTTTGGGAGCTAGGAGTTATCTAGGAAATAGCTCTCAACTGATGATCTGGCAGATGTTTCTGTGTCAGCATCCAGTCAGTGTGTATTGGGACTGTGAAATACAGTAAAACCCAGTCAGGCTGCATACAAGGAAGTTTTGATTTTGATCAATATGTAAGCCCTTACATATATATGTAAGTTGAAAGATTTTGCCTTTTAGTCTTAAAATCTTTAGGCTAAGTTACCACTGACTTCATTTTCATAAAATTGTTGGGTGACTTTATAAAACAGTTAAAATTAGTGTTTGTGATACATTGTTTGTGAATTCCCTCTAAAAGGACAAATTATGGATCTCCTTTCCTTCTTTCTCCCCACTTTGCAGGCAGATAGATTTAGAAAACAAATGCCAACCAAAGAGCTCTGTGTCCTGGCATCCATTGAAGTATTATACTTATGGAAAGCCCTTCCAAACTGTTCCCTCTCGAACTTACAGCATATGAGTCAAGGTATAATATGGCTCCTTCATTGATTTATTTACTTTTAAAATGGAGGTGTATGATTTTATGCTGTTGTGTGGAGTAGCTGATTGCAGTAGCATGAAAATTTAAGCTTGTGTGCATGTGTCATAGCAAAATACAGGTGAGTAGCAAAAGAATAATGACGCATTACAATTCAGCCTAATGCTTCATTTTTATAGGTTTTTGGGAGAAGTTTTAACTGCCTGCTGCATGTAGCTGTTTGTTAATCATTGTTTAAAATGAAACAATAGCATGATAGTTACTGTTCCAAGTCGCTAAGCAAAATGTAACTCATTTAAACCTAGCTACAAAATAAAACTACCTATTCACTCCTGCCTGTCAGTTTTCTTCTAAGAGGAAGTAAGTAGCTTGTGAGGTCATCTGTGACGTGATAGGTGTTCTGTTTATCCTGGGTCCTGGGACCTTCTTAGTGGTGAATATTGCCTCTTCCTTAGTCTCCAGCTGACCCTGGATGTCTGTCACATGAAGCTCATGGTAGCAGTGTGTATCACAAAGTGTTCAGTGCTTCTCACTCCATCCAGCAATCACTCTTGTTTGCATTCTGCAAACTGTTTCAAGCTGGTTGAAGAGAAGCTCAACATGACCTGGCAGCGTGCATTGGTAGCCCAGAAGTCTGACTGCATCCTGGGCTGCATCAAAAGGAGTGTGGCCAGCAGGTCCAGGAAGGTGATTTTGCCCCTCTGCTCTGCTCTGGTGAGATCCCAGCTGGAGTGCTGCATGCAGCAGGTCCAGAAGAGGGACACACAGATGCTCAGAGGGGTGGAGCACCTCTCGTATGAGGACAGGCTGAGAGAGTTCAGGATGTTCAGCCTGGAGAAGAGAAGGCTCCAGGAAGTCCTTACAGCACCTTTCAGTACTTAAAAGGGACCTGTAAGAGAGCTGGGGAGAGACTTTTTACAAGGGCAGATAGGGACAGGACAAGGCTTTAAACTGAAAAAGGGCAGATTTAGATTAGATATTAAGAAGAAATTACTGTGACAGTGATGAGGCACTGGAGCAGGTTGCCCAGGGACGTGGTGGATGTCCCATGCCCATGAGTGTTCAAGGCCAGGCTGGATGAGGCTCTGAGCAACTTGATCTATTGAAAGGTGTCCCTGCCTGTGGCAGGGGGTTGGAACTAGCTGGTCTTCAAGGTCCCTTCCAACCCAAACCATTCTAAAATCCTCTGATTATTACTTGCTCATTTAGAAAATAAAACAAAACTTGGCTGCCATGGGGTGCTTTTTTTTTTTTTTGTAGTCGTGAAATTTTGGGGATTGTAAACAATTCTCATGTTAAGCTTGAAAATGACCAGTCTTGAAGTCAGAGTCGGGACTAGTAGTGGTGTTTGTTCCAGTTTTGGGATAATTTGTCCATTTAAATTTCATGGTGGCAGGGGGTTATATTCTGATCCCTAGTTTTCTAGTCACAAAGGTAATGGTAGGCTTTAAAATCAGATTTACTTACATAAAAACAAATTTGAGGATTTTTTAGCTGCCATTTGCCTTCAAAGCAGTCAGCTTTAGAGGGTATAAGGAGTATGTGTTCTCTCCTGTGCACTCAGAGGCAGTGTAGGTCTCCCTTGTATAAGCTTCCAGTCAGTGGATCACATTTTAATGTGAAATAGCAGTATAGGTTCAAATTCAGAGAAGCTTCTTGTAAGTTTGATACTGACAAACCTGTCTGCATCAGCCATCCCTGGTTGAAGGTTTTCTGTGCAATGAGTGTTATTTCTGCACCTTATGTGTATTTCAAAAACATGAATAATAGGGGATTTTTTTCCCCACACTTGTTTCATCTTGTCGTGAACAATTGGATTGTAATTTGTTGGGCTGGATTTCCAGGCTTTTCCTCTGGGCTAGAACTTGACTTAAAGGAATTAATTTGTATGCACTTGCATCTCTGTAAGTAAAATGCCAAGTAACTTGAGACTTGTAATCCAGGTGAGAGCTGACATTGCAAATACTTCATGCAGCCACCTCAGTTACCCATAGGTGGCTTCTTTGGGTTGTGGATTATCAGTGTTGTGAATGCAGAGCTGGTTAAGATCTGGCAGGGTTTATGCTGTGAGGCAAAACGTTTAAGGAGCTGCACTGCTCCAGACACAGCAGTTGTAGGATGAAAAGCCCTATACTCTCACCTTCCTCGAGGTGCTGGTGTGGGCAAGTGCACATGGCTCCTCATGGAACTTGCCTTGATTTAGCAGAGCTGGCACTAAAAAGCTTGATCAAAATGGGGCCTGATTGGTTTAGAAAGGGTTCCATGCATTGTGATTCAGTTTTTCCTGCAAACAGAGCCCTACTCAGCTGACGCACAGGCTGTCCTTGGACTGTGGACCAGCTAAGGTCTGGCAAATTAACCTTATCCTCCCGTCATCACTGAGAATTGTCATGCCAAAACACCCTAGTCTGGGTTCTTAAGTCCAGTACAGATTTTTGTGCATCTGTCACTTGGCTTCAGTTCATTAAAAATTGGGCCTGTCTGAACTGCTTGCCCTGTGCTCCTTCTATCTTGGACTGTGTATTTTTCTTTCAATGTATGGGACAAACCAGTGTCCCATAACACCAGAAGGAGATGATTGTTTCTTAACTTCACCTTGTAGTGGATATTTCAAAGACCAGTAGAGACCAGTCCTCCTCTTGTAAGAACACACCAACTGCCTTTGACTTCAACCCATTCATTGCTGTTAGGAATTGCTCTCATGGGTGACAGATTTCTTGATGAGGTTCATGCAAAATGGGTTGTATTTAAAAGAAAACAAAATACTTGGCTTTCTCTTAATGTTACTAGCATCTCCTTTTTCTGGTAAAATTTAAATACCAGACTAAAAGACAATGTAAATCACAATTCTTGTCTAAGAGGGTATTTCAGTCCATGTTGTTTACTGGAATCTTTTCATTAAGCTTGTCATGATGTGGATGATTCATCAGCTGCTGGTTTGAGGAATTTGCTTCTTGGTGCCATACACAAATGCTTAGGAAATACTGAAGATGCTGTTCAGGTAAGTAGTTAAATGGTAATTTACACCATTACTCCTATTTTATGTGCAATTCTTTTAAAAACAGTGAACATTTTTGAGTAAGAGTGTTAAGCAAATCATAAGTTTTTCGGTGCTACTGATCATTCTGATTTGTGAATTCTAACAGAGGGGTTTTTTTTAAAATCTTCTGATTTAACATGTCTTCATTATATTCTGTGCTGTGAAAGTAATTGGCTGTGTTGAATGAACACGGGAATTAAAGTGGTTTGTAGTAACCAAAGTTAAGGGGAAGTTGGGAAGAATAACAGAAAAGTTGTTGCTCTGCTAGATGTACTTTGTCCAAGAAAGAAAATAAATTTTTTAAAAAAGTGTATTGGAGATTGACCTTTTGAAAGCACAGGTTTGCTGCTTCTCCTCTGGACATGTTAGAGAGAGAGCTTTGATTATTAGCACATACCAAAGAATAATTCTGCCACCACTCCACATTTTGATCTCTAGGTACACTCTCCTTTTTCCTCCCCAAAATAGAATGCAATTCATATAAGTAGCAAGATGCTGGCTTTAAACTCTCCTTCCCCGTGCCCCATTTCTCTCAAACATATCTTAAATGATCTGGGTACTCTATCTTTGATGTCATAGGTTTTTTGTTAGAGCTAATATTTTTTCAATATGAAGTTGGAAAACTCTTGAATCAGTCACTCTAATACTTGGTAAAAATCCAAACAAATAATTTTGCCTTGATACAGTAGTGTTGGTAAAAACATCTAGGAATCTGTACCATTGTAAATTTTTAATGTATTCTCATTTTAGCTTTGGATAGTTTCTACAGCTGAAGGTTGAATGGAGATTCTGTATTGTTTGGAAGTAACAACCAGTCAATTTTAATGTACCTCTGCAATCTGTTGTTTCTTTTTTCCCTTTTATTTTTACAGTACTTTCAGCGAGCTGCTAAAGATGAACTCTGCCGTCAAAGCAACTTGTATGTCCAGCCATATGCTTGCTATGAACTTGGCTGTATTCTGTTGGACAATCCAGAGGTAATAGCATGACCTATTTTTAAACTCTTCAAAGTAGTGCAAGGAGTCAACATATCACTATGCAAAGAATGAAACAAAGTTTGTAGGTGACTGTGTATGTTAAGTTTTAAAAATTTGTTTTATACCTACCAGAAAGGAACTTACTACTTTGGTTTTTTGTTTTTTTTTTTCAATCCAAGAAATGGAATGTATTTAGGTCACAATGTCTTAGTTTTTCAATATCAAGGGTGTTCCTGCTGCTGGTGGCAGCAAAGGCCTGGCCAGAATGCCCTGGGTAGCGGGGATTTCTTGTCTGCAGGTGGTATTTAGTGTGGTAGATGCCTTGGGTCCTTTTCTTACCTGTTTAATATCCTGTTGGATGCCATTCAAAGTTTACCTGGACTTATCCTCTCCAAACAGAATTTGATACCTTCCTAAAATAGCAAGTGTTTTTTTTAGTCATTTAAATTCCATTGAAGCTGGTTGTGTGGGCATTTTGACTTCCACCCTGAGAAGTGAGGGTTTTGTTGTTCAGGATGAGGAACAATCCACCTGACTTTCAGACTGTCCAAATGGCTTGGCTGACAGTACATTTAATCATTCAGATCTTTGCACACATCCTGCCTCAGAGTCTTAAACCAGAGCAACTTGTGCAGCCCTCTTGGTGCTGTTTCCCTCCTCAGATGTGTAACCCCAGTCCCTGGAGTTTGTGCCACCTCGTGTAGTACCTCCTTAATCAGATGGCAGCTTAGGAGGAAGTGGTTACAGGGCAGTGACTTGAACCCCCCCTTCACTGTGTGTAGTGTATGAAGTAGTTGGGCTGATGGTATCTCATATTTTTAAGATTCTGTTTTCAGTTGGTTTTGGTGTTGTCAGGTTTAATTAGCTGAGCTGAGCCTTCCCCTTAAAGGGGGAAGGAGAGGAAAATCTCTCAATAAAAACAATTACCATGACAACAGGCAGAACTGGAAAATGCTTTTAAAACTAATTTTCTTTTTGAAAACCCTGCTGCCCTAAGACTAGAAGCTGGGACTTGAAGCCTGGAAGGAAGGAAGATCTGAGTCCATAATGTTCCTGCTGCCTTTCTTTCCACACTCATATTTAAATTTGATTATGTCAAGTGTCTCTAAAAAAAAAAAAACAAAAAACCAAAAAGATGGTGGGTAATGAAGGTGTGTTAAGTTTGAAGAATGTGAGAGCAGTCCTTCCTTCCTCCTGCTTCACATGCAGTGTGTGCTCACAGTAACTGAATGTGCCTCATGTCGGGTGTTTGAGGTAGCCTGAGCTGGAGGAGCTGTGGTAGCATTTAGCATATGAAGGATGTGCAGGAAACTCCCTCTTGTGGCACTCAGAACATGAGGAGGTAAACGAAGCTTGACCTCAATAAAGTGGGATGGGGTAAGGGAAAGCAAGAGCTAGAACTAGAGGTGAGTGGATGCTGTTCATAGAAAATTTCATTTAGTGGCTGGGGTGTCGTGTTAGAGCTCCATAAAGGTTAAGAAAGAGAAGGGAGTAAGATTTTGTGAATCACATTTACCTGAGAGGCTGAGCATGTTACAGACCTGAGCAACAGATAGATACTAGTATGCATTTTAGTATTTAAAACATACTGTCACTAAATTTACTTTGCTTTAAAATTATTTTTAGGCATAATTGCATGTTTGATTTACCACATCATCTGAATCATCTTTGTTGGTTTACACTGAGTTCTGATCAGTTGTTCTTGATGTAACCATACTAATATCTTGACATTTACAGGTGGTTTTGTAGTTCTCTTACACACTGAGTGTAATCTAACCAATATAAATAGATACAGTCATATTTAGGTGTATTTGAATAAGAGAACCTAATTTTTCTGTCTATTATTCAGGCAGTGGATTATTTATTTGCACAGCTTAAAATAAAAATGTACTACATGATAAGAAATAAAACAGGAGCTTTTCAGCTTATTTAATAGCAAATATTAATCTGCAAATATATATATTTTTTCCTTAAGAGTTTGAAATTGAGATTTCTGAAACAACATTTAATGTGTAATATCCACTATCTTGTTTTGTAAATAAATGGCTTCAACTTTGGTTAAGAAACAAAAATTACTCTATTATTCTAATTACTCCATTACTCTATCAATTAATCATTTATCTATAGCCTCGTTTGTTCCCCTGTGCATTGTTGTAGCTCACCATTATCAACAGCAACTTGAATTTAAAGCTGTAATTTCTCCTTTTCTGTAGCAGACTAGAAACACATAATAGTTCTTGTCCTGGGTGCCTCATTAGTATTTCCAGTTTCCTAATTTGAGAGGGTTTTGTCTGCTCAGTACCTTTTCTGAAGGTAGAGATGCTACTCCAGTCTCACCAGATCATCTACTTAATAAAATTTCTGTAACATTTGTGGTACGTTTCCAATGCAATGTTTGTCTTTTTGTAGACTGTGCCAAGAGGCAAAACCTTACTGCTCCAAGCCAAGGTAAAAACTAAGGCATTTTCTAATGTGACTGGTCTGAGATTAAAGGGCATGTGGGAGGTTGTGTTTTGGGGGGTTTGGGGGGAGTGTTAAGTGGTGGTGTCCCTCACCTGTGTTCTACAACTCCTGTCACGTGGATGTGCATTAATGTGTGTGATACACGTTGATGTGAGCTCCATAGGTGTGTGCTGCTAGCTCAGCCCTCACACAGAGCCCACATCACTGACAGCTCCTGCAGGGTTAGAACCTTGATAAGTTTTTCAGCCAAGATTTGGCTACAAAAATTTTGAAAATTACAGCTCTGCACTCCTTGTCTGTCCCAGCTGGTTCCTGCCTTGGGCATGTTGGGATTTTCTAGAGCTTTTGGATTAGTAGAACCTTTCGGGTGCTCTTGAACTACATGGGCTCCAGTCTGCTCTGTTCACCAGCTTGGAATTTCTGTAATAATTCTTTGCTGTGGGTAATGTGAGGATATTCCAGCATGCCATCTCCAGTTCTCCTCTTTTCTTTGGACTCTTGTAATGTAATTTCTTAAACATTCCTAGCAAAATTACCTTCATGTGCTGAAGTGAAGGAGGCTGATGGGTGTGTATTTGGGGTTTTTCCTTGTTTCTTTCCCCCCCAGGAGGAATTCAGTGGCTATGACTTTGAGAACAGATTGCACGTGCGCATACACGCAGCCTTAGCCTCTCTACGGGAAGTGGTTCCGCAGTGACCGACAGGAAGGCTGCTATCCTTTCCCACAGTCCCTGCACTTTAAGATGAAGCAGAAGAAAGAGCTGTTGGGAGGACCAGCTTTTCTTCTGAAAACCACTTGTGCCAGAGACACTTTCCTAGTATGGTCAGAGTTGGTATGGCTGAGTAAAAGCATTGCAATTTTAACTAAAGGTAAATCAACCAGGAAGAAGGTTAAGTGACCTTGTGTTTTTAACTCTTCATTTTGATTTTGTTCAAACCAAGCTGATCACAATTACTTGTAACTCTGTGGGTGAGCCTAAATAAGCACAGGATTTGCTTCAACAACATTGGCAAGGTTGATTTTTACCTTTTAAAACAGATCTACATCTAAAATTTGCCAGGAGCAGCACTGCTGGTTTGATTAGAATAATACAGCATAAGTAATAGGTTTAAATGTGGAAGTTGGAAATGGTCAGAATACTCCTTTTTCTCCAAGCACTAACCAGTGCACAGGAGGAGGAGGAGAACTGTTCAGCTGCAAAAAGCAGATCTTACTAAATTGTAGTGGCTTTACATCAGTTACCTCATGATGATTAATGGTGAATTTTAAACCTCTCACCCCCTTTTATTCTATATCTCTTTCTTCCCAACCCAGCTCATATTTCTGATATCAGTGATGTCAATATTCAGCTTCTTTGCTTCTGGTACATCCCAGACAAATACTTTGACATGCAGCTACTGCTTGGGCAGTTGTTATTTCAGCTCCTACATTCTGAATTATGTTAAGATTTTAAATGTTTTTCATTCAAGCTGCTGGATCATTATAGTAGTGACCTTTAAAGGTATTTTAAAAACCCCGAACCAAACAAAATGCCAACCCACAAATCTGCTTTGGTAGTTACACCAATATTATGGTATCTTCAGTCTCTGTATAGTATTTCAAGCCTGTGGTGTTAAGTTATTGAAATACCTCAGAGAGCCTGAAACTTTTGTCATGACCATATGATTTTTAATACTTGGCCATCAGTGTGCTTATCTGTAGCTTTTTTTTTTACTTTTGTCTGTAATGCTTAGTATTTCCTTATGTTTTATATTCAGCTAATATTATATTCTAGGAAGGTAAATATTTTTTAAAGAAGCTTATGAATGGAAATCTGACCAGAAAGTTAGTTGAATTATGTTACTTTGCAAAGCTAAGAAAACTGGATATCCTTGGAAATAGTTATCCAAAAGCCTTACCTTTACTTTGGTCAGGTTGCCTTAAACAGTTCCTTAGCTTAAGCTTTTTTTTCATTTCTTCTTACCTTTTTGTAGAGCATGTTGCCAAAGTTCTAGACTTTGCCCACACCTAACCTTCATTGATTTGCTTTTGAGGTGACATCTAAAGCAAGACTGATATGGAGGAGAGAAGTAATGTTCTGTTTGGTAGGCCAAAGGAAATGGTTGAGACACTTTTATTTCTCTCTAGAAAGACACAGTTCTGCTATGAAAGGCATTCCTAGAGCAGTTTAACACTTCTGTTGCAGTTCCTGAAGGAGAAGAGAGACTCTTAAAAAAAGCAGTTTTATTTTTCTATAATCTTAGGTGTGTTACACATAGTACACTGGGGTTTTTTTATTCCACTTGGACAGTAATCTTGAGTCATAAATGAGTGTTCAGCCTTATTTGGTCAATCCAAATAAGTATTGACTAGAAAATGATGTATTGTGTATATATAGTGACTGCTTAGAGTTCAAATAATTATTTTAAAAATGGGCTTTAATGTACTTGAAATCTTACTTTGTCCTATCTGACTTTTAATGTTTTGCAATCAGACAGTCTGTTCTGGGTAAATAGCTGGAAATGGTGCAGCTACTGCCAAAATTCTTTTTAAATACACTCCTTAAATATGATATGAGACTTGGCTGTTCAGGACACAAAGCACCTGCATGCGATTTGTGTTGGGATATTTAGAGTCTGCATACTTGGAGGTAGCTAGCAAATTGTAGTAAATTTACTAAAAGGCCTGTTCTCACCAGGCCAGGAGTGGGTATAGAAAGACACTATATGTTCATGTACCAGTTCAATAACTCTGTGCAAAGTGCAGCTTTTCTGTGGGTTTAGCAAATCATCACAACTGTATGTTTCTGTATTAATTATTCCCCCCGCTCCTCGTAGGAGACCCTCCTACACTGTATATGGCAGAATTATTTTTTATGTTAGATTGTGCCTGTGATGAGAAAAAATTCAATGGTCTTTTGTGTAAACTAGTAAGTTTTTATACTCTGGAACTCGGAGGCATGGTCTAATAGCAATAATGGAATATGCATCTTGCTAGTTGATATATTAAGGCCATCTTTACTGGGACAGGTATTTTTTGTTGATGTTGATGCAGTTTTTATCTCAGTACGACTCATTTCAAATAAATAAATAGAATTTTTAGATGTCACAAGGTGGCATATTTATTGTGATGTACTGTAAATGTTGTTAATTTACAGAACTTGCACTTTTATATTTCTGAGTAAAATTAAAAGAAATGTGGACATCAATTTTGTTCCTTTGCTTCTTGAGTTTGACTTTTAATTGGTTTAACTTTTAATTGGCCTCCTGAACAAGATGATACCAAGTATTGGGAAAACTTCTGGGATGTCAGGTGACTCTATATGAAATTTTTCTAGTCAGCAGTTGCCTCCAGCTTTTGTTCTTCCAGTATAATTACAGTCTCCTGGATTAGCAAGTGAGTTACGTGTCAAGTTATGTCGAGTTATGTTGAGCTCAACCATAGAGTGAACAAGGTTTAAGGTACATTTTTAAGACATGAAATTCACTTGTTCTTCATTAAAAAAAAGAACCACGTACAGTTGTATTTGTTGTATTCCTACACCTTTGAAAAGTGTTTCTATTTTACTCTAAAGCAAGCACTTTAATTTCCTGTCTGACTTTGAATGCTTGTTTCATATTCTAGTTATGCTTTATTCCTAAATAAAATTCCCCAGGTGCTGTACTGAATTGCATTTCAGTTTGCAACAATGTGATTCTTTCCAGCCATTGATGTATTTGTGTTTAAGAACTGCTCTGTACCCTGCTGCAAGTCTGAGCAGGGGCAGGTGTTAGGTTGGTGTAGGGATGATCAAACCTTGCCAGTGGGGTGAAAGCCAAGTAGCCTGTGCAGCACTCAACTTCCCTTTCCAGCAATCATTATGAAACACTAACAGTGGTAGGAAGCACTTTCACTAGAAGTTAGGCAATCCCAAACAAGTATTGTTAAAGCTAATCTTAAGAAGTAAATTTATGCATATCTGTCTTTAAAGGCAATTGGGCAGTCAGTGGCATCTGCCAGAAGCTTTGCAGGCAGCCTAGAGCACAAAGGAAAAGTGAAATTTAGGACTAACAGACTTGTTCAATAAAGTTATAAAAGTGTGCCTTTGTTAGGAGATGGTGAAAACTGATCACCAGGCCTCTTCCCGACCTATTTCTTACCACACAGTCAGAAATTCAACTTGAAGCAGCCTTTCCACAATTAAATACTGAATTATTTCTATTTCTGGTCACTTCTTGGATGTGTGTTTGGACCCCACAGCTGGACCCAGCACAGGTTACAAGGGTAGGTGCATATTTGAGTTGCATATTCCTTGCCTGCTTCTGCTCAGAACCCCTTTGCACAATTGCCCAAGATCTTCATGGCCTTCTTAACCCCTGTGTTTTAACCACCAGTGTGAGTCAGCCATGGGGAGTTGATGTGCAGTTGTCTTACTGGAGCCCTAATGTTTCCATTGCTGGTTTATCTTTTGATGTAACCTATTCCAAGATGGTGTTCCAGTCAAATAATCTGTTAAGCTCAGAGGGACTGGCTGTTGGTCAGTGCTCCTCAGGCATTTCTGGAAAGCTGTGCTTACCTAGAGGAGATGTCCAGGTGGGCAGAGGGGAATAGGTTAAGAGAAAAAAAATTACTTGTTTGAGTTGAGGATTTGAGAAGGAAGGGAGAAAGACATCCGAATTGGCTAAGCAAAATCATTTTTGTAGTCTTTCAAAATCATTTTCCCAGTCTTTCACTAAAATCAGTACGTTTACTGTATTGAAAAAGGTGGTTGTACTGCTGGGGCATAGACTTCTTCCCAGTTAATGAATTACCCGATCCCATTTCTGGTAGAAAAATAAGGCTTATCTGGGACCTTGATTTGCTGAACTTCTGCCTAGTCTGTATGATTTTGACATTGTCTGGAAACTGTTACTTCTGCAAAGGGGCAAAAGGTGGTAGGACAAGGTAATGACCTCAGTTGGGCTGACAGGCTGCTCATGGGCTGACAGGCCCTTGCCTATGGGGCCAGGAGGTGATGTGTGTCAGTAAAGTACCTGGTACACTGCTCTTGATGGCTTCCAAAACCAGCATTCAAGTCCCAGCACACTGAATTAGTTTCCAGACATATTTTTTCCTATAGCTGCTCTTTAGTTTCAGACAGACACAATTTTATGTTAGGTCCTGCAGCCTTTTTAAATATTTATGGTGGTTTATGCTTCCATTCTGTCATCTCTGGTAGTATATTTTTCTGTGGTTTATGACATCTGTACTTAAGCATCTTTGTGCAGAGCTTTGGAGACCTGGAGTTCTGAACGTTTTCCAGAGAAGCAAATGTGCAAGTTCTCCTCTGCTCTGTATTCACTGAGGATGGTTTTGAAGTAATCATGGCTACCTTTTGCACTCAGGTATGTGTAATGCCTTTATCAAGGCCTGTTGCTTCCATATGCTCTCAGTACAGAAGTCTAGACTTTGGATTGCTATCCCTATTCCACAAAGTGATGCATTTTCTACTTCTCAGATACATATTCTTGAAATATTCTTTCTATGGGAAAGCTCTTCTTCCTAGCTTCACAAGTCATAACATGAATGTTTGATGTTTTAAATATTATCATCTGTGTTGTCACTCTCCAGGACTGAAGGGAATGTGAGAAGTTTTCTTGAGAAATTACTAAGGATTCAAGAAGCATTTTGTGGTGAGTTTACCATTAGCATACTTTCCTGTGAATGATCGTGAAAGTCATTCAAAATTAGCAGAGAGTTCTGCTACAAGTATGTTACTTCTAAAAATAAAAGAAGCTAATGTAGATTTTCTAAATGCTTTAGTGCCAACGAGTTTTAAATCTTCACTACTGCTGGAATTCCCCTCAGGTTTATGTAGAGATGCAGACATCCAAGAATGCAAGAGCAGGTAGGTAGATGATGGTTTTCCAACTATAAAGAAGACTGATCTGCAGCAATGTTGGTGGTTAAAAGTTTTTATTCCACAGCAGACTCCTGATCCTGCCTTGCCCCTGTGATCTTTCTGTCTTCATGATCCTCTGAAACACAGTGGTAACCTTGAAAATAGAGCATTACATGGTGACCTTTTTTGTGCTTCTTGTACTGGAACAGAAAATGATCTTGTGTGTACCTGCTATTAATGTGTGCTGGGAAGCAAATGCCACCTGTCCCTATCACCTGGGGCAGGTGAGCTTTGTTTCAGGGTTTGCCCTTGCATTCACAAGGTTCTGCAGTAGAAATGAGACCATTATGAAGGAATAACCTCATTCCTCTGGGGGTGTGGCTGAAGAGGTTACAGTCCCCAGCGGTGCCCTCTGAGCCCCTGCCAGAGGCCGCCAAGGAACATTGCTTCTCAGGTGCTGTATTTTGCAGTTTGTTGGGTCAAATCCCTTGGGGTTTGTGTGTCACCTGTCTTAAAAGGCCAGGCTGTAAGCAGGGGATGGTCTGTGTACCCACCCCTCCACCAGAGCTGGCAGAGGGGTGGGATGTGGCCACAGCCTTCCTGCTTTTTGCAGGTTGCAGCATATGATTGTGTGATGACATCATAACCTGAGGCCGAGGGGAAAATTACCGTCATCCTGTGCCAGGAAGAAATGTCTGGTTTGGCTGCTAGTGAGAAAAACAGGTTTTGGCAAAGGCACTTGCTTAGAAGGGTTCTGCCTGTGCTCTCCATTAGGCAAGTCAGTGGCAGAAGGCAGGAGCAGGTTTCATGGTAGTGTGGGAAGGGAGAAAAGGCAGCAGCTCATGGGAATATGTGAGTGCTGAGGGCAGAGGCAGGACCTTGCACTTGGCCTTGACTGAACTTCATGAAGGTCCCTTTGGATGGCTTGTCTTCCCTCTGGTAAATCAACTGCACCACACTCAGCTTGGTGTCATCTGCAAACTTGCTGAGGGTGCACTTGATCCCACTGTCATTAAAGAGATTAAATTATTTTAGTCCTAGTGCAGATCCTTGAGGGTCCACTTACTGCTGGTTTGTTTCCACACATCTAGCCACTTCCTTATCCATCATACTCATATATCTCCAATTTAGCAGCTGGAATGTTGGGAGGGGCTGTTAAAGATCTTCCAGAAATCCAGGTACATGACATCCACAGCTCGCCTTGTCCACTAATGCAGTGACTCCATCATCCAAAGCCACTTGGAGAAGCTGCAGTTTGTGTTGGCTGTCTTTAACCAAGACAGAGAGGTCTGTCTTCCATGTGTTTCGATGTCTCTTCTACAAGGATCTGTACAATGATCTTACCAGGCACACAGGTAAGGCTGACTGGTTGGTAGCTCCCACAGTTCTCCTTACCACCTTTTTTAAAAAATAGCTGTGATACTCCATCTTCTCCAGGCATTGGGGACTTTGCCTGACTGCCATGACTTCAAATATGATGAGAGAGCAGCTGCATAATTGAGAAATTGTCATCTGAGTGGCTGTGTTAAGGAAGTGTCCCTGTCCGACCGTGCAAGAGGCACCCAGGCAGTGACACTCAGCACCTGGCCTGGGAGCAAGGTTTCCTCTGGAGTCTTCCCCCACAGTGCCAGCATGGGATTTGGGACTCAATGTGCATCAACAGGGTGCTAACTGGATTGCTTAGCTGCAAGGCAGCCTTTCCTTCTGTGGCACTGCCCAGTACTGACAGGTTATAAATGGGTCTGACTTGGCTTGGGCTGACAGGCAGAATAAGGTTTTTTCAAAGAGGATTTAGCTCTGTAATTGCTTTGAATAATGTCTCATAATTTCTGATACCATTCAGAAAGCAGCTCAGTGCTGAGCTGTGATGATGTATGAAAGACTTGCCTTCTCTTCTGCTACTGTGCTGGTTTTACACAGAATCATGAAATGTTAAAGGGTTGGAATGGAGCTCAAAGATATCTAGTCCCAGCTCCTCTGCCATGGGCAGGGACACTTCCCACTAGACCAGGCTGCCCAAGGCTTTATCCAACCTGGTTTTGACGACTGCCAGGATTGGGGCAGCCACAGCGTCCCTGGGCAACGTGTGCCAGTGCCTAGCCCACCTCACAGTAAAGAATTTCTTCCTCATGTCTAAACTAAATTTCCCCTCTTTCAATTTGTACCTGTAACCACTGGCCAACACTTGCTAATCGTGCTGGAAACCAGACTGATTGGTTGATTTTTTTCAGTGCTGAGCGTTTTATTAACCATGTGATGGGATGCAGTTTTCATCCCACAAATAGTGTGTGTTCTTCCCTTGAAGCCATTGTTTGGTCTGTATCAAAAACATGTTCATGTCTTACCCTGTTCTTCACGTGGATACCTCTCAATTCAATTGCGCAAGATTCTTGAGGAAGC
The DNA here is from genome assembly GCA_026261815.1 of Monarcha castaneiventris obscurior. NCBI lineage: Eukaryota > Metazoa > Chordata > Aves > Passeriformes > Monarchidae > Monarcha > Monarcha castaneiventris. The sequence continues at coordinate 1,657,110 of JAMPIT010000379.1, forward strand.
TAAAACATCACCATCTCTGCATTTAAAATAACTTGTATGAATCCAGAGTTCTGAGTTCTTGGAAAGAGGAGATGTGTTCTCCTAGGTGGCCTATCTGATGTGCCTAATATAAAAGGTTTAATCATAGAATCGTTAACATTGGAAAAGACCTCCAAGGTCACCAATTCCATCTGTCAGTCCACGGTAGCTGGAGAACCAGGGCCCTCAGATGGCCAGGCTGGTGTCTCAGCAAGTGATGTAACTGAAGCTTCCTCAGTCCCCTTGTGGGAAGAACCATCACCTTTCACCTCCACCATCACCTGCTCCTGAAGACCCATTACAGGTTGTACCTTTCTGCAGTGAAACCAAGGTTACCTCAGCCAGTGAGGTTGTATCATTGTGTTGGGATGATGAGCTGATTATGGATGCAGAGATTCCATCTTTTACGGAGCAGTTTCCAAAGTAACTCCCTTTGTAGACTGAACAGATTATCTGTTAAAGATGAAGCAGCCATTAAATGCAGGCCAGGCCTCAAGTGCTGCAGCCTTAGGTCCATCTGCTGATGATTTAATTGCCATCTTGAGAGAATGGAACCTACAGCACAAGTGGAATCATCTGAGCAAGTTTGTCATGTCAGGTAAGAAAGTGTGGGCATTCCTATCATCTTCCTGTTCCAGCTTCCAACTCTACAGCTTCATCAGCGGTAAATAAATGGAAGATGACCTCTGTCAGTGCAGTGCAGGGTTAGAGGTGACTTCTGAGAAACTGCTGAACTGTCTGCCTAGCCCCAGTGCATGTGTTAGATTTCACTGCTATCTAGTCCAAGAAATGTGACTGTGCCCTCAGGAGTAAAGAGGCAGCTAAGAGTGATGGGAAGGTGCCCACTGATGGCAAATGATCTTGCTGAAAACCTGTATTTTCTGAAGCAGGTGTTAGGGACCTAAGATGTAATCCATGTGTCCTGTGGCTAAAGAGAGGTAACTAGTTGGAGCCCTAGTTTTGATTTTCCTTGCCTGAAAGATAATTTATTCCAGCAGTGACCTAAGTTTTTCCACTTAGAAAAAAAGTGGTGGTGGTTGCCTCTGGTGGCTGTACTTGCTGGGTCTCTGCAGCTGGGCTGAGTCATCCTTCCACAAAGAGCAAGAGAGCTGGTGCTCATCTTTCTAGGTGAGGCCTTCACCAACATCTCTTGCCTGTGGTGGCATGTGCCCAGCTCAGCCCTTGGCCAGCTGGAGAAGTCCTCCAGGGTGGAGCTGTCCTGCCCCTACTCTCCCTGGAACAGTAGAGCCTTTTTGTAGAGGAGAGTTGGGCTTAGGTCAATCTCTAGATTAACAGTGGCTTTTTATGAAAAAACTCAAACTTTTATGCATGTTTGTCAAAGTTCAGTTTCAGAAATACCAGACTGCTCTGATGATGAACATTTTTTTTTTCTAGGTTGCAGGTGTTTGTCACCCACATACCAAAGTGTTTGCTGTCCCAGATCCCTTCTGTATCATGCTTGCTTTTCCTAGGTGTAGGTGTGTTTAAGACATAAGGATTTCTGTGACTGGAACTCACTGCTCTTGATTCCAACAATTGTTTTTGTCTTTCTAGCGACAGCCTCAGCTGCCCAGGACAGCCACCACCACCTTCTAATGCGTGGGACCTTCTGTTGTCTAACTTAAGTTGAGACAAGGTCAAAAATCACCACAAAGCCTTCCTCCTGCTGAGGTGGGGTTCCTTATTCCTGGGCAATGCACAGCTTTTTCAGGGGAAAAACAGGGTCAGCTGTCACAAGTATCTACTCCACATTACGTGATGCAAGAAAAATAAAGTGGGGAAATCCTTCACCTTTTGTTCTAGTGGGCTCTGATGTTCAGAAGACACACGACTGGAAACCTGTTTCTACCCATGCCATCTTTGGACAGCCAGATGCTGGTGCAAGGAGGAGCTCCACTACAGTCCCTGATGAGAAATCAGCAAGCCCTGGTTCTAACTCTGCAGCTGAAAGTGCAACTAAGCCATGCACAGCCAGTTGCCATCTTCTGGATGATGTGATGTCTGCGAAGACCAGCTGGCAGTAGCACACAGTAAGTGCTCCTGCAGAAAGTTTAAAGTGCTGCAAGGACAGGCTACCATTACATCAGACCCCACGCCCAGAGCAGGATCTTGAAGAAGTAAGCTTGCTTCTTGCATAGGAACATGCTACTGTTTGGATTTTACTACTTGAAGCTTCATTTAACCCCTTTCAAAATAAAATAATTGATTTGATTGCTTAAACTAGTTGTCCTATGTAACACAGCCCCTGCCTTCCTCTGCTTGTTTGCACTTTGCAAGTAGTAGTACTAGTCCTGCTCTGGTTTTAGTCTGAAGGAAACAAGTTTTTAATCTCACATTTATATACATCTTTTTGCCTGGAGCCTGAACTTGCAGCATTTGTGTAATATTCAGAGTGGGGCAAAATACCCTCCCCTTGGAATGCATTTGGGTAGGACCTAAGGTAGTTCTTGCACAGTAGCTACCGAGTTCATGTTAATTTTTAAACAGGTAGAGAAAAGAGAGGCTGTTTGCACTTCAGGAAGAGGTCAGGAGGGATGGAGTGTACATTGCAATAAACCAAATAATGTTAAGCAAATGCTCAAAAAAAAAAAAAAAAGCCCAACAATTCAAACTGCATTCCCACGTTGAACATCCCAGATGTTAGCTTTGTGTGAACTGTGCCCCCTGGCCCCTCTGCTGGAGGTGTTGCAGTGAGGAGCCCCCCAGCCTCTCACTGTGCTGACAGGGTGTAGTCATGGGGTGCAGGCAAGAACTAAATAAATGCTTTGCTCTCTGTAGGGCTGAGCATTCATTGCTGTGTGCCCTGCACCCACCCAGCAGCCAGGTTGCTTCTGCAGATCTCAGACTCACACCTGCAAGTTGGCACAGCACTCAAGACAGACTTCAGGAAGCACTGGCCAGAGTAGAGGCTCCCTACAGCTAGAGCAGGTATTAAAATCCTGCATCTACAGGTCATTGTGAGAGCTGGAGCCTCACACAAAAGGCTGCCAAGGAAAAGGCTTTCCCTTATCTATGCAAATACGTCTCAGCATCAGGACCTGGGTAATTCGAGTAGTGCCTAGAATAAAAATAGAAAGCATCTCATTGCCTTATTAACAATTTCAGTAGTCCACTCAAAGGTCAAGATGCAGGAAGCTCTCAGTTCCCCAGCCCTGCCCACCCCCCAGGAAGAGACTGTTCCTGCTTAGGGGGAAGAGAGGTCCCTGGAGCACAGGGAACCATACCCATCCTCATTGCAGCAGGGTTTGGATGAGGCTTGCTCAGAAGGGGTCAGCACTGTTGAACACCACTTACTTTAGACTAGATGCAAGAAGTTTTTAAGCCTTTATTTAGTAGCAATTAAATTATTCAATTAACACTAACCTCCAGACAGCAGTTAAAATATTGTACAAAGAGCAGCTCGCCCTCTAGAAGCTCTGTACACAGTTCAATATAAACAGACTAAGATTGAATGCACCCCACTGAAAAGGGGTAAAGCAGCTGTGCACAGGAGGCCTCACTGAGGTGCTGTACTACCTTTGAAATGCACAAGACTTCCTCCCAGGGAGTTTGCACAGTACAGACACAGTCCTGTCCCCCTGCCATGTTCCACCAGGTCATTCCTGGACTGATTAGGTTCTTGCAGTGGTGCTGGGCACCGGAACTTCTAGTGCATGAAACAGATTCTTTTAAAACCTGTTACTAGTGTGCAGTTCAAATCAAATCTGTAGATATTTAAATGGCTCTTAATTCCTTAAACCATAAGGTTGGTAGCAAAACAGGAAAGCAAAATTCAAAACACACAGCACAAAACATTGAATAAATAACCTCTGAGTAATGCTACCAGCTTAAACAACTGCATTACTGCTCCAGAGATGGGAACGCTTCTGGAATCTCCTGAGCAGAGCTCAGGCTTTGAGGGAATTACTGTAGTAAAAGAAAAGTCACTTTATGAAAAATTACATCTTTACAGAATTGACACACCCTTTTCTTCATTTAAGAACAGAATATTGCAATTACTTTGTGTGCTTTTTAAACATTCCCATGTCACAATAAATAAAATCAGTTTTACTTGTGCCAATGTTATCTACAAAATAAAGTATTCACAGAACAGCTGAAGGTGTTCTATTCCTCATACACCACAACCTAATATAGGTGTACTCAGGGCAGCTCGAAACCACAGCAATTTTGTCCATGCAGGACCCACCATCAGCCAGAAAAGTTATTCCCCTACCTTTAGGACTGCAGATCATGTACCACCAGATTTATTGCAGAGATGCTTAATATTCTGTTTGATAATATGTCAGTATTTTCAGGAGAGAAGTAGAATAAGGGAAAACATTAAAACAGATTAAGACTCATTTGTATCAGTCAGAGGCTCCTTACTGCATTTTAATAAATATCAGGCAAGTTAAAGTAGTTTCTGTCCCAGTAGTTGCCAGAGTAAAGCCAGTCCTGTGTACCAGTGTGGGGATTGGGGCCTTGGTGGAACCATCTGCAAGGAAACATAAAGCATGTTAGTGAGGCTGTTAACACACACTTGTACAAGTTCAGAACTGCTTTGCTGCATCTTCAGCAGTTTATTGCACAGAATGATTATTGTGATTGCAGGATTGTAGGATCCTCTTGGTTTTAGATTCATAAGTGAGTTTAAAGTCATTTTCAGTGACCACATTTCCCCATTCACTACACTGCTTAAACTTCTCTGAGGTGGAATTACCGACACCAGTGGTTTGCCATTTGATTATTGCATAAAAAAGGACAGGTACAGCTTTACTTCAAAGCAGTTGTGAACAACCATTCTGGCATGCACAAGCAGTAACAGTTTTTGCAAGACATGTAAACACCACAAGCACTGCAGTCCTGAAAACAAAAAGACATTATTTCCCTGGCTCTAGATTATCCCTTGTTTTTTTAAAGCTTTGTTTTGCAATGCACTTCCTCATAGAATTGTAGTGACCTGGGTTGGAAAGCACCTTAAAAATCATCACCTTCTTTGACCTTTCTTTTCTGGTTAACATATGTGTAGGAACCCTTTGTGTTAGTTTTTGCATCCCTTGCCAAGTTCCAGCTTCGCCTTGGCCTTCCTTACCCCATCCCTTATACAGCTCCTCTCTCTACTTTTCACAGGTGACTTGTCCTGGGCATTTGCTCCCTTCCCTTTAGTTTGACCAGCAGTTAGCTCAGAACAAGTCCATAGTGCCAGCTATGAAACATCACCCACAGGCTGCAGGAAAAGTTCTGGGTTATTACCAGTTATCTACATTGTGTTACACTGTTGGCAGCAGGAGACTCATGTGAATGCCCAGAAAGCCAATTCCATCTGCATGGAGCTACTTGCAAGCTTTTACTAAGCTGGTTATTAACAGAAACACTGAAGTTGAGCACCTGCTTTCTTTCCTTTCTTCTCCCTTCCTGCCTAATCTGGAGGCACCATATAGCACACAGTGAATGCCACTTTCTGTTTGGCCCAGTTGCTCAATCTTCTGCCTCGACAGCACACAGTACCAGACCTCAGGCATACAGAACTTCCTTCTGTATTTTGCCAAGCCACATTTATGGCATAAGCCAGCTTGGTAGAAGCAGTTTCTGTGGTTAATGTGCTCTACAGCTTCCTTTCACCTCCTCACTGACCACAGAAGCCAGTTGTTTCTTTCTGTGACTCACTGCAGTGACCACACACAAGTAAATCATCTGTGTGGCAAAGCAGCCTGCTTAACTCTGCTCTTCCCTTCTGCAGCACCCTAAGGTTTCAGAAGAGAAAAAGCACATTCCAACCAAATATGACTTGATCTCTTTAAAAGGCAGAAGCCTGAAGGCCACCAGTACTGCAGGGTTATGTTACAAGGCAGGGCAGCTCACAGGCAAGTCTTGCTTGGCTCAAAGGACTTGAGAGAGCTGTGCTGGAACAAACGCCTTGTGCTGTCTCCACGAGAGTGGCTGAACAGGTGAACACTCCAGTGGCTCTCCTGCTGTCCTGGTTAAGTGAACTGAAGTCAATAAAAGCCATTCACCCTTAGTGCTGTACACAGCTCATTCCTGCTTCTCCTCCCGCTGGAGGAGTCAGCTATTCCCAAATAAGAGGTGTATGGATGGGCTCAGGCATCCAGCTCACTGGTGACAGCAGCTCATCCCAGAGCTAAAGCCAAACATTTGCCATGAGACAGGGCTATAAGCACAGTGACCCCACCTCTCAGATAAGGGAATTCTACCACCCCACAGCTCACTAGTGTGTCCTCAACACTTGTGCAGGTCACGACAGTGTGCCCCTGCTCCAGTGTCCACCTACTGCAACAGGAAGGGGAAAGGCAATGGGAAGAACTAAGTTTGAGAGACATGGAACTCCTAAACCAGTCAGTGATGTGGGAAAGATGGGACAGCTTTCATCAGAATCAACAGACCACTGCAGTATTTCAGACCTGAAATAAATATTTTTACTCAAGATTACTGGTCAGCATTTAAAATATTAAGTGTTCAACATTAATCACCTCTTCAGAAACACTAAGACCCCACTAGTAAAGGGGATTCAGAATAAATAAATTTTTTTAAAATCACTCAGCACCTTGGAGAACTGTCTTGTGAGGGAGGAATTCTACTAGACAAAGCATGAAACCTGTTTTTCTGTGGCAAGGACATGGCAGTAGTTTAGATCAGAGTTCATAATGCACTGCAGAATAAGACCTACAGATGATCTGGGAACAAGTAGGAGAGTTCTTCTTCACAGCAGGCACTTTTTCCCCCCATAGAACAACTCTCCCTAACACTTAATGTTCATCCTTTACAGGCAGCCACACCTGGCATTCCTACTAAAGACATGAGACACCAGGAATTTTCTGCCAAAGCTTTAGAAACATCCTGGAAAGCAAAGAGTTTTTAAAGGATATCCCAGACTCATGCTGAACAGGTGTACAGAATCTGCACCACAGCAGCTGCAAAATCTTGTGAATGGTGTCTGCACTAATTATATAACCCAAAAACCACAACTCCATGGGAATTCCCCAACTTCCAGTGCCAGCCTTAGGTGCTTTGAGCTGTATTTAAACTACTTCAGGCACCAGGAAGAACACTATGTAACTATCCCAGGCTTTGAAAACACCTGGTGAGAGCTAGAACCACTCTGAATTCAGGAAAGGAAGCAAGAGGTGCAAGGCTGTCCAGCACTTAAAAGCTTTACAAAGATGTTATTCTCCAGCAGTCTCTATGCAAACAAACCCAAACACTTCAGGAGAGCAGGCACAGGAAAAAGACAAAGGCAGTCATGTCCAAACCTGGGATTTTGGGATGGTGGGTGACTTCAGTTAAAAAAAAAAAAAAGAAAAATGTGATTTATAGTTACAAACATTTTAGAGATACTTAATCCACAGTGTCTAAGTGTATTAATAATAGAGAAGAGAGGAACCTTGCTTACTTGAAGTTTATCCCTACTGTTTTTTCCTGAGAAGATAATGCCAGTTTGTTACTATGCCTTTAAACAGACCTTCTCTGGTCAAACCAGATTCACCTGGTCAGGTTTTCACAGTTGCTTCTTAGCTTGTGTGTAAGAGCTCCCAGCTGACTCTTGATAATTTGAAGAAAACTCCAAAAAAATCCTCAAAACATCCTGGCAGGTCCCTTGTGTGCTAACTTTTCCCTTAGCTCCTCTTTTGTAGTTAGGGGCCCCTCCAAAAGAAGGCAGTGTCTTGGATGGCTGGGTGATAAACTGGCTGAGAACACACAGGGCTGAGACGTCCTGGCTGAGCCCACAAGGGAGGAGCCTTCCCTCCTCCCTTTGGCCAGGCACGCCAATCTGAGGCAATTAGAAATTAACCAGCAGCAAGAGTCCTTACAAGCAGCTGTCAGAGGAACCAAGAAGTGCTCAGAGAAGACAGCACACTCTGTATTTGCATGTGGGTGTGCAAGCAGTGAGGGGAGGAACCGAGCAAGGCTGCCCCCTCCCTCTGGAAGCGCTAAATCCCGGGTCTGCAAACACAGCAGCAGCACTGCCAGACCTGCCACTGTCTGTCTGCTCTTCATGCTGACACAACACTCCCTGCATGTCACCAGGGCAGACTGGCACTTCACCTGAATGCCCAAAGCCTTCACATAACTACACACACAGAGGAGAGGGCACCAACCTCGTCTTCCAGTCTTCCTCTGACTTCGAACGATTTTTGCGGGCGGTCCTCTGTTTTTCTTCTAGCCTCTTCTTTTCTTCACTAGCCAGATCTTGACAAATAAAAATGCACAAAAATACAGATGTTAAAGCATAATATATAAGACAGGGACATAACTTCATCTGACCCAGAAGATAAATAAGGGAAGTAGTAAAAGTTGTCCATTCCAAAAGCCTTCTACATAGCACTGAAGGTAACTGGCTTAATCTAAGAGCAAAGCCAGGCCAGCTGTGGCACAGGATCAGCCAGTGGCATCCAAGTCTTTAAGACTGCTAAATATATATTTACCCATGGCCTGAGGGCCCTGGGATTGTGTCTACACGACAGCAAATGTGCGCTAAGGGAGGTGGAATACGTAGAATTTATTTCAGCAGGGAAACTGAAAATATGATCCATTTATTTCAGAAGTCTGGCCACCTGCTTCTGGCTGAGTTTTGGGTTAAGTTGCTACTGGTGCACCTTGGTTCCTCATCACCAGAGGTTTAGAACACTCATTTCCAAACCACAAAGAATTGTCTTTCTGCATCATCCCTTCATTTTTTTTGTTAATGCACTAATGTAGCATCCTAAACAAGCAGAACAGTTACTTCTCTTAGGCAGGAAGGATGATCAGAAGGCCTGAGGAGTAAGTCAGACTCAGAAGCAGATTAGATGAAAGTCAATCTCTCACCTGAATCCTCAAAAAGTATTCCACACACATCTTAAGTCTTCCAAGAATGATTCTCTTAACTATTTTGATCAGCCATTCCCTGTCGGCTACTAACCCAGTGTGTATTATTAGTTTGCTACACAAACTTCATGCCACTAGTATATCATGAAGGAATATGCTGCTAACAGCATAGTTATTTGCACTTTAAATTAAACACACCAATTACTGGGGATGCTCTGAACGAAATATATCCATCATCCTGGCCACAAAAGAGTTGTACAGGCAGGTGAGAGGTTGTAGGAATTCTCTGATCTGCTTTTTTAAAAGCTTCAAAGAAATGGTTATCAGCTTCTGAGAAAAGAGAAACAAAACTGCAAAACTGCACTGTATTACACCATGACGCTGTTTTTTATTGCTAGATCTCAGACTATTTATCAGAAGTCTCACACTTGTTGCCCTGTTATACAGCTGAAACTGAATCAGGGTTTCATGCCCTACCCCAATCAATTAGCAAGCCAGAGAAAGCAAGAGCCCCCATGCTCTTAGTCTACAAAGCTGGCCATCCTGCTTTAATATTTTAAAAGCACACTACTTCTACTCACTGGAAGTCTCATTATGTACTTTTAATTCACTATTCCAGGACAGCAGAAGTGTTCAACTCCCAGTGAAGTATAATTTTGCATCAAGTGTATTTTTTGGCATTTGCAGTTTCACTTTAATAGTTTTGACTGCATTTCTCAGAACTGGTACATCAAAATACTCTCTCTGCATTAGGCTGATGGAAACAGAAACTGAAAAGTTCCCAAATATTTCCTTAACACTGTGCAGATATTGTTTATCAACACTGCTTTGGTCACCAATCTGAACCACAGCAGCAGATACAGGAGACTGTGAAGATGATTAGCTCCATCCCAACCATCCCCTGTACAGGCAGGTGACACCAGAAGCTCAACACAGCCTGCAGAAGGAGGCATCATGGAGGAGTGCATGGGCAGCTACTTAATCTAGTAGTTCATCTAACAACTTTTTCCCAGTCCCTCAGTTTTCAGACAAAATAAAACCACCTTTGCCATAACTGAAGTTACCTATTTCTCCATTTTCCATAGCTCTGATATCTGGTCGTAGCCGGCAGTCAGTTTTGGGAATGACACTCTCCATTTCTTTGTCCAACTCATTCAAAGCCATAGCAAAGCTGGTAAAATTATACATCTGAAATTCAGAGACAAAGATGAAAGGTGACTTTACAATGCCTCTAGCTGCTGTCTTAATGCAGAAGAAAAATGCTAAAAACAAATATCCAAGTGTTTTTGTATTATTTAATCGCTCAATATAGGATTGCTCAAGATACCAGCAAAAGTGCTCTGTCAGGCAGTGTAGGTGATCCTTGGTGTTTCTGTTTAAGGAGGCCAGCATCCAGTTACTCAGTGCACTCTCTCTCTTATCTTCTTTTTCCAGCCCTACTGGTATTTTCTCTATCTCTGTAGGGAAATTTCCCCCTTGATTAAGGCAGTGAGGGCATCTTTTCTGTACCAATTCTTTGTCTTCTCAGTTGCACAGAATAGCCTTGTATTCTGCCTACTGGTTCTCCAGCTTCACAGCCCTTCACACACCAACTTGTGCCATGCAGGTCTGTCCTTGGAAGTGTCTGGCCTCTAATAAAGCCCTTCAGTGAGATTTCTTACAAGGCTGGTGCCTCAGTGGGAAGCAGGATGGAGAGAAAAAGTGAGGAAAGGCCCCATGCCACTATCTACATGAAGCATCCCATTTTCCAGAGAAATTTCACTAGTTCTAGATTTATCCATGTGGCAGCTATCCTTCCAACCCCACATTAGAAAGTTACAGTTGTGGTGGGGAAAATTTGTTGCAATAAACAGGCAAATCCAGACTTGCTAATGACAAAACAAATGGATGTGTTTTGTGTAAACCATACAGAGCAACAGGATAGCACACATTTTCAATAAGAAGCAGCATAGCTGACCTGTGCTGAATTTGGAGGTCTTGGAGTTATCTTCCATAGCAAAACACTTCCAGGAATAACATACACACTCTCAGAGTCTGGCAATGGCATCTCATCTGATTCCTCCGTATTGCCCACCTAAAGGCAGCACACAAAGAAAAGAGCAGTTCTTTCAAGTCACAAACCACTTACACCCAATCATTCCAATACTGGAACTTACAGAAAATTATTTCCTTGACCAAAGGTGAGTAATTTCAGCAAAGAAACTTTTCTAGATGCTTTTCAAGAAGGACTGAGGTGTTAACATAGCACACATACTCCCAATTCCCTCCCAGTGAAACACTACCAACAGTTTCTTGAATCAACATCTTTGTAGATATAAGCTGGATGTTCAAGCATTAAGAAATGTCAATTTTTCCACCTCAGAGATGTCCTGTTTCCTCAAGTACAAGCATTTTCATGCCTGATACTTAACTTCATTACTGCATCATTAGAGGTAAAAAATAGAAGCCACATTCCTCATCCTTCCACAACAAAGAAATGCTAGCACATAATGCAGATGCTGCCCAGTTTGTGCACAACAGAAAGCCCTTCCTACTGCTCTGTGTCCAGAGGAACCTTCCTTTCCACTGCACTACTGAAATGGCAAACTGCAAATGTGAAATGAATATCCTAAATTAGCTACATCTTCTGGGAAGGGTACGAAGGCTGACACATACGGCCTGAGGCAGCTGTAGCCACAGGACTGTGAAATGCTTTTCCCAGAAAGGAAAAAACTCCACAGAGGGTTACTTGGGCAGTAGAGAGTAACTGGTGATCACAGTGTAGGTGTGACCTGAACTAGTTCTAAGCCATTCCCCGTTTTACACACAGCTTTCGAGCAGCTGGGCTCTGGTGCTGCTGACATTAATTCCACCACAGAAGCGGATGCTGGAGTATCAAACTAAAGCCCTGCTGGACAATGAATAAGGGTATTCTTCTCCCAAGAAAACCTGGTGTCACAATCACAGCTAAAAACAGCAGCACGTTTCAGAGATCACTGGAGATTAAAGCTCAACTTAAAGGCAACTAATGCTTTAAATACTTTGGCTGCAGGCCAGCAGCTTTAATCCTGCTGCTAATAAGCTTTGCTCTCCCATGGTTGCATCATGTAATACTGAAGACATCCAGTACCCAACGTGCACTCAGTTGTCCTCTGAGATAATTCATGTGTTACACTTCCAAGAAAATCAGACGCTGTAGTAAGGATTTTGCTTCACTGAGGAGCCCTTCAGCTCTCAGGAAGACAAACAGGGCTTTTAGTTGACTACATCTGAACTGTGCTGGCAACCTGTCATTCTGTTCTTTAAAAGATCCTGATCATTCCTTCAGAAATTGGGAATTTGAAGCAGGACACATCAGAAAGATATCCTTGTACCAAAACAAAGACAGTTCATTATCAGACTGTTGAACTCCAAGCATTTTATATAAAGGCTACAGTACACAATGCAATTTCTGCCTTGTTGGATAGACGATCTTAAAATAGCATAAGAAATAGGTAAAATGTGGATTTTCATATGCTCTCATCACAATGATCCATATTTTATGCTCGGTGCTATTCAACTGTTCAGTACATTGCTGTGAGGACAGTTAACAGACCTGCCAAAGCAAGACCTCCATAAATGAGGTGCCTATAAATGAGGAACATGTGAGGGCACTTGCTGTTGCCTACATTATTCTCTTCCATGTATTTGCACTGAAAGTTAGGCTTCATCTTGATTAAAAAAAAAATGTCATTCCAAGCAGAACCATCCTGGTTTAACCATGGATGTACTATAACTCTTTTCATGTTAGTAAAATTTGCATACATGAAGGCTTGTCTAGTTCCCTGAAAAATTATTTTCCTCTAAGTTTTATTCCTATAAAAATGAAAGGGATTCAGGGGAAAATCTGGGCTAAGTTGCAAAAGAACTCTCATTCAAGCAGGCTCCCTCAAGGGAGGCAGAAGCGTTTCTTGATTAGTAGCAATGCAGCATGAAGTAATAGCTGGAAAACAACTACATAAATCTGAAAATTCTCATCAGAAGTTTAAAAAGCCATGTACTTTTGTGCCTGAATGAACCCTTCATTACCATGAAGGGACAAACCACATCCAGACATTCTGTGTGAGACTTGGCTCACCTAAATGCTCCAAAACCACAGAAAATATCAGCTGCTCAGACACAAGAGGCAGTGGGAGTACATATTCGACATAGACTACCTGGTCCATACCTAGCATTACAGAGCCTTCAGTTTTCTACATAGAAAGACTTCTGTTAACTAAGTAGGAAAAGCATCTTCCTAGAGTCAGAGCAACACTGCAGCTTGAGCTTTATGCAACAGGATGCTCCATTTCAAAGTGAAAAGCAATGATCATCTTGAGCATTGCTGGAAAATGCAAACAGGCAGCTGAACAAAGACACAGGGTGTGTTTTTCTTTGCTCCTTCTCCCTAGAGTTCTCCTGGTCAGACTCCCAGAGAAGCAGCAATCCCCAGTGCTTTACCACTCTCCTGAGGACAAGCACTGGAGCAAGCTCAGATACAGCAACAATCTGAACCTGCACAGGTACAATTGCCTTCAGAGTTCTCCATCTCTTTTCTTCATAAGTTTCTGAAGAAACTATCAACACCCAAACAAAAAAAACCTGGGTGCAGTCACCAAAGGGGAACAAACCCTGTCTTAAGCTTTTTGAGTGGCTGTTCTTCACCAAGCTGTATGTTGTCACCATCACCATTCATCCTAAACAAGAAGCTTAGTGCTGACCAGAAGTTTGGAAGAATTATGAATGAGGTTTTTTCTCAAGAGAAAAAAAAAAATCAATTGTGAAGAAAAATTTAAAAATGCCAGCACTTCTCCAGTTGTGAAAATTTAATAGAAAGCAATAAAAACATTCCTTATAAAAGCTGGAAAAGATGAACTTGTCCTGCTTGTAAGAATCAAAATCGTCTCACTAGAATATGTTACCATATATGATCAGAAATGGCCAACTAACAGATATGTTATTTCCTCCATGTAACTTGGGAGGAAGAGGCAGGTAATGAACTAGACAGTATTGAGATCACACCAACTTTTGGGAAGTTTGAATACAAATCCAAGAGAAGAAAGAAAGCATTTTATCCCTTAATCCTGGTACTCATCCCATCTGTTTTGTATCCTACTAGGAAAGAGAAGATTAGTGAAGGAAATCATAATTCTCCTAAATGCTACTAAAATATTTAGCTGTCTTATCATGCTTTTGAGATGCCACCTCTTTATGTGATTAATACCTGTTTACTGCTTTTCTTCTCGTCTGTATTTTTCTTGTCGTTTTTCTTGTAAGCTTCAAATGTAGCTGGGTCAACACTGTACAAACACTCAGTCCACTTCCCATACAAAGCACAAAGCTTCTTTTTGCTGTCAAAAAAAAAGCAGGCTAGGTTTACAAAGGAGCTTAAAGAGATTTATTTCCCCATTTCAGACAAAAATATATGAAAGAAGAACTTTTGAGGGTAACTTTAAAACTCCATTATTGGTATTGCAGAATTCATAACCCTGCTGTTGCAGGTTCATGCCCTTGATAGACTCTGTTAAAGGCATTCAGTTCTAAGCCCCCCCTAGAAACAAGGGCAGTCATTTGTTTCCCACTTAGAATTAAGCTGTTACCTTTTGTCCTGAATGTAGCCTTCAACTTTGTGCAACTCCTTCCCAAAGAGGCCGCAGGGCTTGAAGCTTAGTACACATTTCTCACCAGTCCTAAAGGCAGAACAAGACAGCACTAATTACTTCCAAATGCTTTTCCTTTTCAAACTACCAGGAAGTGAAAGCACTCACACTCTTAACTTACTTGTGGTTAGTTATTTCCACGTTTCCATACTGCTCGATCCAAAGTTTGCCCACAATAATGTTATGCACACAGCACGTAGGATTTGTCCATGTGTAGGCTTCATTGTGCCTATGGGAAGGGAATAAAAATTAGAATACTCTATCTTTGTGCTGGATGTCAGCCCTTCAATGAGCCATCATCATTCCATGTCTTGAAATGGGCACGGCAATAAGTCAGTATACCCAGGGAGTTTATTAACCTATTGCTACTGATTTTATCAATTCCTCAAAACAGTCACTCTGGTGCAGTCACTGTTAGCATGGAACGACATGAGGAAAGCCAACAGGACTCAGGCATGCTGCCTTTAGCAGAACTGATGTCCAGGCACTTGGAGAACATCCAGGCCCACGTCCCCACTGGTGCTATTAGCAGCATGCATGGGGAAACAATGGCAGTTCCTTTCATTTTCCCATGCCCTCCTCCCCACAAAGTGATCGGCCCTGAGATGTTGGGATGTGGGTGTTGAACACGTCCATTCCTAAGCCATGAGACTCTAATGCATGCTAATCATCAAGGATGGGGCCCTGTGCCCCTTCAGTTATTACTGATCCACTTACTCAAGAAGCTCCAAAGTCATCGTGCCTTTTGGGTCTGCTTCCACGCTCTTGCCCCAGAATTTGAGTTTAGGATAAATTGATCCATGAAACACAAAATCATTATTTAAGCCCTCAGCATAGAAAGCACTGATTGGTGGATGATGGCTGACTTGCTCTGAGAGAAGTCTAAATCCAAGATCATCTCTGTAAAATAAAGATAACCAGAACTATGTATGAAGTGTAGTGAAGTTGCAGTTGTTTTCCCTGAGGTGAAAGGAGTATTTGGACCCAGGTACAGTTGCTGTACTCAGTGCAAGAGTTAGTTAAAATCCTAGGCTAACTGAAAAGATCAACTAAGACACAGCACATCCTCATTTTAAATAACTAAGGACTTAACATAAAAAAGAAACAAGAACTACCAGATCTGGTGTGTCTATATAGTTACTTTTGATACTGATCTCTTTCTTAAAATTTTTACCTAAACATAGGCCAAAATATTAACTGGAAGAAAAATGTGCTTTAGGTGCAGCTACATACATAGATCCACTTTGCTTATTAGGTACTCTGAACACTCCCATGTGCCCTCCTTATGTACCATGCAGATTTTGCATTCATAACGTTTCAGGGGAAAGAATTTTTTTTTTGTAGATGAAACTTGCTTTTAAACCTGGCAAATTTTATTTGCCTGCTCTGAATTGAAAAGTTAAGGAGTTTCTCATCACTGAGAGGTGAACTGGTGAACACCAACGCGCATTGCGTGCACCTGCAGCAGTCCTAGGAGAATGGCTGGAAGCTTATGAGCTGGAGTGCAGCCTGCAAGCCAGCTGACAAATGTACTGAAACATCTCCTACATGGAATACCAGCCTCCAGAGCAGCCTCTGCTCGTTACCTGATCAGTTCATAGGTCTCTCCAAGCAATGGGTTGAAGGGCTTCCCGGTACGTTCCCACTGCGAGGCCACCGCAGACACAGCAAAGGCAGCGACGCACTGTTCACAGGGCGAGAGCACACGGTTCAACAACAGTAGCCACGGTGTTACAGAATAACAAAACATTTTCCTACACAACTGTCCTGGTTTCCACTGGGATGGAGCTGATTTTCTCCCTAGTAGCTGGTACAGTGCTGTTTTGGATTTAGAATGAGAATAATGCTGATCACTCACTGATGTTTTAGTTGTTGCTAAGCAATGTTTAGCAACAAAGCCAAGGACTTGGCGACTTCTTATACCACCCCATCAGGCTGGGGGGAACAAGAAGTTGTGAGAGGACACAGCAGGGAGAGCTGACACATTGACCAAGGGGATATTCCATGCCATATGACATCATGCTCAGTATATAAATAACCTAGGGGGGAAAGAAAAAGCTGGCCAGAAGCTGCTGCTTGGAAACTGCCTGAGCATTGCTCTGCAGGCAGTGAGTGACTGCACTGTGCATCTCTTGTTTTGCCTATTCAAATTATTATTTCCTGCCCCCCCTGCACAGTTCTATCCCCCATCCCATGGAGGGGGTGAGCAAGTGGCTGTCTGGTATTGCAGCTCCCTGCTGGGTGAACTGAGACAGTCCTGGTTCTGTACGAACTTCCACCACATGGGTCACATGCACCTGACTCAGTGTGCATCTCTGGATAACTGCTTGTCATACAGGTCATCATAAACCACCTCCAGCAGGCCTACTTCTCTCAGGTACTGATACCTTCTCCAAGGTGCTCCACTTGCCTGGGTGACATACAACATCTCCCTTGAAGGAATATCTTCCCTTCACACCTGACATGAGTCACCTCCACAGGCTGAGGACTTGCATCACTTTTTGCAATCACTCCGTCACTGCCCTCTTTCCCAGAAAGGGATCTTACCTGCCTATAATTCCAGACCACTGGCCCTGTTATTACCCCAGCATTGGAGCAGGCTGGTGTCAAGGTGTTCACCTGAAGAGCAGCTGAAATCTTTTTGTGTATCTCACAGCTCACTCAGGGATAGGGATTGGGTGGGTACTGCCTCATGTACGAATTCTTCATCTTCCTCCTCCCCAACCAGCAGCTACCTCTCCTCTTCCTCCTGCTCTCTCATGACAGACCTGCTTCAGAGTAGCCTGTCTTGTCTACATCTTTCTCCTGCTCCCTCTTGGAAGAAACTCCTTCATCCCTTACTAAATGAGCTGACTTTTGCTTCCAAGAGTTCCTCTTGTGTGTAGGGGTGACTGACACCAGCACAGGTTGGTTCTTTGGCTCAGCAGTGGCGTCAGTGACAGGAGTTGGAGCAGCTCCAGCGCCTTTTGTTTTGCTGTCAGATCCAGAGGCCTTCTCTTTCCCTTGAGTAGTGCTGAGCAGGGCTCATGAGGCCTGGGCCAGGCCCCAGCACCTTGCAGTGATTTCTGTCACTCTAAAATTGCCAGTGTGACAGCACACTTTTTCCAAGCATTTTATTAATTTTTCAGGATTCTGCACTTGCTTAGGAGTGAAATTCCAACATTCTGGAGATGCCCTCTATGCTAGTGCTTGCCTATACTACCCCACACACCCTGCCACTCACATCCACCCAGCCTTGGGGCAGATCTCCGGGTGGTATCCATAAATCCTTTTACCGTAAACCAGACCTGAAACACATTCAAGAGCAAAGAAACATCCAGATTTGATATCCGAAATTCTCAAGAGCTCATTAGCCTGGAGAAGAAGGGGATGATGGAAGAAGGTATCTCCCACATGGATTTGCTCTCTGATGAGAAAAGGCAAAAGGTGTAACTATGAATAGTTTCCTATAGATGGCTCCCAAAGTGTGGAAATGATGGCAGTGCTGAGTACAAATACCATCTCAGATGGACTACCAGGAATTCTATCATATCATAAGGCAGTGTTACGAAGTACAACAAAATGCTAACCTTAACCCAGTCCCCAGAGGTGATAAACAGCACAGCAGGGAACATACATAGCAAGTTAGATGTTGCATAACAGAGCTCCGAGAACATTCACAGCAGCTCTGAAAGCAAATAAATCAACATTGCAACCAGAGACTATCAAACTAATCTCATAAATGATTATAATGAATTTCTTTTATTATGCTCTGGTCAGATCTGTTGTTATCTCAACCCTTTATGCTCTGTTTATGCTCTGTTCCTTGTGGGGTGCCATAAAGGACTGTTGTGGTTTAACCCAGCAGGATAAACACCACACATTTGCTCACTCACCCCCTCCCCAACCCAAATGAGATGGGGGATAGATTGGGGGGGATAAAAAAGGTGAAATCAGTGGGTTGAGAAAAAGGCAGTTTAATAGAGCATTACGCAGGGGAAAATAATAATGATAAAAGAATCACAATCATCAAAACAAGTACAGCACAGCACAGTAGCTCACAACCCACTGACTGATGCCCCATCAGTTCCTGAGCAGCAGTCCCCAGACAGCTTTCCCTTGGTTTATGTACTGAGCATGACACCATATGGTATGGAATATCCCTCTGGACAGCTGGGGTCAGCTGTCCCAGCTCTGTCCCCATCCCAGCTTCTTGTGCCACAAGGCACAGAAAGTCTTTAACTTATTGTAAACACAGCTTAGGCACAACTAAAACATCAGTGTGTTACCAACATTATTCTCACTCTAATCCAAAATATAGCACTATACCAGCTTCTAGGAAGAAAATGAGCTCTACCCCTGTGGAAACCAGGACAATACACAAAACTGGTTAACAAATAAGAGAACCCAACAGGCAGCAAATGACAGGAGCTCCTCCTACAATGAGACCATCTATAAAGATGAAAGATCCCACGACATTGACCAAGAGCTGACATGAAGTAGCAAAGCCAACGCACCTGCATTCTCTCGGTCGTGCTGGAAAGGGAGCTGGCTTTGTGGATGAGGTATGTGTGCTCCATGTACTCCGTGAGCCGCTGCAGGAAGCTCAGCGGCTCGTTGAATATAACCGGCATTGTGATCTTCGACAACTCCTGGTGCACAAATGAAATTCCTGTTAAAAGCTGAATGATTACATACTCTGACCCCCAGTAACCCAAGTGTAATTGGCTTGTTACAAAAATAAATGATGCTCTTAAGTGCTAATGCAATGTGCTTGACCTGGCTCTGCTAATACTGGAAGGACAAAACCCTTATGAGCTCAGTAAGCAGAGCTGTGCTGGCATTAAGGCTACTTTTAAAACAAAAAGAAAACCAAACATCAATCTTCCTGTCAATGAATGCATTAAGAAGGTGAGATGAAACTATGGAATGAAGTATTAAGGACCCTTTTAAAGACTAACTTATTTATTATTCCAAAAATAGATACAGACCAACAATGGAATGAAGTATTAAGGACCCTTTTAAAGACTAACTTATTTATTATTCCATAAATAGATACAGACCATCTAATTACTTAAACATATTATCTTTTTTTGGAGGCAATGTGGGGGGAGCAAAATGAGAAAGGACAGGGAAACATGGCAGTACAAGAGTAAAAACAGGGATTTTGTATTCTGAAGAAAAAAGGGGGTTTGTAACAGGAATAAGAATTTAAAGGAAGCCCGACAGTTTGGATGCTGTTTGTTCTCTCTTCCCATTTTTAAAAAGCATGCCCTCTGAATGCAGAACACAGCAATGGCTTAAACTGCCTGCAGCAGCAAATTTAAGGGGTGTAAGTGTGACTACTGGCCGAGTGTGGGGCAAACAGCACTATCCTGAGCCATAACAACAGTACCTGGCACCAGGAGCCTTGGCAGATGCTTTGGTACAAGCCACTGCAAGTTCTGCTGCACCCCACAACTACAACTCCTGTGCACCAATGGCTGCAAAGCAGAATTAAGACCCTTTTTTCCTGCACACACCTTATGCAAGACAGCCTTCCAATCTGTTCTTTGTATTTTACAACACTTCTCCACTAAAGCCACTGTGAGAGGCCTCAGACACTTCACATCAACTCGGGAAATCTGGAGCTGCTGATGAAGGCATTCCCCAGCATTTCAGCATTTCCACACCTCATTGCTTGGTGCTGCTCCTAACTACACCAAGGAGAGGAGGAGAAAACAACAGCCACTAAAACCACAAACCTTCCCTTCTGCAGACTACTGTTAGAGACTGACAGAGGTTTAGCAGCAACAAGTATTTGCAGCCTACTGTAGGATCTAATGGAGACAAGAACTCTTCTCAATTCACACTTAGCTGGAAGCAGATTAGGTGCAAACCAGCTAACTCTGATCTGGCCACCGTCTGGTCAGTAACACCATGGAAGGGGGAAGACTCAGATGCTAAGGGGAAGGGACAAGAGCATAATGAAAGTGGTTGTTTTTTTGGCGTTGTTCTGTTTTTTCCACAGTCAAAATAAAAAAAACAAAAAAACAACTGCTACCACAAAGTACTCACAGGGTTAAAGTCAAGAGAAGATGCTTTTACTTAAAGAATATTGCTCTGACCAAGTCTTACCTCCTTAAGTTGTGAAAGCAAATAAAGTGTAAACAGCAAATTAAAAATAAATAAACTAAAACAAACAAAGCAAACAACCCCATAAACAAACAAACACACACAAAAGACCTCTCCTCCCAAACAAGTTTTCATTTGGGCCTCAAATTAAACAATCACTCCCCATTTTTTATCAAAGCTTTCTGATTACTTACCATGCCAATACATTTTCTTAAGATACTCCAGATACTGAAGTCATTTCTAGAAAACATCGGTGATGGCAAGCTTGTTCTGTAGAAAGGGAGAGGGGAAAAAAGCAGAAGAAAAGTTTTCCAACACTAACCATGACTAAGAAATGCAAATGCTCATTTCTGAAACAGTTCCCCAATATTTATGAAACAGTTCCCCGATTTTTAAATTAAAAAGCCTGGGGGAATGACAGTGCTACTTTGAAGCACTTAAACTGTTTTACCTGCACAGAAACATTAATTTCTACAAAACCAGAACTATTAATTTTGCATAACACCAGAGGAAGAAAATGTCTACAGCAGTCATCAGAACAGTTTTCACAATGGTACCATTAAGACATTTAATTGTGTCTTTTCTTTGTGAGAAAACGGAAGTTAAATCTGAATAGGCATTTAAGTATGTTCACTATGTCTGAACAGATCTGAGTGTTAAACAGTGGGGCTGTTATGGGGTGTTTTTGCTAGTCACCTTTATACTGACCATGAAGGGCCACAGTATTTATGACCTATATTAAAACCAGCCCTCAGGAACAACAGAAAAAAGTAGCATCATTTAAGAAGAGAAAACAGAGAAACCTGAGAAACAGAGAAAACAGATGGGCTGAAATATCCTGAAACAAGTCATAAGCATACTTCCAAGGACCAACATTTAGGCTGAGAACACAGTGTGTATTTCTCAGCCTTATGAGAAATCAGGCACAGAGTCTGTTCTGTTTTCTTACTGCTACTGACCAGCTCAACTGTTAATCCAATTTACTTCTAGAAAGGTATAATTATTGGTCAAAGTCCTTTGTCCACAGCACCAAAATTCATTTTTGGATCATGAAGCTATTGCCAATGAGCAAAATTCACAATTTTTCTGTTCTTATCAATAGATAAAAATTACCTAGAGCTTGCTCAAACTACATGAACTATTAGTTTCACAGTCCAGTTAACTCTAAATGATCGTGTCGCCCTCCTAACCAAGGCTGTCTTGTCTCTGCTCAAGGCAGCTAAAGCAATCTTTTTTAGAGAGTGTGAACAGGCGGCACCTTCCTTCTCCACCCCACTTTTCTAATAAACAGAAACATTGCCAAGAGAAAAAAAATACTCAGGCTAAATTGTTTCAGCAGCCCTGCTTGCTGTGCTACCTCCCCTACTTCTCAGCTGCCACTGAAACACCTTTACCAGGGCTGATGCTTCAGCTTTCAGAAAGAACAAAACCAAAAAATGTTTTTTAAAATAAAACAAGCCCCATCCCATCAAAAACCCAGTCATATGTCTGATCTCCTCATGGTAGCAAACTATTGTGTTAGCAAGTAGCTACACGCCCAACACTGACTTGTTTTACTCAGCTCCCCTGCAGAGGATGAGGGAGTAGGAGGATTTATTTTAACTGACCAACATACCACCACTCACTCCCTATTCTGACTTTTCACTGAGACAAAAATGTTTTGTCAAACAGATCATCCTGAATAGTATGAAATATAAAATACTTCTGTGGATGTTTTGATACAAATGTCCAGGAGAGGACAGTGTCCACCAACTATTCAGTCTTACCTTCACTTGTCATGTTTACTTGTTTTTCCTGTGTATCCTTTAATGCAGGCAGTCAGCAGAGTGGATATTTGTGTTTAAATAAGCATGTTAAACACATCAACCCTTAGTTTGCTGAAGTGTACACAGGAATTGCTTTCCTTACATACTAAAACTTACATTTTCATGAAAGTTAACCTGCCCTTTTGTTCAATTTGTTTAATCACTTGAAATTTGGCATTCAGTTTCAGCCACTCGTCCATATTTGTTGCCTGTGTCAGTAAAACCTGCTATGGGAGTCAGTTCTCTCCTCCCCCTACAACACACACATGCACTGAAAAAACAAAGCAGTTTTAAGCCACCAAGGAAGATCCCAGGGACAAGTAAGGACATGTGGAAAAATGACAGGCAGCCAAGACTTGAGGCCTACTAACCTTGACACACTCCCTGTGATTAAACAAAAGGTTTTTGAATGCAGAAATTTCCCTCCAGATGTCAATTTCAAAAACAACTCAGGAAGCTAATTTTAGCTTTAAGTGACAAAAACATCTGCTGGAATTTCTGTGCAGTGGAACAGATGAGACGTATTTAGGACCCTTTACTTAAACAAAAACACTTTTCTAAAGCATTAGCTATTACACACCAACTACTACAGGAATCTTGTGGGGAAGGAGACATATGGAGTGAAAAAGGCATGTTTAGCTTGCTCTTCATGCCAGCCTGAACAAACAACCTCCTGGCTCCCATGAAGTTGAACACCAACATGTTTGCATTCTGAAAGGCCCCCAGTGCAGGGACCAAAGGGAAAACTGACTACAAAACTCAGCCAGTAAGAGGGAAACAGCAGTGACACGTGGATGTAAAATGTTGGCACTTAATACAGAACATTTTTATGCAACGAGTTTTTATCAGTTTGCTTGGGCTTTTTTGAGGGATGGTTTTTTCTTTTCCTTTTTTTTTTTAAGTTTGACTCAGATTAAGAAAATCTCTCTTAAAAAGAAGTGATTTGAATGCTTCCAGATTATTTACTGTACTATTCTCTCAAATCCTTTCCCAAGAAGTGTACAAAAATTAGGTCCATTCTCAAAACACTCTGTGAACAATCAGTAGGATGCAAATGACATAAAAAAACCCAGAAAAAATCACCAGATTACATGTGGTACTGGCTTCATCTATCTGTGTATGTACTTCCCAACACTTTTAATTTCTTGGAACCAACAGATTTATTCCTACATTTCCAAACCCAAAGCACGTATGCTCCCCCTGCCAAGCAAAAACCAACCTCCACTTCTGAGTGGAAAACTCTCAACCACTCAAATAATATTTGAGGTGCAGCTTAGAGCTCAGGTTGTCTAGATGAAGACAGGAAATAATCTTATTTAAACTGATGGCTAAACAGTGTTAGGTACTTTCATGTGCAACCTAAAGGCAACTACAGATCCTCTACTAATCTGAAGGTATCAAGATTTTAAGCAAAAGAAATTAATTTGGTCTGTTTTCCAAGTGACTTGTTTCCATGTGGTTAATACAAATAGAAGTTAAAAAAACAAAAAAGCTATAAGCCAACTCAAGATTGTATGGATGGAATTAAATTATGTCAAAACATTCTGAACCCCTCACTTTGCATAGCATCAAGAAGTTACAGTTTTTGCTCTGAAAAGGACCCAGGTGGCATCACAGACAGAGCCTATCTGACCACATGCACATAGTTAGAACCAGCCCCCAGACAAAAAGAGGCACAAATTGGAGCCAGCAGCTCCAGGCAGGCAACACAGTTCTGAAGTCACATGAAACAGATGCTGTACCAGGCCAAACACGGCTACTACCAACAGCCTCAGAAAAGAGGCTAAAAATACCACACATCTCCCATCCCCTGAGAAGGTTCTCTTGGAGGTTAAGTTTAAATCATCTGAGCTTCTGGGGAGAAAAAGTTTGCATCAATATATTTGGGGACAACTCCCAGTGTGACACCAAAGTGCCAGGTAAAAAAGCCTAACATTACAGCTCAACCCATAATATTATTATAATCATTTAATTCCATAAAATACAGCCATATATTCTATAGCTGCTTAGTCACATAAAATAGGGTCATACATTCTGATCTAAATGCAAAACAGATTAAAAAAAAGTTTCCACTTTGCTTTGGCTGATTTATGCACTCATTTTACTGCAAAATCCTATGCTCTCTTTACTACTAAAAGGCAGCTCAGAGAAACAAGTGATGCAGAGGTACTGGTTTATTACCTTTCATTAGAACTCTTTATAAAATCAGGAGAGCTGAAATGCTCCTCCAGTCACCCGCCCCCTGCAGTTCTGACAGCACAGTGCAGCATTATAAGAACTTGCCCAGCAACTTCTTTTTTTATAGCAAACAGAAGATCAAATCCTGTTAAAACTCCGCAACATGCACCATCATTTTCATGTTGATTATGTCCTGCATCCTTTCCTCACCGTTTCCAAGGCAGTGAAGGCAATTCAGATGTCCACCTTGACCTACTGCTTCCCCCCCCACTCCTGAACTTCCTGCTCTAATTAGGAAGGCACTTAGCCAAGGCCATAAATACCATCTTCTGAACAGCACAAGAGCAAAGCAACACGCTTAGTCAGCTGCTTTATGTTATCTCCCCAAAACACCCATTACTCCACCCTAGCCCTCATTTGCCTGTCTTTGCCTAGTATGAGACACGCACAGGTTGACCCTTGAAACATCAGGTCTGACACTACCACGCACTTCAACAATTACTGCAACTTAACTATTTAAGGTACCAATTAATTAAACCTATCTAGCTCCCTTCTGTAAAATTAAATGTTATTTTCCTGTTTTTACAGAAATCTGGTGTTCCCATCATCATCCTTTACCTCCAAAACACTTCCAGAATAGTCTCTTTGAAACATGCTGAAGTCTGGCTTTATCTGTAGCACAAATGTTATATTGCCCTTTCACTGAAACTGGAGAATAGTGGTGTCTGTTACATCTCATTAACTCCAGACCCATTGTCCTCCTTTATCGGCAAGGAAACAAACAAAAATGGATCATTTGACAACACAAAATAAGCACATAAAACATGGATGAGACTTTTAGAATAAGACTCCCTTTGTTCACATTTGAGTTTCTGATGCCAGGCTAGCAATATTTTTCATTCATTCCTGATACCAACAGAAGGATCAAATGACTCGAAATTAAAGAGGCAATAGGAGGTATAGGTCATGAAAGATACATGAAGGAATTAAAATCCACATAGATTTCAATAAGATCTAATAAAAAACAAGCGTGTCCATTTTTAAACAGCACATTATATTTAGTTTTTACTTATTTAGATTGGATCATTGAGATGCAAAGGAGCACACCAACCTTGGAAAAACATTCTTTATAAAATCATAGCACAACCAATTATTTGTCAACCATCCCTAACAAAGTTTTAAGAGTTTTCTGTTAGCTTTTCAGAGATTCCTGTGTTCTCTTACCATTAATGCATATTATAAAACTTTAAGAATGGACAACATCCTACCTGTGCTTTTTGATTCCGTTTGACAGCGACTCCCCACTGCCACACACCTTTTCTTCAGGCATGCTTGAGGTTATTGTATCTTTTGAATCCATGCTGTCCTCTAATGAGTAGGCTGCTGTTGTTTCAAACCCACTTAATGATTTTTCAGATTCCGAATCTGCAAAAGAGCAGGTGCATGTTAATGAATCTACCGCCTGTGCTAGACTTCAGTCACTGACAGATCTCCCCTCCTCGTACAAAACTGAAACCTAAGTAGCCTACTGTGTCCTGATGACAGCATCCATTTGGTAAGTAACTAGTACTGCCAGAGACCGCTGCAGCCCAGCATCTAGACATAAAGAAATTGCACAATAAGCAAGACCACTACACATTAAAAATCCTCCACCAAGCCGAGCCAAAATCTGGCATTTTTATTAAATTGAAGCTACTAGACCTTGCTAAGGACAAGAGCCAGTGCCACATAGATGCCAGCACCCTACCCGACAGACAGGTACCTTGAGTAGTGACTCCTTCTTCAGATGGGTCTAAGTTCTTAAGAGACTCAGTGCTGCTCACCAACCTTCACTTCCTAACTCCCTGAACAAGTATCAAAGAACAGGAGGATGTATCATACAGATAACACAAACCACGTAGGTCCCAGCAAAGTCTGATAAGCTTATAAGTGATAAGCTTACCAATTAACAAGATAAAACTTCGTACTGTGGAAGGCAGGTTAATAGTACAATCCACATCACATCTCAAACTAAACCCAACATCAACAACAACACCTTCCTTCCAACCAGTAGGTAGGTAGGTCAGGTAGTGTTTGTCCAGCTCTGGAGAAGAGACAGTCTTGCCCCAAATCAGAAAGTACAGATTTCCTGGGAAAGGCTGTATTTTTGTGTTAGGTTTTCTTTCAAACCTGGCAAGACTGTAAAAAGATTATCCAATTTCAAGTTCCAGGAAGTAAGGGAACAGCTCAAGACATCAACTTCTATCTCATCTGAAAAATCCTATAGCAGAAACCAGGTACCACAGTGAATGGTAAACAGCTTAATGCAAGCCTCGCTGCTGCTGAAAAACGTAGACCCAAACTATAGCAGACACTATTCCTGCCATGTACTGCTTCCAGCATATGCTATTGCTCTTGGCTGCAAAACCCCAGAGAAATAATTGCAAAATTAGCCATTCTCTCACACACTCGTTCCAATTCAAAACCAGTAATCAAAACCTGCTGAAGTAGCAGCCCATCCAAAAGAATATCTCACTCACAGCTGTCTACTGCCAGGTGCTTTCTTGTTTTCTCTTTAAAAATCTATGCCAGTAGTTTCTCCAGAACATGTACATTGTATATTGCTTTGCTGAAGGGTATGTGCGTATATATATAGTCATAAGAGGACTTTCTACCACATCCAGATTACATAAGGGTCAGAAACAGGACAAAATCCTGATGAATGGATGAGCTGTGTCACAATGTCTTCATCCTTTCCAGAGAGAGATCTAGAAGCATAAAGGAGATCTTTCCTTTCATTTAAAACATCCATGCCTATCCCTGTCAAGACAGTACTGAAATCAAGCCAGTTGCTAGGGAATGAAAAGAACTGCCAGCTGGTGCTAAGGATATGTTAAAAAAGTGGACTGGCACTCCAGAGAATCTTCTCACAATTTTCCCCAAATTTGTCAGTCTAGTTCTGTGCCAAGTTATGATATAACATATCAAAGCATTGGTTTGGTGGGTACTATATTTAACAAGTAGGGTAAGGAAAACCATTTTTACTTTGGACAAGTCTGTTACATAAAATACAGATTTGTCCAGAGACCCTAAGGCCAGGTAGCCAGGAAAACACAGTTTTCCTGCATATCCAAATATTGCAGAGGAAGAGAGACTCTAGGAGCGTAACATAACTTGGACCTCAGCTTCCTGACCACATGACAATCTATAAATCCCCTTGAGGAAGGTATTCCACCTCTCTTTTGAAAGAGCTGCTCAACTGTGCCAAGAGTTACCATGACAAGAAGAACATGAAGCCAACCCAGTAACATAAAGGAAAAGACCTACTCCTGTAGGGTCCTTTCTTCTCTTGTACCATCCAGGACTGTCTTGCTTTCAGACAAGAGTCATAGCATGCAAATTCCCTCAATCTGAGTTTCTGCAACAGACCCAGGACTCCAGAGGCAGAAAGGCAAGAACAGATACTTCAGGCTTCACCAGAACTGCCTGTCACTCTTGGATATGCTTCTCAATACAACAAGGATTTTTAAATACCACACACATTCAGTTCTCCTCATGCTGGCCTTGTAGTGCCAAGAGATGACTTCTGCTGGACCGAACTCTGCATCTGCAAACCTCTCCAGAGCTGTAGGCACTGAGCAGACAGCCTTTTCTCTGGGGCATGTGCCTTACCTAATGCAACAATCCATGCTATACAATAAAGAACAGTAGAAGAATGAAACACAGCCGTAGTAAGAAATTGCTCTCTAGAGAAACCTCACCCATTTTCCTGAGAAACTGGGAAAGTATGTCTACAACAGCTGCTGCCATCAAAGATCTCACTCTCCAAGCCCTTAACCTCAGCTACCCCCTTTAACCCAATGAACTTAGCAAGCTTTGAGAGTTTGTGACGGTGTCAGAGTGAACAAGCCTAGTATTGTATTGTGAGCACAGATCAACAGGCAACTCAAACCGAGCTTTTCCCTGTGCACTTGCAGCGAACTCTTTTCTGAATTAAGATTTGCATACTCCCCCGTCACTGCAAAAAAAGATTTATATTCACAAGTTTCTACAGAGCAGCTGTCAAACAGATGACTAGGAGAAAATGAGGAGTTTTTTAAAATTGAACTTAAGGGGGTGTGGGCTGAGGAGGGGGGAAAAGGAATAAGAGTCCCTGTCCAGAAGCCAAAATTTTAAACTGATCTCTAAGACAAGACCAGGCTGACTAGGAAGCTCTCCAGCTCATGAAATCTGAAAGAGAAACAGTACAAACACCAGCTACATTTGGCAAGAGGGGGAAAGCAAGGGGAAACAGCAGAAGCAATGACAGAAACTTAACTCAAGGGACTTCATTTCTTATTGCAGCAACTGGTAAGTCTTCACTCAGATGCAGATGGAAAAGGTTGGCCCATGTTTTTGATTAATAAATAAACCTGAGAAAGACAGTGTTTAACCACTGGCACTGTTGGGTTTGAATTCTGACCAGGTGTTTCCCATCTCTCTGAGACACCTGAATTCATTCTTTTAACTCCATTCAAGGCAAGAAGTCACAGGCAGCAGTGTTCTCACAGAGACTGTGAAGTATTTCTGGTACACGTTCAAAAAAAGCCCCTTGACAAACTACTCTAAACATGGAAGGAAGGGCAAGAAATTTCAATGCTTTTTGTGCCATTTTTACTTTTAAGTGATCTGATAACTGGAGACAAATGAGGAAGCAAGCAAAAGCAACGGATGTAGTCAGCTACTTCTTGTACCATTTAGGAATGTTATTTATAAACACAGCACCCAGTCGTGGTAGATACCAGCAGAAGCTGTACTATGACAGGTTAGCTTCAGTGTATTTAAATACCCTTGTAGCTAAATAACTGCTTTTACTGCAAGATTGCACCTATACAAAACCATCAATAACGCTCTCAATGCACACAAAAATCCTGTTTGCAGAAAACCCCCCCAGCTCTCAGATAAAACCTGTTTAAAGGACAAAAACAAAGGCAGATCTAAACTCTTCCCACCCTGGGTGCACAATTTGTATATGAGAAGGGAACTTTGTCTGAAAGGCAAAAATCAAGTACCTTTACCCTTTAATTCTTGACCTGCTCAGCCATTTTTCAGCAATGTGGATGGACTCTGCATTCGTACTCCATTTTCATATGCTCCTCAGGTTTGTATTAATCCAAGCTAATGACTTCTCCAGCTCTCTAGGAGATGGCATTGGTCTTTTGGATTTTGCTACTTGTTCAGTGCTTCTTCCCTTCCCCAGAACCCTCCTGTTCCGCCCCACCCTGCTTTAAACATAGAAGAGTTTGACACATGTTAAGCATTCAATCCTGAAAGTGAGAGCTGCAGCACTCTGTGTGGTATCGAGTTTAATTACACATTTCCAGCACTCCCATGATGAGCGGATCCAGCGCACCAGGAAGCGCTGGTAACTGACCTATGGCTATCAAAGTTCAGATTAATAACACCCTTAACTTTGCTCTTCTCAACACTGGATACCATGCTTTGGTAACACAACTTGCTTTTTCTGTAAGTTCTTCCTTAAATATCTCTCTTATTGCAGGGATTTAGGAATTACTGCAACTGTCAAAAAGTACTGACAACAGCCTATCACTTAAAAATAAAAAGAGAAGAGACTTTGGGAAATAAACTCCAACTTCAGTAAGTAATCTTACCACATTTTCCTCACTCCAGTTTTGGAAAAGAAAGAGGATATTTCTGTGACTCTGGCCACAATTTCTACAAACAGAACCACACACCACAGACTTTACAGAGAACAATTCAGTCTATGCCAACACTAGCAGGTAGCACGGCTCAGCTGGAGCAGATTTGCAAGCAGAACAGATGGTGCTGAGGACTTGACAATCGAACCAGATACATTTCTAGTGCTGTTCCCTTCAGATCTGCTCTACTCTGCTGCCATGGACTGAGTGTCCAATAGGAACTGGGCTGTATCTTCTGATTCAGCTTCATTCAGGAGCAGTCGGATTGTTCTACAATGTGAACCAGAGCATGGCAAATGGGGACAAGTAGCTCCTGCAGTGAACACATCCTTTTTGATACACCTCTTCCTCAAAAATCTGCTTGAAAATTGCTCTGAATTGTCCCATTAGTGATACTTCTGTTGAAAGTAAACAAGAACTATCTTTTATACAGACAAAATTCTTTAAAAAAAACCCAAAACAAAACAAAAAGCAGCAGTGGCATCTTCTTTCAACCTGTCAAGTCAAAACTAACAATTCTTCAGCTCAAAGTGCAAGCCTACTTATGCAACACTTTCACTTCTAAACTCACTCCTACAGCAGGGATTTAAAAATTCATAGAACTGCAAGCAGAAAAAGATGGCATCCTGATAGAAAAAATACTCTAAGTAGTGGCATTTTCCCACTGATAGACATTATAACTTGTTATATCACCCTGTTAAAATACACTGGTGTTTGCTCAGCCTAGAAAGATAATTCCTGAATATGGCTATTTGTCCAAATTCAATATAATTTAATGCTATCAGTTTGCAGATCAGGTTAAGCAAAAGCTTTGCAGACAGTTGTAGCAATTTAGATTTCCAGAGACAAAAATTTTTAGCTTCTGATGATCAGACCTAGGCACTTCTCTATGAAAAATTTAAGTTCATAGCTCCTCTCTCAGAAAAAAGACCCACATTCCCAAACTTTGAGCCAGTATCAAATATCCCCAGATTCTCTGCTCTCACTATATTCTTGTCACACAGCGACAAGAAGCCTTCTAGTTGAGACTCCCTGGACACAGCAGAAAAGCAAGAAGACTAGAAAGCTTTACCAGGATCCCAGTGATGCGTAAAAAAACCTCCCATCAAACCATACCAACAAAAAACTAATTCCTTTTATGCTTAAAGTGAAAGCGGTAACATGCATCCAGCAGTCAATGTCACATTTCCCTTTTTCTAGCCACCTCCCCATCCCTGCCCCCTTCAGAGACAGAAAGGACCCTACTCTCTGCAAAGCACTAAATGTGAACAACTGACACAAGAGAATCTAACACCAGTCTGATTAAATTGACAGACAGCCAAGGAACTGAGTCTGCCCCAGAAAATTATTTAAAATGCAGTTAAGGTGAATTATGTTAAGTAACTTCTCCCAAAGGAGAAAGAAATCACGTTTAGTTTCTTTTATGTAGGTTTGTATATATATGCACTCAGCAAGTTTCACAGTTTTACAAATCCACTTGATACGATTTGTTTGTAACTCCCAAAGACAAAACCACCACCTCTGACAGCAGGAGAGTTGGCTTTGGACACTTTCATCCAACAGTATTTAGAGATCAGGTCAGTTATGAAATGTATCAACTAGCAGCTCTTTAAAGCTTAATATTCTCTCATATGCACAAAGCAAGCCCAGCTGGAGAGACTACATTCCAACAGCATCAGATAAAGAACTATTCTCTGCTTTGTTGACAATCAAAAGAGCCTGAGGCCTTTCAGCAGAGTTGTTCCTTTGGTTCCAGATGAAGAACCTGTTTTAGTGCTCCTCAGTCTCTTCTCCTACTTGAAGGCTTGATAAATTTGCTACTGTGCCAAACAGCAAAGTCTGCTTCACAAAGTTGATTCACTGTGTTCCTGTGCATAGACTTCCTTTGCCTGTTTTTTCACTGCTTAAGTTTCTCACTGCAGAACACCTATCAAGGAGTCTGGGAACACTGCTTCTCTCATCTGTCAGAAGCATCAGACGGTTGAGTTCACAGAAAAAGTAACCCTATACTTGCTAGTGAAATTTGCCATCACAACCCAATTGTCTGCTACAGTTAGATTATGTTCACCCTCAAGCTTTTCCACATCCTTCATAGCTGTAGACAGGTGTGTGCTGCTGGATCACCTGGTTAGAGCTACTACTGAGCTGCTCTATGTACAGCCTCTCTATACAAATGCATGTTGTAATCATGTCAGGCAGTTCAGAATCTTCCAAAATCACTATTTGCATATTCTGCATATGAAATTATGAAAGATACTAAACTGAAGAACAAATAGGGAAAGAAAAGACATTTATGAAATGCATGCAGGATTTTGATTCATCCTATTCTTTAATGTTTAACACTTCAGCTACACAAAATTGAAATGGAACAAGCCTTTCTTAACATCGTTATCCCTCAAAACTAGGGATTTTTAGTCTGATCTTAACAACAGAACAAAGGAAAAAGCACACGCCACCATGGACAAAGCAAGTCAGAAGGCTACAACATACGGTTACCTCTTCCAAAACAGAAGCCTTATGTTTTGCTATTTAAAAAAAGGGCATAAACACCCAAGCAATCAGACCTTTCATTACTGTCCTGTGGTTTTGTAACCTTTGGTCATGCTAAGGAGAAGCAATACAGTTCTACAGGTGAACTCTGACAAATTTTTAGAGCCCTGCTCATAAAACACATCACGCATACTCCTAAAATTAGGTCCATGTTAGAAAGGCAGAGATTTCACTTGAAGTGAGACTGCTCCCACCTTCATCCCCCACCCTGCCCGCCCCCAACGCATTCACTACACACACGCTGTCTACACACTGACATTCTGGACATCATCACTTACCTGAAACAGCATCATAGAATTGCTCTTCACTGAGGATGCTGAGAGGCGGAGATCCCTTAACCAGAGACTGCTCTAGTTCATGGTGTTCGGTAGCGAGTGTCTCTAATGCTTCTGACAAGATCTTGTTTTTCTCCTGCTCATGCTCCAGTTTCAAATTCCTCACCTATAAGTAGATACATGTATGAATAAAATCTAATCTCTCTGAAGAATGCGTAGCTGGAAGCTATTCAGAAAATAGACCCTAATGAATAAATAACTAGCAAACAGCTGGAACTGAAACCACATTGATTAGTGAGAGTATTACAGCACTTGTGTGATGACAATAAGGTTGTTAGTCAGCATTTTTAGTAGCTGAAAAATCTGACACATAAGATCTGACAGTATCAATCACAATTCCATAAGTGAATCCAAGCCAGATAACTATTCTTTAAAACTGAGGGGAAATATTTACAGCTCTAATTGGATGACCTTAACTAAGGAGTCAGTGATCGGTTTCTACACGCACCAAGCTCCTTCTACTAGTCTGCTCCAATTTAGGCCAAGCAGCATCATCTAAATTGAATTACAGAGCAAATGTGAATGCCAGCTACAAATAACTGCAACTGAACTATGAGCTGAAAACATTTAACCCTGAAGATTACAGGAGGAGGTTAAAAAAGAGATTCCTCTGGTAACTGACTTAATGTCGATATAAACAGCCCTCCCTCCACACCCCCCAGTTTACTGAGGAGCCAGAAGTTAACAAAAAGAGAAGCCCAGCCACCAGATGGTGGATGTTTTCTAAAACCCACACATGCAATGGGCTCCAGAGCAGATGATGTTATCCATGTTTTGAGTTCAGTACTAGTAATGGGAAACCAACATGTCCTTCCTATTTCCTCTTTTTTTTTTGCTGGTGCTTCCCTGCCTCCTCTGTCTGCCAGCAGAGGGGAAAGGGCTGTAACTGAAGGCTCAGAACCAGTCACTTCTCTCAGCCCTGCAAGGCTTCAGTGTGCCACCTCTCCTTCAGTCCCTAAATTGAGTCTTTCCCTTTCTCCCTTCCAGTCCCTTTTAGAAAGCATCCCCAACCCCTGCCTTGTTCTCTAGTTTACTCTCAAAGGTCAGTTTACAACACTAATTCCCCCTCCACTAAGAACATGCAAGGACATGACAATTAATCTCTTGGAACAGTTACAGGGATAACTTACACATATACCAACATTACCTTTTTGAATCTAATTTAAGAACTGTTTGTATGTCCTATCTGGTTACAGTTTACATTAAAGCTTTACTTCGGAGGCTTCAGCCCCTTCAGTTATAACCAGTTCTCAAATAGTGGATTCAGAGCTGGGCAAAAAAGAGACTAGTAAGAAGATATTAAAAGAGGTTTGCCACTTCCAGAAAAGAGCTTCTATGCTGGCAGAAACATCTCCTCTAGAGAAAGATTTATAGAAAAAATTTTCACCTCCTCAGTTGTGCCAAATACTAAATCAGCTGGTTTGGCTGCCAGGCTCTGAGTGTAAGGGGGGGAATCCAATTAAATGATAATTAAAAGAGTATAAAATTGGGTTGCTAATTGAAGGCAGGAAAACCAGTAAGTCACTTACTGTCTAACAGTTTTACTCTGAACAAAATGAAAAAAGTCTGGACTAGTTACTGTCACTTTCATTTAAAGTTCACTCTGACAGTACCAATGAAGCCAATTACTGCAATTGTTTCATACAAATCAGACATGCCATGCAAAAGATCTGTTATTAGGCAGTTTCGGCTAAATACATTTGGTATGCTATCAAATAGTTAAGGAACCACTCGTTTAGAGAAACAGCATCACTATTTTACTCTTCTGAGATAAGGAGGATGGCGGGCTGAAAATAAAATGGTACTTTTCATTCTTATTAAACACCAAAGTAAAACCAGTTAGGAAAATGCTATTTGCAATAATATTGTTTTTGCAGGATTGAATTAGATGCCATTGAGCTCTAATGCTTCGGTTTGGTAAGTGATTTGAGCAATTTAAATCTTCATCTAAAACTTACAGCAAATGGAAGGAAAATCAAAATAATCTAGAAACCCAGAGGGACCTTTTTAGCATCCTTTAGTCACAGTTGTGTGACTAAACAAGCAACAACACATACAGGCCTAAGACCACACCTCCTCCAAAAAAGTATTTTCTTGACTTTAAGGTTCCTCTGTCCTATCATAATGTAGAGCTATCCAGAATTCCAGAAGGTGTACTAAAAATAAGTTCCCTTTTTGTAAAATAAATTTCCAGCTTTACAGTAAGGTTCACTTTTTTATGTATTTCCAGACTTCCTGGTCACCAGACACTTACTAGTACAGCAATTATACACTAGTAGGTAACAAAAACCCAAAGCTTTTCATCTCTTCCATAAGGAACACAATGCTAACCAGAAGCTAAGGAAAAAAGAAAACACACTTTTGTTGCTTGCAGCCATTGGGATGTTAATTCATAACTGAATACACTGGTCTTAAAGCAACCTTAATAAATTTTTGGGGGCTTGAGATAAAAAGTCATAACATTTTTGTCAACAGTATGGAGCTTGTGGGAAGGACACACACATTCAGAGAGAGTCCAGAGGTTGCTCTACCAACCTCCACAGCCCGGCACCTCTACACTAGCCATTCCTTGAGGGCCGTTGTCAGGAAACACTGCAACAACACCACATCCTTAAGCACCAAAACAATTTCACAGTGTCAATGTCACAATGTCAACAAGTGAGAATGAAAAAAAAAATTTAAATGGTTCTACTACCTTTATTTGATTGATTTTGCCTGTACAAAAGCAATGCTGGGAGAGATAAAGCTGATACAACCCTGACGTACTCAACAGTACAGGAGAAAGAACCTTGCTTGAAAAAAGCAGTTTATTCTTTTTTTTTAACACAAAGCAGATTTAAGAAATACCTCCATTCTGTAATAATAAAAGACAAGGTGATGAGATACACCTCCTAAAACCTACTTCCAGTAAATTGAATGTAAAGGGAGAATGTTGTTGTTTTGTTTTCTCAGAATCACACATTCTCTTCCCAGCTTAACATGAAGCACTGCAGGCAGATTGGTGCTGCTTTCAAAGCTAAATTTATTGAACAATGTAATTGAGTGATAGGTTTTCCCAAAATGTAAGGAGCAGATTGCCATCATGCATAATTTTGCCATACTCTATTTCTCATCCACAAGACATGCTCAATGAATAGGATCTGAGGTGAATTAGTCCATCTACCTTGCTACCCCACCACCATTTTTGGAGATGGCATTTCAGCTTTATCCCTTTTGCAAAAGTTGTTTCTTTCCCACTGTCTTTCTTCAGTGTCCCAACACAAAAACGTCTGCAAGATTACAGAGGGAACTTCCAGACTAGTTTTAAAAATTGTTATTAACACAAAAGCTGCAGGATTCATGTAATAAGCAAGAAGATGAGCACAAAACAACTTGAGAAGTATTTCAGTCCATTACTTTGGATGCAGAGACAGCAGTATTTTTCAGTGAAGTATCACCTGCTTTTGTGAAGCTGCATTAGCTGAATACGAAATCATTTTATGAACTGACACAAATATTTATATACTGTAGTAAATACCACACCAAAATGATGCAGACACCTGTGTACACACAGCTCTGGAAATCCGGCCTGAGCGTGAGGAATTACTGGAAGAATCATTTTATTGAGAGTCTGCGTAAGGCACAGCTTGTAATACAGCCGTGGTTTCTGTACTTTTCCTGGTGGTGCCTGAGCTGACAAAGAGACAGATGGCAACTCACATCCTACTGGGTTCAGCCCCTCATCTTCCAACCACGGAATGGCTGCCACCTTTTTGATCCCTGTCACTGGTGCCCACAAAGTCAGTGCCACCAGCAGCATTATAAGCTTTCCTCTGAGCTTTACGCAGAAAGTGGCACCGAGTGCTCAAGTGAACCCAGCATGAGGCCAGCTGAGTTCCCAATGCTCAGCTGGCCAGGCCTCCCACCTTATCCTTGTCAGGAGCTGTTCTGCACAACAGCAGATAGTTATCAATAAAGCTGGGCCTGCGCTCACACCGTTAGACAATGGCACTTTAGATCAGTCTTGCTTCTAGCTCCGAAGAGAATGGTATTACAGTCAAACTTCAGATTTACTATTTCTGATGGAAACTATCTACCCTTGTCTCAGAGAAGTAAACAGTCACTCCATCATTATCCTTACAGCTATGGACACAGCTATAACCTCATACTGAAGTCTTGGTTGTTCTCTGTTGGTGTATCTAGGTCAGCACAACAATTCACTTTTAGAAACGTACTTCTCCAGCTGAAGATGTTTGATATCCACAGTCTGGTAACCAGTTTCACTTTTGGTTTTATTGAATGGAAATCTGCTCCCAACAGCTTCCTATAACATTCCTGTAAATGCTACTGTAATATTTGGTACTGTGAACACCAAATTGTGAGTTTAAACAGTAGAAGTGAGTTATTTTAGCAATCAGACTTCTCTTTCTTTTGTTAAGGGACAGTAACAAACTATTTGCAGACACTCCTATTGCCTTTCCATGTTATCTGAAATCCGGCTAAGCACAAGAGCATGGTTTAAAAGTTAACGTCTTCATTGTGTACTACTGGCAGAAACTTCACATGCCTATTCCAAAATATCAAAAAGCTTATCTGTGTGTAACAAACACCACTCCCATTCCATTTTGTACCCTCAGTCTTCCCTAAGTAGGTGGGAGACTAGTAACACACACCAAACCACTCTTTTTTCCCTTCTTTTTTCCCCCTTCTTTTTTAAAGGCTGAAGTCTTGAACTATATCAGCACAGCCTGTAACCAAGGCCTCTCTGTCCATCCTGAAGACATCTTAGTACAATACACAAAATACTTGCTTTGTTTGGTGCTGGATGCTTTTAATTTAAATTAATGCACAGCAACAGTGGCACTTTTGTGGGGTAGGAAAGGATCACACCACCCTATGCCCAGCTAATAAATGATCATCTCCGCAAAATGCTATTGCAGTTGCAAACAAACACTAAACCCAACATACAGCATTAAAGGCATAGAACAAATACAGACACCTCAATAATATGCAGTGCTACATGCTTTCAACATTAGAATAGTAAATTAAAAGACAGCATACCTTACATCCTACTTCTCCTGAACTGAGAGAGAGAAAAGACAGACTTCACAACACCGCAGTGTGATTTAGTTGAATTTTATTTTCAAGCACTCAACTCCAGTGTCAGTAACGACTGCCCCAAACATGCAGACTTCAGAGCTGTGCTAAAAGGAAGTACCTCCTCTTTCACAGAGAGACCACGAGGGGATCTGAAGGCAGACTGCTGGAATGTCAGAACACTACATACCAACCCTGCTCTGCAGTAAGCTGAGCATGGGAGAGCTGCCCGTGACACCGCCTCACCAACGTCTCGGACGACTCAGAACAGAGGTTTTGGTTTTCAAAATGAATGGCTTTGTCCAACTGCCACAGAAATCCCATCCTCCCAAAAGTGTCATTTCTTACAGGACATTTGCCACAAAGCACACAAATGAGGTGCAAGTTTTCAGCAGGAAGGTAGGGGCTAGTCTAATACCTGGCTGGAAATTAACACATAACCAAGGAATTAGAAAAATTCTGCTACAGTAGAACTGGCATTTTTCTGTGAACATCTCCTGATGCTTTCTGTAATAAAGTAAAGCAAATCAAACCTGCCATTTGTTTCACACTATGTCTATTCATATGAAACTGATAGTTTCCAGGGTCAGCTACTCCAACAGGACATACTATCCTGAAAGACAGAACTTACAGAGCATTGCATTGTAACACATTACACTACAGAAAACCCATCACAGAAAGCACCGGGAATCCAAAGCGCAAACTCTGTCCCTCCTTCTGTGATTTTCATAACAAAGGAAAACCCCTACCAAAAAAATCTGAGGCTAGGAGTGGAAACCACAACCTCAATGCAGAGTTTGATATGTACACAGTTTGTGTATTCTAACAAGCTCATACAGTTGCAATTCTGCTGTACAACACAGTCCCTATTGCTAGTGCCTCCTTGCATAAGCCAGCCCTTTGTGATGTCCAGTTTGGACCAGTGCTGAGTAAACCTGTTATTCTTTTACGTTTAATGTAGAATGAGAACTAAAAAGTTTTACAAAGAGCCAGGCCTGCCTCCATGCCTTGAACAAAGGAAGAAATGTAAAGACTGAGTATTTTCCTCAGGTGCATCTGTTTAGAAATGGATCAGTTCTACATATTTTGCTAGCTAACTTCAAAGCATGCTACTGCAGCACTAGTTCTACAGGATATGAAAAGAGCTGTTAGACTTTCTGCCACCTGGAATAGTACTGAATTGCTGCTTAAGCTACTACTGAAGTGAAACTGAAACCAGTTGCTGTCAAAGAGAACTCACTGAAAGTTCTCATAGCTTTAACCATACTTGAACTTCAATACAGGATGCTTTCCAGAAAGGAAACGGATTCTAGAAAAGGATTGATTTTTACCTCTATTCATGGGGTTTAACTCCCACTAAGCACATATTAGTATATGATATGAATATGTATAATGCTGCTTTTCTCTTGAACCTCCACCCCCAAAAAGCAGGAACAGTTCTAGTTTCAAAATGTTTCTTTGCAAGTATGCCTCAGGTATTTGAGGCACTAGATAAAGGAACGAGTGATTTATGAATACTCCTATGGCACTTCAAAAATTTTAAGTGTGACAGCTCACATTAAAGCAACAACAAAGTGTTCCCAAACAGATTCCCAAATCAATTTCAGGAACACATCCCCAGATTCCTAAAGCATGTAAACATTTTACACAAAACTTTTGGAGTGCTGATCTGTTTACACATAGGCCCTTCTACAAAGAACCTCTTGCTGACTCACTACTCCCCAGCACCATCAAGCACAAGGGACTTGTGACAAATGTCTGCTATATAAACATATGTTAAAGTCTTGCATCCTAACTCTTCATTTGCTGGAATAAACTAGCTCCTGTAAACTTCATCACAGCCTTGGCTCATCTCAGGGAGCAGAGGACTGATCCAAAATAGGTCATGCTTTACTTCAGTCATTGTTTCTTGCTTCTGTTTTCCCTCTCTCTGTGCCACAAGCCTGTCAGTTACCTGGCTTCAGAGATCTATCAGATCCAAAGCCAGCATAGTTAGAAAGCGAAAGTGACTTTAACTACTGCTACTGCAACTACTGAAAAGCAAAACAAGATGTGATCACTTAATCAAGGAGGTAAGCTGAGCTCACTGGTGATAGGCAAAGGGTTATTTACTGTATCACAAGACAGCATCAGTCTTCATCTCCAAAGTTCGGCCAGCTGACTCTACAGCATCAGAGGACCACATCTTCCTGAGATCTTCATATTCAAAAGAGAAAACACACTTGGAAGGCAAATGTAATAGCTGGCTTTCTTTCAGATCCCCATACAGAAAACACCAATACAGTTTCTTTTTGTACAAATGCTCAAAGACCCACATAACACACAACCAAACCCCATACATACCAATTTAAATTGGTAATTCCTGGTAATCTCTTCTCTTACATCCCAACCCAAAGTCCATAGAAGAAAGCAAAGACTTTGTAGAACAAGTCATATGACTGCCTCAGTCATTCCCAGATGAACACAAGAGTTCATTGTTAGTCAACTACGAACATTCACATCAAAGTTCAAGAGGAGGAGTTTAGCAGGGCTGATTTGGAACAGCTACATTTCATTCTTCTGAGCACAAAGTTGTAGTATTTCCCTACAATTGATTTATTAATTTAATCAAATTCTGCTAATGAAGGAAAGGATCAGATATGATCATAAAACTTAGAAAAATACAGCAGAAGCACAAGTAGAAGCAAGAGCCAAGCTATCATCCACACAGAAGAAACTCATACTTTGGCAGGACCATGTCAACTCAGGCAGACATCTAGGCAGTAAGAGAACTGTTATTCAAGAGAAAAGCTGAAGATGCTGAGAGCACCTTTCTCCCAGCATCATGTCTAATATAAAAATTCATCATTCGAGACTGCCTGGAATAACAGTTTCTGAACTATCCACATGCCAGGGACAAGGCCTGTTTGCCTCCCACCTTTCCCTCCTCAGACACTAACACTTCCTCCTCAACACGGACCTTGCTGCCTTCCTTCCCCTCTCCTGTTTCCACATTTGGCTATGTCAAAGTCTGTTTATTGAGAGGCTGCTGAAGCATTGCAATTTTAACCAGTGGAGAATGTCGCAGCTCTCAGCCAGGAACCTGTCTAAGAGCACATGAGAAAACTGCAAAGACTAATTTCTGGTTGCAGGGTAGAAGGCTGATTTTGGCTTCAAATCTCAGATTTAAGCTTTTCTAGTAGACAAACTGCTTTCTTCAAAGTGTTTCTGCACAGTCAGGACTTAAAAAAACTCTTCCTGGTTTGTTTCTAAAGTGAGAATCAATGGCAATTCCAAGTCTTCCTTTCAAATGTATTTTTTTTCACATTTTACTTAAACAATTTAACTGTAATCTGATAAATGTCATGAAGTCTGCTT
The DNA here is from genome assembly GCA_026261815.1 of Monarcha castaneiventris obscurior. Classification (NCBI taxonomy): domain Eukaryota; kingdom Metazoa; phylum Chordata; class Aves; order Passeriformes; family Monarchidae; genus Monarcha; species Monarcha castaneiventris. Next base: position 1,698,659 of record JAMPIT010000379.1, read on the forward strand.
AGGTTTGAGAGCTGCAGAAGTTGCCAGTCTCCAGAGTCTGTCCCCACTTGTGTTCCAGTACTGTAATACTGATTAGTCAAATATTAGGAGTCCAAAGAAAAAGCCTTCTGATTTTGTCATTTTCTGTGAAGTATTGTTTCTATTCTGAGTAATGCTGAAATTAAATATGGCTGCTACTCACTCCTGCCAATACTAATGCCAAAAACAAGCTGGGACTCAACGACATCTGCAGTGATGCACGTGTTTGGGAAGCGCATTTTGAGTTGCAGAACTACAAGATTACCAGAGAAAAACCACACCCCAAGGATATTTCGCTGCCCCAATGAGATTAACCATTTATGTTCTCAGAGACATATGCCACAAGTAACTTTACTCAAACTAAAGGCCTCATTGAAGCTGACTTATTACACTGATGCCAACAGAACAACATATTGCTGGATACTTTCAGATCTGGTAGGGACAATTTTTTGTCTTCCCTCTTTGAGGGACTGCACATCTTTGAAGTTTGCTAGTGTCACAGAGAGACCAGACTTTAAGATGTAAGGGCTCTTAAGAATGCATACAGGAAACATTTCTTTTTTATTCTTAAAGACTGTTCTGAAAATAGATCTTGAGGCAGTTTTGATCTAACTATTTCCCTTAAGTATTCTTCCACATACACCACTGATTACTTTGATCAACCCCTTTGTAATCTATCCCCCATGCTTCTTCCCAGCTGGATTACGGCAAATGCATGTAATGTTTTCTCTTTTGAAGCAACTGCCATGTTTTTGCCATGTTTTTGTTGGCTCTTACTGGCTTACTAGTGCTGCTGGACTCAGTTGTTGACTCAGAGTGGAAACAGTTTCCTATTAAAAAAAATTAACACTTCTGAAGCTGTCTGTTCTACAAGCTCCTCACTGGGAATCTTGTTAATTATTCATTATTCATGAAGACTAACTGACAGGTTTTTTAAAAAGCAATTCCAAAACAAACATGCATGCTGTACAGTTGTTCTGCATTTCTGAAAAACTCAGATGTCTCAATTGCTAGTTTTCATTTCATTTTGGACACTACCCAAATTAAAGTGAAATATATTACATAGGCCAGAAATCATCAGTGAGTTTTACAATGCAATGCTGGAGTTCTGATCACCAAATGAAATCCACCTTGGAAAGCATTCTTTACTGTTTCTGCTAGAGCCCAGAACATGCTCTTCTCACATTTCCAATGTTAAAGAATCAGACTTCAAAGACCGATACAAAAGCAAAAATCCCACTTTTACTTCAGATTTTAGAAGGACTTGGAACATTAGGAAGATTGCCCCTTCTTAGGGATGATTGTCCTCTGAGACACTGTTTTTGTCCTTACTCCTAAGCAGCCAGCAGACTTCAGCCAAGCCCTGGGTAGGTTGATAAGACATTTCCTGAAATTAGAGTATGTCACACAGACATTTGTCCAGCAGTTAGGGCAAACAGATAAATATGCTCTGGAATACAGAAATTCAATGCAGAACTAAATAATCCCATCCCAATATTCTCACTTAGTGGAACAGATCTTTTCTCCTTATGAATGATCTCAAATACTTTTGCCCTTATATGATAGGGACTTTTTATTGTTGTTGTGTTTGTTCGGGGGTTTTTAAATTTTTTTTTCAAGAACCTTGCAGCAAAGCTATTTACTGTTAAATCTTCTATTTAGTACTCCCCTGTATGCAATCCAGTAGCATTTACAGTTCTGAGGAAAAAAAATACCCAGATTAAATTTTTAGGAAATTCTTTTACAAACTTCTCCAATAAAACTCACTGGCTGCTAGAAGAAAACTTGTAGATTTGATGAAAGTTCTATGCTCTCCCCATCCCAAGCTGAAACAGAATCTGACATCCTAGGATGACACATAACTTTCTAGATTCAATAAACTGCATGTGTGAAAAAAGACAATAGTAGAAAAGCACTAACCATATATTATCAGCTGATCTTTGACACATGGTTCTTTGAAATTTTCTAACACTACTGTACTGGACTGACCCTTAAGTATTATTTGCATGTCTAAGGATTGTTCAGACTAGAGAAGAGAGGGCTCAGGGCAAATCTCATCTATATAAATACCTGAAGGGAGGGTGCAAAGACAACTGGAGCCAGCCTCTTTTCAGTAGTGCCCAGTGGCAGGACAGGAAGGAATGGGCACAAGCTGAAAATCAGGAAATCCCCTCTGATTGTCAAACACTTTTTCACTTCTGGTGGTGACAGAGCACTGACAGAGGCTGCCCACAGAGTCTTTATCCCTGGAGATTCTCAAAAGCCATCTGGACATGGCCCTGAGCAACCAGTTCCAGGTGGCCCTGACTCAGCAAGGGGGGGTGGACCAGAGGACCTCCAGAGGTCCCTTTCAACCTCAACCAGTTCCATTTTGTTCTTCTGTGAAATTAGGGTTTAGGTCTTCCTTAGCCCAAAATGTCGCTTCAGAGGTAGAGGAGATACCGGTCAGACAAAACTGCATTTCTGCTATCCATAGGCACAGATGCCTGCTGTCTAAGGTTTCAAGCTGCCTGAAAGGCTCAGCCAGCTCATTTTAACCTCAATTTGATTTGTCTGACCTTGCAGCAAGATGTTTCACTGGAAAAACACACAATCCAATTTGGATGCATAGCACAGGATACATCCACAATTAATAATGTTCCTGGCATTTCCAGAAAGGTATACTACTTACAGCACATGGATTACCCCATTACCTAGAACAGGTACACTATTATCTTGACAACTCAAGATTATTGCCCACCACAATGATAAAAACCTTGTTTATGGGTGTCCCATTAGTTTATGTCTATCAGGTCAAACCCACCAAGTTCCTGCAGATGCTTTTTTGCTACTGTAGCCCTGAACAAGGCCTGGAGGATGATGCTTTGACCAATTACACTGAATATTTCCAGACAAGATAAGAATAGTTTTGTTCCCTCTACCCTTTATCCCACCATAGTTCTTGACTCAAGAAAAGTGATGTGCAATAGCGACGCTATTATATTTCAAGATTAACAAGAAGCCGTATTTCTATTTAAAGGTCAAACATATTTGAACAAGGTTTTGTTGTGGAAGCAGTTAGCTTTGCATCACAAAACTCACTGAAGCAGATGAAAAAGTTTACAATCTGCTATGTTAAAAAGCACCCCTACATTATGAATGTACGCTGCAGACCCCCTTTAAAGAGGCATTCTCTAAAGCCATTCTCTAAGTCTCCTAGCATACCTATGGATCCAAGAGTTATTGCATTGATGTCCACGTTTTAACATTAATAATGTAGCACTGACAAGCATGAGAGGAGGGAAAACATTCCTATCCAAAAACAACTGAGCTGACATTCATCTTACAAATGGCTTAACATGAAGCTATGCAAGCAAAGTAAGCACATCACAGGTGTCGCTCCCAAAGACAAGATATTCAGATGAGGGCTATGCTTAGAAAGCTGGGCATCTTTTTGTACTGGACTCATCAGGATATTCACAACAAATGGATACACTTTATTTGTAAGAGGGCCTCTGCCTTACCATTGCTTTGCAGCAACATTCAGTTCACTATAAATAGAGCATAATTTGTTTTGTGTGTGCTAATCAACCAACCTGGATAGCATAGGCCTGTATTTCCCATTTGCACATAACATTGAACACATTCATTGTTAAAGTGTATTATTGCTGCATTTCAAGGAGAGTGATGTTAAAAATAATACAGGCAATATAGAGAAAGAGTTTACTAACATTCCTTTATGAACAGGCATGGCAGGTACCTTCAAGGAAAACTACAACACCAGTGATTTACTCTGAGGGTGTAAACACTTTCTAAACACTGCTCATTTACCAATTCTAGTGATATTCTCAGTGACTCAGCAGCTAGCATTATACTAAGGCATTTCATCACTGGACAGCAGAGCAAGAAGAGATCACACACTTCTGAATACTAATATTAAAACACATAAAGCTTTCAAAGTCACTGGTTGTCTGCGGGGGTGGGGAGAGAGAGAGGCCAACAAGTACACATTTGGTCACAAGATTAAAAAAATCAGACAAGAGGTCAAATTCCACAATTGCTTACCTTGACTATAACAATGGTATCAGCTCTAACGAGTCAGAATAAAAAAAGTACAAAAAGCAGTTTTAGTTGAAATACCATGATTGTGACCTGGTGAAGTTTAGGTTAAAAACCACAATGGACAACACAGTCTTCCATAAGTACTAATACTGTCTAAACAGGAAATCATGCATTTTGCTCTTCATAGGTAGAAGATCCCTGTATTTCATGGAACAAGAAGTGACTAAAATAAACCAACTAAAAAAACCTGAAAGACCAGCAGAAAAATTTAAACTCAGTCAATCTCCTTTATTCAATGAAAGGCTACACATGGACAGCTTACGAGCCCATAAGGCAAGAGATCTGGTATCCCTGATGTTTAAAGAAGCCAGCAAAACTAAAATATACTAAAATCCCACCACATGACAAATTTAAGATGATTTGACAACTGTTAAGTGACACAAAGCTTTAAGTTACTTACGCTGCCCAGAAACACTGCTTTAAAACAGCTTCACACAAAATACACACACATTAAAGAGTTAAATATTCTGTCTCCCTCAAAAGCACGTGTTAATATCCAGTACTGGATAGGCTACATGAAATTTATTTTTCATATATGTAGAAATTAATTTTTTAAATTATTACTCTAGGAAAATAGCTTTTATCAGACTTACACACAAAAAAAGGCCTTATTTTCTTATATATTAATTTTTCATAAATTAAGTTTCAAGAAAGAGAGGTCAAGAAGAACTATACATCTCCAGAGAATTAGTAAATGTGCGTGACCACAGTTATCCAGTTCAGTGTTCTGATGTTTTATGCAGCTGAGACACGAAACCAGACCACTCAGCCAGACGGTGACTGCAGTCCATTATCTTATACACTTGCATGCAAAATCCCAGCAAACAAAGTTAACAGGTATGGTGCTATGCAGAGAGGTTCAGCCTTATGTCCTGCTTTTTTGCTGCTTCACTCTTTTCCTGAAGTGTAACCAGTCCTTAGCTGACAATAACTGGCTGGGAGCCATCAAGTTTTAGAACTCTGCTGTTCAACTATTCTTCCAAAACACATCAGGTACAAAATGAAGCCAGAATATGGAAAACAAGCTGATCAGTTTTACATGCCATGATGACATCACAATGACATCAGAAAATAAGTGTGCACCTTTTCACTCCAGTTTGTTTTTCAAGCATGAGAGGAAAACAAACAATATTCTCACAGCACTAAGTAGTGAAAACACTTGTAGAAAATAGACATGTTATACATTTCTTTTTCTGTTTGTCTCCATCAGCTTGGAGACAAGAGCATAATTTTGCAAATACATTCATAGAAAACAGAATTCCAAATTCATATTTGAGAAGCTTACTCTATCAAGTACTATTCCATTAAACTTGATTGCTGCTTGGTTTTTTTCTCCCTGCAGCCTCAGCTAAGACTGTTTTCTCAATGTTTTTGCATTAAAAATTGAATACTCAAACAAGTGGTAGACAAGACCTTAGAAGTAAACCTCAGAGCAGGAGCAGCAGAAGCAAGTTAAGGAGGAGTCTCATTTCAAATCAGTGTGTTTTTCTACACTGTGTTTCCCCAGAGGCCCATGAATGGATTCCAAGTTAGTTTACACGAGGCTGCTTAACAACAACCACCAACAAAACGCACATCTAGGCCAAGCTTTGAACAAGCATTAACCCGCTACGGAAAGTGCAAGAACAGGTTAGCAGTGGGCCTCCAGCTGGGCTACACAGTGAGGAGCAGGGAATGCCTTCAGACAAGCTGTCTAGCCAGCTTCCATGCAGGCTCTTTGAGCTACAGGTCAGCAAGGGCTTCCCTGTTGCTAGAAGTCAGTATGTCACTTTCTGCACTTTGAGGTTAACCTCTTTCCTTGTAGCTGGTGATATGTTGTATCAGCAATCCTGAAGAAAACAAACAAATAAAAAAACCGAAAACCCCCCAAAACGACCAAAAAAGTCTCCAGAGTTGGGACCCTGCTGTACTAGAAAGACCAGAAGCACTTGCCTTTTACCCTATAGTAACATCTGAGTGTCCTGCTGTGAGCCAGAACCATCTTTCACCCAGAAGCCTTCCCAATACAGCACTTGACCAAGGATCTTATCAACTGCTTCAAAACCTATCAAGTGCTTCAAAAAAAGCACTCTGTCAACACATATAATACCCTTTCATAAAAGAGCAGCAGTAATATTTATTTATCTTTCTCCTGAATGGAGACTCAGTATTTCTTATTTTAAAAACCTTCTGTCTGGGCTGCTGCTTAGCTTCACTGCCCACTCTGGTGATCTACTGAATCTTGGCTGCTCTAGGAAAATCTCAGAAAAAAGAAGTTATGTTTTTTAATTCCCCTGCCTGTGAGATACTTTCACTAAGATACTAAACTCCTGCCTCTACTGGTAAAGACATTGTCTTCACAGATCTGTAGTTAGCTGGACACCTGCAAGGCCACAGTACACTGGTGGAAAAGAAAATGCTTCCAGAGGAAGAACACTATGCCACTCACAAGCATCTCACTATTAAATTACTCCAAATTTAATATCTTCATTATAGAGCTTTAGCCCAGATGAAAGACATATGCATATACAGCACCCAAAAATTAGTACAGCAAGAATCATCACAGCATGAATAGAACTGTCAACATTCTAGCAGAAGAAACAACCTTCCAAATGACTTTCCTGTCAGTAGCTTTGTTCTCTTGTACACTGTGCCCATACAACATTCCACAACACTTTATATCCTGTGCTCCTCTGCATAAGGGAAAAATACCAGTCTTTGTCAGGGAGCCCATCCGAGCATAGAGAACCTTCCAATGAACTTGTTACTTTCAAACAAGAGTCAAGCTGCACTAGGTATTTTTAGTACATTTCTACTCATTTGGAGGAGAAGGGAAGAAACAGGATCAAGTCAGTTACTGACCCAGAGCCAATAAAGGTTTTCTTGACGCAGGTACACCTTGATTCTCCCAACATTGAACAGCTCTTCCTGTGTTCAGTCCAATCATCAAATGCCTGAAAACTGTTCTTTCCACAATTGTACTACCTGAACAACATTCCAGTTGTTCAGGGCATTTCCAACAGGCCTTGACACACTGAGGTTCTCCCCTGGTCTCCAATTCTCTCAGCAAGAGGCGAACAGAACGGACAATGCAATTCCTTTGTGATCCAATGATTGAAAGGAATAAAAATAAAAATTTAAAAATAGGGCTGTCACTTGTTTCTAAGCACAAAGAGAAAAGATCAGAGAAACAAAGGCACTGGTTTTACCACCTGAGGGACTATGGACTCTGTTGTTCTAGGTCTAGCTCAGTAGCCAACCAATACATGATCCCCTTACTAGACCTAACTCAGGAATCTTATCACTAACCTCTTTCTTAGATTCTCTGACTTCGAGTCCCTCACCCCTCTTCACCTCTCCCTCCCACGCACCAGAGGCTCCCAAGACCTTACAGAGGTTAATGTAGCTGATGATATTGCCAGGTGGAAGAAAAGGACTGCTGATGGATGCCAAGACTTCTCTAGCAGATTTTCTCAGGGTGCCTTTATCGGCATTTCTCCCTTGACTGCAGAGTGTCATCACTGCTCTCCTCACCTGCACCCCCCCACAGAAAACAGGTAACAAACTTTCTCATTAAGGAGTCATCTGCACATAGCCTACAGGCACCTTCTTCATTCACAGTACAGTAAGTAGGAAGAAGGTTTAAGTGATAACAGCTATGCTCATACCTGTCTCCCAGAAGACAAATCAGAAATATATTAAAGACAACTATTTGTATGCCAAAGAGCATGCAAGCATTCATGCACAAGAACACACACAGACACATCTAACCTTTAGACATTCAATTATGTTTCCAAGAAATCTGAAATAAACTAAGGCAGTACACTGAACTTCCAGAGACTGGTATTTAACAGTTGAACTGTGTGCACATTTTTTATTTACAGGATGTGCATACAAGAGATAACACATTACGCCATGGTAAAGATAACTAAGTTCAAGGACTATGACCCACAGGATTTTGATATTAAAAAGTTTCTGTAGAAGTGATAAGCTAATTTGTTATGACAAATTAGTCATAGCTGAATATACAACTCATTTAACGCAAAGAGTGAAGAAATCTTTCCTGAATTCCTTATCTCATCAGCTAAGGTTTTTCACCAGCTTGTAAACAAGTCCCCTTTTTAAGACAAAAGCAAACCAGAAAGAAAGACAACACCTGCAAAGGCTGAATATCAAAGCCACAAACAGGCTACAAATGAAACCAGCTTACAACTGCTGTCTGTTATACACTCGTGCAATACGAGCTCTTAATTTACTGTTACATATAACCCTTGATGGTAAAAGTGAAACTTAAGAGCCAAGATAGTCATCTGCACACTTTAGCTAGCCCTGGTTAGTGAAGAAGCAAGGTAAGAAAAATAAAAAGGTAATTTCTTTAAATAAATAAATTTTCTATCAATTTCACACAGCTTCTGTACAGGTAGTTCAAGTACTAGAGATGAATTTTAAACTCATTCAGAAAATCCAGCAGAGAGAACAGCACGAAAAGAACCTTAAGTTCAACTCCTTCTACAACTACATAAAATAACTCAGGACACAAGAATTACTAGAATCAAACTGCTTTAGGAATGTAGGTTCTGACATTTACAAGAAATAATCCAAGGCAGATCCTGCTTCGAAACACTACTTAACTAACCTTGTGCCAAAGTCACTGCAGAAAACGTTTCAAGTTGCGCTGCCTGGCTCCGACACCAACGCCCCAGTAAACAGATTAAAGAAACCAAGTTACATTTTCTTTTTCCCCTCGCATGTTTTAACTATTTGCCAAAAAGTATCTGCGCTCGTATCTGCTTGACACCGGAGGGTTCATCCCAATGTCAAGAAGGAAGCAGAGCCCAGCCCATCAGCCCATCAGCCCCCAGCCCATCACGCACTCTACATTCCGCGGGACGATTTCGGGCAGGCACCGCTCCGAGGGCAGCCGCCCGGGCTGCAGCAGCGCCGGCAGCACCTGCCGGGTGGGCACACACCGCGGGCAGCCCCTTCCCTCCCTCACCTTGCAGCGCACTCCGCGGGCAGCCCCTTCCCTCCCTCACCTTGCAGCGCACTCCGCGGGCAGCCCCTTCCCTCCCTCACCTTGCAGCGCACGCCGCGGGCAGCCCCTTCCCTCCCTCACCTTGCAGCGCACGCCGCGGGCAGCCCCTTCCTCCCCTCACCTTGCAGCGCACTCCGCGGGCAGCCCCTTCCCTCCCTCACCTTGCAGCGCACGCCGCGGGCAGCCCCTTCCCTCCCTCACCTTGCAGCGCACGCCGCGGGCAGCCCCTTCCTCCCCTCACCTTGCAGCGCACGCCGCGGGCTCCGCGGCCGCCCCGGCGCGGCGCAGGGCGGGGCGGGGGAGTCGCGGCCGCCCCGCACAGCCGGGGCGCGGCTCCGCTCAGCGCCGCTCCCGCCGGGCTCCGCCGGGCGCGGGGCGGCGGCACGGCAGGAGGAGGAGGAGGAAACCAGCCCGGAACGGCGGGGCGGCCACGCCGGCTCCCAGCCCGGCTAAAAATGGCCTGACAGACCGAGCGCGCCCGCCCCTGCCGCGCCCCCGCCCCGCCGCCGGGGCAGGGGCGCTGCCCGGCGCTCGCCGCCGCGGCTCCCGGGGCGGCCCCGCAGGCTGTGCGGGCTCCCCAGCCCTCCGGGGCCGCCCCGCACGGAGCCCCGCCGCAGTGGGTTATTTTCGGAAGCTCCCCCACCCCCCGCTCCCGGCTCTGCGGCGTCACAGCCGCTCCCGCCGTGCGGAGCGGGCAGGTCACGCCTTTCCCGGCGCGGGGCCCCTCGGCCCGCAGCCCCGGCCGAGGCACCGGGCCGGCACCGGGCCGCGCTCCCGAGCCCCGCACGGCGCAGCCGGGGGAAGGGGAAGCGGCGGGCAGATGGAGCGATCGGAGGGATCGCGCTCATGCACCATTTCTAGCGCAAGTGGAAGGCGGCTGAAGCTGTCTATTTTAGTGCTGCGTTAGCAATTTTATCTGCAGACTGCGCGATTATGCTACAATTGCCAAAGCACAGTGATAAGGAACACTAAATAAAGTTTTCGAGAGGGAGCCAGAAGTGTGTTCACTGTAGTTATCCTTACTGAAGTGGGGAGCCTCTCCTCATTAGTCAAGCACTAGCTTTTGGTATGCTGACAATTTAAATAGAGGGAAAAAGAATTCTCCTTAAAGAGGCAAGATAAAAAAGCACCAGCCTTGAGAAAACGTTCATTCTAGAGATAACCGGATTTCACGGGACATGCACGATACAGTTGCAAGGTTAAAAAAAAAAAAAAAATATATATATATATATATATATATATATATATATATATATATAGCTTTTGCAATGCCAACAAAACTACAGTCTAGAAATCAACACTGAACAGCAAAGAACAGGGCCATGACTTATAAAGGACAACAAAGCCAAATGCTGTGGGTTTAAGAACAGTAAATGAATGTAGCTTCTTGGAAAGCTGCAAGTCTTAGGAGGAGATTGCAGCTGTAATTTCCCTTATGAATCTTATGGCTTCTTTAAAAGCCTGCAGATATATATTCCTGAACTCAGTAGTTTGAAGTTTAAAAATACCAAGACAAAAAACTCTTCCTGTCGTGATCATCCGATTTCACTAGCTATGGTGGAAAAATCAAGTTCCCACCTCGGCCTATCCCTCTGTGCCCAAATCTATGTGCTTCCAGATTAAAATAAGGCCTCTATTACACCTACTGAGACTATTCAAGTTCAAGTAAGGTGAAATTACAATTTCACCATATGTTTTGCCATACTCCACTCTGGAAAGCTATTTTAGTCTGGCTTGAAGCAAGATGCCAGCACAATTAAGGAATACTAACTAACACTATACACCCACTGTTGTAACAATTTTCCCCTCATCTGCAAACGAAGCTGGCAACTTTAATATCAGACTTTCTTAAGGAAAAAACTCAATGTAAGAAAAGCAATGCTTGTTCCACTCTGCTAGAACTTAAGTAAGTCTAAAAGACTCGTGACCGGAGACAAAAGGACTTGGAAAGGAATGAAAAAATACCAAACCTAGACAATGGAGCCAGTGTTTGTAGCTCACTGTTAAATAACTGGAAGACCAACAGCACCAACACAAACCTCATTTTGAAACACAGCTTACTGATGACAAGAAGAGCCTAACCAAGGGACTGGAGTTTCCGCAGTACAGTACAGTCTATTCCATGGTACTAGGGCATCCTCAGGAAGGAAGAAAAATACCAGCCCTCCTACTCCAGGAACTAGTGAATTTGACATACATTCCCAAATTGAAGTGTTTGCATTATGTTTAACACTATGCAAGATATTTGTTACTGGAAAAGCCAGAAGTTCAACAAATAGCATTTGCACACCCACTAAGCACATGGTCTGAAAAACAAATTCAGAAGCAATATTGTTCAACACTTCAGTTAGCTAGTAAAAAGAATAAAAAAATCCAAAAACTAATTTTTTCAATATTTTGACCTTCAAATCAGCAAAGCAACAGCTTTGTTGAATTGAAACATTCAGTCTGAACATTGCAAGCAGTAGCTTGTAACCAAAACGTCTCTTCTGAACACCCAAATGCTAAGACATCCTTTTGCAGAGGCATAAACCTATTCTTTCTCTAGAAGCATGAATTTTCATCCCATTCAGTATGCAAAAGGACAGCCTACCAGCAACATGAATTTGTATGGGTTTGTGCATTTATTTTTGTAACAGGTAAGCAGGGAACTAGCCAAATATGCTAAGCTGTTCAACACTTTACAGACCCACACAGCACAATACATACCCCTTCTTGCTTTGTGAATAGGTTGAGGCACTCAGCCAGAGCCTCACATGTTTCCTGGGATACTTCAGAGACCACATCAACTTTCTGCAAGAGCGGAGGAGATATTCCTGAAAGCACAAAAATTTTAGTAATGTTAGAGGGACACTGTAAACTACAGGATTCTTTTAATCATTTTTTCCTCTAAGTAATACAGACATAACATTCACATTCTACAGGAAGGCTGGAGCATTGCAAGATCTGTGGGAGATTTTTTTTTGCATCCTTTCCCTAGTACTGGTATAAGAGACACATGAATAGATCAAGTTTCTCTTTCAGCATGGTTTAGAAAGCAGAGGGAGCAAGCCATGGCAGCAAGACACTGGAAAAGGGACTAGCAACAATCTTCTTTAAAACACTTTCTAGATTTTAAAGCTCCAGGTGACAGAGCTTAAAAAAAAGGATACTGCACTGGTTTAATATAAGTTAAAGTAAAAAATGTAGTGCTTTTTTGCCTTCTGCCATGTAATATACAGAAGAAAAAAAGCTTACCACAGTGCTCAGTAGAGCTGTAAATGTAGGTTTGAAAAAAATAGATGGGGTTGTAACTACAAGCACTGAACAATTAAAGGAGAAGATCTTATTTTCATGGACTCATCTTTTGTGTGTGTAAGTAGTACAGCTTTTCACCTTGCATCCTGACTTCTATAATCATTTATAGAAGGGACTGCATGTCAAAAACCAGCAGGAAATCATGATAACTCAATCAGTTGGTAGAAATTATTCAAGTCAATCTGTGAAGTTTTGTGATGTGCAGCAATTCCTCGGAAATCAAGTAAGCCATTTTCTCAGGAAGCATAGTTGTTGCAATTAAAATAATTGCAACATTTAGTGCCTGCAGACTCCAGGATCAGTTGACACCATTTAGTAACACAGGTGCTTCAAGATGATGTCACACCACTGAAGATTAAGAGGTCCATCAGTGACAGTTCCTGAATTTATTTTTGAACTTATACTGCTTATGCAGGCCAAGATACAGTACATATCCACACACTAACTGTGCTCTGATACCAGAGCTCACCACTGACTCGAGCTGAGTCTTACAGCAGCTATTAAGAACAGCTAGTACCTATGGAAGGAGGGGCAGCACATTGAGTGCAGGAGCAGGAGACATCTTTGTTTGTCATATACAAGATGCATAAATCTCAAAGATAACTGGATCCAGAACAGCATGTTGAAACACAGAGAATTTTAAGTACCAGGTGCCAACATAGCCATTTTTACATTACTCAAACGTTTTTAGGGAAAACTCCACACACATAGAAAGCTAACTCAGAAATTTGCATTCTTCTGGAGCCAGAGGATTCAAATACTTTAGACATACCACAACAATGGGAGAACTGGAAGAACTACAGCAGTTGTCTCTGTTGCGACCTATAGAAGTCACACATGAACCCAGAAACAGTTCACTGACCTAGCAAGTTACTAACATTCATTGGAAGGAAAACAGGAACTTACTACTGTTCTTGGCCAAGACTAGCAGTTTCTAGGAATGAGGTAGCATCTGTTTTGCTTTAGTATGGGTTTTGGTTGTTTAAGTTGTGTATGTCCTTTTTAAAAATGTTCTTGTTTAAAAAAGAACCTCACTGCTCTTCAGGTCAGCATGACTGAGTCAGGGAAACTGCCTCTGTATCTACCAAAGGGAATTTATCAACCTTTTACTCATTTTCAAGACTGGCTTTTTCTGTGAAAAATTCAGTTTTACTGTACTAATAATTACGAAAGCTTCACACTCATATGTATAATGAAATGTCACTTTTCCTCATGAAATAAAAATTTGGTAAAAATTCAGTTTATGAAAAAGACAGGGTAACATCACAGAGTAACTTACCCCAGTACCATATGGAGAAAAAGCTGTATTTTGGACTCCTTTTGGAAAGACACAGGGATGAAAGAAGAAGAACTTTTTTCTTCTCAAAATTGGTATTTTACTACAGACTATGGATCTGTATAGACAAACAACTTGTTCTCTAATTTGGGCTTCATAATTTTAGCCACTATATGTAACTAGGACTCAGGCTCAAAGGACCAACAGTTAGGTGTTCTTACAAAACACCTTTGTGTGTTTAATGCATGAACAACTTTGGTACATGTTTAAGGCATTTAATAAAACAAGTACAAATCTCTGACATCTTGATGCCTGCAATATTTTTTAGCAGTTATGCTGCAAAAATCCAGGTATGTGTTAAGACTTATAACTGGAAATGAAGCCTGAGAAGTTCAAATCTGGCATAAAAGTCATGGCAAAATCTGTGGAATATGTCCCATCATACCATGCCTCCAGTTCTCAGTACAGTTCTTTGATTTCACTGCTCTTTGTACCTATGAGGAGACACTTAGGCACTTCAATAAGCTACCAACTACAGATTTTTTTTTAAACCTTGAAAGAGGACCCCTGTGTTGTATTTTTACAATACTACTCAATAAGGACTATAGCTAGAGGCAGTTTTCACTGCATTTACAGCTGCTAATAACTTTTCTTTCAATCAGCATACTTCTAAGTTGTTTCTCCAAATCTGAAATCTTAATTGTTAGCAATTACTATAATGCTACTTTATTTCAATCTTTTTTGACGGGGAAAACAGTCGTATATTTTCAAGCTTCTGAAAATTTCATTTTGGGGAAATAAAAGCATTCTGTTTGAAAGAAAAAATTAGTTGCTTGGAAACAAACTATTCATTTAAAATGAATAAGCTTTACCTTTTGTAGCATCCAAAGATTTAACCATTGCAAGAAAGTCTGAAACCTCTTTACTGAGTCTTTGTTGGCATGCTTGTGCTTTCTGAAAGACAAGAAGGATAGCTAGCTCAGAAGTGCCTTGTTCTAAGGAAACTGTATGCTTACTCTCTTTACTATAATGAAATTTTAAAATTTAGACAGCATTAAATCTTAACAAATCTATCAGTCCAGAGACTGATATATTAAAACTGAAACAAATTACTTAAACTACCTTCAAAGACACACAAGCAAACAATATTTATGCGCATTTTATCTCTGACCAGATTTTGTTTAAATTAATGTAGTAGATCAACCCTCAAAGCTTTCTTGTATGTACCACTTTTGCTCTTTCCCTCATTATTTATTGAACAGTTTCAAAATCCAGGAAGAACAAGTGCTTGTTCTTTGAGAAACTTAAGGACAAAATAAGCACATTCATAGGTTAACTGATAAGTGGCAAGTACAGTGACATGCAGGAACCACATCAACCACCCCAACATCATATTTCAAGCCTGCATTCAAACCTGGAGACAGTTACCATAGAATGCATTGGGTTGGGAGGGACCTTAAAGATCATCTAGTTCCAGCCCCTGGCCCTGGGCAAGCACACCTTCCACTAGACCAGGTAGCTCAGAGCCCCATCCAACCTGGCCTTGAACACTTCCAGGGCTGGGGCATCCACAGCTTCTCTGTGCAAGATGTTCCAGTGCCTCACGACCCTCTAAGTAAAGAATTTCTTCCCAATATCTAAACTAAATCTCTCCCCTTCCCACTTACGCTAGCACTACATCTAGTGTGTAATCATAATCACACACTTGGCCTGTGTAAAAAGTCATTTCCCCTCTTTTTTATAAGCCCCCTTTAAAAATTGGAAGGCTGCAATGAGGTCTCCCTGGAGCCTTCACCTCTCCAGCTCTCTCAGCCTGTCTTCATATGAGAGGTGTTCATTCATTCCCAGTGACCACCTTTGTGTCCCTCCTCCGGACCTGCTCTAACATATTCACATCTTTCTTGTGCTGAGGACCCAGAGCTGGATGCAGCACTCCAGGTGGGGTCTCATGAGGGCAGAGTAGAGGGGGAAAATCACCTCCTGTGCCCTGCTGGCCACTCTGCTTTTGATGTGGCCCAGGATGCAGTTGGTCTTCTGGGCTTTGAGTGCACTGTTATCTATTAAATAATAGCACCTTCTGTAGGTTGCTGGGGACTGCCAGTGCCAGTTATCCTGCCACCTCTGCTCTGCCATGAGCTACTTCTTGTACTAAAAGGAATGGTACAAGTCACTTGGAGTTTAGCCACATGAAGATTTTGCACTGCAGTATCAACTTTCCCTTAAAATAGAAGGTTTTAGAAGTATATGTAGAGCAAAAAGCAAGAATCACAGGCTGAATGCTAGAATTACCAAAGACTACTCATTTCCATTGCAGGTATGAGCAGCCACTGTACAATGCATCTAATGTGATCTGAGGTGATAAAGATCGTTTCTAAAACACTTCATTGCCTGTTCTATAGAGGCAGAGCTCGATGTGGGTTAGTTGGTGACACTGAGACTGGAGGATAACAAGTACAGTACGCAAGGCTCCCTCTCCTGGCCGAAACTCTCAACTCAAGCAGTTTTCTACCTTACAGCAATGCTGGCAAAAGAGAAATCACAGCCCTGTAAGCTATGATAAACATGCCATTTTAGCCACACAGTCTGAGCAGGAATACATGACAGCAAGCAGTGCAAACACACAAGCAGCATTTATGCATCCATGGGAGGAATCATCACTTTTAGTCAAAGGTACAGTGAAGTATTTCAACACAAAACAATACTAATCTGCAACTGTCTGGACACATGAGCCAAGTAAGTATTCAGTACATACTTTCAGAGTGTCCTGTAGGTCTGTAACAGACACTGCATCATCTTCATCATCACTGCTCAGCTGTTCCTGTGCACAGTAATGAGTGCTATATGCAGAGTGGTCTTCTATTGCTTCCAGCCAACTCTGGAAACGAAAAAACAGTTAACAAACATTCCAAAGGTCATCCCCAAAACACAGTATCATGTATGCAGAACAGCAAAATTTTCTCTTGATATGAATAAGTCAGTCATTAGTAAAATGAGACATCTCAACAGGCAAGATATAGACTGTTAGAAAATGTAACATGTATTGCAGAAGAAATACTCTGTGGGCAGAGTACCACAGAATTAATTTATTAGCCCTTGAGAACAAATGTAACCCACTCCTCAGTCTATCCAAGGTCACATTAAAAAAACCTCTTATTAATTAAAAGACTGTCGGGAATGTATTTTGCATCTCTAGGTTTCTGTTCAGACAGCAAAGTCCCTGTGACAGTCTGCCTTCTGATGCATGAAAAACTCTGTGCACAAAACCTCAAGTGCTGTCATAATTAGGAGGCAGATTCTTTTCCTGTTCATTGGATCACAGAGTGGCTAAGGCTAGCAGGGATCTCTGAAGGTCATCTAGTCCAACCCCTCTGCTGAAGAAGGTCCACCTAGAGCTGATTGGCCAGGACATGCCGATGGCTTTTGAAAATCTTCTAGGATAGAGATTCCACAACTGCTCTGGGCACCCTGTGCCAGCGCATGGTCACCCTCACATTTTTTTCTTATGTCTAGAGAGAAATCCCTGTGCTTCAATTTGGGCCCATTGCCTCTGGTCCTGTCACCAGGCACCACTGAAAAGAGCCTTGCACTGTCCCTTTTTGCACTTCTCCTCAGGCATTTACATCTGCAGACAATTTTCCCTGAGTCTCCCCTTCTGCAGACTGAGCAGTCACAGCTCTCTCAGCTTTTCCTAGTAAAAGTGATGCTCTGATCCTTTCAATCACCTTAATGGCCCTTTGTTAGGTTCTCTTTAGTATGTTCATATCTCTCTTGCTGTGAGAAGCTCAGAACTGGACACAGCACTCCTGTTGCCTCCAACTCCCCCAACTCCATCTCTAGTTAGTAAACCTGTAGAAGTACAACAGTGAATATACTACAAAGAGCTCTAAAAAAAGATTTCTCTTGTTTCAGACCCACCTTTTAAGAAAATATAATTTAGTAGGTCATCTGGGAATATGGTTAAGAGTAGAATGTATCATTAAAGATTCTTTTGTTTGGAATAATGAACTATGAAAGAGCAAAATAAGGAGGTTGCAACAGAAATTTACCACATGGAGAAGTTAATGAAAAACAGGAAGTTAGATAACAGGGCATCATACAGGCATGGAGCTGGAAAACAAGCATTTATTTTAAAGAAGATATAATTACAACAGGTCCATTTTTTGCTGTTTAATCTATAAACATGCTAAAGATTTAGTATCTGCACTTATGGTACCAAGTCCTGATGATCAAGATATGAAACATGCTGCTACTAATGCATCCATAGCAAGTAGTATGCAAATTATTCATTACTGAATTACAGAAGTTACTGTATTTTAATGCCTTTGATAAAGGGTCATTATTACCTCTCTAGTTTGAGAAGGATGGCTATTTTTAGGAATCTTGAAACGATGAACAGTGTCATCAAAACATCTGACAGAAAACAAGCAACGGTCTGTAGATTTTACCTAGAGCAATGTGGAGAAGACACGAAATTAGTATAATGAATCAGTCAGAAAAAAAATGAAGAGTAAGCTAAGTAAAAAATTACGCTTAACTCAGAAGTTTTTTTGCCTCAGTCTTGATCCAAGTAATTGTAATTTACAAAAATCTTGGTCAGAACAGTTTTCCAAAGTGTGTCATTACATCATGAATAGTAATATAGAGGTTCTTATGTCTAAATACTATATTTATTTGCACCACTTGATTCAGACAAAACCTCAGCAATGGTTCAAGATCACCAATATTGAGGAATTTGTAGATACTGAAAAGTGAGAGTCACTTTTCCATACAATATGAGTGTATATATGGGTGCAGTTTAACAGAATTTGTGGTGCCAAACTAGGATGGGGCAGTTATAGAAATGTCAAAATTATCCTAAATACATTTTCCTTAAACACTTCATCTTCCAGTGCATTATGACACCTGGTCTTTTTTTCCTCTGTTCATGCCTTCCAAAATGGATTCCCACAAGAATAATGGAAATTAGGGAAGTTTTCCATAAGTCACCTTCAAAATTGATTAGTTTTTCAGCTGAGATCAGCTTAAGTTACACAATCAGTCACAAGTAGCCAGGGACAGCTAAGGAGGAACTGGAGCTTTGGCAATTCCAGATCACATGCTTCAAACCGACCCAGTCTGCTTTCAGGATGCCTTGTGTGTCTAAATCTTCAAGATTTTAGAAAGCAGTGAGGGAGCTTTATGGCCACTTTACATAAAAGAACACTTTGCTTGACAAGAACAAGTGCTTCTTTCAACAGCACAAGGTTTCTCCCTGTTTTATAACAAAGATCAGGTTACCAATCCAGTGGAAGTTTTAATTGGGAATGAAACACAATGGGACGTAAAAAACCAACTCAGTAGTTACAACACACTTCACTTCCTACCGTGCAGACAGCTTGTGTTAGATGCTTGCATCCCTGACGATGATCATTATTCACTGCGTCAGCTCTTGGAAAGAAGAGGAGATTTAGTAAAGTGAAGACAGGATTTATCTAAATCACTTTTCAGAAATTTAAACACAGAAATAACTTACTGTCTCCGATACCAGGAAAGGACTCCATGTTCCAGAACTATCCAGTAGAGTCTCCAACCAAAAAATCGTGAGCTCTAAGAATTAAAAATGGGAGAGGAGAGGAAAAAAAAAAGGCCAGGTATACATTTGGTGCAGACAGCTCAGTGTGCAGCTGCAGGGTGAGCTGCAGATTGAGCTCTGGGGGGTAGGAGCCTGAGGTGAGAGACCATGAGCTGGCACTGACCCTCTGCTTAACCAGGGGCACAGAGACTTGTGGTATCAGGAGACAAGGATTCAACAGGAAGACCCCAGACTTTCACACACTCAGACTGCAGGGGCAGAAAAACCCAGGGGTTCCTTCATTTGGGTCCCTTCTCAGAGGCACCAGCTCAAGCTGCTATTTGGTTATTGCACCATGATTAAAGTAAGGATCCAGACATCTGAGACCCAGCTATGGAAAACCAAGGGTTAAGCTGGTAAGGAAACCTTGTCTGACTGAGTGTGATGAGTTTAGGGAGCCAAGCTAGGCACCCTTCAACTCACTGGAGCCACCAACTGCAAAGGGGCTTCGGTCCCAGCAGTTAAAAGTCTCTGGTGAAAGAAGTGTGATGGACAGAGTGACTCCTGCAGGGTCAGGCAGAGAAGCTTCCTTAACACTTAAAACTAGAAAACATGATGAAAACCTTTTAGGTTCTGCATGTGCTGATGATCATAGCAACCTGAGAATATTTTACAATTCCAGCACTACTCTTGTTTTTGGAACCACCTGAAGATAAAAGCTGAGCCTGCTATTCAGTAAGAACTGAAATGTTAAAATGTTCCATATTTTTAATATTACAGGAATTGTTGGTCACCACCCAATTCTATTTTATAAAATCAAATGAGAAACAAAACATATTGAGATATCCAACTAAAACATTCTATCTTTCTCAAGCTCTAGTACACAGTTCTCATTTAAGAACAGTTCCTTATAATACAATTGTGATATAGAAAAATTTACACTGAAGAAAACTTTAAAGATTTCATTAAGCAACATAATTAAGCATTCACGTAGACTTTCTTTTAACAAGAGAAAATAGATTCACCTGAGCAACACAGAAAAACAAGTTTTAAACTCTTTGAATGCCACCTTCCAACTAGGTTTTAAAATTTTCTGAAGACAATGGCAAAATATTAGTCACAGTTTCTTAAAGACAACGTATCAGACATAGATTATCAAAGTAATCTATCAATGAAAGAAAAAACAATAAGCCTTTTGCCCATGACACAGACAAGGAAAAAAGCCTTATCACAGTAAAGCTTTGCCACAAAAATTACCAGGAAATAGAGATTTTAGGGACTGAGGTTAAGATCATGGTGCCATGAATCTAGTAGCCACTCCACCCAGCCAGCCCATCTATATATATTAGACTAAATCAAGCCATTTAGCAAATGTATTATTGAAAAATTCCTTCATTCATCAGTTAGCACTGAAATATAGAAAAAGGACATATTGACATACTTTGAAATCTTACAAGCTATTTTAGAAAAGGAAAGAAGACATACCTTCCATAGGAGACCTTCATATCGCCTCAGAGGTTTGTTGATAACCTGCACAGAAATTAAAGCTCATATAGTAATTGCTTCAACTAGACAGCCCTGGCATTTTAAATTGATACAAAAAGTTCCTACCTTTCCAGTTTTACCTGCCAGTATCAGTTTCATTTCTGCACCTTGGGCTAGATCAAGGGGCGTCTGATCTGTTTAGCAACAAGAAAAGGCATGAAAATTTGACACAAATAAACTTAGAGGTACTCAAAAATAATTTGAAACTCTTTACCCATCAGTTTGCCCTCCAAGCATCTACAATTACTTGGAATTGGGGAACATAAACTCCTCAGGAGCAGAAGACTAAAAAGGGTTTTGAACTTCAAGGCACTGAACTGCCTGTCAGAGTTCTACTAACTACAGAGCCCTTTGCCCTTACTGATTTAAGTTTGTTTTTAGCTTCCAGCCATAAAAAACAGTTTAGAACATTCACAAATACCAAGACAGAGGCATCTTTAAGCAGAGGACAAGAACACAGTTTGTATAACATTCGCATCAAGTTTTCCTCTTTTTGGTTTCATCAGAAGCCTTCTTCTGAGGAGTCACTTTGTCTGGGCTACATATTCAATCTTTTTTTTTGTTGTTGTTATCTGTGTTCAGTGTTTAGCATCAACAAAACAAAAGCCAGGCACATTTCACTGTTAAGAAAGTCAGTAAATTTTCTAGAAACAGGTATGTTTGGAAAATAAAAGCACATACAATCAGTATTTTGCTACAGTTCTTCAGCTCCTTGCAATTTAGTCACTGTTGGCCTTCCTCCATTAGTGATACAAAGCTTGTAAAGCACCATAAGATTTTCCCTGAACATTCCACAGTAAGTAACGTAGCTTACAGAAGACATTGAATTTGTGCCTCCACTTAATATTTAATATACTTTTCTTTTGGTACTCACCATTTTTGTTTCTTATTTTAGGATCTGCTCCGTTTTTCAGAAGTTTCAATGCACAGTGCTTATGAGCACGGTATGCTGCACAGTGCAATGGTGTGTTCCCCATCTGATCTGTACAGTTAATATCAGGTGGTTTGTGCTTGTTTAACTGGAAAAAAACAAAGTTCTGCTTACTTATCAATCTCCCCCCCTCCCCAGATGCCATATTCTCTCTTCTGAAAATTAGTTGTTCCTAACTAGGATGCTTCAGTGTAGATTTGGCAACAAAGAGGGCATTTAACAAGTGTTATGACAAGGGCAAGGACTGCAACAGTCAAACAAGACATTCAGCTAGAGTGAGGAACTTTCTGTGTTTTGCTTGCTATACTCCTCCCACCTCTGCTACACAACATGGACACATTTTTCCTGCTCAACTGCATGGTGCCAGGGAAAGTTGCCCAGTATTGCAGTTCAGTCATTTATATGCCAGAATGGCCCTGCCCAGTTCTACTATCAAAAGCCTACTGTTCTTCATAGAAGACTCCCAGGTACAGTGCAGAAGTAAGCACAGGCCAGAGCTAAATCCAGAAAAAAATTGTGCAGCCACCAGAGAGTAAGAACTTTGTACTGAAGGGTGGCAGACCTGCCAGTCTCAGTGACAGATATCCTAGGCCATTTAGAGCTCCTAGAATAGGCAATCTGTTACACAAACAGCTTTGCTGCATTCTGAAGTCTAACTATTAAGATAAGAGCAGCTACATAGCTGGGAAAAAAAGCCCCAACCCAACCCGAGTTTTACTTGCACACAATACAAATGTTTTGAGAAACTGACCCTAACAAAGAGAAGGGTCATTAGGCATGACACTGCTAACTACCCTAAAAGACCACAACACTTCTGCTCAAATATGTGGCTACTGGATGTGTATGTGGGGGTTGGATTGCATGATCTGTAGAGGTCCCTTCCAGCCCAAACCATTTCATGCAGTATCAGCTACTTAAACTCACAAGCCAAATGGGAGTGCCTTAATAGAAAGGCTAAATTACTGATAAGCAGCCTTAAGTGACCAGAGTCACAAGTGCATGACAACAACTTTAGAGAAACTCATTTTAAGTATTCTCATTAGCCATATGCTATCTTTGAAAAATTACTCTATAATAACAGAATTCCCATGGTGTCTTGGGGTGACTCTATGATGTGTATCCCCTATCACATGGCCACAATTTAAGTTAACATCAACAGTAACCACATTATATGTGCTTCAGAAATAGTCCCATAAAGGATAAACTACTACAGCTGTTGTTTACAGATCAACTGATAAGAGAACAAAAGTCAAAAAGAGGGAGCTTGTGGAAGTATAACCTCATTAATACAGTAGTCAAATGCTTGCATTCCTGAGGACTCCTTAAATTTAGATCTTTCCAACCAGCTGTTTTACATTTACTTTGTCTCCTGACTTCTTGCCTCCATACCTTTTAAGCCACTTGCCTGTGCTTTCAGCAGCTTACGCCATTTTACAAGGGAATACTTGGGAGAAAGTTTCATGCACCAACTCATTGAGATAAAAATCTCTCCAGTCACTTCAGGATATGTACAGTACATTTTTGAGAACTCACAGGAAGAACACACTGGCTTTGCCTCAAGTAGACTAGAGAGCCTGGGTTAAGATTCAGCTGCTGAAGATCTAACTTCTAGTAAATAATATGTTCTGGCGTTAGGAGTCACAGAAAAAGTAAATACAAACAGCTAAAGTTTCATGACCACAATAGTCTGCTAAAAAAAAATGTACAGTAGGAGCAGAAAGGCCTGAACAGGCAAAGCAGGCAAAGTATGAGAATTCTGGAGCTAAAGGGCAGTTCTGAAGAGCTACACAAATGCTTCACAGAGGTATTAAGGGTGGGAAAGTCAAAGAGGTTTACACCATAGAGCTGTAAGTGTATCCCAAGGAAGACCTGCTAAGAATTGACTTAAAAACTGACTCAGGGTCAAAAATGTGATAAGTACTTTGAAAAGGTTTAGGAGTCAAAAACATGTATCTGTCCTCACATGTACAAAGCTCAAAGATACCAAATATAAAAAAAAGAAAATCACTTAGAAATGAAAATCTTCACAGGGAGAGTTACATGCTCACGCATAGTTACATGCCACATGAGAGAAAGCAGAGTTCTTTAATAACAGATTTCTATAAGGAGTCACCTTTTTTCTGATTTTTTTTGTCACATCAGTTTAAGGGTTAGTCAGCAGACATGTAACAAGTGCTAAAATTATCATAATCAAGGACAGATCACTTATGTCAGTGTATTAATTACAGTTAGTACAATCGTGCAGTGTATTAAAGCGATATTCTTCCACATCTTAAGTGCTGTGTACAGTTCTAGTTCTGTCTCCATTTCAAAGAGGACAGCACAAAAACTCAAAATAAGAATTACAAGAATGACCAAAGATTTAACAAGAGTTTCCATGCAAGGAGTTAGAAAGACAAGGGCCCTTTGGACGATAAGAAAAAAATTTAGAAGGGGGAAGTAAATTCTAAAGAGGTGTTCACTCTGGCTTCTAGGCAGAAAAATAAACATCAAGTATCTCAATATACAAATATCACATTTATGAGTTTTGATGCCTAAAAAGGTATTACTAAAGGTGCTAAGTAGGTAGAAAATGTTCCATACTGCATGTCTTACTTCCAAGGACACTCTTCAGGACTCCCAAAAGCTTGAGTTCAAGCACTGTGACTCTGTTTCGAAGCCCAACTGGATTTCATTCTGAGGAATCTGCTCTAGTTCATCTGCTCTGCAAACAGGAGCTGGACTAGATCATGTCCAGAAGCACCCTCCAGTCTTTCTGTGATCTGCTTCTCCCACAGCCTCACCATGGCACCACATTGTTCATCTGTGATGACTGTGAGTGTGCACACAGTTTTCAACTTCTGCTCAGCATGAAACTGTGTTGTGCAGACAGCTGTCCATTAAAAACTACAACAGATGCTAATGACAAAGAGCTTACTTTCAAGACTAAAGACAGGCCACTTTATGGTGAAAACCTGGGCACCCATGACATTAAGGTATCCACAATAACATAATAAGCTTATCTCAGCAGAGCATGAACCTTTACACTGCTGTTTGCAGCGAACTAACTAACGAATTCTTTCTAAAGGATTTAAAACCACGAAAGAAGTAGAAAACCATTGGTTTTGCAACCTCCAACAAAGAGGCTTGAAGGTTCAGCACCTTACCAATATAACATGGTGCACAGCACTAATATTCCAAAGTCACAGCAAGGCACAATGTCATATTTTGTTACATTAGCATTATGGCTTGAATCACTTGACTTGAATTCTTACCAAGGCAGTCAGTTTTCCTGTTTCCCCCTCTCTTGCTGCCCCTAAGAGAAGTTCTTCCAGCTTCCTTTCTTGTGTTCTTTCCACAGCTATTAAAAACAACAAATAAAAGTAAGATCAGTCTCAGTAAAGTATGTATAAAGTACAGCATTCAAAAAACCATAGCAAAACAAGCCTAGCAAAGCAAGAGCTTCCAGTATTATTTATTTGGGACAGGTATTAATAGAATATTTACTCAGAAAAGGCTGTGTCAGAGCAAAAATATGTTCAAAGCCCATAAAATTTGACAAGATGTGCAAGTTTGAATAAACATACATATTATTATTGTTCTTCCAACACTTAAAACCAAGCCCCCTCCCTGCAGATGGGAAAATGGGAACTATGCAACACCCTCATCCTCAGATCTTCCCTATGTTTTTTTTCAGCTTCTCTTCTACTCTTCTTGTCATCCTACCAAAATTTTATTCTTCTCTAATGATTCAGCAGATGAGCAGTGGAAATGAGTTATCTGTGCATTTGCATGTAGAATCAGAAGAGATCACTTCTTATATGCAGCCTGGGGTAGTGGACAGAGAGTTCCAGCAGTATTTAAGAGTATCACATAGTAATAGCAGGAAGCAACACAGTTTTTGAACTCTCCGAAACTATAATCAGTGAACTAGGTTAGTATCTGGACACAATCTGCCTCACCTCTGACAACTGTGAGGCCATGGAGGAAACAAGGGGAAGGGGTTTTTATTTTTTATGCCTTTTGACACAGCATCTAAGACTGCAATAGTAAGTCCTAAACCTGATCCATAACCGGCTCACCTTCTCAAACTGCTCAGAATTTTGCTCTCTTAATGATTCAGTTGACACAAGTCACTTACTGTTCTTGACTTGAGTTTTGTCTCTTCCAGTGAGCCAGTGCTTTGACTACCCATGTACCAAAGCTGTAGCAAGGACTACCCCAACCAGACTGAAATAGTTACCTGAATAATGCTGTATGTATTCATGATACTTAACTCTCGAGTCACAAAAAACCACCACATATCAGTACTGCAGACAAGAACCAAATACTATTACTTTTTTTCTTTCTAATAACCAAATTTAAATAGAAAATTCAACTGAGCTTCTGTAACTTGCAGGAAAAAAAGCAGCTTTTAGAATGCACGTTAAAAAAAACCCAAAACAGACTATGATCTATTAAAGTTACCTTCCAGCATATTCCTTATGTCTTTGTCATGAGTAACTTCTTTTGCAGTCTCTCCACTCCCATTAACAATAGAAGCATCAGCATCATGCTGCAAGAGTAACATCACCACCTCCTGAAAAACAATGTGAAAAACACTGCTTATCTGGCTGTGCCACTGCAAGGCCACAGTCAGGCTTCCCAGCTATGGGCATCCTGTGAGATGAGCTTTGTAACCAACGGCTTCTCACCACTGCTGGCTTCTTACGAAAACAGGAAGGGATTTTTTAGAAAGATTGAAGAGTGAGACAAACTGCAACCTTTTCTCTCTCATCGGTCAGGCTGAAGAAACCAACCGGAGTTACAGATGAACAGACTGACCCTGAAAAGCTGGTGTACCTGGTGTGAATGCTGAATTTGACAGATATAAATAGTAATTGGCTCTTTTGACAAGACAGTAAATAGCCATTCCTTCTGAAGGGCCAAGACGTTATCCATAGAGGTAGAACTAGCTTTGGAATCATGGTGGCATGTGGGGAAAAAAAAAGAAATCAAACTAGTGTCACATTACACAGGCCTATAAAAAGCTCTTTAGTTCTAATTAACTACAAAGAAACAGCACTTCCAGACACCAAATGGGCCTGTGTGTCCTAATTTAAGAGACTTCTTTCCCTTCCAGAAGCTACTAAGATTAAAACAATGTGGTTTCTCTCTGTGGTTTTTTTTCTGTAGACAGTTATACAAGCTAGGCAATGTGCCTAATCCTTCTGAACACACTGTACCAAAACAGACAATAAGTCATTTTTAGACACTGTAAAACCATCTTTTTGAAGTGATCTTGTTGCTAGCGCTTTCTTAATAATTCTAAAAGCGAGGCTTAAAAAAGGCAGCATACTTTACCTTACGGCCTGTGAAAGCTGCACGATGGAGCGGAGTGTCCCCCATGTCATTCAGCACATTCACATCTGCACCAGCCTAAACAGCAAGACCAAAAGACATCTGAATGTCCTTCCAACAAGAATTACACAGCTATTCCCTCTGACTGGGGGGAAGGGGGAAGAGGACACTAATGGAGGCCTCATGGCAAAGCAGATCAAAACTGTAATACAGTTATCTTGGAAACAAAGATAAGATACTTATCTAAGATTCAGAGCCAACATTCTCTAAATGGCTTCAAAAAGGAAAAGCTCCTGCATTTTTTCCAGGCATCTGTCACACTTTGAAGAAAAGGGTATATGGAAAAAAAAGTTTAATACAAGGGATGGGAGCTGTTGTTGTCTTGGTTTTTCTTTGGCTTGGGTTGTTTGTTCTGTAAGTCTTCATGTTGAATCTCCTTTCCTTTTGTCACACACTTTCTCCATCCCATACCTCTTATCTGAAAGGAGGAGGAGTGTTTGCCACACTGCACAGGCACTGTTCCAAGAAACCAAGAAATCCTATCCTCCTTTCACTAAGCATTTCTTCTACACCACTCTACCTAACCTCTCAAAGGGTGAAAAAAAGGGCAGGGCATACTTAACTCCATCACATATGTTTAGATCATGTGATTTAGCCAGGTCATTGCTGCCTGCATAAAGTTAACTGATGAACCTGACTAGATCCAGAGCTCTGTTCCTGGTAATGCCTCCTTCACTTGCTGTTTGAGCACAAAATCTAGGCACGAGTACACAGACACACTTATACATGCCTAGCTTTCAGAAGTGCACAGCCTCACTTATTTCTCACCTTATTCTTTAAATAATACCCTTTCAAGAGCCCTATCAAAGGAACAAAAAGTACAAAGTTACATATACTCCCCCAACTTTTGAAGCTGGATGCTTGATATATGCATTAAGTGATAAAACTTCACCTTTTGCTTTAAGTAGCCTGCTTGAATTGAAAATGGCATTATTTACTGAGCAAGTGTGTAAGCTAGAGAAGAACTTCTCAAAGAAACCTCAAACTTGTTTCCTCCTTTAAAGTCTGGATTATGGCTGGCAGCTTTTATTCTTAAGGAAATTCAAGTTTAGATTAGCTTTGCACTTGAGGCTCTTTTATCACAGTCCTGCCATCTACAGCAAAATCTTTCAAATATGAAAAAGGGTCGAATATAATTAGGGTTGATTGAAGCTACTCTGAGAGAAAAAAAAAATTCAGTCAGAAGCCACATAATCACTGCATTTGCAGCTGTTATGCAAATACAAACACATCAGTTTTGATAACAGAAGTCCATTGCTTCAAAATTCATCACACAGGTCATTATTTCAAAGATGTTAGAAAGAAATAATGAGTCAGACTATGTTAACCTGTGCCTGAAAGAAACACATACAAGCTACTTAGCACAAAATTCTGTGCATATTTCTATGCACAACATGGAATTAGATAATGCAGTTTTTCTGCATGTGAGACACTTCAGCCTTTTCTAAAGCCCAGTAACTGGAATTGCCTAAACTTAAGTACTTTATGAATTACAGTAAACTAATCAAACTGTTGAAGTAATTGCATTACTAGTATCACATGCTGGCTTATTGTATACAGACACCCACTAAGCTTCAAAAAAACTGAGCTTTCACAAGTGCATACTATATGTTACATGTCTTTAGTTCCTACATGCAGGTAGTTACACTCCGTGTTTCCAAAAGAAAACCAGCTAAGTATCAAAAATTGTAAAAACTGCTCAGAGTAAGGGCTGTATGCTACTGTATAGACTTCCACTGTCACTATTTTGGGTTCTTCTAAACCAGGCCTATCTTAATGTCACAACAGTCAGTTATCTCTATGTTACATGCAGATAAACTGTAGGAGTGGCTCTGACTCTCTGCAAAGCCTCCTTTCTTCTATCACAAAAACCTGAATAAACACCAACTGCTTCTAGCCTTACACACAGAGGAAAATAGAAATATACCTTCAGCAAATCCTCTACCACAACTGCATGTCCAAAGTAGCAAGCAAGGTGAAGAGGCGTCCAACCCATATTAGATTTACTTCTGCCTAAAAGACAAAGCAGGTAAATTAAGTTTTGGTCACACAGCACAAAAGAGATACTGTCATGTGCTTGGAGGTTGTCATGGATGACCATTCTTCACAGCAGCAGAGGAGGACGGAAGCTGGAAGCATCAATACTATTCATATTATTTAAATTACTAAATCAGGAGGCAGTTTGAGAATGCTGAATTCAAATCTTAAAACAAACAAACAAAAAACAAACAAACACACACAAAAAAAAACCCCAAAAAACAAAAACCAAAAAACCCAAACAAAAAAACCCCACAACTTTCTGAAAGGGGAAACTCATGTAGCCTGACTGGGAATAAAACTTTTATCTGCATGTAACACCTTTCAACACTAGCAAGAAGCTTCAGTTACTTTCATTCTTCATTCACTATGAAAATAGCACATGCAAGTACATTTTTCTCTTGTTTATCAAAAAACTCTGGTTTACACAATTTTATTTTCTTCACGCAAATGAGAGGTAAAACACCCCATCTTTCAAATAAAGGATTCAAAATAAAACAGGTGGAATGACCGAATGTTGAGGCTTTTTGTTGCCAGTTTTTTGTTGTCTTGTGCTTTACTCAGTTTTAATAAAGACAGCCTAACTAAGTCATGAGCTTTGAAATCTTTATGTGCAGTAGAATACATGTATCATCTACAGTTTTAAGTTTCAGAGTGACAAATCACAGACAGAAAGCAGGCACAAGAAAGTACGATTTACGCTTTAAAGAGCATTTAAAACATGACCTGGAGGGCTGGCTGTATGAAATTCAACAACTCTCCTATAATCACTTCTTTAAAAGCAAGATATTAAAGCATTAGAGATTACTAAGGTTAACAACTTGCTTTACTTTCCAACTGCAACACCCAACTGTATTAAGCAAAGGCAACTCGTGCTTTGTTTTTACTTAGCAACAGACCCACAGCATTACAGTGTCAGCTGAAAGCTATCATTTTGTACTTGGAAGAAAAACGAAAATAAGGCAGTAGAAATTGTTTTGAAATTCCTGCCACCATTAAGTTTTTCCCTGTCATATAACCTCAAGTACTGAGGCATGGAACATGCACGACATAAGTCTGCCCTGAGGAAACAAGCCACAAGCACAAGGAAAACAAACTGGTCATCTTGAAAGTGCATCATCTTTTCTGCTCTCATATTAAAAATTAACATTAGAATGTGGTTCAGAGTTGAAATATTTTCCCATTTCTTATAACTGTTTCCAGCTAACATTCCTGCCCTTTATTGACAATTTCTTTTGTAATTTGATTCTCTTTCCTCTCAACTCCTGTTGTTTCCAACCCCTGATTTAGATCTCTCCCTCATTACAATCTGGCCTACAAAAGAGCACCTACCCTATGTCACTGATGGGCCAAAGTATCACAGTAGATAAATACTGTGTGGATCACTAACTCTGGGGCTAATTATGTTGGATAACGTACTAAAGGGACATCACTCATGCCTCAGCCCAGTAAGGAATAAGATTCATTCAAAGAATACAAAGGAGATATGAGTTGCACTGAATTCATACAATTAGCCCAGAACAGTCATTAGTTAACAGCACTGACAAGATGGTGTTGCTGCCAAGGAATTCAGTCATGAAAAAAAAAAACCAGGAACCTGTCCAGATTTTGAGTTCTTACTGAATAAAGAAAGAACAGACCCTTGTTCTGCATCCACTCTGAATGTTTGCATTTCTGATGTTAGCTGACCATTTATTTCTCAAGCTTTTGAGGTGTTACTTCTCTTCAAGTGACCACAAGTGTTTGCATCTTTTTCATAATTACTTTAAATTATGACACCATAACACAGGGGAGAATGAAAGGACAGGAAAGGAGAAATAATGTAATTCCATTTTTAAAAAAATCTTCTCCCCCTTACACCCAGCTCTTTGCTTTAATGTCAGTTAACTCTTAGTCTCAAGTGTCACCATTTGTTTAGAGAATAGAGACAAGGTAGGCAGTCATTTTGCAGCTGTGGGCCGCTAGGCCACTGTGCAGTCATTCAAATGTGTATTTTGCCATAACACACTGCTGACCTTCCAGATTTTTTACTTTTCCAATTCCTAGATATGCTATTTTCTTGTATTTAATGAGAATGAGCCAACAATAGATGGCCTCAGAAAACAAGACTATTTTGGCCGAAACCTGGGTTTGGTACTGTTTTAATGCAGACACCATCTTTCCAAATCGGTGAACTGAGGAACCCAAAACGAGAAGTTCAGATCATTTGGCTGGATTCTCCTCAAGCAAATCCTACTTATCTGTGAGCACTGACTGGGTAGAATACAGTCACAACAGAGCAAGTACAGGAAGCCTGAATTTATTTTCTCTTTCTTCACTTAGGCTGAAATTGTAGTGTTTAGGATCACTGTTGTCAGACTTGACACCTACAAATATACAGCACACCCAGCCTCAGATACAGCTCCCCTCTGAGAAGACAAGGAGAAGATGTCAAAAGATAGGCTTTGCCACCCAGGCACATTAACTTGTCAAACTCACAGCTACCAAGGCACACCCTGCAGGAAGTTTACACTACCTCCAGTACAGCCTTCCACCTGCTCCAGAAGCATTTTATTCCAAGCCAGGTGGCACTGCCATATCAGATGCAAATCCTAAAGGAAATGCTACAGCACTGAAGACATTCCCCATACCCTGACTTTCTAGGGACATCTATTATCCAAGGTAATGACAGAAGCACAAGAAGCTGTCAGGAGGAGAAGGAAGATTGAGGGTTGCAAAAAGACAGTTACAGTCTACAGTGTGTACTTCAGTTAATCATAAGGTTGTTATGCAACAACATAACAACCCAACAGATCAGAACTTGTAGCAAGACTGAGTGGCTTGGCTAGTGAGGAGGCAGAATGGCAGGGGTAGTTATACAGCAGAGACTGTTTGGCCTGAACTTTTCTTAGACTGCTTCCAATGGAATACTCTATGGGAGCAGAGTGAAACAAGTCAGCCTCTGAAAGTGACTGCAGAAGAACATAGATTTAACTCTGAAGTTTCACACAACCAGAGCAGTTCTCCCCCAGACAGCACTAATTACACTTGTGTCCTCTAACATTCAGAAGAATTGAAACTTCAAAAGCAGAGATTTCACTGTGAACAAAATCCATATTTGGAACTAGTTTAGGTTAAATACAATATCATGATCACACTTCCTCTAGCTTCCTAGACCTCCCATTAGCAAGCAAGTATTAACTAGCTGCTTTGTACAGCTAAATAGAAAAATAGCTAAGCACCATCTTTCACCTCATTACCTGAGTCTCTTCTAGGCTGCAGACCTTCTGACCAGAGACCCATTTGGTTGATATAACAGACAGCAGATTATGCCATTTCATTATGCTTCCTTGACTTCAGATTATGTGTAAGAACACATCAGAGACACTCTGAAATATCTTCTAAGCACAGGAGACTTCAGGAACTT
Organism: Monarcha castaneiventris obscurior; assembly: GCA_026261815.1. NCBI lineage: Eukaryota > Metazoa > Chordata > Aves > Passeriformes > Monarchidae > Monarcha > Monarcha castaneiventris. The sequence continues at coordinate 1,731,214 of JAMPIT010000379.1, forward strand.
ATTTATGGGCACTGTTGCACGCATCTTAAGATACTTTTATTCCAACTGTTTTTGCACTACACATCTTGAATATTTACCAAGGACATACTTCTGAGAGTGGAGGACTTCAGCTTCATCAAGGTATGTTTGGTTGCCCTTTAAGTTATGAACTAGCTCCACAAAGATGAAGTAGCAAGAGCTTGGGTTTCACAACTTGTTTTTCTGAGGCAAGTACATTAACCATTGAAAAAACACAAACACGGCTGAGTAGTCAAACAAAAGGATAAGTAAGCTGATGATTAAGAATGAGGCCTGGGAAAGGGATAGAGATTGTTCAGGTAACAGGAATCCCTGCCCTTTAGGGCAAGGGCTTCCCTTTTGTTACAGCTGAGAGGAAGCACAGTTGATCTCTCCCCTCTCCCTCTGTAGCACTTTCTTCTCAGTGCTGCTCATCAGTTAAACACTGAACAATGGAATACCAGCCTGGGGAGAAAGAGTGGGGTACACATCCACTTTTTGGAAGCAACCAGAAACACACTCATGTAAATAAAGAGAAGTATAAAGCCACTAAAATAATAAAGAAGTAAGGTAGACTGCAATTGCTAGCAAGCTTGCAAATCCAGTACCAGTTTGAAGTTTTAATGCACAGCAAGCAAGTTGCTGAGCCACAACTATATTAGCTACACATGAGCAAAACGACAGTGTTGGCCAAAGACCCAGACACAGACGAAGAGCAGTTTTAGTTTCTTCTCCCAAGTAACCCAGTATTCTACTAATAGTAAAAAGTATACATTTGTCCCAAACATTTTTGCCAGTGGCAAGAAATGTAACACTCCTACTGTGTGATAACAAAACACAGGCCTAAAAAAATATAAAAATAAAACAAACTCACACTGAGTGGAAAACAAATGACTGACCTGATCTAATCTTCTCTGCAGCCCTATGCAGGCTGTTTACCTCCCTAAACCATCCCCGGGCACCACAGTCTTTTTGTTTAGTATTCTGAAGCTTCCAAGTTGGCATAAGCACAAACACAGGCAAAAAGAGGTACTGATTCCACTAGACACTTCTAGTATCTGTGACTTATACTGAGGTTTTGTGTACACTGCAACTATCCATACTCTTTTATTATCTCTCCCCTGTGCAAGTATGTCCTTAAGTCATAGCGTAAAAGCTGTTTAAGTGGGTTTTTTATTACTCTACTGAGCACTCCAAAGAAATCAAGATTATACTATCACTATCAGTTTCACTACATGTGATTTCAACAGCGAGATTACAAACATTTGAGGAAGGCTACTAACCTTTACAGTTGATATCAAAGCTTATTTCTCCTTTGTCCAAGGTATCCAACAGCTGTTTAACTTCTTCAGCATTTCCATTTCTAGCATCATGGAGAAGCTGCTGTTCTGCTTCTGTAGTCATCTCTAATAAAAGATACGAAAGAACAGATTTTGCAATCTCTTATACTGCTGTAAGTTATGGCTTAAAATTACATCACTTTTCCCTGTTATTTAATACTAACCCTGTTATGAGAAAGATAACTATTCTCTCTGTGGAACACATTTAATGCGCAAGCTGTTGCAACAGTCCAGCACTCAGGCTACTAAGAAGCATTAAAATTCCTCATACAAAGCAGTTAAATAACCAAATACCCGTGTTTTCTTGCTTCTCTGTTTTCTAGGTTCTAAGGGTGGCTTGGGAGTTGAAGATCTATGCCACAAACAAGGCAAGCTTTGCTACAAGCATAACCAGTAAGCATTTGCTTTTTCATTACAAAGCTTTCACCCTTATCCCTCAAGGTTTCTAAAGACAATAGGAAAGGAAAAGAAAGGCAACTATGTACATCCATTAGCTCAAGTATTACTTATGAATTCATTGACATGTATTTTGGCTGGCAACCCTGGGGAACAGAATGTCTTTGCATGAAGGTGTCAGATAACCATCAGCGATTAGTACTATCATCTCCTGAGCCTGGGTATCTGAGGCCCTGCAACCTCAACTTGAAGGGGAATCAGGGACTCAGACAGCTTTGTAGATTTGACCTTATCTTTAAGAAACACAATAGTACAATATAAAGAGGTTAACACACAACTGTAAAAGATCACTAATTAATTCTAATCCTACCATTGCTCTTGAAATGGAAAGGAAAGAATAGTATTTATGTCTTTCAAAGAATGGAGAAAACAAAACCTTTTAACATAACTATGTTACAGCTCCCTACCAGATGGGGAGCCTTAGACCTTTGGGCAAGCTATACTGGTACTTACCAGGTCTGTTGATGAATACAGTTACTAAGTGATGTCTTAACCAATTTTTTTTCCACACTGAAATCTCAATCTGAAGTTGGTTTGCCTTTTTTTTTTTTCATGCTATTACAACAACTACCAACTGTATGAAGTTTAACAAGCCAAGTGCTGGACTCTGTATCTGGGACAGGGCAACCCTTGATGTGTGTATAGACTGGGCAATGAGATGCTGGAGAGCAGCAGTGCAGAAAGGGACCTGGGGGTCCTGGTTGATGGCAGGTTGAATTTGAGTCAGCAGTGCCCTGGCAGCCAGGAAGGCCAAGCGTGTCCTGGGGGGCATCAGGCACAGCATCACCAGCTGGGCAAGGGAGGGGATTGTCCTGCTCTGCTCTGCACTGGGGTGTGCAAAGCAGGGCAACAAAGATGATGAAATATCTGGAGGGGAAGCTTTATGAAGGAAGGCTGAGGTCATTTGGTTTGTTCAGCCTGGAGAAGAGAAGACTGCCAGGAGAACTCATTGCAGCCTTCTGCATTCTCATGGGGGAAAGCAGAGGGGCAGGTACTCTTTACTCTTGTGACCAGTGACAGGACATGAGGAAAAAGCATGAAGCTGAGTTAGAGAAGGTTCAGGTTGGGTATTAGGAAAGAGTTTTTCACCCAGAGGGTGGTTGAGCACTAGAACAGGCTCCCCAGAGAAGTAGACACAGCACCAAACCTGACAGAGTTCAAGAAGTGTTTGGACAATGCTCTCAGGCACATGGTGTGACTCTTGGGGCATCCTGTATACTGCCAGGACCTGGGCTCAATGATCCTGATGGGTCCCTTCCAACTCAGCTTATTTTGTAATTCTATGATTCAACTAGACCTAGATACAGCAATGCCCTATTTAAATACACTGCTTTTAAGATGTGTCAAGAAACTATTTTAAAACAGCTTCAAAAGACTGTGCTGCTATAGCCAATTTATTGCTGTTGATACAACAGGAAAACAAGAGGCTCTGTCCAAATTTAGTGTCTCCAGTTTAGTATGTTCACCTGACATAGCAGGTTTACCAGATCCTGCAGTCAGTTAATGATTACTGGCCTCACACAGTTAGCTTTCCTATACTAGCAGAGGTTTTGATTGGTCTCACAAACTGTTTACACTCTGCTGTTCTGGACAGGCAACTTGATTGCACCACACACACTCACAGCTTAAATAGATGCAGGGAGCTCTTCGACTACGGTAAGATAAGAAGCCACTCAGCAAGAAAAGAGACAGTGAGAACACTGGGTAAGGAACAAAAAGCCTGTAACAGATCCTGTAATATTCAAGACTGAGGCAGAAATCTAGAACAGGACAGACTGCCAAGGAGCTAACAATACAGCAAAGACAGGTTTCCCTACCTTTTCCTCAATCAGCAAATGAGGAGAGAGAATCCATTTTCAAAGAATTTGACAAAGACCAAGCAAGCCCTTTCTAGCACATTTCAGAAGAACAGACTGGATCAGTCACCTGCAATCTACCACAGACACAGGATACAAATGCCTTCTCCAGAAGTGGTTAGTCAGCACTCTTGTTCATGCATGCTTTTCAGTTCTACCAGAAAATGAAACAAAACAGTGCTGGTTGTTCTAGCAGTCCTTCAAGCCCTGAAGCTACTTTTTCCTTTAAACCACTTGTGGAGGCAACACAGCAGAGTTTATTGTTACTGGGGCAGGTATAATTTTCCTCGGTGAATCAGTTCTAGCAGTGTCTAGAGAATGATCAAAATCATGTATGTTAATGTATTATCAGCCTGTAATACTACCTCTGAAGCTGACTGACACAGTTTCAGTGTGACACAGAATGCAGCAGTGAGAACCACACAAACCAAAGGTAAGAGGACAATTAGAGCCATTTTTCTGGCTTTAGCCATCATGGAGAGGGGGGAAAAGAAAAAAAAAAGCTAAGCTTATCCTTAATTTTCACCCCCTCCCACACAGTATTGCTTTAGCCATCTCTCAGACAAGAAACACTCGTATTATTACCCTGTATCATTCGTCAACATCCCACATACTTAGCACGTTCGAATAGCAATGCACTTTCAAAGCCTGCACTTTCATTAAGAACCTGCTGTTTCCATTCGATATTGATGAGAAGGAAGAAAAGACCGCTTGGGAAAGAAACCAAGACACTGATTCAAATAAACAACTCTTGTATGCAGCAAGGCCTGTTATGTACATGAGCAGAATCTTAAACAACTCAAGATATTCAGAAAGTCCAATCACTATATAAAATTACTTGCATAGTTTTTCTACCACCAAATAATCATAAAGTTAAAATCACTGATTTGTTTGTACTCTTACAGCAAACATTAGCAATAGAGTAACATACAGTAACATGGTCTGTCTGCTTCACTGGTTTCGTCCCCAAAGACCTTGCTGTTTTGGCCAAGCCTCCAAATACACTTTGTAAGCCTGAAGCATGCAATGATGCAGAAGAATGACTGTCTGGCTATTAATCATAGACGGATCACTCACGTGAAAGTGTTTCTACAATTGGGGCTGGAAAGTGAATCTGCATGCAGTTATCCATCAGACAAGTGGTAAAGAACAAAGTTTCAGCTAATGAGCTAAATGAAGCTGGCAGCAAAGAGACTCTTAACAGAACCTTTTATACTCTTGTAAATACTGTTTTAAGCAGCAGGATTTGCTCTCTAACAGAGATGAGAAACCACCAACAGAAGTTTGAGTGACAAGTTTAGAGTATGGAAACAAATCAGTACACAGGCACTTGCAGTGTACTTTGTACACCTATATTCCCATGCATACAGGAGTTTATTTGGTCCCATGACCCACCATGAAGAGAGCTCCAAAATCCCCACCACAGTTTTGAGGCACCAAGCCAGGCCAGGAGCACTGAAGGAGAAACTTAATAGTTTGGTTTGGAGTTACTAGCCTCAAGACACTACCAGCAGGTTAATCTGTATGAATTGTGCTGCCTCTATGCAAATCTCCTAGCCACCTAAGAGAGAACACATCTTTCAGTCAGTTGTGCTGCCATCATTAGTTTATTCCATTAATCAGCTGACACAGGTTAAACTGCCTTCACAACTCCTATTTATGCCTTGTGCCCTTGAAAGGCTTGCATGGCAGTCTCCACAGTCACTGGTACATCATGACACAACACCACAGAACACTATTTAGCATCTCCTCTGCAGCTGAGATGTGACTGCAAGGCACTTCTGTTGAACTCATTAAGACTACCAGAGCAGTAGTGACTGCTAATTGAACCTTATCCTTTAAGAAGGTATAAAAAATAGCACTGAGATGCTCTGCTTTTATCTTCTTCTATGAGACCTATGCCAGAGTGATCCTGTCACGCTATTACAGGGTCTGTCTTCCCACAGTGGTTGTTTCCTACACAGAGAGCACAGGTTACCATTCTGCCTGTACACCTGCTTAAGGGAGTTTTGCAGAATACTTCAACACAAAAGGCCACCTAACTACCGATATACAAACTACCAACTTTACCCAACTGCTAGGATATAGTCCAAGCAAAAAGAAGCTCCTTTTCTCAAAGTGATCTACGAAGATCTAAAGTGCCATCCCTGACTACGAGGCAGCACTGTTTGTAAGACTCACCTGCTTTTGCTTTGATTTCTTCTCCTGCTGAATCCTCCAGCTATGTACACAGCCCAGAACAATGACAATATACACTAATTCGAAAATGAGAGGGTTTCACTCATATACAGCTAGAAAAGTGGGAGAAGCAGTACTAGCACTAGCCAACTTAACGTTAAGGCTCTGAGGCAGCAGCCACTGGTTGCATAGGAAGCTTTTTCTCCTCATGACAAACAGTAAGGCTAGCAAAAAACATAACATTGTCTAGTGTTCCAACAGATCTCCCTCTAGCAATGAAAATTAGATTCCTGTAGGAAAGGATGATACCCGCTCAGGAAGATTTCTTACATGTCCCAGCACGCACACACTATGATGTGATGCTTACAAAGAAGGCGGACAAAATGCACCAAACCGCACAAACAGACAGAACCTGTCTACAAACCCACACAATACACTGTACTGACAGGAGTTGCTCCAAGAAGAAAGAGTGGCTGCACTAGAAGCATGAGTGATGTTATCTGAAAATAGTTGTTTCAGTCTTCAAGTAAAGGGTTGTAGAAGTTGGTCATGCTTCTATGACACAGTCTTCCTGTGAACGCAGCACCTCGTTAAAATCAAGATACTGTTTGTTTAATAGCAATTAAAACATCTCCAATAACACATCTATTCAATACCACTCCCAAGGCAACACTACTTAAGCTAATCCTCGTTCTTGGGCATCTCCTGACTGTTTTCCGCACGTATTTTAGTTCTGTTTCATCAAAGACTTTTTTTCAGCCCAGGCGCTCCGAATAAGCTTACCCGCAGCTCGTGCGAAATCTCACCCGGATCAGCAGACAGGCACAGTCCCAAGCAGTCAGAACTTCAGCAGAACCGCCTGGAACAGAGCGGCTCGTTCCGGTCCCGGTAATTAAGCACTTTTTAAGGCGAGTCAGGCTCACGCGTCTCGGCAGCTGCGCTCCTTGCCTGCGGGGAAAGGTGCGCTCAGTCCTGCGGGCACCGGCCGGCGCCGCGCCTGCTCCAGGGAGGGGAACAGCGGGAAAGGAGGAGGAGGAAGGGGCACCCACGCACAGCAGCAAGCGACGACACCGCTCCCCAAGGGCCAGAGACCACCCCGGCCCCCGCCTCCAAGGCCGCCTCTGCTCCGTGCCTCTAGCCGAGCCTGGCTTTGGGCCGTCTCCTCAGCCCGCACAGCCGACTCCCGGTGGGGGAACCTGTGACACCCCCACCCCGAACACGCTCCGGGCGGCTGCGGGGGAGAGGCGGCCACGGCAGCAACAAAGCCAACGCCGCCGCGGCAGGGCGGTGCATCCCCCGCCGGCCCCGCGTCCCCGCCGCGGAAGGAAACCCGCTCCGGGCAGGCGGGCGGGCTGCCCCAGCGCCGGCCTCGCCTCGCCTGGCCCCGCGAGCTGCCGCCGCCCCGCGCCGTGCTACGCGCACCGGGCGCGCTTACATGTGACCGGCAGCGGCCCCCCGGCAGCTCCCCCCGGCCGCGCAGGGCGGGCAGCGCGGGCTCCCGGCGGGCGGGACGGACAGGGCTCCGCCCGCCTGGCCGCCGCACCGCCCCCGGGCCCGAGACCGGCACCGCCACAGGGACCGGCCCGGCGGGCGCCCCGTAAGGGCAGGCTCTGGGGCTCCATACCTCGCCGCAGCCGGCCCGGAAAGCCGGGAGGGGTGAAGCAAGGCCCCGCCGAGGGCGCTGCGTCCGCCCTCTGAGAGAAACGGGCCCGCAGCCGGCGGCGGCCGCTCTGGGCAGAGAGGGACAGTGACCCCCTGGCACCCCGGGCTGCCCCGCAGGTACTGCCTGGGGTCGCACTCGATTCAGTACTGCCTAGCGACAGGATGAGGAGCAGTGGCCATAAACTAAAACACAAGAAGTTCCACCTCAGCATGAGGAAGAACTTCAGGCTGAGGGTGTCAGAGCACTGGAACAGGTGCCCAGGTAGGTCACGGCGTCTGCCTCTCTGGAGAGGTTCCAAACTCACCTGGACGCGGCCTTGTGTCACCTGCGCTGGGTGACCCGGACTTGGCATTGGAGCAGATGATCTCCAGAGGTGCCTTCCGACGCCTGTGAGTGCCCGGGCTGCGGGTGCACGGCCTCGGCTCCGCTCTGCCCGGGGAGCGCCCTCGGCAGGGGCGGGACGCGGCGGGGAGGAGGCGGCGGGGCCGCAAAGACACCGACGGGCGTTCAGAGAGATGGGGGCACAACCCGGCCTCAAAGAGGACTGTAACGCTACGAGAATGGTGCATCGCCAGAGGGGGGGGGGAAAGGGTCTTCTTGGAAATCGCTTTGGTGGCGTATGCAACCGTGGTGCCGGTGAAGGAAAATTGTGAATACACACACTGCTTCTAAGAACAGCACAGCAACCTAAAAGAGAAATTGGGTGCTACCAGGGACAAAAAGTGAAGTACTCGCTTTTTTCAAGGTCCTTTGGCTCACCACTCCGTCCCCTCTGTTTGTCCTACCCTTTTTTATTCTCCACTATACCTTTCACCTGAAGCCAAGAGCTGGCACCTTGTTTTTCTGCCTTTAGCACGTGAGAGGGCTTGCATTTTGAAAACTCCCACAGTGCCTTTAAAATCCTGCAAGAATTTATAAAGGGAGCAGGGAAGCTTTGCAGTGTTGTGGCATGACCAAGTGTGTGTCATATGCAGAAGGAGCATTGAAAAGGCAGGGCAGGAGCCACAGGTGCCATGACAAACTATCACAAAAGATTAGGATGAAACTTCTGTTCCAAAATTGGGCAAGTTTAAACCTGAACCATTCTTGTGAAACTCTTCAGGCATAGATAATGACGCAAGCTTCATTTTTCTGTATTGTCTATAGTGACATATATTTTTAATGTTTGAAGAATGATATACCAAAAAGAAGAAAAGGAACAGTTCCACACCTGCAGAGATAATACAAATGTATCGTGTTTGGACTTCCGTGGTCTTTTGTTACTTTTAATTGGTTTATTTTAAGAGATCTGCTTCCAGCAATGCTTTAGTAATAATTGTATAACATCTGCGAGGCTTCAGGGAAGGATCACATTGGCTTTCTTTTCTTAGGAGCAGGGCTTCAAGTTGCTGTCCTTACTTTCAAAGCACTAGCTGTGTCATCCCCACATACCTTTTCCTTTATTTCTTGCTCTTGCTTCTGACTTTGAGCCATCTTTTACAATGCCATAAATGCTTTAAGCAACCTCACAATAAAACCTTTCCCTATTTTGTATTTATTTTGCATCCATGAATACAAAATTAAAATATGTATGTTATCACCTTGTATTTCTTACAAATTTAGTAATGCAATAGAGGCATTGTCAACCACCTACTCTATAACCCATTGCAATGCAACACAGAGTTTACAGCTCAGTTTCATTCACCCTTTGGCAGGGTTTTTCTCTGAGTAAGAAAGGCCTGAAAACAAATAACTTAATAAATTTAATGTTTTAAAAAGACAGAGTAAAGACCAATGGAGACAGCAAATAAATCAGAAGCCATGATGTCAACATTCCTGCAGCACTGGATTGACCCGGGATGGGCTTCTCTCATGGCAGGTTGCACAGATCCCATCTCTGGAGAAAGGCTCCTCTTTGGTTTTGGCAGTATTTTAATTTTCTTCCAAGAAAGCAGCCATTCATGAAGGATGTTCACGAGATAGGTTCACTCCTTGCTATGCTTCTAAACAAAGGCAAGGCCACGCAGGTGGTGTAATCGCCTGCACTCTGCACCAAGGAGCTGGTGGAGATAATCCTGCTTCCAAGGGTTCCGTGCACCACAACCCAGGCCTGAAGGCAGCACAGCACAGACCTGGGCCTGCTCCAGTAACTGTACTGTGAATCACTGACCCCTGGATGTACAGTCCTCTCCTGGCCAGGATCACTACACTCTCCCTGCTTCCACTGTCTTCAAATAGTGTCTGTTTTTCACCCGTGTCTTGCCTCCTTGTACATCCCAGAGTAATAATGACCCAGTGCATTTTGGACTTGGAAGTGTGGAAAAGTGAGAAAAAGAGTGTTGCTGATATCAAGGTTTTATTCTAAGTGTGTTTCCTCTGGTTTGGTTTTTTTTCATGTCTTTCCTTTTAAAGATAACCTGCTGAAATTAGTGATTCAGAAAGTATGAAATGTGTCCCATCTTAGGGCTGAACACACTGGCAAACAGCCTTGCACAGAACTCACTGGACTGTTTTGTTTGTGATTTTCACAGAATAGTATTTTTTATATCCTCTCAGATTCTGTGATGGCACAGCCTTTATTGCACTTTGTGCTCTTCCTCTTCAGACTACAGACTACAGCATGTTGGTCAAATTTGAGATATATGACTGGGCAAGGGAGTGCACATATGGAAATGAGAAGTGAAAGTAATAAATGATACATGATGGGTTGTATGTTTGTTTTCACACAGTAACATGTTAAATGACTGTGTGTTTGTTAGCTCATGAGCAGTCCTAAAAATTTGTTCCTTAGCAGCTTTCATGCAGCCCTGGTGCACTTCTTGAGGAAACTGCTCCTCAACTTTGAAAAGCCCAGGTCCTTGCCATATTTCCATACTGATTTTATTTACTAGGCTGGCAAAAGACAGACAAGGAGAATTAATTAACATGCTGACACTCTCAGATGTGATTCATGTGGATATCTCTGGATTACTATGGGCAACTGCCAGTGAGTGATCAAAGCAAAAGTTCATGTTGTTCTGAACTGCCTGCAATAGGAATTCTTGCAGATGTGAGTCTGTTGCTGAGTTTCTTTCATACTTCGCAGGAAATAACCATAAAATGTGAATTTGTGGATGGTGTGAGCTGGATTGCCTCCTGAGCTGAGAAATGCTTTTTGCTGCTCAAAGCAGCACTGAAGCAAGCTCGGGTAGTTTCTTGAGGTATCCTCTAGCAGGGAAAAAAATCCTGTAAGAGAGAAGAGTTCCTTTCAACATGCCCGTTTTTATCTGAATGCAGGTATGGCAGGAGAAAATGTGAGAACTCACTGCTGGTCCTCTTCTCTCAGGAGGCTCCTAAATTCTGCTAGTAGTTACTACTTCATAGAAAAGCTTTTGGATTTCTGTAGCTTTGCAGAAGGCAACTGTACCCTGCTATAGCCAGCACAAAACCAGGGTTGTGGCTATATAAGAAAAAAACATGTCTACCCAAGGTGTTAAGTCCTCTGTACATACGCTTCTCCTCAGTCTTACCAGACATGTAGTTTTAGACCAAGAATCAGGTTTGTTTAATGCACTTTCTTGTTCTTGTGACTGAATCAGTTTGGTTTGGTTTTAGTTCCAAAATAATAAATCAGCTTCCAAAATAAATTCCAAAATAAATAAATATGGAGAGTTGAACCTTATAGCTAATTTATTGTGGTCAGTTTAGACCACAATCTAGCTAAATGCATCATTGTGGAACTGAAATCAGATGAACTACTTTGTCCTCAAATGGATAAATGCTCATTATTGGATGACCCAATTAAGATTTCTATTATAGAATGAGATTTCTTTTGAATGTATAGTGGAATTGGAGCATTAAAGAAAATTTAGTGTTTTGTTGATAAGAAACTATAGCAAAATGCTCTCCTTGGGCTATTTTTAAGACACTACTGGAAGAGTCTCAGTAGAAGAAAATCCTGCCCAAAACCAGAGTACAGAACTGAGGGCATTAATCAGTAGTACACAATATGACATGACATTGTCCTTATTTGTTCTCAGTCTTCCTCTTTCTTTTATTGTAAAGAAGAAGTTGAAAATGCATCATGTTGTTTGAACTGTTGTATGCAAAATAAAGCAGGGCTATGGATATTTTACTTAAACATTAATTCTTCTGTATTTCTTAGTACAGTGTTTTTCACTTATTTGTGATTGATTCACTTACCGTGATCAGTCCTGACTGAATGAATATTATTTATATCTTGTTTAAGCTTTTTGTGCTCTAGTATTAGATTCTAGTTGCAGAAGGGAATGAGTAATTACCCAGTGAATTATCTTGCCTTGACAAGACAGAATAAAGAATTTGAATTGAAGGTAGCGATTTGGGCTGCTTCCTGACCTCAGGGTTTTCTTTGGCTTAATTGATTTGACTTGAGCTTTGAATGTTTTCCTTTGCTATCTGTGGTTCACAAAAACTGAACTGATGGACCAAAGGTTAGACTTTGTAACCATTTTAAACATCAAAGTTTAAGCATAGCTGTGAAGAGTATCCTTTTGGGAGATGCCTCACCATAAGGAACAGTGAGGTTCAGTGATGTACTAAAAGAATACCCCAAATAGTTTAGTTAACTCTACTGTGCTGATATCCCTCATTTGAAAGCTGTGGATGTGTATTTCATATCTGCTTTAACAGAATGTTTCAGACAGACAAAGACATTAATTATCTGGTAAATACTCCGGTGCACCATATCAGTTCAGCTATTCTATTACTAATTTAATATCTATAAACATGCTAGAGATTCATTAGCCACATTTATCTCCATTTCTATTTAGTAAGACTTGTCACAAATAAAAATGACAATGAAAGGACATTAGCAAGTCCTCTGAAATCTGTTAGAAATGTCTACAGTCCATACAGCTTTTGTGATTTATTCCCTGTGCCTCCCTATCTGGAGCAGTTTCTTTCTGGCCTGATAGTAGGTTGCTGAGGTCTTTCATATCAATGCTTTTATGACTTATAGACAACGGTCATAAAAATGGCAATAACATTTTTGAGTTATTTAATAACAAAAAGTGTGTACAGTAATGTAACTCACTCGTTCAGCCAAGTCAAAATAGCAATTTATAAAGCACAAGCACTATATTGCTTGTGCTGATTGCTGTCAGAAAGTTTAAGTCCTGTCATAGTTGTCTCTTTAGATTTATAAGGCAATTTAGTATTAGGATGAACAGATGGAGCACCATCTTTTCTAGGTCCTTACGGATTAAAGCTTTCAGTTATGTTTTGGTCAGAAGGCAATTGTTTAAACAATACGCTCACTCTATGTCTCTCTCTCTCTCTTTTAAAATTAACTGGAATACCTTTGTCTGATGAAATGTGCATTTTTGTCATGTTCTAAGACTGGGTAAATTCTTTTTATTATAATTTCAAAAATAAACCAACTCTGTCCGTGACACTGAAGACAAAGACTTCTACTCATTCTAACTCTGAAATAATTTCTGTGAAACCACTGTGCAACCAGTACTCCATCCAGGATATATGTAGTTGATAACAATGCTAGTTTTGTCCCTACTCAGTTGCATCCTGGCTGGTTTTTAATGTTGTTGTTGTTTTAATGTGGGTTGTTTGTTTTGGTTTTGGTTTTTGTCTTCAGAACGCCTGCCCTGATTGTTTGTCACTATCATTCTGAACTCTAATCCTGTTCTCTGGAACGGGTGCAAATTCTCTAAGCTTTCGAGAAAGGCAAAACGAAGTTTACCTTGAATTCTTCCCAACTGTGTCAGTATAAAATCACACTGGAAGAAAACATAAAACTACAGAAACTGCAAAAACGGTGAAATCCATGCTTTGTGTGCAATGAGATCTTTACTGATCAGTGCTGTCTCTAAAAGAGATGCCTTAAACTTGCCCAAGTTAAATAAAAGAAATGGATTTCGAGAAATGAAATGAAATGAAATGTAATTAATGTGACGAAAACTGGTTGGAACACCTGTTACTCTTTTAAGTAATTTTTAAAGGAAGTTATGTCAATCTTTCATTCCGAGTGCCATAAATGCACGGTGAAAACGGCTGCATGCGTAAAATCCTCACTGGAACAGAACTGCTTACACACTTCAGATTAAAAATCGGATGTAAGAAATAAGGGAAAAGTGTACGGGACGGATATAATAGAGGTTGTGTAGCAATGCCAGGCAGGAGTACATGGTCCACCCGTTCCCCCTGTGCCTGTGGCGGAAGGAGGGGCCCTCAGCGTCACGGCCACGGCTGCGCACACGGCCCGGCGCCGGGCTGCTCCCTGGGCTTTTACCTTCTTCTCCTTCCCTTCCTCCTCCTCCATCCCTCGGGTCCCCATGGCGGCCAGTGACACGGACGGGGCCCAGCAGCAGGTGAGCGGCGGAGGGGGCGAGGGGGCTGCGGGAAATCGGTGACTTCAGGGAGCTCCTGATGAGCCCCGGCCCCCTGAGCGGCTCCGTGCCCGCTGTGGCACGTCTGCACCGCCGACCCGCTTCAGGTGTTTCGTTTCTAGGTGGAAGGCACTTCTCCGGTTTTTCTTTATGGAATTTGCTGAGTATCCGCTCTTCCTCAGGAAGAGCTTAGTGCCAGACCCTCGGGGTCTTTCTCCTGGGGGTCCCACCTAGCCAGGAGCAGCACCGACTGGGAGCTGCTGGGAACGTGTTGGCATCTGCTCCCTGTCATTTTGCTCACCTGGTCCCTGCTGAGAATGACAGGATTGTCCTCAGAAATTCAAAAACTGGTGTGTGTGTGAGAGAGAACTGAGCGAAGGTTACTTACAAAATCACAGAGTCAGTTATGCTGGAAAATACCTCTGAGATCATCGAGACCACCCTGTGACTGAACACCACACTGCCAACCAGACCAGGCACTGAGTGCCACATCCAGTCTTTCCTTAGACACCTCCGGGCACAGTGACTGCGCCACCCCACTGGGCAGCCCATTCCAATGTCTAATCACCCCTTCTGTGAAGAAACCCCTCCTAATGCCCAGCCTAAACCTCCCCTGGTGCACTTTAAGTCCTGTGAATCAGGACTGGATCCCTAATACTTACGGCCTTCCCATGCAGTGAATCTGATCACATCTGTTGATAAGTTGTAGGAAGAGCAAGACTTTGAAAAGATGATTGGCATACAAAGTTGTGTGGGCTTTTTTTGGGGGGGGGGTTATTTACTTTTGCTTTTTTCTTTTTATTTTTTAGATTGATGAAATTGAAGCCCTTTCATCAATCTACGGTGATGATTGGTGTGTTGTTGATGAAGATGAAAAAATTTATTGCATTAAGATTAGTGACTGTCTGGACCAACCAAAATGGACCCTCTGTTTGCAGGTATAGTGGTGGGAAGAAGTTTAACATAAGTTTTGCAGCTGGACTGATGCAGGTGAAAGCCTTTAAATACAGTTTATTATCTACTCACATGTGTTAAGAAGCTTTTGGATTGGAGTTTGTGATAAGACTTTTCAGAGGTTGTTCCTGTAAAACATTGGTGTGCTTGTGATATGTTCAGTAGTTGCATATCCTAATTCCACACCTGAGCAAAGCATTTCAGTGTATTTCACCAAAGACTGATTTCTGAAATATTTTTTACATCGACTTTGTGCCTCAGTGACACTGCTGCAGTTGCTTCTAGATTTGCTTTCTGGAAAGTGTTGAGACAAAATGAAATTTGGATTAACTTAATTGATCCAACTCCTTGCTTTATGTTTTCAGAACTGAAAACACTAAGTATACTTAGTGTAAGAAACACTGAAGTGTCCACTTAGGGAAGTCCAGTGCCACTTATTTAAGCCAAATAATCATGTGTGCAGCTTCTTTCGATTTTCTTCTGTACTTTATTTTGCATCCGTATAAATTGCCCCATGAAACATTTTTGTATGCATTACCATTATTGGAATTTAAAATGCAAATATTCAGTTGTTGTTGTAATTCTGTAACAACATACCCATCTTCTTCATTTGTAACACGAATTGTAGTCCTAGTGCTTGACATCAGAGTCCTTCAGTAAAGCTCAGCTGGCTGAGGGTAGTCCAATGAGTACATATTCTGAATTTCTTTCAGGTGATTTTGCCGCCAGGATATCCAACTGCAGAGCCACCTATTTATCAACTAAAGTAGGTAAAGTTTTCTTGCAAACATTTGTGTTTTCTGAATTGCCACTGTTAATTGTTTACCTGTAAGGGGAAGTTTAGTTAAAATACTCCTTGAATTAAAGTATGCTGGGAATGGGGGATGTTTCCAGCAAGGATATTCTATTCTTCATCTTGCTTTTTTCAAGATGTTTACAGCTGGAATCTTGATGGTTGGCAGTTACATTTTCAAGGTGTTCATCATGTTTATTTGGGAATGTTGGAAGCAGCATATGGCAGAATTTTCATTGCATTTCTTTTCATTCTAGTGCCCCTTGGCTTCGAGGACAGGATTATACGGAACTAGCAAATAGCTTGGAAGAAATATATGTGTAAGTTCAAGACTGTGGAATACAGTAGAAGGAGACAATGTATTTTCAGTTTCTGACTATTCTGCACTTGAATGTTGAAACACAGGATGTGAAAACATTTGGTTGTGTCTATGAGCATAAGTGGCATACCAGTTTTTCTTAAAAGCTGAGGGATAAGTAGGTTTTAAAATAAACACATGCAGAATCTATTAACTAGAATCTGGAGCATCGTGGACTGTTTATTGTCACAGTGTGCAGCTAACAACAAGGCATAATGAATGCATAACAGCATTTAGAAATACTCACATGATTTTGAATTGCTGTGAAAGTGGGATAGAAAATGTAGTAAGTTATATGGTTTATTTATTTCTTTCAGATCCCAAAGATAATATAAAATAAATGAAAAAAAATAAAAAAGGAAGCACAGTCTTGCCCCAGATAGTGAAATCTGAGCATCTTGCATAAGAAATTTTTTTTAATGCCATAAGGAAGAGAGCACGTAGCTTGCATAAGGGTTTTTTACTTTGATTAACTGGGTTTCTTAGCTAATTAAGCACCAGCTCATTTAAGCAAGGAAAATTTAATTTGAAGTGTTAAAAATGCACAAGGATTTTAAATGAAAAGTTCTGTGTGATCACATTCACTACAGTTGTTCAGTGGAGCAAAAAGGACAGAGGTTGTCCTTAATACTGTCCAGATTTGAAGGATTTGATGGAGTCTCTACCCCAGGTAGAGCTGCTGTAGGTGGTTATTTAAATGAGCATCTAGCACAAGTTGGCACGTGAGGACTCTGAGCATGGTTCTTTATTTGTTTCTCCCTCTGCAGTCCCATAGGCTGTCAAATTGTACTAGTTCAGTCCCTTGCAGCTCCCTTCTGCCTGCATCAGCTGCTGTTCAGAGCCCTTGCTGGTCTGCTCTCACTTTTGTTTGTTCAGCAGGAGGTGAATGTGTTTGTACTTTGGGCCATATATGTGCACAGTATTTGTGAAAGCCTTTTATCTATTCAATGTCTGAATGGTTGTCAGATGAACAGAAATACTCTGCATCATTCACATCGTGTTTGATCAGGTTTCTAGACCCTAGGGATCTAAGTTGTGAAGGTCTGCCGTCTAAACCAACGTGAACTATACTGTCAATCACCATGGAAAAAATGAATAATTATAGATCACAACTCTGTTTTGGGAGACACAGAGTGTAATTTACAACTCTTCAGAAACCATAACTGGGTGATGGCTGGACAAATTGCTATTTACTTTCATAAAGCACGAAAATTTGATTCCTTTTCTAATCTTTTTCATTTCATCACTAAAAAAAAAGTCTTCAGGTATTAAAGCAGTGCTTCTGTACAATAGCAGTGTGAAATCAGGGTGTTGAATTGTTCTGCAGTCTGTCTGGATTTTGAAGTCAGAGCTATAAGTTCATGAAATCCTTATTTTTGCTTGAATATTTTTCTTAAAATATGTGTGTTTATTTGAATTTGATGGTTTCCACAGCAGTGTTGTATACATTAAAGAAATTCTAAAGATGTCATTTTGTTACTTACCTGGTGCCCAGATGGTGGCAGTAAGAATAAAATTAATGAGAAATCATGAGATACCTACAGCCCTAAATCTTTAGTTTTGTTTCTTAGACAAACACGTGCAGTTTATAACCGTTACAACCATTTGAAATGTGTTTTGAGTTGTTTGGGTCCTGCTGCACATAAAGGAAGCATTTGTTAACTCCTAACATGCATATATAAAACGTGTTCATCCCATCCTCTCCCAGTACCCTAAAGGACACCTGTGCCCCCTGAGTGAAGTCTACTGGACCTAAATCTTTATCTCCCTGTGCTATAGCACTGCCTATTACCCAAACTGTAGTGTTTCATTCCAGTGCTCCACTGACCTACCATCCCCATCCGCTGATACATTTCACCCAGTGAGCTACTGAGACAGAACTTTACACAAGCCTGCCTAAGCTCTTTATCTCACTAGCTTATGTTCTGTTTCTGTGTGTCTGAAATCTGTGTGTTATTTGATGTACTTTCCAAGTGAAATCTGTAGAAGTGGTTCTTCCTTAACCATGAGTTTTTTCTTCCAGACAGAACCTTGGTGAAAGTATACTGTATTTATGGGTGGAGAAGATACGAGAAGTTCTGATAGAAAAGGCACAGTCTTCAGATCCAGGTACTTTAGAAAATACTTGGGGTTTTCATTTTCCTTCTTGTTCCACTGCAAAGTAAGATTTCATACAAGTTAGCTTATGCCTACTTTTGAATTGGATCGAAATATCAGAAAACAGTCTCCAGTGTCATGGCTTACTGTTTTACAGTGGTGGTGTCCCTTTTTAAAAAGCAGTAGGGAAAAGAAGGTGGGGGTGGCCTGTGAACTGGAACAAGGTCCTCAGTTCTCTCAGGAGTGCAGTTACTGCTATGAAAGGACAGTGCTGCCCACAGCTGCATTATGCATTGTCCTCCGTTCTGCAAATGAATTATTCATACCAGTAATTAACTTCTGGTGTTCAGTGCACTGTTGGAGGATTGGGATTCAAGAGAAGATAAACTTCAGTGGAATATGCAGACAAATGACCAAGTATTCCATCATTTTACTTTTTCACCCTTCACCTTACTGTATTGGGATGAGAAGTACATCATGAGTAGAGCTGCAGTGATTCTTCTGCTGTTATTCTTAAAGAGTTTGTGTCAATTCACAGTTGTACTTTCAAAAAATGGGGGGGTTTTGTACATTAACGTGATAAATTGCTATGAAATGTGTGAGTGACATGCATGCATGAACATATGGCAAAAGGAAACAGAACTACTCTTCTCTGTCAGGTTTTATCTTAGTCCTGTGAGAAATAAAAGTCTGAAGAGAAAAAAAAATTCATTTTTAGTGTTGTTCCAAGGTAAGGTCCAGCATTAGTTTTTCAATAAACTGCGCATTTTGTTGCTACATCACGGACATTGGAGAAGTCATTTTTCACTGCTGTGACTAAAGGAGTGGACACTGAGAAGTGAAAATTTTACTGACAATATTGGAAGTTTGGGTATTTTGACCACAACCTTATGGCTTCTGTTTTTGAACATGCTTTGTCACCCCTCTGGTTTTTTTGTGGAAAATACATACAAGCACATCATAGGCCCTCTAAATAGGGATCAAACTCTGATATATTAATTTGGCTCTAAATCCAGATGTCAGAACCCTGTATGTTTTCTCCTCTGTTATTGACTATTACTTTTTGGATGTTCTGTGCATGAGGGAAAACAGGATGTTGGGAATCCCAGAATTCTTGAAGCATATTGAGAGAGATGTTTCAAATCTAATGATTTTATGACCTCATGAAGTAGCATTGAGTAACAGCTCTACATTTTTCCCAAATGACCAGTAAATGACTGTAGTTTTTGTGAAGCAGCAGTTTAATTTGATCTCTAAATTCAGATAAAAGGTAGGAAATAGTAAACATTATTGTTCTTCTTGTCTTAGAAATACTGTTACTTAGTATTGAAAGAGAAGATCTTATGGAAGGATCCCATAGTATGAGTATTTTGTTTTTAATTCTCAGGAATTTAATACTGGGCTGAGCACTTTGGGTTTTGTTGTAATTAATGTTACTGTCCTGCATTTAAAAAATTTTAATGTCAAACTGTTTTGAACTGAAAAGCCAGAGACTTTTGAGAAAAAGTGTATGAAATTTTGTTCTGCTTGTCTTGCAAAAAATGTGTAATAAATTCTACTACTTGTATCTTAATAGAACCAGATATTAAGAAAACCACTGAAGAAGTTGATGAAGATGATGGCGATGATTTTCTCCTAGACTATCAGCCCATTCAGGAAAATCAAATTAAAATGTTAAATTACATGACATCTGAAAGTCAGGAAGGTAAAAAATACGCTCTTTTTAATTCTGTTGAAATAATTTCAAAGAGGCCTGAAGATTCTGCATTTCTACTCAGTTTTAGAATAAAACTAGTGACAGTAGAATGATAATATAGTTTAATAACAGTGATTAGAAAATGCAACATGTTTTTGGTGGCTTTGTATGTTACTTTCTGTACTTCACTTTAACAATTCTTTTTTTGAAGTTGAGACATTCTTTATTTTATAGCCACATGCTTTGTTTCTGTACTCTTAAAAGAAAAGAAACACTCCCTTGTTTGTGACCCATAGATGAAGAACTGCCACCCATACATCATGGAAACCCCATCACAGATCGAAGGAGCACTTTCCAGGCACACCTGGCTCCAGTGGTGACAACCAGACAGGTTGGTAGAGATCAGTTCTTCTCCTTTTGCCTTTACTTTGAGCTGGACAAAATATTACTGGAATACTTGGTATTTGCCAAATATGTTGCTCTGTCTGTCTGTGCACCTTTCTGTGCTAATATTTTCTGAATAGTTATTGGTGTCTTGCTTTCACTGTCAGCTGAATAATTCTAGATAACAGCTCTGCAATGCTTCCTGCTATTCTTTACCACTATGTGCATTAGATGTAAAAGAATAGGAACACTGTGATTTGACATCTGGATGTTGTCAGGTTTATCATAAGATATTTGGAAGTTACTGAGTCTGTTATGTGTTCGCTGGAAAAGGAATTAAAATGGAAGGAAATTAAAATTTCCCTCCTTCAGAAAGGAATTCTGTGGAAAAACACACTTGGATCGTGCATAAGTAAATCTTTATCATGACCTAATTGAGAGGGGTTTGGAGCTTCTTTTGTACATCGCTTTCCATCTGTTCCATCAGCCTCCTGTGGTCATTCCTGTTTAGTGGGGAAACTACTGTTCTTTTCTTTTATTAACTCAGAGTTAAACCTTGAGGATTTTTTTCTTTCTTTTTATGTAATTTTAGGTTTTATTTTAAGAATTTTTGGTAAGGGATATTGTCAAGTGCTTCTTGAAGTTCCAGGTAAGCTAGGTCTACTACATGCTCAGTGACTATGAAAAAACATTGACAGATTGACAGGGTTTTTAGGCTGATTCCTCTATAAAAAAGCTGTAATGTTTGAAGCTGGCTGGGGATTTTTGTTTTGTTTTTTCTTCCCCCTCAATTATTTGCTTAGTATGGACATAAGAATTGGTCTCTGAATCCTGGTATCCCTTCTGGAGCACTTTGACCTTTCAAGTTCATATACACTGTACATTCTTGTGGGTTTTTGTGTATGTAGGAATAATCTTACTCACAAATCATGATAAAAAGGTGAGAGTATTTTAAAATGAAAAAGATATGTTAAGCCAATGATTCCCATTTCTTCCCTTTCTAAAGCAACAAGGTTCATTTATAATATATATATATTAAAGAATCACTTAAAGAAGGTACATCTGTAGCACAAAAATGAATCTTGAAAGGATGTTTTTAGGAATCTGGTAGCTGGCAAGTAAGTAGTGTCAAAGGTGATGATTGTTTCATATGACTTGTGCTTTAAGTCCGTGTATTGAAACTTATTGTTTCAACTTACTGTCCCTGTTTATGAAAGTGTATTAAGAAATACGAATTGTCTTCCTTCAGTATTCAAAGTAAGGAGAAGACAGATGTCTGAAGCAATAATCTCTATTAATAACAGGATTTTTTTCATTGAGATATCTTTTATTTGAGGTGATTTTTGTCAGTTGAATTTCTTCAAGAAGAATTGGAAATAGCACAGTATAGCTAGGGCAGATATTAAATATATCTATTGATTACTCCTCAGAGACATTCATTTTTGTAAGGAAGGTAATTTACTTGCCAGGCACGTTTTCCCAGTCTTTCTCAACTTCAGTAATGTTTTATATTATGTACTAAAATGATGTTTTAATCAAAAGCTCTTTTTTTTTTTGCTAGACCCTTGGGAAGGGTTGAACAATTGCTAGCTTGTTTACTTAGAAACATATGAGCTGATATTGGTAAATGTTTTGAATTTGGTACTTCTTCAGAGCAAAGAGATAGACATGATGGGAATATCTGCTTTCTGGGAAATACTGACACTTTCAGACCACTAATGGGACATCTTCTGCTTTTACTGTTCTTTCTGTGAAGTGGAAACTGAAAAAAACCATGTTTGAGGAAAAAGGAAAAACTTGAAATGTAGTAGGGCTTTCTAAACATCATGTTTTTGTGAACTAACTAAAAGTAGTGGGAATATGTATGTCGTGTTCTATTCCAGCTTAACTTTATTCTTAGAAGAGTAGGCAGATGCAATTGATACTTAATGCTGACAAAAATATTTTCCAGATCTTACTGCCCCTTGTTTAATAAAGCAATTTGACACTTCTACATCTTGAGCAATAATATGAATGTACACAATGTACAAATTCAAGGGACATGCTCTTTTCAGTATCCCAGAAAAATTGTTTAAAGCAAGTATGAGAGCACTGAGAAGCTGCTTCTTGAGTTACCATACTGAACATTTTATGTCAAAGAATGAAATAGTTTCATTGTAGTCCTAGGGAGATGATTTTTTAGCAGTGGTATTGAGAGGGATATATGAAATCACTGTTATAAAAGGAAGGTTTTTGCTGTTGTTTTCTATAGGTAAAAAGAGTTCTTGAAAAATTATATGAGAACAAGAAAATTGCAAGTGCTACCCACAACATATATGCATACAGGTGAGACACAAATGGTGATTTTTATTTTTTTTTAGTGTTCTTTGACAGATGAGTGCAGGACATGAGAAAGAAATTCCTTCCTACTAAATTCCTCGCTGTTAAAAGAAATTCCTTGCTTTAGAGAGTAGGTTTCTTATTTGTATGGTAAGTGTTGCAGGTGTTACTTTGAATTTGAGATCAAGAAATTTCAACATACAGTAGGAAAGAAGATAGTGAAGCAGCATTAGGAATAGAAAAAAAGTGGATTTGAACATGTGTTGGTATATTTTGTGTAGTATGTCTGAGCATGGAAATGCTACATCATCCTGACCTAAATGTGTTTTCACTTGGGTGAAGTAACTTCTTTTTCCCCCCCAACCTTATATTTAGAAATAGCTGAAAATGTTCAATTGAAATAAGAGTCGAATCAGAAAGCCTGATGCAGACATCTGGCATATGAAGTTTCAGCTGAAATACAAGAAACTTCAGGGATTATGAGAAACAGGTAAAATTGAGTTTGGCAGTCATCTGCCTCTGGCAACTTTTGTGAACATAGCTTATGTGAAATGAATTGGTCACAGTCCAGATAGCAGTGTAGGTTTTCTGAGGAATGTAACAGATAGTAAAAGGGAGCCCTTTCATTACTGAAGGAACCAGTCATCTGAGAAAGCACGTACAGATGCTGATCCATTCATGCCCATCCTGGTGTGATCCTAATGAAACATGAAATGAGAGCAAGTAAAAGCTTATTTTACCAAAAAGTAAAAGCTTCTACCTAAGTTAGAAGTTTCTGTGAAGAGGGCATTTCTACTCTTACAGATGATGATCTGGCTTCTTTCATTCTTACTATCCAAATCCACTTGGAAAAAGAAAAAAAAAGGAACAAGCACATACTTACTGCTTCCTCTTTGTCATCTAGTACTAGAAGCCTCTTTCTCACTGTGTCACCTGTAACTAAGTTCAGAAATTTGGAAATAAGTTGGTAACAAACCAACTTATTGGTCAGTAGACCTCTGAGCATTACTTCTGGAAAATCAGACCTGGGCAGCTGTCCTTCTTGTGAAACAATACACTCAAAAGTTTACTGCAGAGCCCCCTGAGGAAGGAGATGACATGGAGAATCCAAAGGCAAATTTCAATAATAGTTTCATTGCTGCTGAAATACAGACTAACTGATTATTTATAATGTTTTTGTCCAAGTTCTTCCAACCTCTAGCTTTATACCATAATTTGAATCTGTATCTGATAGAGCTGGTTTCAGCTAGATGTAATAATTAGGCTAAAAGCCTGGGAATTTTTCTGATTAGGGACTTGAAACTGGTAACGACTGGAGTTTGCCTGAAGTAGCTGAAGTGTCTGTAAAAGCTTCTCAAACCTTGTTCTACTGTACAGATGAACATTTGTGGTTTACCCTGTGCCTCATCCTGTTTTCATGTAAATGTCTGTAGTAGAGATTTAGAATTGATAGACGTGTATGAAAGATCTGAGACTTTATTAATCATGTATAAATGTTAGTTTGACATTTTAAAATTGACTTTTTAAAATCCATTTTATGTTGGTTTTTTTCGGTTATAGAATATACTGTGAAGATAAGCAGACATTCCTACAGGATTGTGAAGATGATGGAGAGACAGCAGCAGGTGGCCGTCTTCTTCATCTTATGCAGGTTGTAGAAATTAATCTTTGACTTCTGGAAATCTTGAATTTAAATTGATTATGGAAATCACTAGAATGTAAATAAGCTTGTAGAAGATTTTTTTAACTTTTGTTTTGCCAGCCAGATGATTGCTTTCTCAAGGTGAAAGGAGAAACACAAACTGTAGCACTTACAAGTCTCGGATCACAGAGACGAGTAGTGTTTCATAGGTGGCAGGAATAGTTTGAATGGGTTAAAAGACAGCTAAGTTTTAATTCCTATGCTCCCTGTGTGGTATAAGGTACACAGAAAATGGAGACTGGGAGAAGCTGACTGTCAGAATACAACAACTGACCTGTGCACAACCTCTCATGTGGTTTCCTTGAGTAGGCGTGATAAAAAGACACCGATATATGAACTTGCAGAGTAGAACTTCAGATACAAAAGGAGTGAAGAAGTTGTTTTGATAAGTTAGTCTGTTTTATTGTGCTGTTTCCTGTTCTGGGTCCTTAGCCCTCATACTCGCAAGTATTTTTGTCTTCAAGTGTTGAAATAATATTTGCCTACTAAATGTGAGTTGAGATTGATAAATTTTGGTTCAAGCTGCAAGCCCTCATAAAACCATAATTCAAACAGCACAGCTACAGGGGACAGCTGGTACATCTTTAATGCTGTGCCTCAAGTCACTTAGCTGTGTAAGCAGACAAAATACTTGTTTTTATTTTAGATTGATGTTCCCTTCACAACAGAAGCTTTATTTTCCTGTCCATTTCTTGCTTGAATATTCTTTTGCTTAATACGTTGCACTCTTATTCCTGGAGCCTTTCCCCCGCCCCGAAACTTCCTTTTTTTTTTTTCTGAAAAAAATATAATTGATGGAAACATTTTGACATTTTTAATTTTGAACTTTTTCAAACTTCCTATCACTATTGCTGTGAAAATAATGCAAAGAAACAATTTGGCAGTTACTGTACTTCAGTTTGTTCTGAGCTTATCAGCTTTTCCTCAGCATGTTAATATGTGCTTTTGAAACTTGTGTAGGCACTTATTATTCCCTAAAAATCCTGTTTAGAAACTGACATGAAGAATCCCCTTTCAAATGTGGGTGTGTGATAGAGATCAGAAAAGTTCAATTTTCAGCCATAGGAAAAGATTAGAATTGTTTATAGGCTGATTTCTAGATGTTCATAGATCTTTTAGTTTTTTTTCTTTTGAGCTCTTACAACGTATGGGTATGAAAAGCAGGTGATTTAAAACATTTATTGTTGCTGAACTTAGCGGGGTTTTTTGGTTTGGTTTTTTTTTTTTTTTTGCAATAGAAATCAATCTTGTTTCAGATAAGCCCAGCATTTCAAGATAGCACTTTCTAGTTACAAGAAACTTTATTTTAGATTAGTACCATCCTGTTTACTGTCAGCAGTTGTTATACATACATAGACTTTACGGCCAATACATAAATGTAGAGTAGAAAATGCCTGTCCCAGAACATGCCCCCAATCCTTTTCATTTTAAAATTCTAAGAATATTTCTGTTTTCACAAACAATGGTTGACTGTTCTAATAGTATTGTTCAAATTAGTCAGATACCTGTTTTTTTCTCCTTAACAGAGGTGATTAATGGTTGTTGACATGCACATGTTAACAGTACTAGCTTATAGCATTTTATTTATCTATATGTACAATGCCTGTGGCCTGGCCTAGCCTTATCCACCAACACTTCCAAAAATGTAGATAGACAATCAGCTTTGTGACAGAGTAATAATTTATCATACCAAAGAATAAGAGATGTAACTCAGTAATTTTTTTAAATACAAGATAGTAGACCTTCTTTACGTTTCAAATTGGTGTTAACAGTAAACCAGGTTCAATTAAAAGATAACAACTTTGATTGCTTTCTTTTATTCACAGATTTTGAATGTCCACAACGTGTTGGTTGTGGTGTCCCGCTGGTATGGAGGTATTCTCTTGGGGCCAGATCGTTTCAAACATATCAACAACTGTGCAAGAAATGTACTTGTGGAATACAACTATGTACCACCAACGGTATGTTTCTGCCCTTTGGAATGAAAGCATTGGCACGTGAACTTGTGTGAATTTCCACTGTTAGATGAAGCCAGGAGAAGAGTAAAACAACCTGTGTGAATGGATGAACATTATACAAGTCTAAATTTTCATAAATCCCAATGACCTATGAACACTGTTCATATTGAAAATAATTCCCATGGGTGACCTTGGGAGAATACCTGTGGTTTACAAGAATATTTTTTAAAGTTTGAAATGCTTGTTTTTCATTTCAGGAAGAATCATCTAGACAAGCTGGAAAGAGCAAAAAGATAAGGAAGGACAACAAGAAGAGAACAGAACACTAATTTATTTTTAAAAAACTTTAAAAGATTATTTTGCACATATTTATACAAAGAAAACCTGGACCTTATTGCCTTATCTGATAGAACGGACATGTTGTATTCAGAAGAGAATTCAGTAAAGCCATAGATATATTTTCATCTCGTTTTGTGGTTTCTTCTGCTGTTCCGAAGTAGAGGTTAGACACAAGATTTCTGTTTCTTACACATTTGAGCTCCTTATTATGAGGACAGTGCAGCATCTGGAACCATTGCTCCATCCCACCTCTTCCCACCTAACAACAGTTGACTAATTGAAAACGTGAATTACTTATCTTGTCCATTCCTGGATTCAAATACCTGTCTTGTATTAGTGATTGAATTCTCTAGTTTGTTGTATTGAGAGTGGGGCTAGAGTCATTCATACACCAGGTCACTTACAAAGTTTTAGATACTCTTTTGTGAAAGGAAAGCATGGGGTCGAGCGCTGGGTTTGGAATGCCTGGTTCTGCCTGTGCAGCTCCTGATCCGATGTTAGATAGGACCTGCTTGGTGACATAAGACTGAACATGGGCAGTGAACTAAGAAATGTGATGGAACTACTACAGAATTTCTTTGATGATTGTTCTGTGACAATTGGCACTATAGGAGCCTGTTGAAAAGATGAGAATTTCGTGTTGCATAATTAAAGGAACCAGTGAAATAGACCATACAGTCAGTGAGCAAAATGAATCCCCTGTCCTTTAAAATGTCTGGAAATGGGCCCTCAGAGTGGAAATGCATTTTTATTTTCACACAGTTTCTTTCAGAGAGAGCATGAAGTGCTGTGTAACTGTCTTGTGGACACTTTTGGTTAGAGAAGTTACAGTCTCTTCCTATTTTTGTTTGAAAGCATTTCCTAAGTTTAAACTTCCTTTATTCTAAGAAGAAGATACAACAAGGGAAAGAGATTACAAAAATGTCTGACAACAACTCTTAACTTTTTAAATTCTGCTGGGACATTATTTTTAATGTTAAACTGAAGCAGCATTTTTAACCATTTTTGTTATCAAATACTATAAGGTTTTAAAGACATACTGCCCACTTGTGGAAGAGCTACAAATTTCATTATCTGGCAAAAGACAAAAAGAAAAGAAGCATTATAGAATTAATTTATATCCAAAGCCTGTCATAAAAATATGTCAATGAAGAATCAAACATTACCAGGAAAATGTGAATAGTGGCTTTTGTCTTTTTGGCCACTCCATTGTTGTATCTTTTTATTTTACTGTTTTTGCTTTGTTATTCTGAAAATGAATCAGGAGTACAGCTGAAAACAGGTTAGCCATTACAGCATTAGAGTTTCCTACAAGGTAGTATCAGAATGATTTTTTTTTGTTGTTTTTGTGTCTCAAACGACCAGACCAAGAGTTTTATATCTGCTCTCTGATTGGGGTACTTTGTTAGCTGTGTACCTTCTGAAGAACTGCTTGATGGTTTCACTATCAAACACTTCCTCTAAACGTCTTACATGCATCTGGAAATCTTCCAGATGATTGAAATATGAAAAGTCATGTTTTTAAAACCTTAACTTTTAAAAGTGAAGATAATTGTCTTTCTTACATCAGCATACCAATTCTGGACTCTTAGTAGTATCTTCATACTGCGGGTAATTCAGGGTGGTGTTTCTACTGTTTAATGTGTGTTCTTCCTTAATGTGGGGGAAAGAAGGAAGGGAAGAGAAAGATGGGACATTTACTTATGAATCCTTTTGGTGTGTCCATCCTTGCTATGCATTTATTGCCTAGCATGTCGATTTCAGTAAAAAATGAAAGCAGTTTAATATTTTTCTAGCTAGATGTGTTCTAGACTGATTTAATCATTGTCATAGCCACACACACAAAAAAATTCTGCTAAAAGCTCATGAAGTGGATCTCTCATCGAACTTCATATGTGTAGATGCCTTGTGACACACAGGCTTTTGAAACATGGTGTGGAAGAGTTGGATATTTAAGATTCCAAGAAATGAAGTTAGATCCAATAAAAAATTTTGAGGGAGGGAGAGGGAGTACAATTAGGCAGCTACGTACTTCTGGAAAGCACTCTAAGATTTAAGCCATGTGGCAAGGTCAGCTGGCTCTCGTGAAAAACAGTGAAATTGCTGAATTTCATCTTGAGGCTTCAGTATGGCTAGCAGAAGAAAGGCTACTGGTATTACTTAGTAATTGTGCCATAGTGTGTTTTCTGCAGTACCTGGGCACAAAATAAAGCTTAAACCAGGGATGGACATACATGCTGTGAAGATATTTGCATGGATAATAAAGTTTTGCATTTTTGTACTGCTGCCATTCATACATTCAGTAAAAGCACTTGGCAAACGCTAATGAATTTGTTCCCATAACAGAGGCAAAGACATGACAGCCAACGTTTTTCAGATTTAAGTATCTAAAATTAGACACCAAAGTGTTTTTAGAACCCATAATAAAAATGATTGGATTTTTACAACTGTAGAATATTCACAGCTCTCTGCAAGTGGCTTCATTACTCATACAAAACACAAGCATTTGTGGAAGACACGATTTTTCCCACCAGTATGGAAAGAAAAGCCTCATCCTGTTAATTGACAAGCTCTCATTCAGGGAGTCTGTATTTAGTTCCTTGGTTCTGGGGCGACAACTTCTGGTGCTGTGTCACTGAGGCTGCTGCTAAGATTTTTGAAACTGATTCCAGTGAGAGTTTTGAACTGATCTCTGAGGGCTGGACCATTACAGGTTAATTTGTCTGGTAAGTAATTGTATGTATGCTTATTTACATCATATCAGTTTTCAGCCCCGTGGTCCACAAAGAAGGGAACAACAGCAACAAAAAAGTTGATCATGCCTTTCGTCAGCAAAAAATGTCACAGTAGAGAGGGACCAAAGGCTTGCTGAATTGCAACAATGTCAGATAAACAAGGATGAAATTAAAAAGTAGTTTATATTCTCATTAAGATACGTACATAGGATTAAGAAACAAAATTTAGAAAAAGTTGTATATAATGCTAGCAAGCAAAACACATCAGGGAGGGAGGGAGGAAAGCAAGAGGGAACCTCAAATCAGCCCTCCTGACCTCCACAGATAAGAATCAGGTTGCTTAAAGAAGAACTTGCATTTTAAAATATGAGCTTGAAAAAACTGCATATTTCTTAACCAGAACTCTCCTAGAGTTATGCGTGCTTTAACAAATCTCAAGAAAACAAGATTTATCTAACATCAAAAGCTTTTATTTTTTTTCCCCTCCTGAGACTATTTTTTTTTTGGATGCTTCCTGGATTTTTCACCCATCCTATTTTGACTCTTTATGAATCTCAGCCTTTTGGATAACTTTGCCAGATGCAACTTCCTTCCCAGACTGAGCTGGCCTGGATACCCACCATGCACAACAGCACTGCCGAAGCTCCGCACGCGGCTGCAGCGCGCAACGAGACGTGGCCCACCCAGTCACCGAGCTCCGAGTTCTCACTGGGAGTGCTGGTGCTGCTGGCTTTCCTCATGGTGCTGCTGTCGCTGGTGACCATCCTTGGGAACGTCCTGGTGATCCTTGCTTTCGTTATGGACAGAAACCTCAGGCATCGGAGTAACTATTTCTTTCTGAATCTTGCCGTTTCTGACTTTGCAGTGGGTAAGTCACAGGTGTGGAGCCATGTGCTGATTGTGTTGTAGGAGTCTTAGGAGCAGCAATGGTGTTTGTTTTGTGTGTGTTTTCTTCTGAGAGAACTGTTTTGCAGCTGTGTCTGGGGGAAGGATCAGGATTCAGCTGCATGAAGTGTTTCAGCAGCCTGTGATTTTTCAGAAAAAAAAGGATGCTTTGTTAGTTAAGCAGGTAATGTTTAATGCTTCAAGATAAAATACTACTGTGGGAATTTTATGGAATAACAAAGAATGGGAGTTGTTTGTGAAGAGTTTTGGCTGAAATCTAGATAGTCAAATCAAATACAGCCTATATACAAACACAGTCTGACAGATCTTGCATACGTGGTCAGTATCTTCTATTTCAGTCTGCTATCACACCATACAGATCGTGACTAATTAGTGACGAATACTACTTTTAAACATTTTGCTGTACATGCTCTATCTAGAGTAATACCTTAGGAATACGTGTTTGTATAGGTAAATAAAAATTATAAATCAAGCAATTTCTAAGATGTTTGATGCTGCATGTACATTTATACATAGGGACATACTTAGGTTTGAAACGTGTACTGAGATAAGTGCATTTATAACACAAGTGTGA
The DNA here is from genome assembly GCA_026261815.1 of Monarcha castaneiventris obscurior. NCBI lineage: Eukaryota > Metazoa > Chordata > Aves > Passeriformes > Monarchidae > Monarcha > Monarcha castaneiventris. Next base: position 1,761,860 of record JAMPIT010000379.1, read on the forward strand.
TGCTCAGTTGGAGACTGATGTATTGCAATATTCTGTGATGTGTTGGGTGTCTTTGCTAAAAGCCCTGGTTAAATTATTGAGAGTGTAGAAGGAGTGTGTTAAATAGTTGTGGGCATTTAATGAAATCTATATTCTGACTTGTCATATCACGACAATTATTTTTTTTTTAGCGTACACATTTAAGAAGTATACTGAAAGAACTGAGGAAACTTTTCTTAACATTTATTGCCAGTGCCAGAAGTTCAGGGCGCTGTCAGGGGCATAGCTTCCAATAGTCCTGTCCTTGTGATGTCCAGATCTCCTTGTATAATGTTTTGATACATTCCCGCATGTGCTTGATGCCTTCTTCACACTTATTTCTGCCTCACTGTGCTGCAGAGCTCTTGCTGCCTGCTCTCCATTTACAGTGGACTGGAAAAAACCAGAGCAGTGAGCAGAAAACCAGTGGATAAACTGGTGTTCTCTCATCTGACTCACAATCTAGCATCATACTGAACAAATACCAGCATCTAGCTGAGAAGTATGAGGTAAATAACATTCTCCGTCAAAGAAGGAAGTATAGCTTGCTTGTCGTTACCTACTTTCCATAATCTTTTGTTTTATGATATTATGTTTACCTGAATGTCAAGTTTTTATTTATAAATTTGGTTAAAAGTTTTGCCTTTGCCTTAGTTTGACTTTAGAGTCAAACTGATTTGTATTTTTGTAGCTACATAATTTAGATTCGGGGTATGCCTAAATTATCCTTACTCTCTTCCTGATCTAAATTGCTAAAACTTGCAGAGTCATTTGCTTATTCTTTTAACATATCTAACCTATCTGATTTTGACATTCAGCAACCTTTGCTTTGTCTCCGTGCTTCTGGACCTATAGCTGAGTTTGAATAGAGATCTCTTGATTCTTAGTAGAGGGAGAACGACAGGAACTGTAAGATTTTTATGGAAATGGGAACTCTCAAGATACTCTGTTACAGTAGTACACTGTAGAAGTAAATTAGTGTGTAGTGTAGAACACTATTATGTAGTAAATCTAAAGCTGAAACCACAGATTTTTTCCTGATGTGAATGTTAAAATCTATAATGTTTTGCTCAAAAGGCCAAGTGCCAATTGCTCTGTAAACGCAGTGACTCCATTTTGTTGCAGTGTCGATGCTGTTCACTGCATTTCTGCATCCCAGCTGACTGCCCCGTTAGCTCTTCAGCCTCCCAAGGATGCCTTGGGACTTGGTAGGGTGATCACCTCAAAATCCATTAAAATGAGGTCATGTTGTCACTTTCACAACATTTGGATTTAGCAGCCTAAATTTAGGTAGCCATGGGTGCAGCTGAGTCACTCGTGTGTTCCCACAGTCTGGTGAGTTCCTGTAGATAATATCCTATCAACTCGCCACTGAAAAGTGGCTACTATCAAGATTTATGATTAGGCTGGGTGTATTTAAGTTACTGTGCTGTTCTTGTCAGCCTTTTGATCACACAGTTTTAAAAATTAGTCTGAAACTCGTATTTCTATAAGAAGTTACTTCCGGAACACTTTCAGACACATATGCTTCTAAGAGGATAAAAGCATGGCAATTGGATAATTTCTTGTAGAAAACAGTGAATTACATTGAGAGAAAGATGTTTTTGTTTGTTTTAATTTCAGCAGATAATACAGAATAGTGTTTGCTTCAGTAGGTAAACTGAAGTAAATGGCTCCTTCCTTTGGCAGGTGGTGTTAATTGGAGAAGTAACAAGGATACATAATAAACACGATACACCTTTCAGAGAAGTATTAATTATAAGAACATTGCTAGGACCTCGTTTTTAGTAAAGGCTCTTTGGTTGCAGGATAATACAAAGCCTTCCATGTGGCAATTCCAGTCAGTATTAATCATGCTTTGATCAGATACTGCAGAAATATTTCTCTGCTCTCATGTGGTGCAGTGCTGGCTCACGTGCGTGTTCGTTTTCTTTTCACAGGTGCATTCTGCATGCCCTTGTACATCCCTTATGCCCTGACAGGGACATGGCAGTTGGGAAGAAGCCTGTGCAAGCTCTGGCTAGTTATGGACTATCTTGTGTGCACAGCTTCAGTGTTTAACATTGTCCTCATCAGCTACGACCGTTTCCTGTCAGTTACAAAAGCCGTAAGAATAACATTTCTATTTATTGCTTCATATATATTGAGATTTCTATAAAACTCAGAGTGTTTCACAATTAACACTTTAAGCTAAATGATGCTTTGTTGTTGGTACCATTCTTTTGTGGAGAAATGGTGATGGGTCAATGTTGCATTGGGACTTAGAGATAGGACATTGCCTTGCCTATGACTTCAATGTTACCCTCGTTGAAATTGTTTAAATTACACAATTTATTTAATTTATTTAATTATTTAATTACACTACACAGGAGATAGGAAGGTCAAGGTGGGAAAGGGACAGCAGGCATGAACTTGGGCTTTGGCCATTATAAGTGGTGGTGGTGATGAAAACTAGGTTGAGTCAAGGATGTGTTTAGGCTTGGATAAATTTTGTAAGAGGGTATGCAGAGACATGTGAGATGGACTGAGTGAAGATCCGATGAGGATCTGAATTACCACAGGGGGTGATTGACATGTGCTGACAATGAGCAGTTGAGTGGCAACTGATCCCTTGAAGCAAAAAGAAGAATTAATCAAAATATGTGGAGATGTTTCTTGGGTGTTGCTATTCTTCTGTTTCAGAAGATATCCAAGGAATCAAGTTATAAATATTATCATTCACCATTTCTAAGCTCTAATTGGTGTTTGGTTGTAGAATCATAGAATGGTTTGGATTGGAAGAGACCTTACAGATTATCTGGTTCCAACCCCCCTGCCACGGGCAGAGACACCTTCCACTGGACCAGGCTGCTCAGAGCTCCATCCAGCCTGGTCTTGAACCCTTCAAGGAATGGGGGCACCCACAGTTTCTCTGGGCAACCTGTGGCACTGCCTCACCACCATCACAGTCAAGAATTTCTTCCTAATACCTGATCTAAACCTACTCTCTTTTGGTTTAAAACCATTGCCCCTTGTCCTATCTCTACTTGCCCGTCAGGTCCTGGAAGGCTGCAGTCAGGTCACTGCAAAGCCTTCTCTTCTCCAGGCTGATGGATCTGTATGCTTGAATGACATGTTTCATATTAAATTGGTAGGTTCTCATTTGGGAAGTGCTGCTATGATGCCTAATAGCTTTCTCTTCTTCCCCAGTGGTGTGGTTTTACAGTTGGACTTTGCTGGTTTGTTGTTTTTGGGTTTTTTTTTTTTAAAGCCGAACAGTAAAGTATTTACTTTTAATGTATTAAATGTATTTTAATTAAATACATTAAAAATGTATTTAAGACATCAATGAATCTGCAGAGCTCAGAATGTGAAAAATGTAAATTGAAAGGGCTCCTGTAACCCAGCTGAGATCCATGTTCTTATGCAATTGCTGATGGTCTTCATTAACATGACCACATTCTGGTTTGGTGCGTGGCTGTGAAGGTGCCATTCATTACCCCCTGTGCAGCGTGCAGGTGCTCTGCTAATAGGAATAGGAAGCTGACGAGGAAGGCAGCAGTTCTGAGGAAAGCCTGAGATGCCAAATGTTGAACACTATAGAGGAAATAAAGATGTCCAGCTTTTCATTAACTTATCTTCTTGTGCTATGGAAGATGCAGGGGAACAAGAGTTTGGCTGGGCTGTTACAGGGTGGGCTTAGCTCTTGTATTTCCTAACTTCGGATGATTTTATTTTAATTCTTAATATCCTGTCTGGGTAGACATGAAAGCATCAACTGGTTACAACAGTTCATTCCATTACTGAAAATCTTTAAATTTAATATTTAATATTAAAATAGAGTGATTCAAAAAGGCAGGGGATGTTATAGTATATGTCTGGGATAGATTTTTCTGCTATGGCAAGAGGAAACAGTATGAAAAATTATATTGTCTGGTGTTTGCAGTCTCACATGACAACCTGTCTAATGTAGAAGGCTTCTGCTTTTGCTGGGCATGTAGGAACTCCCACGGCTGCTTTCACTCTCTGCTGAGCCTGGGCTGATGAATCATAAACCTGTTCCTTTCCAATTCCTTACTGGTGCTGTACTGCGTGGTGGAAACAAGCTATGTCCTTTCATACCTGGAAACGAAATGATAGTTTAGCCATCATAATTTCTGCTCCTTTCCTATCCCCAGTATTAAAATAAATCACAGAGCTGCAGTATGGAGAACAAGACTAGCAGTTTTTCAGAACCTTACATAGTGAAGATGTCCTAGGTGTCTGGGGAAATACAGAACAAATATTACCTTTGGCTTGATTATGTATGGGGGTTTTTTGACATAATTTTTCCAAAATGTTATCTGAATATGTGACACGTCCTTTTCCCTCACAGGTATCTTACAGAGCCCAGCAGGGAATAGCATCCAGCCCTGCCATCAAGATGGTGGCCATCTGGGTCTTTGCCTTCCTGCTCTACTGCCCAGCCATCCTGTTTTGGGAGCTCGTGGCTGGACACAGCGTGGTAGCGGCGGATCAGTGCTACGCCGAGTTCTTTGACAACTGGTACTTCCTCCTGTGTGCATCCACCCTGGAGTTCTTTGTGCCGCTGCTCTTGGTGACCTACTTCAACATGCACATCTTCCACAACATCCAGAGGCGCCAGCGGCGGGGCAGCGGGCAGGACTGTGAGTCTCCGAGGAGCAGCAGCTTGTCCTGGAGGTTCTGTGGCTTGCCCAGGCCAGGGGCATCATCTCCTTCGTCGGAAACAGAGGACAGTGTTTCATCACTAACGAGGTCGTGGAGGCCAGCAGTGGTGGTTAATGGTCCACCTCGAACAGAAACCAGTTCTACAGCTCTCAAAAGGAACTTTTCTGCTTCTTTCTGTTCAAGGACTGCATCAAAACTGCAGCGGGACAAGAAAATAGCAAAGTCTCTTGCCATAATTGTATGTGTGTTTGCCATTTGCTGGGCCCCATACTCTTTATTAATGATTATCCGTGGGGCCTGCCAAGGAAAGTGCATCCATAACTCCCTGTATGAAGCAACTTTTTGGCTTTTGTGGATCAATTCCTCTTTGAATCCATTTCTTTACCCTCTCTGTCATATGAGGTTTCGAATGGCTTTTCTGAAAATACTATGTCCCAAAAAGTTTGCAACATTGAGATCTGGTAACACACCTTCTTTTTAGAGAGGTGAAATAAATGTCTTACAGATAAGGTTCCTCTGTTATTTAGTGATACCTTTTCATATGTATCATCAGCATACAAATAGGAAAAAACCATCTGTTTACTAATGACATTGGTTAAGAGTGCAGCGGAGTTACGTAGTTGCCCTGATATTGCTAATTTTCAGGATCTCATTTTTGGTGTTGCTGATATGATGCCTGCCAGATTATTTACCATCTAGTGCATTGAAAAGAATAACAAGCTTTGCTGGATGTCCTCTTGGTTTGTGGGTGTGAAGTATATTTTTTTCTTCTTTTCTTTTTTTTTTCCTCTGTTTAATATATAGGGCTGGCACTGTGAAAGAACTCCTCTATTGCTATCTCTGTAGAGTCAGTGAAGGGAGATACCTGCTCGTGTATGTGTTGAAGTAAAATTTATGTCCTATTTGTGAGCCTAAAGCTGTCAGTGAAGAAGCAATTCTGGTACATTTTTAAAAGGTTGTAAAAATACTCACAGAAGCAGTATATTTTCATTTTATAAACTATTGTGAAGACAAGAGAGTGCCCTCTCCTTGTTGCAATCCCCACAGTGAGCAAAATACAAGTGAATGGACTGCCTAACCTGCCATATCTGTCCTTTTCAAGTTTTAATGTAGTTCCTACCTGGTGTTGCAGGACACAGTATGTGTAATTTAGTAATTCTGAATGATTTTCAGAGAATGAAATTTTCCATGGTAAGAGAATTTTGAGATTGGTTATCAAAATTGTCACAGACATAAATGGTTGTTAGTCTTTTCACCCATACTGTTTTTTCACCTGACAGTGGCTGCCTCTTTGGTCATGCTTAAATGACATTCAGTGCCAGATCTATGCACTATGTGATTGCCTAAAAGATAGGCCAGGCTTGGGCACATGATCACATTCCTGTTGAATTAGCAGAGCAAGCAATGCTAACTCCATACTGGATTTATGATTTTGGCTGGCTGTGCAAGAATAGACAATAGCCTCTCCAGTGTAAAGCTTTGCAAGTGCAAAGATATTCCATCAAAATGTCTGGAACAAATTTGATCTGACAGAGTGATTTTTATACTAGATCAGTTCTTTGTGTCCTGTTACTGTGACATGATATGGATTTTCTCTGCCACAGAACAAGTATCAAACTGGATTTTTTTTATTGGGGAGCAAGGGCCATATTCAGTGCTTGAGAATGGGGTTTACAGAGGTCTGGAAGCTGACACAGAGATGTCTTAAGCAGCTCTCAACAAACAAAGCAGTTGAATGTCCAGTGCTGAAAGGAGTGAGTAGATGTGTTGGAGAAAGCAGTGGAGCTTGATTACACCCCATTCCATGTGCCAAACTTTCTTACCATGTATTGAGTATTGCAACTCACCCAGAAGGCTTTCATGGATGGGTAAGTGAGAGTCACTGGCTACATTTTTTTCTCTCCTTTTTTGTAATTTTATTCCTCTTTGTTTATAAATATAAAAATGTATAATATGGAAAGCGAAATCTAATGCACGGAACAATAAAGAGCAGTAGTCAACTTAAATAGTTTTTAATCTAAGTTGAAATTGGCTGTAGAAGTGTTGCCATAACAGAGTACTCCTTTGCAAACACAATTCAAATGCATGGAAACAGCTTAATTATAGCACAAAAGCTGATGGCTTTGAAGAGCTAGAATGTCTTTCTGTTCAGAGGTCTGGAACTGAAGATTTCTCTTCAGCTTGTCAGTTTATGAGTCAGTTTCTTTCTCTTCAGTCTGTGGGTCAGTTTTCACACTGGTGGAAGATTGTCTTTCAGCATTCATTCTCGCTATGCTTCCTTGCCTCACATGGACAGTGTTATGGATTGTGAGCCTGATTGCTAAGAGAGATGAAGCTTCAGGAGGAGGCCATTGATTCAGCACAGCTGTTTTGACTGTCATGAGCTGTGGTGCTGGCAGAGGTTTTGTGGGGTTTGTTTTTCTGTGATGCTTAAAAAATCTAAATACACACACAGTTAAAACATTTATAGACTAGCTCATCTGTTAAACAGAGAAACTGAAGGTAGGCCCAAGATAGAAATGTATTTGAGTCGTCTGCTTTTCTATCCCTATGCTTTTAGTATAAAAATTCAGCTTGCATTTTCTGCTTAAAGAATGTGTTGTTTATTTTGGAAAAATAACCTACAAAATAATTGACTAGATAAACTGAATCCACGTTTTGCAGTGCCGGAAGACTAGTTTGTCTGGGAATTTTCCACGCAGCGCAATCTGCAGCGAATTTGAAACAACATAGCATGGTGAAGCTACTAGAGATCAGTGTTTTTTAGAGTCTGTTTTACACACACAGTGTTCAAACTGTTTTCTCACACCACTCCTGTGTATTAGAAAAATTTGTTGTATTTTTCTAATCGTTGAAAGTTTTGCTTAGTGCACCCAGGGTAAGTCAAGCACTGGGTTGCTGTGCCCACAGCTTTAAAACTGTCTTGGTCAGGGTGGCATCATAAATACTCTCCCTTGTAAATCATAAATCAGACATTTTTCAGGGTTATGGTAAGATACTTATTCAGCTTTTGTTCTTATGCCCTGTCTCAAATGGATGTTTCTTGCCAAAGGGTTTTCTAACCCAGATCTCTCTATCCAGTCACGTATCCATTTCACCAGTTCATGTCCTTGAATTTTCTTCTATCTTTGCAGATGTTCAATAGGCCTTGTAAATACATGGTGACAGTAGCTATATGACTTTGTGGGCTTCAGTTCAAACCACACCAGTTCTTTCTAATTTGACCCTCTCTGATTTAAAAAAACAAACCCTCAAAAAATAAAAAATACATGTTGGAAGAAATTGTGTTATCTTTTGTTTGTTTGTTTCTGGAACAAATATTGAACCCTAATGATTCTCCTAATGTCTGTGTCCCTCATTTTCCAAAGGAAGTACCACATAGATTTCCCCCTCAGTGCCACACAGGACTATGATGAAAACTTCAACATTTGATTTATTCCCTAATTTTAAGAGCAAATGATTATATTCCCTTTGTCCACTAATCTGGTAATTTTATCAAAGAAGACAACCAACTTGCATGTCCATGCTGACTGTTCCCAGTCACCTTCTCCTCCCACAGGTCCTCAGAAATACTTTCCAATAGGACTCACTCCATTATTTTCCTAAGGACTAAAGACAATCTGGTCTTTTGTCCTTGTGGCAGCATTTGAAGATCGTTGCAACATTTGCCTTTCTTCAGTTGTTGGGACTCTCCCTTCATCTCCCTGGCCATTCTAAGAGGAGAGAAAGTGGCCTTGCAAAGGTGGTAGCTAGTTCTCTTAATAGCCCAAGGGGTTCCACGGACTTTTATGGGTCAAGTCCCCTCAAGTAATCCTGCTCTTTTCTCACCTGCCCCTGACAGGTCTCATCCTTGAACTCATTCACTAAGTGTGAAGGAAAGGGAGACCTAGTTAGTGAGGAATGAAGCTAAGGAAGCACTGGGTACCTCAGCCTTATCTGCACCTGCTGTCACTGGATCACTGCTCCCATCCAGCAAAGCACCTATATTTTTATATTTCACCACTTTGCTGTTAATGGAGTGGCTGAAGTTCTTCATGTTGTCCTTGATGTACTTTACAAGCATCAATTCTAGGTGAGCTTTTGTTTTCCTAACGTCATTCTTACGTGGCCAGGCAACATTTCTAATTATCTCCTTTGTATCCCGTTCCTCCTTCAAACTCCTTCATGCTGCCTTTTTACGTTGTAGTCCCCGGGGTTCGCCACTGTCATGATACATCTGCTTGTTTCCTTGAGAACTGGGATGAACCATTCTTGTGCATGGAGGTTGCTGTCCTTAGAGGCCTGCAGCTTCCTCGAGCTCCTTGTCTTTTGGATCTGCCTCCTATGGGATCCCCACTACCACTTTCCTAAACGGAAGTTTCCTCACCTGAAGCCCATGGTCTGCACTGCTACTCTCCTTCCTCATCCCCTTTAGGATCTTGAGTTCCACTACCTCGTCATCACTACAGCCAAGTCTGCACTGATAACATCCCTAATCAGCCCCTCTTTACCACTGAGCAGCTGATCCAGCTGTGCATCACTGCCATTGGCCCATGCAGGACTTGTATCTGTAAGTTCCCCCTGACAGCCTCCAGGAACCCTGCTCACACCTTGGACCTGCTGTGTTGCCCTTCCAGCAGATGCCATGAACATTAAAGTCCTGCACAAGAAGCAGGTCCTGTGACCCAGAAGCTTCCTTGAGTTGCTTAAAGAAGACTTCATCACCTCCCTCACCCTGGGCTCTGCAACATGCTCTCACCACAAGGTCGCCCATGTCAAGTGTAGCTTGTCAAGTGCCTCCTCTGTGCTTCCCAGGCTGCAGCTGTGCACACACACCTAAGGCAGCTGTGTCTCCTTGACACATTTTGCCATTCCTGTGGTCTCCTCTTTTTCTGTCGCTCCACACCTTTTGCTTTAATGACTGTTTACAACAAAATTCCCTTTGTTCCTCAGTATGGAACAGTAGCAGAGCACTACATCTTTCCTTCCCACATCTTTCCCACCTTCTTTTTCCTTGTTTCTTGCCTTGCGTCTTCCCAAGCACCTGGCATTATGGCTGCAGTTTGAAATGCTGGTCACACGGTGTGCCATGGTGCTATAGAGTCAGTGAGTGTCAGCCACAACCATGGCCTGCCAAATTCTGTGCACACCTACCAAAATAAATGGAATTGTTGTGAGGAAGGGATATCTTTTTTCACACCTGCAAAGGGCTAAAGGCTTGGTGCTTCATGGAGTTAAAGTTTATCTAGGATTACTTGGGAGGTGCAGGATTAGATGGGCCACACTATAAAGACCTCCAAAATCTAAGTATTTGGTTTGTTCTGCCCAGAGCTTCTGATTAGGATGAGCTGAAGAGGTATTGGTTATGCTTCTGCATGTAACTGCATTATAAATGCTCTGTAACCAGCAACTAAGAAAAATCTCTCTGCTATTAACTGTAAAATTTAAAAAGTGTTACAGCAGCAAGTGCAAAAGTGTCCACATTTTACTATAAGGGAAATAGAATTGTAATAATGTTAATCCTGCTCACCACTGTGGAGGTGGAAATGAGATACGGTGTTAGCTTCAGCACAATTAGGTATGTAAAACCACTTACACATTGCTAATATGCAAACTGCTTCTCCGTGAAGACAGTTATTTTCTGACAAGATTTTTTGACATCAGTAGATAAGGATCTGTGTCCAGGAAAGACACTGCTTATGAAGTCTCTTTCTTTAGGCCAATAAGTGCATTCAGATCAAGAAATGTTAGGGAGTCCAGGTCTTGAAGACTTGTGTTCCATTTTCTCAATATTGTGAATCTCTTCTTTTTATTTGCCAGTATTCAGCCCAGCCTGTTGATAGACTTGTCTCAGCCTTTTGGATAACTTTGCCAGATGCAGCTTCCTTCCCAGACTGAGCTGGCCTGGATACCCACCATGCACAACAGCACTGCCGAAGCTCCGCACGCGGCTGCAGCGCGCAACGAGACGTGGCCCACCCAGTCACCGAGCTCCGAGTTCTCACTGGGAGTGCTGGTGCTGCTGGCTTTCCTCATGGTGCTGCTGTCGCTGGTGACCATCCTTGGGAACGTCCTGGTGATCCTTGCTTTCGTTATGGACAGAAACCTCAGGCATCGGAGTAACTATTTCTTTCTGAATCTTGCCGTTTCTGACTTTGCAGTGGGTAAGTCACAGGTGTGGAGCCATGTGCTGATTGTGTTGTAGGAGTCTTAGGAGCAGCAATGGTGTTTGTTTTGTGTGTGTTTTCTTCTGAGAGAACTGTTTTGCAGCTGTGTCTGGGGGAAGGATCAGGGATGGTGGAAGCTGCATGAAGTATTTTAATAGCCCAACATGTCTCAAAATATGTTATAATGAGACATGCATCCTTTCTCATATAAATACTTTTAATGTTGCTTCAAGAAAAAGGAGCAAGTATTATGTGTGAATACTAATTGAAGAGGTTGTTTGCTACAGTTTATGATTTACCTTTGCCTCTCCTGTAAGAGTGTTCATCACACAATTCAGAACATCCTTATATTTGACAGCTATATGAGATACATCCAGGTAAATGAATTACTTCTCTACGTAGTACTAATGGTTTAAGAATGTATTACACTACAGCTAGACACTTTATCACCAGGTCTTTTTATTGGCTTCAGCTTAACACAGGCTATTGGTCCAATGGGTTGCTCAATACCAGTAACACCTTGCTGGCATCTGTTGTCTACATTCCTTGTTGGTCCCTTCTTCCCATAGTGGCACTGCAGAGCTCCGGGAGAGCTGATTGCTGGAGCTGCCATGGATCCAGTCCTGGCTGGTGATGCCAAGTGAGGCAGTGGTGGTGTGAATGCCTAGTGCAGCACTCCTCCATGGCTGGAGCCAGGGAAACAGCCCCTGCAGCAGAGAAAGCCTGACAAAACCATGGTCCCATGGCAGACGTGCCAGCAAACATCTTGGCTTGAGGCTGGCAAGGAGGTGCTGCTGCACACAAAGGCTTTCTCTTCAGGATGGTCACAGAGACCAGTACTCACTGAATCGTGAGAAAGGAAATCGTGGCCACAGACCTACTGCACTTCTGACAACACCATCCTACCAAATGCTGTTCCTTTGTCAGTGCTGTGTAGTGAAGGGTATTAGTTTAGCGTTAAGGTTTTCCTTCATTTATGCCATTTATAATATGTATTGCCTTATTCTGGGGCTCGTCCCATGGGGGAGAAACCAAATGATGCATATGATGAAGCCTTTGCTTTCCTGCTAAGGCAGACAATTTGCTGGAGCTGCTATTTCATTGCTCAGTTCTTTTGCAAAAGTCTGTTTCTCCTCATATCTCATAGATTAGTCAAGAGAGTTAAATATCTACCTTCTGCATCAGTTCCTTGTGGCTGGTGCCTCATGCATTCTTAAATCAGCCAAGAGGAAATGATTGCCATCAGATTGCCATCAGCCTATATAGACTGTGCAAATCTAAGACTTGGCTTCTGATATTGATCAGGAAGCACTTAATTTTCTGAAATTGTTGTGGGGTTGTTTTTTTAAAAATTATTAGAAGTCTGGAATCTTTCCAAGGATGTGACTCATGTCTTTTGCATCCACTAATTATTTAAAATAAGAATAGCTTCAGATATAAATGCTTAAAACCTGAGATTTGCCTCTATATTTATATGTATAGTTAAAGCAGTCATTACTTTTTGACATGGTGCCAAACATTGATCCCATTGAAGTTCACGAGAACAGGAGCTGTCATCAGCAGCTATGAAAAATGAGTATTTAGTACCAAAGTGATGCTGCTTGTATTTAAGGCATACGTTAAAACAAGCCATCAGTATTGAAAGCCCTGTGAGCATTTCCCTGTTGATAACAGTCTGTCAGCTCATTGCCCGGAGATTTATTGTCAGTGGACCACATCACCCTGGATATGTTTAGTAACTTCCCAGATCTTGGTGGATATGTCAAGAAAAGAATAATGTGGAGAGTTTAAAATGGATCTTGAAGCTGCATAGAATTTTCTGTTTGTCTCTGGTAGATCAGCATTTTCAGGAATGTAGCATCAGCTATTGCACCACACTGTTGAAAGAATAGTAGTGTTAAAATGAAGAAGTTGCTGGCTGAAAAATAAAACACAAACATGATTTTATTAATGAAGTACTTCAGTGGAAGATCTTTTGGACAAAACACAAATTTAACAAACCAAAAAGCAGTTCTGGAGTTATTCTCAGGTGGAGAACAAGCATGAAATTAAAACACTTCTTGAAAATGGGAGTTTCAGACTTCTGCTGTGTCTGCTCTATCTCTGGTAAAAAAGATTTCCAAACACCACACAGACTGCCCAAAATATTGTCTTTAGCTTACAAATGCTAACCAATCTTACAATAATTAATGCCATTGGCAACATCTTTGGATGTGTTTAGGGGAAAATTACAATACAGATAAAAGAATAGAGGAAATGCAATGATGAGGTTACACGTCAGAATGCAACTACAGTGCATATATGCTGCAGCACTATTATATACATTTAGAGAGTCTGTTGGTTAGAGTTTTCTTCTTCAGTAAATCCTTCTTTGCTGATTTGCTTTGAGTTTATTCCCAACAATCAGCATACATAAATCACACTAAGATCGAAGACATAGAAAGTCACCATCAGATTTCAGGAGAATTTGAGAATTTCCCTATATAAATTACACATTCACCTTAATAGATTTGTTGATTTTTTTACCCAAATACCAGCACAGTGTGTCTCTGCTTCCAGGAGTTTGCAATCCCCATGAACCACATGGTGTCTTTGTGGTTGCTTTCCACAGGTATGTTCTGCATGCCCCTCTACATCCCTTACAGCCTGACAGGGAAATGGCACTTGGGAAGAGGCATCTGCAAGCTCTGGCTGGTTATGGACTATCTCCTCTGCACAGCTTCAGTATTTAACATTGTTCTTATCAGCTATGACCGTTTCCTGTCAGTTACTAAAGCTGTAAGTACCCTGTTTATAGCTTCTCTGATTTTTTTCCTTGGAGGATTATATTCACCAGCCTTTGCCATGTTGATAAGCCCAAATTTAGTCAAGATAATGCCCCTCAAAAATATACTGGCGTGTGGAGATTATTAGATATTGGCAGCTAGATGGGGTGAATATTCCATTGGGCATGCCTCAGTGCAGAGCTGGTTAACCAGGACTTTTCTCACTATTTCTGCTGCAAGTTGCTGTTGTGTTACTGCCTGAGGAAAAGCAGGCTAGAAGGTAAAAAGGGTAAGGCAGCAGACTAGTAAAAAAGGAGCAGGGAAAGAGGAAATTCAGAGCATTTTATTTGGGTTTGGACCTAAAATCAGGTATGAAAGGAAAAGACAGTAAAGCTAGGGCAGTGAAATAAAGGACACCAGGGAGAGTGTCTATGCCTGAGATGTGGTCCCAAATGATTCTGGGTAAGACTGGGAGCAAGAGCAAACAGGCAGAGAGTGGAACAAGGGGTAGACTGCAATAATTGCCTGTAGATACGCAGCAATAAAATCCTCTCAGTGTCTGCAGCAGAACCTCAAACTTCAGGCACATTCTGTCTCTGCTTTCTGTGGAGAATCCTACACAGCTGGTGTGTGCTTTATGTCCTGGGCCGTGCTAGGGGTGGAGGCCAGCATTTCTCACCAGCCACACCGTTAGCTCAAGTGGCAGGGAATGTCACAGAGAAATAAAGGTTCCAATTCTTTCGTGATGCATGATCATGTGATAGAATTTCAGTCTTATTTTTGTTAATGATAACTAATTTAACTTATTATAATTACCCTTTTACTAAATTTTGTTATTTTACTTTATTTTAATGAAAGAAAAAATCTTTTGTTGCATAAGAAACATTACGCTGGAAAGCCAAAGACTCAGAATTTACAAAGTGCAACATTCAGAGCTCCTACAGAAATTAAGACCTATGGGAATTTGTACGATAGTTCTAGTGACATTAACTCAAACTTTTGTTATCAATTGGATGTCTAAGCTCTCAGACCTACACATTCATCCTGTGAAAGGGATGGAGCAGGAGGTGAACCACAATATATCTATCTGTTCTGCAACTTATAGTGGAAAATAGGTAGTGGCCCTGGAGTGGCTGGAGAAGGAAGAAAATGGGTGATTTTTTAGTTTCATCAGCTAAGGGCTGTGGTGCAGGGGTGGTATCTATTCCTTCATCCTCTTAAAGTATCCAGTAAGTAACTTTCTTATCGTTTATCTGCCTCCTTTTCTGTTGAGCAGCATGGTGCCTACCATTATTTGTTTGTAAAATGCTGTAAAAAGCAGTGCAGTTGCCAGTGAGTGGGAGTCATGCTCCAAACAACTGTAAAGTGCTAATTCCTCTGGCACTTCAGACTACAGGTGTCTCAAACAGGGCGTACCAAATTACTAGGTACTGATGGATTGTGGGAATCCAGAGTGCAGGGAATATTTCTCTGCCTGTTTTGAAGAGAAAAACCCCCCTGAACAATGTTGTCTTTGACCTTTATCCATGTGGAGAACTGCCTACTCTCTGGGAGGAATTAAAATCTACACAGATGTGAACTAGGTGATAGAATATGATGTAAGGATGTCACAGGGTGAAGAATTTAGAAGTTTTAGGTTTGTTAATGTAGTAAATAGATAAATAGTAAAAGTTCTAGGATGGAGGAGACCTTGTAGTTTTTAACCTCTGTCTTTCTTCTTCTAGTCCCCCATATTTTGCAGCAAAAGTAGTTTAGGATGATTGGATGAAAAATTCCACAGTTCCGGCCTGCATGTCAGAATGATTTACTGAGCATTGGAGGAAAAGTAAAAATATCTGTTGTTTCAAGTCTTTATTGGTTAATGTACCTTTAAAAGAGCTGTGAACTCTTGATAAGGGGCCATTTTCTTGCTTTCTCTTGCCATGTTCTGCTCTGCTATGTCTTCTCTACCCTAGTAGCTGATAACACTAAAATAAACAACTATCTGAAGAAGCAATTACTGCGAGTTTGCCTCGTCTGTCTACCTAACTCCTTCCAAGGACTCTAAAATCCTCTCCCATCAGGAGAGGCTGATTTATGGCACAAACAGTGTCAAGAGATGCTCATGTTCCATCCCTTGGACCTGGACCTTGGTACAGTGATATTAACCTGTAGAGAGACAACCCTATGCTCTGTCAGCATCAATGAACTAAACAAATTTGGGTGAGCTTCAGCTGATCAGCATAGCCTCAGCTCTATATCATCAAGCATCTCCTGAGTTCCTCCCCTGTTACTACTCTTACTTCCAAAATGAGTCTCTACAAGTCTGAACTTTTTAATGTTTATTTCCCTCGCAGGTATCTTACAGAGCCCAGCAGGGAATAACATCCAGCCCTGCCATCAAGATGGTGGCCATCTGGGTCTTTGCCTTCCTGCTCTACTGCCCAGCCATCCTGTTTTGGGAGCTCGTGGCTGGACACAGCGTGGTAGCGGCGGATCAGTGCTACGCCGAGTTCTTTGACAACTGGTACTTCCTCCTGTGTGCATCCACCCTGGAGTTCTTTGTGCCGCTGCTCTTGGTGACCTACTTCAACATGCACATCTTCCACAACATCCAGAGGCGCCAGCGGCGGGGCAGCGGGCAGGACTGTGAGTCTCCGAGGAGCAGCAGCTTGTCCTGGAGGTTCTGTGGCTTGCCCAGGCCAGGGGCATCATCTCCTTCGTCGGAAACAGAGGACAGTGTTTCTTCTTCCATGAGGCCAAAGAAAGACTCTTTGGTAACTGACTGCTCATCTCCATCCCGAGACTATTCTATAACCCCAGAAAATGACTTTCCTGTTTCCTTCTGTGCAAAGACCAGATCAAAACTGCAGCAGGACAAGAAGAGAGCAAAGACTCTTGCCATAATTGTATGTGGAAGAATGAAAACTAAAGAAATGTGAGAGGTATTTGGTGTCCATTTTATTTTGTTGTATATTCATACAGTATATTAGTATATTTTACCCAAAAGTCTTCTGAATATTCTTCTAGGCTGAACTAATTTAATCAAAGTTACATGTTTTGCTATACTATATGATAATTTATACTCTTCTACTTATACAAATTACACATGTATTCAGCAATGTAAGAAGTACTGTCTCTCAAATATGAGATGAGAATTCTGATATTCAATAGAAACTACTTTGAAGACCTGTGTTTAGCATTTCCATTTGCATTTGCATTTTGATTTTGGCCAGTGAGTTGGGCTTGTAATTACTGCCAGAAGTCAGTATATATATAGATACCTCCAAAGCATGGCAGAACACAGAACACAAGAGCCACCCACCTGTTTTCTTTAAGAGCAGCATGTACCAGTCTTTCATCTGCAAAGTTTTTGTCATTTTTTTAAAATGCCACTTGCAAAGTTGGTAGGGTTGAACACGTGCAAACAGATCCATCTGTGTCAGCTTTTAGAGCAAATCCTCCTTAAAGTTTATAAGACATGCTTTTGACTGCGTCAGCAATACAGAATTAGAGACTTCATTCTGGTTAGCTTATCAAAAAGATATCTTTGAAATTTAGGTATTGCTGTGTGTAGACAAGGACACATAATCTTGTATCTGTGACGCGTTACATGTTTTTCTGTTCTTCCTCTTTTCTTGTTCACATCTTTTGCTTTCTTCTCATACCCCCCTGGTCTCTGCCACAACTCTTTGGTGCAGGCCAGAAAAGCTGAGTGCTGGTATCAACAGAGACTTATTTATAAGCTGACTGAGGCCTTGTGAATTCTGCAGCAGTGCCCTGTGCAAAGCCAAGGAAAAGCGAATTGAGGTTAGTTGATACAGGATATGGAGGACAGGCTTAGGTGCTCTGAGGGGCAGTGAAACATTTAATGCTGCCTCCATTTGGGCTGACTAGACATGTTAGGTGTTGTCAGAATAAGCACTTTAGCTGAACAGGGCTTTTTGGTGCAAACTTGGTTCTAGAGGTGTGGGCAGACATTTCAGCAGTACCGCTGGCTTATTTCAGCCTTTGCGACTGTACTGGGAAATAAGTTGGGAATCTATTTAGTCTTCCTCACTCTTCCTTACCTAAGGTTAGTAGGATAGAGGAGTCAGAAAGAAGCCGGTGGGAAAGCAAAATGGATTTGTTTAGGTGAGGGGCTAGATTAGTCTCTTTATTCTCCTGATGTAGGAATTACTTCCAGCAGAGAGAGGCACAGAATCACAGCATTGATGCTATGGTTTGGATTGGAAGGGACCTTTAAGATCACCTGTACCTGGGCAGGGACACCTCCAGCTAGACCAGGTTGCTCAAAGCCTCATCCAACCTGGCCTTGAACACTTCCAGGGACTGGGCATCCACAACTTCTCTGGACAACCTGGGTCAGTGCCTCACCACCCTAGAATTTCTTCCTAATATCCAATCTAAACCTGCCCTCTTTCAGTTTAAAGCCATTGCCCCTTGTTCTGTCACTATCTGCCCTTAAAAAAGGTCCCTCTCTGGATCTCTTGTAGCCCTCCTTTAGATACCGAAAGGCTGTTTCAAGGTTTCCCTGGAGCTGAACAACCTTCTCCAGGCTGAACAGACCCAACTCTCTCAGCCTGTCTTCATAGGAAAGGTGTTCCAGTCCTCTGATCATTTTGTATCCCTCCTCTGGACCTGCTTCGACAGGTCAATACCCTTCTTATGTGGGGGACCCCAGAGCTGGATGCTGAACTCCAGCTGGGATCTCACAAGATCTCTGTGCACTGTACCCCTTACATTTCAGCCAGGCTGTGGAAACACTTGGAACTGTCAGGGAGGGTTTAGATCAAGGAGACTCTTGTGGACTGTGAGTCTTTGTGGAAGTTGCATAAGTAAGCTGCATTACTGACCTAAGTAGTGCTTTCATGCTGATGGCATGAAATTCTTCCCACACCTGCTCTGAACCTAAGGTCAGTGTAGGTCCTGCAAACCATGGCCTGGGATCCATGCTGATGAAAGGCATCAGTAAGGCTGATGGTTAGAGGGAAAATCTGATACCACTGTCAGATGCAGACTTCACTTCTCCCTTGGACTGGTGGAACCATAAAACAAACCAAAATTCAGATGTGCATCTAAGACCAAAACCTAAAGTTGAATGAAAGACAGTGCCATGCTTTTTAGGAGGAATTTGTCTGGACCTTGGAGAGGTGGCTTTTTAGTTTCATTACCGAACAACAGCTTAGTCCTTCATAAAAAATCATCTTTGGGCTCTAAAAAAACAACTGATGCAGGATCTGTTGCTGAGAAACCATAGTCAAGAACAATTAAGTCTTACTGCAATTTGTGTGAGGGCCTTGTGGGTACGCAATAGGACTTAATTGCCGTGACTTGACCTCCTGTGTACCTCCACTCCTGACATCAGCCTTGGGCCAAGGAGCATCGTTAAACTGGGGTGGTCCTCTCCTGAGATACATGAGGGCCTGTAGGCTGGTCTGAGCTCTGTCTTCTGCATTTTTTGAGGCTTTAACTGGACTTCTGAGATTGGCCTTGGACCCAGCTAGTCACCTCATGTTTTGTCATGTTCTGCCCCAGCCATAGCTGCGGAGCTGAAGTCATCCACAGCAGCATAGTCTGTGATATCACTCATCTCCCAGAAAGAAATCACACCAGTGGGTCAAATCCAATCTGATCAAGGACTTCCCAGGAGGTTCTCAGTTTTGCCTGCAAAGGATCTCTTGCCTTCTTCCCCCCAAAAAATTCCAGATCCCACTCTTTACTTTTTTTTACCAGCGCTATCCTAATACTTTTATCATATCAATCTCCCTGTCACTTATATCATTCAATGCTGCATTTTTTTTCCTGGCAGTCACCGCATTTCTTGTATTCCTGTATTACCAGGTTTCCCATTTTGCATCAGGTAGTTCATGTTCCTCCACACTCTTGTAGTGTCTATAGATCTGCTGTGGCACATATTTCTCTGTGCCTTGCCCAACAGATCCCCAGTCATATTTGTACAGCTGTTTCACTAAGCATAAAAGACATTTTAAGCCAAGAAGCACTGCAAATGAATCCTGAGCAGAAAAATCAATTTTTCCTTTGGTCTTGTTTTCTACCTGCATATGTTTATTTTAAATACAATGTTTTAGCAGCAATGTTAATGACGTGCATTAGAAACAGCTTTCCTAGTGTAAATGGGGTAAATTGGTATAAAGTGGAGTGGCTAGATTTTTGTGTGGCAAAAGTGGAACAGCATCATGTAATGAGAGAAGATGAAGGTGAAGTTCAATTTTTTACTGTGCAAAAGGGGAGGTGGAAAAAGCAGACTGTTTCTTATATCACTGGTAATTACTAGGTATTGTCTTCAAGACTTTTTCTCTCCTTTTTTTCAGGATCTGGCTAGTGTACTTCAAGCTGGATCAAACTTCCTTGCCTTTAAATGTTGGCACAGTGCTCTGATCTTCACTTGTGTGTATACCTGCTCATTTATTTTCTCTCTTTGCTAAACAACTCTGCCCAAAATTTTTATCTTAAATATGCCCGGAAGGCAGGCACTGTGAGTACATCTGCTGGCTTTCTTTACAATAGCTTCTCACAGAATCCTCATTTTGGCTTTTCTTTTCCTCTTGCTGTTCCAACCAGCATGTTCCTGCAGATGTCACTGGTGCTACATGGTATTTTTAAACCTTGCAAATCCGTGGGTTTTTCAAAAGGTGCCATTTATATGTACAATCCTACATGATATGACACCAGCACCTTTCTCCTAAAACTGCCACCAGATCTGCTGTATTACATCTAATATTTACTCTGCTGCAGAAAAGATTAGGGGAAGGGCTTATTACCTTGGCAAAGAAAGGAAGACTTTAGTCACACAGATAATCATAAGTCAGCACAGAACTTCTTCCTAAGTTGCTCTGCATAGAAATCATCCTGTGCTCAGAATTTAAAGCAGAGCCTTATGTCACCCATGGAAAAGGAGAGAGAGTCACAGCAAGCTGAGAGCAGGTCCTCAGCATTGCCTTGTTGGAAAAAAGTGCCCTCTCTTCTGATATAGAAGGTTTTTTTTTTCATTAAGCTCTTTAAGCTATTCTGTTTGTGGGCTGAAGAAGTTCACCTCTCCTACCCTTCTTGCTGCCCTTTGTCAGCAGCTTACTTTTGGGTTATCTTCAACTACCAATGAAACTGCAGCTCTGGATATGAGTACTTGGGTATGTTTTTCACTCATCTCCTATGGATCAGAGCTTTAGCTTTGCTAAAGTCATCGGAGATTTACCAAGGCAGCCAAGTTGTGCCGTACAACAAAGAAGTAGGGCTTTGCCTGATCTGTACAGTGGACAACTCCAAGGGGATCTGCTCAGCAGGGTTTTTGGGGATGGAGAACTTCCCCAGTAAGACAGATCTTGGTTCTAATGCTTTCCCTGGCATTCTAAAGACCTGAGCAGCTTTAACTCTGTCTTGAACCGCTCGTACATGGAAAACTGTTTGTAAGTGTTAAAATTTGTGGAGTTGCCCGCTGGGACATTGACATTCAACTGGTTCTGCTGCTTTTGACAAATGACTGCAAGTAGAGTCAATCCTCAAGTATATATAAAGACAGTGTGTCAGTACAAATGCCTTCTTCACAGGACGTGAGCCAAATTAGTTTCTGGAATAAAGCCAAGGAAGTTAATGGGTATAGGCTCTGAATTTTAAGGGTTTATATTATTTGTATTCTATTTCTGTAATCAATTCTGGTGTATGCAGATCAATCAGTTTTCAGCTTGTTCTACCAATGCCATCTCAGGTTAACTCACCGCCTGACTTTTGTGGTATTATACTGACACACTGTTTTTTTCTGTTCTCTATTGCTGGGTTGTTCACACTAGTTAATGTCCCAATATAATTTTTTCATTATTATACATCAGGTATAATGACAGCAAACTGTACTGGCCTCTGACTCACTTCCTCTTACAGCCTTGCACCTGGTGTTGAATCCCTTCTCTTTACCATGCTGGAGGTACTGAAATTAGAGTGGTTTGAGAACCTGGGTGTAAAGGCTTGTAAGTCTTTTTTTCTTGGTAAGGACTGCCAGTATTATATTTTTCAATATTCTCCCCATCTATCATGCAGATTTACGTCTTCCTTGCTACTTGAATCTGTGCATATAAGAGACTGAAGAAAGAAGAGTTTAAACCAAAACTGAAGCCAAGTGGGGATTTCATATCTTTCTGAGATTCTTCCCATGTCCAGAGCTTAGGCCCTAGCCCTTGTGCAAGTCATTTCTTGTGAAGTCAGAGATTTATTGCTCCTTGGTAACATGGATATCTGCACAGATAGGAAATCTGAACCAAATGGGGGATGTGAGGAGGAGTAGTTACTTGCCTACTAAAACAGCAAACAGACAAAGTACACCTCTGGTTTTGGTAAAGACCTTGAGCCATGTTTGAGGGTCCCATCTCACATAGTTTCTTAGATGTTAGAAAGGATTTGAGTGAATCAATTACCACAGAGAGATGTAGCAGATTTCTTTGGATGTATTTTTCATGAGAAAGGGAATCAGCAGAAGGACAAGTGCGATTCAGTGCTGTGCTATATCCAGTTCTGGGCTGGAAAAGCTCCGAGAGTTTAAATAGAGTATTTCTTTTTTTTTCTTTTCCCCTCCAAATTTGCTAGATCCTTTAAAAAAGGATGCTAGTAACATGGGTGTAGTTTACTAGGTTGCCCATTTAAAAAATTGGCCTTTTTTACTCATTTATGACATGTCAGCTTTGCACAGAGATAAAAGTGTGAACTGAACTTTTGCACTGTCGATAATATTACAGATTCCTGGCCAGGTTGGGGAGAGGGGACTACCCCATCCTTAGTGGAGCAACTTGAAGTCTTTCTGTAGTGATTAGTATTCCTGGAGTGTGTTTGTTTATTTCTTGGACTAGAAGCAGTTGCCTCCTCTCCTTCCTTCCCCTGATCCTCCCAAAGCAAAAATAACTGTTCTAAGAGTTCTTGTGGGTGCTTTCTGACGGACCTTGCTGTTAAGATCTTTTCATCCTGGATTGTCTTTCTTTCTTGCTTCAGGCCATTAGCCTTTGCCTTGTCCCCTTTGACTGCCCTGCATAATTCCTGCCTCTCCATGGCTCTTCCCAGCTCAGATTTATTAATTGAAAGGGAAGCTGCCACTGTGGCACCTGAAGGGCTTCTGGCTGAGCCTGAGGTAGGGCAGCAGCCTGCAAAGAGAAGTGGCTGCCTGGTGGCTCTTGCCATCAGCTGTGCTTTGCTGTCAGTCATGGCACTTGGCCTCCAATTTAGCTTTTCTAAGAGGCAAAAAGCTCCACAGCTCCACAGCTGCGAGGCGAATTCGAAAGCTGTGCCCTGCCCTGGAGAGAGGAGGGCAGAGGTATGAGGTGGGCAACAGAGAACCAAAGGAAGCACCTTTCCAGGGCTGGGTACCCTGAGTACAGGCATCTGATGGCCCAGCCTGCAGGGTCTCCAATACTAAATTATCTTTGCATATAATGACAAACACTGAGGGCACACACTTTGGCTGGGTCCTTAGGCTGCCCCATCACCCCTACATTTTTGGCCTACATGAAGGTGCTGCAGCCCATTTTCTCTGCTGGGCCATTAATTCCTTCTCCACTGTAATGTTCAAGGCTCCAGTAACAGGAGCTGCTAGTCCTTTAAAGCCTCTTTTCTTTCCTTATTTTATTGCTCTCATCTTTAACTGCTCTGGACACCTCCTCAGTGCTGGGGAAAGCAAAGTTCTCTTTCCATCTGTGTGGTTTTGTTAGGGGAACAGAAAGAAAAAGCAAAACTACCCTTTATTTACAACAAAAGATGTGATAGAAGGAAGTAAGAGACTACTTAATACTGAGTAGGGAAAGTTAAGTTTCTCTGGAAATGAGGGAAGAGAAAAGGAGGCTGAGGGGAGACCTTATTGCTCTTACAACTACCTGAAAGGAGGCAGTGGCAAGGTAGGTGTAAGCCTCTTTTTCCAGGCAATAAGGATAGAATGAGGGGAAATGACCTCAATTTGTATCAGGGGAGGTTCAGGCTGGATATTAAGAAAAAACTTCTTCACTGAAGGAGTGGTTAGGCATGGTAAGAGGCTCACCAGGGAAGTGGTGGGGTCACCATTCCTGGAAGTGTACCAAAAAAATGGCCAGATGTGGCACTTCGTGGTATGCTTTAGTGGACATGATTGTGTTTGGTCAAAGGTTGGACTTAATGATCTTGGAGGTCTGTTCCAACCTTAATGATTCCATGAGATCTGAAAAACAAATCAAAAGACTAGCTGCAAGCCTTTTTATGTTTCACAATATTTGTGATTATTGTGCAATATGCGACTAAAACCCCACTGAAGGACAACAAAATGATGGAGTGCAGTTATCCATACAAACTTCAAGTATTGTGGGATGCATTCCTTAGTCATACAGACAAAATTGGTTTGGTATGGTTTGATTATTCCTCATTATAGTGGCCCGCTCCTAATAAATGATAAAGAGGGGTCCCCAAATTGAAGGGATGTCTGCAATACAGAGAATAAACTGTATCTGAAGCGTGAACATTCATATGAATGCAGACTGCCTTTGCAAAGTCGGCTGAGAGCCACATTTAGTCATGACAGTTCTAAAACCTCACAACTTTTTAATAATATAAAGTTTAGACTTTTATCTGCATAAGTTTAGTAAATATTGATCAGATTAATTCTTGATACAGTGACACAGGGAGCTTATGTTCTTCTATTTTAAGATCTTAGGTGAGCTAAGAGTTTAAGGTGATTTAAGGATTTTAGATCAGTAGAAAATAATAAATGGTCTTTAAACCTTTAACGCAGCTTAGCTGCAGATTTGCAGGCCCTCAGACATTTAAAAAAAATTAAGCCTTCTTCATGCAGCAGAGTTTGTGTCAAATCCAGCAGGTTTCAAAGCTGACTCGGTTACACATTATGTCCCTCTCAAAGTGTTCAATGCCACTGAAATTACTGTCACCCAAAGCTTAATTTTTTCCCCCTCAAATATTCATGAGTTTGGTGATGCTGTGAGCAGTTTTCTTACAGCTTGGTCTTGCAGTGTCACCCTTGTAGGTCGACTGTACCTGGCACTGAACGGAGCCTTTCTGCTCCACACTGTTTCCAGCTTCCATGAGAGGGGTCAGCTGGGAGAAGAGGCTGACAAGGCCTGTAGCACCACTTCATATAACTGCAGAATAATTTTGGTTGGAGGTGACCTGTGAAGGTCATTTAATTCTATAGAACACTTTAAATGTGTAAACAAGTTAACAGGTTTTACTTTTTTTTTAGTAATTTCTTTCTGTGTGTCAGTTCTGATTCTCCAAGGAAGTGAAAGCAGAGCAAGTAGAGTGATACAATCCACAACTGTTTTTCTGTGTGAAAGACTTCTAAAGCAAAACAGATTTTAAATGGAGGGGAATGTTTCTGAGGCTGTAAAATGAGGTCCACCACAGTGTGGCACTTAGCTCCCGCTCACACCCTGTCCCATCAGAATGAGACAAGAGTTTTTAATGGCCCAGGGGATCCTGCCAGCAGCCAGCAGCAACTCCTGCCACTAGCAAAATTAATAGCAATGCTAGTTTTGTGCTAGTTTCTTAACATGAACTAATTTGAATAATTTGATTTGAAAGTTAATTCCGAGCATGTGTTTTATGTAAAACCATAGCAATTTTCTGAAAATCATTGAGTGGGAACTGAGGAAACCTTCACTGAGAATCTTCAAAGGGACACTCTGGTCACTTTGTTGGGACATCCTTTCTCACATACCTGCAGCTCAGCCTGAGTTGTAGTTAGCTTTCTGTGCCACAACTCTTGTTGGAAACCTTTGCTTGGGCTGCAAGGCTTTTGCAGCTCATTTTGCTTCCAGCCTGAATTTACTTTTGACCACTTTGTATGTATAGGTTCCGTGCCAGTGCTTTTTATTTTAGCTGGGTCTCTTTCCCCCAGGCTGCTTCTCTCAGACACATCCCCAGTCAGCCAGCCTTTGTTAGGCTGAACAGCCAGACATCTCACATCCATTTTCCTAACCTTCCCACTGACCTCTCTGTGCTTCTTCCAGCTGGAAGGTATCTCCCTGAAACATGGGTGACCAGGATTGTAGCAGTTTTCCATATGGTATCACCTGGGCCTCGTACAAAGACATGAATGCTTCCCTATTTTTACTAGAAATACCTCCCCTGCTGCCCTCATAGTTCCCTTTTCAAAAAAGGAAATTAAGTGAGTCTGGCAAGGTCTACCTTTAGTAAACCCATGTTGCATTTTATCCCATATTGCTTTTACCTCTGCATCATTAATTAGACTCCCCACAGAACGCTATTTTAAAGCCTAGCAAGCTATTCAAGTGACTCTAATAGACCTGTAAATATGGGTCAATTTTTTCACCTTCTTAATTGGAGGTCATATCCTTGTTCCCCAGTCCTACAACACTGTCTACAACCTTATTACTTTATCAAAGAGACTTGCTAACAGACTTGAAAAATCTTGTGGCAAAGCTTTTCTAATTTAAGGCAGGATATTATCTCATCCTTCCTATTCTAGCATGCTGGTCATCTTTGTCTTAGGGAAGCTGCACATTTTCTTTATATTCAATATTTAGTTTGGCTGACTTACCTGGACTTTCGTTCTTTCAAATTAATAACTTTACTTATGAAACTTTATTTTGCTGTGTTTCACATTTAAGCCGAGCCAGTTTGTAATACCTCCTTAAAAGATATTTTGTTTAATCATCTGTCTTTTAGAGTGCCTCAGATATGAACCAAATCCAGTCCAGACTGTGATCTTCTGAATGAAGGTTGCTGAGGATGAGGATACTTGTTGGTCATGTCAGTTAAGGATATTGTCAGATCATATTACCATTAGAAGCATCTGTTTGCTAACCCACATCTAGGCTGTCACAGCTTGCCATAATGACATTTTTGACAGCACTTAGCTCGTGGACAGTCTTAGTGAGATTGTTGGGCATAATCAAATCTGGTGGTGAAATTTAGTGTCTGATCATTGGAAAATTATTTTGCCTCCCAAAAATGTTGTTTTGGTTTTTTATTTTCCCCTCAAGTTCTTCTTGTATATTGATGCCATCATTTTTTAATAATTACAGCTTTCTTTCTTCTCATATTACTGCTTCATAAAGTCCAGGGTATATTTTAGATTTCATGGTGAAATTTGGTGGTCTCAAGAACAAGAAGAAAAAACCACAAACTGTATTCATCTCAGAAATAATACTGCACTCTTTTAAATATGCCCTTGCTGTGGATTTTGGAATAATCAGTGATGCCCAATGTATTGTATAAACTTACTTAGAAGTGTTCTCAGTTGTCAAAGTGGGTTTCTTTTATTTATGGCTTTGATTAGCTATTTTTCAGTTTGGGGACATAGAGAAAATTTGGGAAGAGTGCAAGCCCATAATGAATGGCCAGGAGAACACATTTTTCTAAAACAAAAAAGCCTCTAACCAGACTATTCTATAAGCAAATGTGCCCAATGGAGATAGTCCAGACAACTGCACCTGGACACCACCTGGATATAATTAAGGTCCCAGAATGGAAGATGTGTTAAAATAGATGCCAGGAAATTTAACACTCTCCCTTCCTTATTCATCTGCTGCAAAGGGATGGCATAGATAGTACAGTACAATGGGCCCACAGGACTCTGGATATCTCTGAGGAAGACTTTTTTTCTTCTTTTAGGTCCTGCCAGTGTCTGTATGCATTGGATTTCATGGCTTCTTGACCCTACAAGGTGCAACCACACACCAAGGATATTTCTATGGCTTACACTGGCTGTGAAAGAAGGAATTACTTTGGGTCTCTCCCATGCTCATATTCACAGGCCACACTCAGCCCCTGTGGGCTTCCTGTTCTCCTTGAAAGTGTTAATTCTTCTTAAAATAGCACTCCTCGTGTCATTCCTTTCTCTCACCCATTACTGACCATGGTTTTTTTTCAATATGCTGTCCAGCACTAAACTTCAAAAACACAGCTTTCATGTGCTGCTTTATTATCCCTAGGTGAAGAAAATGCAAGCAAGTTTGCAGATATTTAAATCTGGTCTACTCAGAGACCAACTTGGTTGAAATGAAATGGAATGCTTCGCCTGAAAAAAAGTGAAGGGGAAAAATAAGGTTCAGCAGAATACAACAACCAGTTGGTTAAAATCTAACATAGTGCCTTCATTAAATGTTAAAAATCTCTGTTGAAACAGTATTAGCACAGCAGGGTTGTGAAGAGCCAGAGATAAATAATGACTCAGAGCTAATAGGCCTCAGCAGGAGAAAAGAGGTGTTTCACCTTATTGTGATCAGAAACTGTCCTTATATATGTTCTAAATTACCCCTAATCCCATTATTATTATCATTACATGTGACCTTGCTAAGTTTCTGCCATGAGAATAAATGGGAAAAAAGGAAGTCTGAGTGAAGACTTTCTACATATTATCATGTTACATTAATTTTGTAGAGGAGCTTGGGACAGGAGTCTGTTGCAATAGACAATGCACACGGTGACTTGGTCCCTGATTGACTTTCTCATACTGGAAGCCCCAAGGGAGGGACAAATGGAGAGGCATGCAATCAGATATTGTCATGATTTGCATAACTGGAGGCTGACAGACAAGCTGGACTGAGATTTAGCTGTGCTAGGTGCTTTATAATCACAGAATGATCTGGTCCTTGCCTGAAAAAAGGGTTACCAGCCTTGATGTGCAATAGAATGAAATGAAATTAGTGCAGCAGAAGCATCTCAGCCATCTGTGACTCCTTATCAGCCTTCAGAGATTCTGGAAGAATCTCAAAGAGGGGTCTAGGATGGTGGATCACACCTATATTGTCTGTCTGCTGTTGGACTCAGTATTGTTCCTCGTTAACGGAATTTGTGGTAATAAATAATCATGTGGTGATATACAGATAAGGGCAAAAGCAATGCTAAAATCCCTGCCAGCATGCAGGGCCTTCTAGTACTTTGCTCACCTTTGGGGCTTGAATCTCCATGATGCCATGATTTTGGTGATTCATCTTTGCTGGAGGAGCTGGGCACAGCTTGGGGGGACAGTGAGTGACCAGTGTTGTGGTGGGGAGATTGTGCTCCACGAGGGGGATCAGCACAGAAGAAGGTGTGAAAAGGAAAGAGGTAGGTTTATCTGCCTTTTTGGCTTGAATGGGAAGTAAAACAGACAGACGAGCAGGGACCTTAGGAAAATGAGAGCACGCAGAAGGGGTCTGCACTTTGGGAGGCCTGGCCCTGCCACAGCAAAGGACTGTAAGGCAGGAGGTGAATTTGAAATGGGGAATCAGTGTAAAGGGAAAAGGTAGACAGCTAGAAAGGTGTTATGAAATCTGTTTTGAATACACACAAGAAATAATGTGTATCTTGGATTTTATCTCAGAGAAAAACTACTGTAATTTATGTAAATTATGATGAATTCACTCATATAGAGTTGTTTGTGTTTTAAAATGAAGTTGGAGTGACTTTAGAAATAGACAATGACTGTAGTACAGGAAAGAGGGCGGTGGTGTTTCCCATCATAGGGGATAAATGCTGAGCATCTTCACACATAAAATGCCTGTGTGAAAAAGGGAACCCATCTTCTTTCTTTGTGTGGAAGTATGGCTCTATTCCCAGCCAAACATGCATGGTACAAGTGAAGTTAGAATAAAAGAATATGAAATCAACTACAGAAAAAGAACACAGGCAAAAATAAGTCTTGAAATGTATATATTTGGGCAGAGTATGAATGTTTAAAGGATATTAATATACCCTCTGAGAGATGAGGAAAGGTTCTGCCATTGCCTATTATCTGGCTTAGTAGGCTGAGTAAGTGAATAATTCAGAGAGCAAAGTTTCTCCAATGAATGAGTCACCTAGACTCCGAACTATTAGCATGCAGCCAAGGCACATTGAAAAAGCAGAGTTCATCCACACTGGTTTTAGTAACTGCTCCACTCAGTGGGGAAATAAATCAGTTTTTCCTCAGTTAACACAAGATCTGAATAACCATCAATTCCCTCCACAGTATCTGCAGCACAAATGGTATCACAGATGCTTGATTGTAGGTATAAATTAGCATATTATGCCCATAGGGGGAGGCTGGATGATGATGGCTTAGTAGCTGAAGCCTGCTGGCCTCTGGGAAAGTGCAAATGTAATGTCAGATGACTCAGTCCGCCAGGTGAGCAAGAGAAGCTGTGCCTCCACAAAACAAAAAGGTGAAAAATGAAGACAAATTGTAGAGTGATGTCTGTGGTCATAGATGTAGTGCTACCCAATATCCACGCTGACTGACATTTAGAGGCAAGGAAAAACACCCTTGGAACTTACACTGATACAAAGGAAGGATTGAGAAGTACCTGGGCAAAATATCACTGCATGAGTCTTTCCTCTTAGCTACGGGCCCTTCCTGAAGCAAGGGAAATGACAGCTACTTGGAAATCTTATGAGTTAAAAGGAATTGTAGGAACTATCTGTGCAAATTCAGGCCTCGATCTGAAAGCAGTATCCATTACTGAAAATCCTGACATAGTTTAAAAGCAAAAGAGGGAACCAGACTCACTACACCAGTCTGGTTGGGCCACTGACTTCTTTCCTGTAAGTTTATTCCTCTTGTATTTCCTCACAGCAGGTTTTCCTCCCTGTCTGTTTTTGCTATTCTCATCCTTTTTGTTCTTGCCACCCACATTTTATCTCTTTTACAAAGAAGAATTTGATTCCTATAAATCTTCCAACGCTCAACACCTCTCTCCTGGTGGCCTGTTGTTCGTGAGGCAGCATCTGCACAGTGCCAGGTGGGATCCTTTGTCAGCAATTGACAGGAGATGCTGCTGGTAGCTATTACGCACATGAAAAGGAAGACGATGCTGAAATGAGGTTGTTAGAGAACCATGCGGCTCTTTCCTCACATTGGGAGGACAAGTATACAGATTTCTTCTTCACTGCTGCCTGCCAGCATGTAGCTGTCAATTATTGCCTGTGCTCTGACACCCGAGCAGCAGCCTGGCCTCTTCCTCCTCGGCCATCCCTGCCTTCTCTGCTGCACAGAGCTGCCTCTCCAGGTTAATGAGGTGCTGGTATAATTTTGGCACCCACCTCTTGTGCTGACAGCTGTACCCCGGCTCCGGGAGTCCTGGCGTGTTACCACCACTGTTGCTGACCCGGGCCCCTTGCTGGAGCTGCTGCACATCTAGCAGCAGCTGGTTTCCCAGGGGTTTTTCCCTGTTAGGCTTGGGGATGGAAGGCAGCAGCAGTAGCCAACACTGTTAAACAAGCAACTTGTGTGAGAAAGTTTTTCTCACAGACTTTTACTGCAGCTGCTAAGTGAGGGGTGGAAAAGCAGAGTCCATTCTGCTTTTCCTTAGCCTCCACACATGGAACAGCTGTGGGTGCTCTGCAATGGGAGCAGCTCCCTGATGAGGCCAGGGGCACATCCCTCTGCCTGCCTGCCTGCCAGGGCAGCCAGCAATGGTAACTACGACAGTGGCAGTGGCGAAAAGGCATTTTATAGTTATGAGATCAGCAGCATGTACACCAAGAAAGGAGAGTTTCACCCGTGGATGTGCCTCTGAATGAGGCTCCTGTGCAGGCTGTCCTGGTGCTGTCTCATCCAGGATTGGTCCAGCTTGGTGTCCCCAAAACATTCACTGCTACTGAGGAAACCACTTCAGGTATTTCTAGAAAGTGATTCTTAGGAGGCGTGAGCAGGCCTGGAGCAAGGCTGGAGCAAGGAGGGTGTCCCAGGCACTGTTGTGAGGGGTTCTAGCAGGAGATGTGCAGGGTTTCTGTCCTCCCTCAGATCTACCATATGGGAGGTGGAGGTGGTCATACTGAAGTCCTGTCAATGTCTTAAACCAGCCTGAAGGACTGAAATTTTACAAGAAGGTCCCTCTTCTGTGGCTTCAGGTTGCAGGGGATGACCTGTAACAACAAATGTTTACTTCTCAATTAGTTATTGATTTTTTTCGAATTCACTGATATGCATGTCCTGCATGTCCCTGGAGCAGCTGGGAAAGCTAGAAATAAAGCTACAACTTACCTTAATTAGTAATCTGGATTTTTTTCCTCTCAAGGGCCAAGAAACCACTCCTCAACATTCATGGGTCATGGGTCATCCTCTCTCAGCATCCGTGTAACTTATTTAAATGTTGGAGTTACGATATCTACAGAGCAGCCAAGGATAACAAAATTGGGAAGTGGCTTCCCATGTAGTTACTCCATCCTTTATCTTAAATGCACAAGGAATGACTCAGGTGCACAGAGCCCTTCTCCCTCCTCTATGATGGCATTTTCCCACCTACTGAGTTTTTTTTTACTATTGTAGATCTTACGAGAGGAAAGATTGGTGTGGGAGTGGTGGCAAATTACTTTGCAGCACTTGTAATCAGTACTATTGCCAGTAAATGCATATTCTTGGGAATACTGGGCTGTTGCTGTGTAAGGGACCTTACAGGCAAGGGTGATGATGAAGGGTCTCTGTAGCCCAGCAGCACAGTCACAGCTCAAGGGCTGAGCTTCAGCGGGAGGAGGGTCAGGAGGAAAGGCCACTGAGGCTGAGCTAGGGCTGCCCCAGGCACTGCTAGTGAGCGGAGACTACTGCCTGTTAACTCGCCTGCCATCACTCCTTCACAGGAACTTTTGCTAGTACAGCTAATCCTGCTCTAGGGATTTACCAGGAATAAAAAACAGGAATAAAAATGTCACTGCTTAAACCAATGTGGTTCCACAGACAGAGGTTTCCAGTGCAGACTTAGCCTCAGGTCAGTTTTTTAAGGGTTGCTCTTGTCATCATTTACAGTAAAGCTGGACTGTTGGGGGAAAAAAGTCAGAGAGGTTGCAGCATCACTGACCCTTTGATTTTGCCTGTTTCCATGTACTCACTATTTTGGAGCCAAGGTTCCAGTGATGGGCAGATATCAGGAGAATCACAGCACTTGCCTTTTATTTTTTTTCAGTCCCTTGACTGCAGCTGGAAGATTTACAGGCACAATTGTGAAGTTCGAAACAAGGAGATGGAAAAACACCACCAGGACAATTTCACTCCTGTGAGGCTACTCCCCATCTCTTTTGTGGTTTTGGGGGGCTAGTGTCCAGAGGTGTAGAGGTGACCTTCCCCTTCAGAAATACCGTCTCCCCCTCACAGAAGTGTTTCTGCCTGCGTTCTTCGGGAAGGTCCTGCTTTCCCCTGGCTGACCCGCGGCTCCCCAGATGCCCTGAGGAGCGCACAGGTTTGCTCCTGGAAGGCGAGCCCCGCACGTCCCTCAGCCCGGCAGCTCTCTGCACTCCGGCTTTTTTTCCATCAGGAAGGCAGAGCATCTGTAATGCTCCCGAGCCGTGCCTGCAGCAGGAATCCCACCGTTCGGCCCGGTGGATGCCACCACTGGATGTCACTGTTGTTCCGCGGAAGCCCTCCGAAAGTCCCGGGAGGAGAAGCGATGTAGCTATGGGGTGGCAGAACACGGATTTTCACACCCACTGCGGGATCTGCTGCTTTGAGTGGCTCCGAGCAGCCCCGTCTCACACAAAAGGTCCGTATGGATTCTGGGAGGGTGAGGTATGGATGCTATGGGTGGCGGTGCTGTGCATTGTTTGTGATAGCTACTTACTGATGGTGGAAGGAAACAGTGATGAAATTAGCACGATCCCCCAGCAGCAGCTTCAGAGTGTCTTTGACATTTCCTGTGGCTGCTCACTTCATGGACTCATGGAATGGTGGCTGGAAGGATCTTAAAGATCTTCCAGTTCCAACCCCCCTGCCACGGGCAGGGACACCTTCCACTAGGCCAGGTTGCTCAAAGCCTCACCCAACCTCGTCCTGAACACTTCCAGGGATGGAGCATCCACAACTTTTCTGGGAAATATCTTCCAGTGCCTCACCCCCCTCACAGTAAAGAGTTAATCTCTCCTCTGCATGCAGAGGTCTGAGGGCAGCGGGAGTCCAGCCAGGATGAGGAGGCTGCATCTCATGGATGCATCAGGGCTGAGCTGCAGGATGCCAGGAAGGGAGCCAGGAAAAGCACATCATCCCCAGCCTGCACTCCCTCCCTGGGGCAAGCAGGGCGTGAGGAAAGCAGCATGTCACCGGTCTTGCCCAGATGAGCAGCTGGGGTGCAACTGGGCTGCCCAGTTAGGGAGCTGGGAAGTGTCCTCAGGTGCTCCCAATGCAGACAACATTTGACAAACACCAGTGAGCCCACAGTAGTGAGTCTGTCCAGAGAGGATGATTACAGACAGAACAATGTTAGGAAAACCTATGAATACTTCTGCTTTGTCTAGAGCATTTAGGCCACAGCAGACTGTAGGGCTGGGCAAGCAAAGAGACAAAGGCAAAGCAATTTTTCTTCTCTTTTCCTACTGTCCAATACTTGTGTTGAACAGAAGCTCCTCATGGACAAAGACTGATCCCTAGATCTGAGAGTCCAAAAGAGAGCTGTTGAGCGTTTGTGTTTTAGGGAAGGTTTTTTCTTCCAGTTGGCAGTCTGGCTTTAGATTAGCTCTGTAGGGATGTCAAAATTTGTCTTCTGTGAAATGTCCTAACCTTCTTAAGATATAAAGTGGGCACCTGTTGTTTTCCTACTAAATCTTCATTGACTAAACTTCCAAAAGGGTTTCTAGCAAAAGAATTTAGTTAAATGGTAAGGAAATACATCTGTAAAGTTAATTACTAAAATAAAACTTCAGGAAGTCATAGGCTTTCCCAGAAAAAAATGTTCTGGTAAACAAGGTAAAAAGTTGCAAATCAACGTTGTTTCTTACGAGATACTAATTTTTATCACATTCCCTTTCACTGAAACCTTGACTCTATAAGGTATCTGCATATTTGGCTCTAATTCCCTTGGGTATCTGCAAAGAACAGTCCCAGTAGTGACACTCTGAAGTGACCTTGATTATACTTTAATAGTAGCAGTATTAAAAGAAGTGAGGTGGTGCCAAGGAAAAATGAGGAGACAAAATTTAGGATTCAAAATTGAAGCTGGCTACCGGAAAATGAATGGAAACACCCAGCACCTAGCAGGTGACCTAATATATTTGTTTAAGTGGTCATCTATTGACTGTCCAGGCATCCCCCAGTTAGTGCTAAACTCCCAGAGAAACTCCTATGGCATAATGAGGCAGTCAGGATATCCCAGCTCAGGTCCACAAACAGCAGAGCCATTCCTCAGTGTGTCCCAAATGCCTTTGGAGGAACAGTGACCTTCATGGATCCCATGTCTGTGCTCAGCCAAAGCCCTGGCTGGGAGGTGCCCAGAAGCTTGTGCTAGTGCTGCACTGCCCACAGGCCTTGCTGAGAACCTTGGAAATAATTGGTACTAATCTTGCTGCGTGGCCTGTGGGTGAGGTCTGACTCTCTCCTAGATGGCTGTGAGAAAAGTGAGTCCTGCATGTGTGGATTTGCCCTACAGATGCTCTCTCTCACCTGGGGGCCTCTGTCCCCAGAGAAACATGCTTTGCCCCATAATTTTTGTAACCCAGGAGACTGCTTGAATCATGATGGGCCACTCTAATAGGAGGAAATACCCAGACTAGTGACTTCTTAAGCTTCTTTCTCCTTTGATCTTTTCTTCCTGGAGGCATTTATTTGATCTTGGAAGGACCTTAGGGCTACAGTCTGCCCTAGCACAGATATGACAGAGAGCAGAGGAAAGATTTCGAGTCTTTTCTTCTGACTATTCCCCTACATAACACAGGCAAAATATTGACATGTTTCTCCCAGGAGCATATGGGCAAGATGTAGCAAATCAGAGTGGAGATAAACTAAGTGAAATTTCCAGGATAAAAACAATAGGAAAAGGTTATAGCTCTGAGAGGTAGGATACTCTTCTCAAAAGTACTGTGTGGGTCTCAGGAGGCTTGGATCCAGGAGACCTGACAGCCGGTGTGAAACTATGTAAGGGCCAACAGATTGCTTTGTTTCTCAGGTCTCCACCTGTGAAATATCCCCTGCTCCTTCTCTGTTTTAGTGGGACTGTGCCTTTTCCAGGTAATTCAGCAATGGAGCGAAGGGCTCTCACTTTCTGTTGGAGCCACTAGATGGGACCAGAGTAAAACAATGAAAATAATTTCGACATACAGGCCAATAAAGACATGTTATGTTTGACCTTTAAATCTAGTCTCAGGATTCAATCCAAATGCCAGTTTAGGCTTCCAGAGTTCCCTGCTAAAAATTAATCATCTTCTCTGCTTCTTCTTTTTTCCTTCTTTGAAGTAAGCTTCATCTACATAGCTGGCATTTGCATTGCCTTGTTATAGGAGCCAAATGGTGTCCATCTGTAGACATGAAATATGGAGGGGCCATTTGGGCTGCTGAAGTGCTTCTCTTCCCTCACCACACTCATTCCTGAAAGCACTGAGAGGAGCATTAAATACCAGAGGGAGATCAGATGCAGACACAAATGGAGAAAAGCTGGGGAAAGCGAAACGAAGCACTTTTTCGTGTTTCCCTCCCTGCGAGCTGTGGCTGGGGAAATAAAGCAAAACCAGGACTCCAAAACCCAACAACTGAAAGAAAGGCAGAAGCGAGGTTTGCAGTCTCCCCCCGGTTACTTTGCCCATCCCAGCACCCCATTCCTCTCTGCACACCTATTTGCCATAGGCAGTGAGGGTGAGTCAGGTTGGGCAGGTTCCCTTTTCCCCGACCCTCGGAGGAGGGAAGCGCACTGGCAGTGCTGCGGGTGTAACAGCACCTCCTAATTCACATCGCTGACAATCAGTCAGAAACTGAAAGTAAACAAGCTATTTACGCGTATTTTGTACACAGTTCGGTGCCCGGCAGCCCGCTTATTTTGAGGAAGAGGTTAAAGCAGACACTGTAAGGCAAGGACCTTACATACCAAGCTCCAGCCCTTGGTGCATTAATATGGCTGAGTGGAGATACTAACATAACCTTACCTGTAATGGCATGAACACACCACTGTAATAATTCATTTAGAATGATGACACCTGAGACCTAATTTAAAACTCCTAGATGAATACTGTTCTCACATTCAAACCCCAAGGCTGCTGCAAACATACCTAAGAAATCCTAAGAACTATAGTGAGCCTAATTGAATTGGACTTAAATGGACCATTGAGGTGGCCTCACAGAGCTCTGGGGAATTTATATTGTCTATACTGTATCAGAATCACAGCTTGAACTGAATAACGGGTTACATCCAATCATGTTACTGTAACTCATGCTTGAGGAAAGGGGGAAACCTTTTGCTATCAGCAAGGCTGTATGGAAAACAATTTCAAATCACTTTAAACCCGGTTGGCAACTACTTTGCCAATTATGGAGTCCTTTGGGAAAGGTGTGTGCTAGGGCTCGGGACTAAATGATTTATGTCAAGCGCCCCAGTCCCCGGAGGCACATACAGGAGGCTGGAGAGGAGGTGCTTGTGGCTAATTATTTCTCCTAAGAATACTTTAGCAAGGTAATTTGCGCTTGCAGATGAGTCACTCTGCACGCTGAATATAACACAGGGAAAGCAGAGACTTCAGCGCTACTGCACACAGATAAAAGCGAAATGAACGGGATCTTCAGTCCTTAATCTCATATGCAAAACCCCAGCCCCCCGGCCCCCTGCCTGCCCCCTCTCCCCCAAGAGCCCCTCACCAGTGATGCTCAAGGGGGACCACAGAGGAAGGCCAAGCAGAGCCTCATCCCCACACCTAATTACAGAAAGGAGCCCAGCGTTTAAAAATCTGATAAAAGTGTGCACTCTCTGTGACTCTTGGTGGTGCAAATCTGCTGGCGGCTGGGCATGCAGGAGGGAAAAGCTCGGGTAAGCTGAAGCAGGTAGCAGCCAAATGCCTTCCCAGCGTTCCCGCCTGCACATCCCCTTGGTGCGCTGGCAGTTTCTTTGCTCCTGTTGTCTGAAATCTCCTCACAGGTGCACTGTTGACACTGTGTTATAATTTATGAAGCTGCAGATGCCTGGAACATGTAATTCATTTTGCAGATGGCAAGTGTAAATTCTGCTGTTCCTCACATGGCACAGCCTTGCCTGTTAATAAAAAGGCTGACCTCCCAGATCCTGGCTACTCTGAGAGGTGTAGCAAATCCCTTTTGGATGTGTTGCTGCCATCGGGTAAGGTGTAAATAGCATTGATCTTGCAGATGATTCAAGCCTGATTTCAAGATCCTCACTGCCCCAAAGCTCTGGGGTGTGAACTTTGGGACTAACTCAAAGCAGGGTGATTTTTGGCCAGAAGTTTGGGATTGATTTGCAGCTAACACACGTTAGAACGCTGTGCACGTTCTGAACACTGCCTTCCAGATTTTCATCTGATTTTAACCCATATCATATAGTTGACTTTTTTCCAGGTCCTGTCATTCACACTGGCTTTGGGATTTCAGGAGCAGTGAGAACATGGATCTGTGGCTAACACAGAGATGCTGTTCTCGATCAGGAGTTAGCAGAGATGCAGACACGTTCTCCTTTTGAAAAATGCATGTGTGGTTATCTGCTGCTTTGCAGCAGCTGAGGAGAAGAAGGAATTATGAAAGTCCCTGTGGAAATGCCACTCAAGCCTTCTGAGCCCAGATGAGCCCCAAGCCCCCCAGCAGAGCAGATGCACTGGCCGTGCCTGTGCCTGCTAGTGTGGGTGGGTAGAGAGCCACCAGGGCTGCAACCTGCAGCTGCAGCACTCTGCATGGATCAATCTGCAGTAATAA